>OU015767.1:3811266-4147397 GCA_907173295.1 Fagus sylvatica | reverse complement strand
GGAGAGGACAGTTCAGGTGATGGGATTGGCACAAAGTGTGTTTAGAAGAGATCACATCAGCCCGTCTTTAACCAGCTAAGATTGGGCTGGCTGGCTGTTAGAGTGATACTGTTCAAGTCTTTAGTTAGGACTTAGGAGAAGTATATCCATATCCATGCCGTGTCCCATGAGAGAAGTTGATTTAATGTTTTTTTTATTTAATGGACCCACATTGATGTGTCCTTGTGTTCAGAAGATCACATCTTCTGCTCAGAAAATCACTTTCCCAGCAACGTGTGCTGTGTAAAAAGTCTGGTCCAAAGTGGAAGTATATGCCGTGTATGAGCATTCTCAATGGACATGCTAAAATTTAAATTAAAATTTAATTTAAAACCCTACTTTTTCTATTTTAACTTATCCATTTTAAAAAACACTCACATCCGATTCTTTGTTCTCAACTCTATTTCAATTAAATATTCATTATTTATTTATTTTTTATTATTTCCTCTAAAAGTCATATATATATGCTCATATATAATCATTAATAAAACTAGTTTATTAAATTTTATAATCTATATTTTCTATAGTATAATATATATTAAATATTTTTTTAATAAGTCTCATCTGATAAATTTTTAATTTTTTCATGAATGAGTAACTACCCATAGCATTCATTGTGAAAGAAAAAATGAAGTTGCAACATTCATTGTAGCAATACATGTATTATTAATGAGGTCCAAGACAAAAATATATATATATATATATATATATATATATATCTTGACAAAAAGAAGAAAGGAAAAAAGAGCTTGACAGCCACGGGAGAGAGGAGCGGAACAGAACAAAGGAAAAAAAACAAGGGAAAAAAGGAAGAGAGAGAAAGGAGCGGAACAGAAGATAAAATAATAAAAAATAGAAATGGCAAATGAACAGTGCAAGGCATTTATGCCTTGCAACTATAGCAAAAACTTATTTTAGCTCACGTGAAGCATGTCCGTTGGGAGGCCTTTTTTGTGGTTGTGGGCTATATTTGAGTTTGTTTTACCTTTTAGCACGTCGATTGGGAATGCTCTAATAACAAACAAATTGCTAGTTCAATTGCTATGCAAATTTGCATTTAGATTTAGTATTGTGTGTTGATTTAATATTTTATTTATTTATAAAATTTAATGGATATTATTTATTTATAAAATTTAATGGATAAGATTAAAAGTGAATGTTGAAACTTTTAATCTTAACCATTCAAGTCATACAAGAATTATGAATACATTTTATATGTTTAAAAATGTATTTTATTTATTTATAAAATTTAATCTTAACAAGGTGGAATTGTTTAAAAAACTTTGCTGGTATTAATACAGGTCATACAAGAATTATGAAAACATTTTATATGGTTTGCTTTTGTGGTTATAAACACAATTTTATGTTAGTATTATAAAAAGAACATTAGTAGAAGATACATTTAATAATTATTGACAAAAGTTGCATTAAATTTGTTATAAAGATTTCGCAGAAATTTGTAACATTTAATAATTATTGAGAAAAATTGTAAATATTCATTCAAATATTATTATTAATAAAAAGATTGCAAATAATACAGTTAATAATTATTGACATCAAATGTAAAAAATAAATTAAGAAAATGTGACTTCAAAAAGTATGTATAAGTTAGGTTCAGAAGTTGTAATTTTAAAATACGTGAAAAAAAATGTATTCAGAATGAGAAAATGAAAAAATAATTTGAAAAAAAGGTACAATAATGTATTTTGCGTATGTTAGATTCAGAAATTGTAATGATCATGGTTGAATATGTTAGATCAATATTTGTTGTTAACTAATTTATGAATTTCTTCATTACAATATATAACTTTTTTCATTTATAAATGATAAAATGTTAACTTCAATTAAAATGGAACTTTAGAAAGTATTCTTAACTTATACAAGTAATATAATGTAATTTAGCAAAAATAATAATAACATAACAATTTTTTTGATATTATGCATAGAGTATATTTGGAAAACATGTGTCATCTTAGTCATCCACCTCTTCTCCATTATTCTAACCTCCTATCATGTGTCGTCATCATCAATTATATCTTATATATTCAATGGTTAAGTTATAGTTAGCTACAAGGGAAGGTATAAATCGTGTGTTGGTCTCTTCCTCGGATCAACCCTAACCGTACCATCCGCTATAGATCGGGTGTTAATTGGAACCATAAGAAATATCCAACACTTTCCTGTTTGGATCAGATTTGCTGTTCACATAGAAGATGACCATCAGTATACTGTCGTATACTTTAACTATACGGGTTTGTTCAAAAACATATATGGTGAGCCAGAACGAAGTAGTACTAGTGTATAGACAATTCTTAGTTATATAGTACTGTATGGAGCATTACTATATGGATAATTCTAAGTAGAAAAATATTACAATTTGTTGTTTAAATATGTTACTCAAATGTAATCGTACTACCAAGGTGGTTATCAAATGTAAACACAAATACTAATAACATTGTATGACATACGTTTTTAATACGTTAGTTTGTATAATTAAATTACATAAAATATCAATGTTACTTTTCCATAACTAAGTTCTAAATTATTGAATTCCAATGTTGTACTTATATTTTTTGAATTTTAATATTTTTATTATAATTTTTTAATTTTTTGTCTTTACTGATTTTAATATAAAAAAGTTATTAGATCTTATTATATGTATGTATGTTAGTGTCGAGTGTCGAATTATAATTTTTTCCCCCTAACTAAAATTTAGATATTATATATATATATATATTTTAATTTAAAAAAATAACATAACTATTTTATTCATTAATATGTACATTTTTTTGGTAATTTATTGATTAATATTTACATGTAAATTAATTTAATTGATTAAATATTTAATTACTTAATATTTTAATACATACATTAATATATGAGGTTACAAAAAAAGCCCAAACCCAATGTCATATAATAACCCATAATATATATATTAATATTAGCTGATGTTAAAAAAAGTCCAAACCCATTATCATATAATAACCCATAATATATATATATATATATTATATATTAGCTGCTGTTGAAAAAAGCCCAAACCCATTATCATATCATATAATAACCCATATATAAAGATACATTAATATTATTCAAAGCCCAAACCCATTATCATATTAATAACCCATAATATATATATATATATTATATATTAGCTGCTATTGAAAAAAGCCCAAACCCATTATCATATCATATAATAACCCATATATAAAGATACATTAATATTATTCAAAGCCCAAACCCATTAATTCACTTAAACCAAACCAAATTTACTTTAAAGAAAAGAAACCAAAAAAGACAAAAAACTGGGCGGGTCCAAAAAGAAACCAAAAAAGACAAAAAAATGGGCGGGTCCAACGTGGGAAATTTGGTGGGAAACTTTGTCCCCAAAACGGCGTCGTGTGGGCTTTGATAAGGAAAGTGGTCCCAAAACGGTGCCGTGTAGGGCCTTTGGGGGGAAATATTAATCTCCAAAAACGGCGTCGTGTGGGCTTCTGGGGATTAAGTGGTCCCCAAAACGGTGCCGTGCTGGGCTTCTGGGGATTAAGTGGTCCCCAAAACGGCGTCGTGCTGGGCTTCTGGGGATTAAGTGGTCCCCAAACGGCGTCGTGTTGGGCTTCTGGGGATTAAGTGGTCCCCAAACGGCGTCGTTTTTACACACCTGCATGTCAGAAGCTTCTGCAAGCATAACCTCTCTTCTGTCTCTTCGAAACTGAAGTGTAACTGTTACTAAAACTTTGAAACTCTCTATCTGACAGTCTCTCCTCTCCCTCTCTCCACGGTTTTCCTTTTGCAAACATCCCCAAGATTCCAACAAAGGCCACTCCTCTCAAACACTCAAAATAATCAAGACATCGTCACCCATTCCCTTGCACCCGTAGACATAACAGCACAAAGAACTGAGAAACTTCCTACCAAAGAGAAAGGTGAGTTTACATGTCCATTTTATTCTGTGCTTTTTAATGTTTTTGAGTTGATAGTATGATTGGACTAAGTGTAGACAATGTTTGGGTATTCTGGACAATTGTTCGGGTTTGTGGAGAAAATTAGGGTTTTCTGTACAATGTTGGTCTTTATTTGTTGGTTTTCTGTGATTGGGACATGCATTTCAATTATCAATTGTGTAACTATCAAAAGAAATACTTTTAGAATATCTCTAAGCCAAAGGCACACATCGACATTATTTAATGTTGAAATGTAGTTCTTTACAAGTGCAAATTGCAACCAAATCATCAGTCTTGGCAATTCATGTAAAACTGTCGTTCACACTAGAATTTTAATTAATGTGAGAATATCTTGCATTTCCACAGTTCTGAAGCAACAAAAAAGTGGAAGATAGATTTTCAGATTCAGTTCTAATGAATAAAATTTTGAAATCCTAGTCTCAACTAGCTTCAGAACAAGATATGCACAACCCTTTTAGTCATACAAACAAAATGGGTACAGAGATTCCAATTGGTTGGAGTCCCAGGTTTCATATTTTTTGACAGCCTGACCATAGACACTGGAAATCACTGTTAACCACTAGAAGAGCTCAAATAAAGTCAATTATTGTGTTATTTGGCAACACTCTGAGGAACCTATTTGGTTTCTAACATCTGCTTAACAGCAAGTTATTCTCAGTTGATAACCTAACTTCTGTATTTAATTTCTTTTGGTTCTCATGTGTTTTCATATTATCCTGGTGACTTGGTTATATAAATTATCATATTCACCTCTATAAAAGAACCATAATTTGAACATATTAATTTTAGTTAAGTCTATCTTTCATATTTGACAAGTGTTATAGCTTTATGGAGGGCAGCACACACATTACATGCCTTGCCTTCTAATAAATTTGAAGGATGACCATCACCTTTTCAGTTATTTGTACTTACTAGCACAGTCTCAAAATCCTAAGCTTCACTTGGTACAAGTGGTATCAGAGCTGATAGTTTAGGTGGTTATATCATGAGCATTTTGGCATTTTTTACCTTGGGACCTGAAGTATGAGGGGAGATAGGCTACAGGAGCTTTGAGTGTAATTAGGTAGGACGTATCAAAGGTTTTTGTTGAAACATCTACTAGATACAAAAGCTAGAAATTTATATAACCAAGTCAAACCCAATCTTAGCCTAGCACTATTGTAGCAATTCTTGAGGATTAGGATGGGATGCATCAGAATGCTTTAATATATTTCACTAATCAATGTGGTATATTAAAGTATGAGGAATGCTTTATAGTACACTCCAATACTTGGGCATAACAAGGAACTTTAGCATTTATAATTGTAGCCTGTTGTGTGATCTTCTTCTCTTTCCATCTCTATGTGTGTGTTTCACTCCCCATTGAGGAAGTGGGTGAATTTGTTTTCAAGCTTCTAAGTTTACAACTTAGGCTGTTATGAGTTGTGAGAGAACAAATTAATAAGAGAAGTTAGGCTCCAACATAGGCTAAGTGAGTGGAAGAAAAGGCCTCCCTAGCTATAGGCCAGGTTAAGAGGGCTAGAATCTAAAAATTAAAGGTGTAAAGCAAGTGGATGCAACATGCATTCAGTGAATTTGACAATAACCTGATAAAATGGCAGCTTGAAACTTCGAGAAGCCAATGCAACCTCCATTAATGTCTTCCACCTATCATATGTAGGTTCTACATGCAGTAATGTTTGTCATTTACCTGTCCAGCCATGTGTGCCAAGTACTTGTATAGTAAATATAGTACTAGTGATGACTGATATTGTTTTTTTTATTTTTTGTTTTTTTTGTGTGTGTGTGGTCATAGGTTGACTTGAATGTGACAAATATGTTTGGAATGGCCACAAGTTTAAACTGTGATTAAAATGTGGACAATGTTAGGGTTTTCTGGACAATTTAGGGGTATTCTGGACAATTTTCACATTTTCTGTATAATAGTGCTTCAATTGGCATACATTTTATACAGCATCCTTGTCTTGGCATTACTACTAGGGTAAAGATGATTAGAGTGCCAAAAACAGAAAGAATAAGAATTTGTTACATGTACAACACATGAAACTTGTTACTACATAATGGAATAGTGTGAATCCTACAATAAATCTATTGGTATCTTTGTGTGACATGCTGGCTTCAAGACATAGTGTCTTTGGATGAGCTTATTCTTGTTAGCATCTATCCTCTATATCTTCTTGTTTCTTTTAAAGTGAATGATTTTATGAGATATTCTAATTCTATGGATTTCCATTTTGCATGTGGCCAAGGCAATGGCGAGTATTGAAGCTGCACCTCGTATTCGCCATCAGTGCAGTGTTACCAAATTGATGGAGGTTAACAACACCTTAGCTGAAGAATGCAAGAGCCAGCTGCAAACCACTCCATTTGGGTGGTTGCTGAATCTCCACTGCAACATCGAGGCAAGTGGACGGATCCTTGAAGTGATGGCTACAAGGTGGAATGCCGATGCACGTGCATTCCAAGTGGGTGATAGGCTCATACCTTTCACCCTATATGACGTTGCCCTCATATTGGGGTTGCCTGTGAGGGGAGAGCCAATTGATTTGAACCAAGCTCATTCTGGGGGGTCTATGGTGGAGAAATTGTTAGATAGGCATTTGAAGACAACTTCACCAGACCGAAATAAATTGGTGACATTGCTCACCAAAACTTCCATACAAGTCCCAAATAGGGTTAGGTTGTACATTGCCCTAGTCTTTAGTTATTTTTTGTTTCCCACCACCTCCAAAAAAGTCAACCCAAGCCTCCTACCATTGCTTGATGATAGAGCCAACCTAGGTACATATGCATGGGGGAAGGCAGTGTATGACTTCTTGGTTAGTGGTTTAAGCCGCGCAGCTTCATCGATGCAAGCGAAAAAAGGTAGAGGCAACTTGCACATTCAAGGTTGCACTGCCTTGCTTCAGGTAAAATTTTTTTTATCCTCATTGTTTACTCCACAACCATTCTAAATTTTGTTTTATTCTTAAACTTGCCATTGATGTCATGATTTTTGCAGATATGGGCATGCGAGCACTTGGGGGTTGGTTCGAAGAATGCTGAAATTAACCAACCTTTCCCAAGATTTTTAGCATGGACGCACCAAAGAATGTATACTAAGAAGGCAAGCGAGGCCTTTAGTAAGAGTGCCAATGTAAGTATCTTACACTAAAGTTGCATACTAGTTTAATAAACATGTTAATATCTTATAAAGATCTTATATGTTAGTATTTTAGCGTTCTAATTCATATATCTTGTTGTTTGCAGGTGCTGTCCGTGCTTGTAGCAATGCCGTGGGAGCAAGACTTCAACGTGGTAGAAGAAGCCATGGAGACCTTGCAAGAATCCCATGGCAGCTCGCACCCAATCATGGTGAGGGCTGATGGGGCTGGACCAAGCTCAATTCCTCAAGCGCCGTCCAATGAATTGCAGCTAGAGCTCCAAGCTGAGAGGGCTGAACGGGAAGCTCTAGCACGACAAGTTCGGCGCTTAAAGGACGAGCTTGACCATGTGAAGGGTTTGGTGGCCGCGGTCCTAGAGAATAGCCCCACTATTCAACAAAACCAGGCCGCAACCTCACAAAACCAGCCCCCACCCTCACCCTCACAAGACCAGCCCCAACCCTCACCAAACCAGCCCCAACCCTCACCAAACCAGCCCCAACCCTCACCCTCACCAAACCAGCCCCAACCCTCACCAAACCAGCCCCAACCCTCACCAAACGCCCCAACCCTCACCAAACCAGCCCCAACCCTCACCAAACCAGCCCCCACCCTCACCCTCACAAAACCAGCCCCCACCCTCACCAAACCAGCCCCCACCCTCACCCTCACAAAGCCAGCCCCCACCCTTACCCTCACACAGCCAGCCCCCACCCTCACAAAGCCAGCTGCCCATTCAAGCCCCCATTGTGGACTTGCCAAGTTCACCGTCCAAGGCTGCCAAGAGAGGCAAAGCTGCCAAGAGAGGCAAAGCTGCCAAAAAGAAGGCCAAGGTGGCGGTGGTGGACGTGGCAAGCTCACCATCAAAGCAAGACAATGCAGGGGAGGCAGCTGCAGCTATGGTGGATTTGGTGAGTTCACCATCAAAGGGGGCTGCTAGTGTGACGTATGCAAGGGCGAAAACACGAGCCCAGAAGAATCTAATGATAGTGGCCCCCCATTCGGAACCAGTTATAAATGAGGTACGTGTGTTGTGTAATGATAAACTTAATTTATGTACTCCATATGAAAATCACATAAGAAACACTATGAATGACATATGAAAATCACATGTGAACTAACTTTATGTACTCCATATGTTGTTGCTTTATTTTGGGTTCATATGTCATTTAACTTTATGTTGGGTTAAATGCTCATGCTTACTTTATGTTGGGTTAAATGCTCATGCTTTAACTATTTTTTTGATTAAAAATCACATATGAAATAACTTAATGTACTCCATGTTGAAAAATCATGAGCAGTGGGTGGATGCTCATTTCCTATACCAGCCAACAGCTGCTGATGAGGCTGTCTTGGCTGATTTTAGGAAGAAATGGGGGGCTCCGAAAAGGCGGGGCAGTAGGAAAAGGTTGTAACAATCTCTTCTTTCAATTATGTAATGATTTATGAAGTGATTATCAATATTACCTCATACTGGTTTATAACACGTTTAAAATTTTCTAGGCCCAACGAGGTTGATAGCAATGAGATGGCAATCTCGACCGACACATATGACCTCACGGGTCGAGAGGTGTCATCATTGTTAGCTGATCAAGCTCAGGATGATGGTTCTAGGTGGATATCCACCGCGGTAATTACATATTCATTTTGCATTTTAGATCCTTTATTTATTGCATATTTGAGACATGAGTTTTACAATTCCACATCGTTTACTAAGCAAGTGTGACACACGCAGGTGGTGGACGCTTTTAGGGATGTCCTTATACGAAAACTCACCCAAACCGGCCATCCTCCACCGTACATCAACTTCGTAATAAGCGTCCATGGCGGGGTAAAATAACAAAATTTCAACCTTGGCCAATACTTGTTCATACTTTTACACTATGCATGATGTCAATACAGTGAGCTCTTTCAACAAATAACTAACTATGATTTATGCAGACTACGATCTTGGGTATGGCTCCATCAACCTCAACACAAAGAGGGAAAAGAACAAGAAAGGGTAAACAACCCATCCAAGATGACCAGCCTCAACCAGAAGCCGTGTTCCGCCCTAGTTGGGTACGCTCAATGCCGACAAATTGCAACCGGGTAATTATAGAGACCTCCAACTTTCATTTTGTCAAAAACTGTTGTTACATATCTATTTTCATGTGTATGACCTACCCTTTCGTGTTTCTTAATGCAGATTTTTGCCCCAGCATGGCACAATGGCCATTTTGTTATGATGGTTGTAGATTGTCTACAAAAAGTTTTCTATTTTTTTGATTCTTTGCCTACTGCAGTCCGTAGAGCTTTGGCACCAACATTGGTAAACACTTGTTTTGAAATTTCAGTTTTCTTGCTAACCCAGTATTATATCCCACTGATACTACTTTTTGCTGCTTGCATCATAGAGAAAAGCTTTGGAGCAGATATGCAAGGAGAACTTGAAGCATACGGATGTCCATACATGGCTCCTACAATACAAGGATGACATACCAACCCAAGATAAATATGCGTAAGTACCAATATCTATCATGACCTCAAATGTAATTGTTGCTATGTTGGTTCTGGGTTCACTTCAATGTTATTACCATTTACCAGAAAATGTGGACAATAATGTCCAAACTTAAAGATAATTGTCCACACTTTCTATGGATGTTATGGATGTTACATAGGTTGTTGGTACATGTTGGTTTCTATGGATGTTATGAAAAATAGTTACAAAAAAATATAAATAGCTTGTTGGATGTTATGGTACATGTTGGTTTCTATGGATGTTATGGTACATGTTGGTTTCTATGGTACATGTTGGTGTCAATTGAGAAACAGTACAAGAATCCAAAAACAGTCCTAAATAGCTTCATTTCAGAACATGGAACATGAAAACAGTTTTAGGGTGTACCTGCATCTTCATGATATCTTGTTTACTCATCCTTTCTGAGAGAGAGAGAGAGAGATAAATTTAATCAAAAAAGAAAGGAAATGGGTCTTTAGGGCTGAACCTGTAAGCTGAGAATAGTGAGACTTAAGAGGTGGGATAAGAGAGAGAGAGAGAGTGAGAGAGTTCAAGGGCAGTTGGTGAGCATTAAAACACTTATCTTTAAGCTTTGTCTTTCTGTTTCATGGTGTTTCATGGTTTTTTGAACTTTATTTTAACATGTTAGTTGCTCAAGCTACAAGAAATATCTTATAGTATATATAAACAATTGGAAATGGTTTTGCTGGACATTACTTTTTGGCTTAAAGTGGTTCATAGCCTAACTTGGCAATAAGGAAAGACATAATTTCCATAAATTATGTTGATCAATGCTGATTTTTATGTACTTTTGCCTCAATTTTTCCAGTTCCGACTGTGGCATTTTTATGTTGACATTCATGGAATCCTTGATTTTTACAAACAAGATAGTCCAGTTCAAAGAGGTATGATTTCCACACCTTCATTTCATGATGCATTAATGCATTCATTTTAAGTCAAAACAACTAACCAATAATTTCTAAATCTCTTTTATGTTTTGTAGGCTGATTGCCCAAGAATAAGGGAACGCATTCTCCTAGAATTGTATTACACTTCCTTGCTGCCCAAAGCTGTACAAAGCTGAAACTGTGCTTGCGGCTGCCCAATTCTTTACCGGCATATAGTTGTTATTTTTTGACACATTTGTTATTTTTGTATTTACGTTTATATTTTTTGTATTTAAAACTCTATTCTTCCTATACTTGAGATTCTATTAAAGGTAGTGAACAGAAACAATATCTTTTTTTTTTTTTGTAAATGGAGTAAATAAATAAATGAAATGGTGGAATTGGTTGGATATTTTAGGTTACCCATGAGTTTCTTTTATATTTAATGTTACCAGGAGCAACCTATTGCCATTGCAATCTTCACATTACTTGTTGTGAAAGATATAAAAAAAGGATGTCTAAAAATGTTTCCCAAATTGTGGTGAAACTACATATGTTCAAACAAATACCCAGGAGCAAACTATTGCCATGTCTAAAAGGAAATAATAAAATTTGGTTTTTTTTATTTTGAAGTGATTTTGGTTGGTTGAGATAGAAAATGACAAAATTGTTACAAAGATGCTAAGAAACATGTTTAATAGATGCCAAGAAACATGACCAATTCATATGAACATGTTTAAACGTTCATACAATTTTCTGGAAAATGTGGACAAAAACATGAAATTATGGACAAAAACATGACATTGTGGACAAAAATTTCGAATCTACTTATGAACATTTAAGTGAACCTCATACAATTTTCTGGAAAATGTGGACAAAAACATGAAATTATGGACAAAAATATGAAATTGTGGACAAAAATTTCGAGTCTACTTATGAACATTTAAGTGAACCCAGAAATGTTCATACAATTTTCTGGAAAATGTGGACAAAAACATGAAATTGTGGACAAACATTTCGAGTCTACTTATGAACATTCAAGTGAACTTAGAAAGTGTATTTCATGTTTTTGTCCATAATTTCATTTTTTTTGTCCATAATTTCATGTTTTTGTCCACATTTTCCAGAAAATTGTATGAACATTTCTGGGTTCACTTAAGTGTTCATAAGTAGACTCGAAATTTTTGTCCACAATGTCATGTTTTTGTCCATAATTCCATGTTTTTGTCCAAATTTTCCAGAAAATTACATGAACATTTAAACATGTTCATACGAATTGGTCATGTTTCTTGCCATCTATTAAACATGTTTCTTGGCATTTTTGTAACAATTTTATTAATTTTTATCTCAACCAACCAAAATCACTTCAAAATCAAAAAACCAAACTTTATTATTTCCAATCTCAACCAAAATCAACCAAACCCTCAAAAAAATATTGAACCCGACCAAACCTCCAAACTTTATTATTTCCAATCTCAACCAAAATCAACCAAACCCTCAAAAAAATATTGAACCCGACCAAACCTTTAACTTTTATTATTTCAAACCCTAACAAAATCATCCAAACCCTCATAAATACAATCAAACCCCAACTTCAAACATCAAAACTTCGTTATTCCCAAACCCAAATAAAACCCAAATCAGATCCATGGCTTCATGAGGACAGATCGGGGAGAGGAGGAGCAGAAAATTCGGGAGGAGAGAGCAGAGCAGAGCAGAGCATTCGGGAGGAGAGAGAAAATTTCAGAAAAAATGAGGAAAAATGGGTGTTTGGTTACACGGATAGTGGAACTTGGAATAGCAAACCGGGGATAGCGGGTTTGTCTTTTAGTGGGGGTGTGAAACAGTGTCTTTCACACAGGGTGTGAAAGAAACATTTCCCTATTTATAATCTGATTTTGACGGCTATCCTTTACCACGTAAGAATTTTTGAATTTGGTACGACACCTTCACAATAGCAATTTAAATAAAAGTAAATAACAGTGATTGAATATGGTACGTTAGTTGGATGTGTTAAAAGTTAAAAAACACTGTGAATAGATTGCATAGTCTGGCTTTTGAATGAGAATGGAGGAGAGTGAAGAGGCGGGGGGCATTCCAATGGAAGTGGAATTGGAGAAGCAGTGGAGGCTATACGAGGCGTACAACGAGCTACACAGTCTGGCTCAAGAGTTCGAGACTCCATTCGAGTCCCCCGCAGTGTTAGTGGTGGGTCATCAGACGGACGGGAAGAGTGCTCTGGTGGAAGCTCTCATGGGTTTCCAGTTCAACCACGTAGGTGGAGGCACAAAGACGAGGCGTCCCATTACTCTCCACATGAAGTATAATCCTCTCTGTCATATCCCTCTCTGCCGTCTCCTTCTCTCTGATTCTGACCCCACACTTTCTCAGGAAATGTCTCTCCAACAAATTCAGGTCATATTTTCTTTTGTTTTGTTTTGTTTTGTTTTAATTCACAATTCACAATTCATGTGATTCTCATTTTATTTCTTAATAATAAATTAAATAGGCCTACATTGAAGCTGAGAATTTGAGGTTGGAGCGTGACCCATGTCAATTCTCTACAAAAGAAATCATAATTAAAGTGGAATATAAAAATTGCCCAAACCTTACAATTATAGATACTCCTGGACTCATTGCTCCTGCTCCAGGTAGAAAGAATCGAGCGCTACAGGTGGGTCTCTTTCTTTTTTTTGTTTTGTTTTAAATAACATGAATTTCCCAATTGGTGTGATTATAAAATTGGTTTGGCAGAGTCAAGGTCGTGCAGTGGAATCCCTTGTGCGAGCTAAAATGCAGCACAAAGAACTCATTATATTATGTCTTGAAGATTGTAGTGACTGGAGCAATGCAACTACACGGAGGGTGGTTATGCAAGTATGTTTTACCTCTCTATGTTTACATCATTTCATATGAAGAAACAAAAACTTAATCTGAATAATAATTCACTTTGCTTTCGACTTTGACCAATACATCCTTCTTCTTCAAATGCTTTTGTAACCAATCACTCTCCTGCTCCCATCTCAAACTACTTCACTTCATCTTGCATCTACTCATCACAGGATATCTCAGGGCTGGTATATGTAAAAGACAACACTCTTCTTTCGCCAGGTGTTCTTCAGTTTGCAATTATTTTGTGGGGCAAGTCATAGAAAAAACTATGAATATTATCCTTATTCCTAACTGAGTCTACAACCTTGAAGCAAATTGTTCACAATCCTTTAAGAAAAATTACCAATTTTAATTGAGTTTTGGTTACATGACTCATACAAAGTGTATCTATAGATCAACACGTGCATATGCTTGAAAATATATTTTAATGATCTTATACAGATTGATCCTGAGCTTTCAAGGACTGTAATTGTCTCGACCAAGCTTGATACGAAAATACCCCAGTTTGCACGTTCTTCAGATGTGGAAGTTTTCCTTTCACCGCCTGCATGTACGCTTGATGGCTTCCTACTGGGTGACTCTCCCTTCTTCACATCTGTGCCTTCAGGAAGAGTTGGTTCTGGACATGATTCAGTTTACAGAACGAATGATGAGTTTAAACAGGTTTAGTCTTCAACTATTTGACTTATCCAGTATGTTCACATTTGAATGGTAGTGTTAAAACTGAGGAAGTTTTTCCATATTCCTATAGTGTGCCTGATGTTGTTGGTTATGATAAACTTTCCTTTACTTTTGTAGTTGGTTTTAGTGGTCTTCTTACCTTATTAAACCAGTTATGCTAGACAAATACATTTTCAGTACTCTGTTTGGTCTTTTTGCATCAAATGGGATCATTCAAAATGCTTATACATGACATTTATGATTGTTGTGATGTCAGAATTGGCTTCTTTATCTGCTTTGATACTATTAATCACTTATGCTGTCTAAATAAAGCATTGTCCAAAAAATTCGAGATTTGTTATAAGAACAAGTTAAATAAGATTATTTTTTCTTGAGAACTTTAACAGTTTACAAACAGCTGAAGGGGAGTGATGCTTCTAGTAGAATGATAACCCATTCCTTGAGGAAAATAGCATGCTGCATAGCATTGATATTTGAAACCATTGAAATGAAGATGTCAGACACTTGCAGGACACAAACACTCCATAGACTGTTGACTCTTTGAGTTCATTTTTTATACTCCCTCCGTGCCAAAATAAATGGGGTGTTTTTATTTTTGGGCTGTCCCAAAATATATGGCGGTTCCAAAAGTAAAAGCATTTATTCATTTAGGCTGCGTTTGGATTCTCTACTTTGAGAATGCATTCCCGCTAAAATGCATTCTAGAGAATGCATTCTCTAGAATGCATTTTGCTGAAAATAGTGCGTTTGGTAAAATACCAAAACTTTCGCTAAGAAGTGATTATGCTGAATGAAATTGCGTTTAGTTAGACAAAGTGTAGAATGCATTTTCAATGTTATATATTATGCAATTAAACACTTAAGAATGTTTTTTCAATTATATATTTTGCAATTTGTTATTTTTTTAAAATAATTATCATAAGGCACATAACACACACACAAAAATACCTTATGCTTTAATTTAATGTCTAATATAAAAAATATGAATAATTACACTTTACCCACTTCTTGTTGGGTAAAATATAATTATCCTTAAAAAATATAATACACTTGCATGAATAAATTTGGAAATAAACAATTCTTACAATTTTCTATAGCAAACCAATCAATTTAATCTATATTTAATGGTTGTTGGAGTAATTAATGCTCCTATCAGTGGGTCCCACTTGCTTTAGCAAAAATCAGAATCCAAAAAAATATGGATTTTGACTTCTGCTCTAGAAATGAGAATTTGCAAAATACATTCTAGACAGAATGCATTTTGCATTTACCAAAATTCCAACCAAACACCTCAACTTTTGAGAATGCATTCTACGCATTGAAATTCGAGATAGCTGTTTTGAGTAGAGTATCAAACACCACCTTAACATCTAACCTACTTTTTTTTTTTTTTTTTTTCAAATTTGAACCCACCTTTCTTGGCCCACCTAAGAGTTTTGTTTCATTAAAATGTGTGTCTTTGCAATCTCCCATCTATTTTGGTACAGAGGGAGTATTATTTCATATTTTCAATTCATTGCCTAGCTTTAGTGCTAAATATGGTCTATATTTGTTATAATTACGTGATGTGGGTGGGTTAAGAAATCTGCATAGAGTTGCATATGTGGTGCGCTTTAGGGTTTGAAAACTTCTGATTTTAGGGTTTGGAATGGTGGAGGAAAGGATCTAGGACTTGTAAATTGATTTTGATTCGAATATATGGGACATAAAGGCAAATAAGGGCTATTCTTAGAAGAAATAGGTTGGTGGAATTTTCTGGAAGTGACTAGAATGGATTTTTCAAGGCTTGTTTTGATGGCTTATTTTGTGGCTAGGCTAGGGATAATTTCAAGGGTTTTAATTGGGTAAGAAAGAGGGGTATAATTTATGGTTGCAAATAGTTTTATGGAGCAGATAGAGTAATTAAAATGAATGAAAGAGTTCTCATAACATGGAAAAGGAAGTACTTTTAGTATGATCACATTGTATGATCGTGTTCGCATACGAAACAATCCTTAACTATAGTTGCCTATTCCAATTATGTGGCCTAATTTTCATCCATCTACAACTTTTTAAAATCGATTTAAGATATTAAAGTTGGATAAATATATTCCAATTATGCAGCCTAGTTTGTCCATCTACAACTTTTTAAAATCGATTTAACAAATAAAAACATCATTCAATCTGGGTAAAGATGGAATTAAGTTAAAGCTTGGAATAGCAATGAGGGGATTTTTAAATTGATTAGTAAGAAATACCAACGGTAGAATAAAGACTTCTGTTCAAAGGTGGGTAAGCTCATAGTTTTAAAAACTGGACTGAACCAGCTAGTTTGACCAGTTGAACTGTGTACTGGTCCTATCCACATTCAAAAACCGAAAAAGTCAACCATCTGTCAAACTGGTTCAACCAGTCAAAACCGGTTTTGACTTTTTAACTATTAATTTATTTTTTACTTATCCCACCAGAAAAAAGTAAGCTTATATGCATTACTTCTTTTTACAATGGAGTAAATGAGCTAAGTAAGAAACTCAACATTGAACTAAAGAATTTTAGGCCCATACAAAAGCTAGTATAAACATTCAATGTTTAAATTTCTTGATGGAGTTTGTTTCCTTTATAATGTTATTCCAAAACATGAAAGTATTTTATATTGCAGTCAATATCCTTGAGAGAGGTGGAAGATGTTAAATCGTTGGAGGAGAAGTTGGGCCGGACACTGTCAAAGAGAGAAATGAGTAGAATAGGTGTAAGCAAACTCAGATCATTCTTGGAAGAATTGCTGTGGAAAAGGTACATGTTTTTCTTTCTTTTACATTTTATTCTTTCCCCCTATTCTAGTCAAAGTACTCTTAGTTTTCCTACAATATTCTATGGCTAAATATTTGCTAAGATTATGCTTGCAAGGTATATGGATAACGTTCCAATGATCATTCCGCTTCTTGAAAAGGAGTACCACAGCACAACAAGAAAGCTGAACGAAATTAATCGGGAACTCAGGTCTCAAGTTGAACTCATAAAATGTGTTTTTGGTATTTGTTTGTTTTGAGAGGCAATATTAGACAAAGAATTAAATTTTGGCTAAATGGAACTTCCTCATTCCATAATAATGGTATGGAAGGTGAGGTTGTGGGTTCAAGACTCATTGGGTGCATATGTAACTTACCACTAATAATAGAAAGAATCTTTTATTTATTTTATTTTATCTTATTTTTATGTGCAGCACCTTGGATGAAGTAAAATTAAAGGAGAAAGGAAGAGCATTTCATGATCTATTCTTGACCAAGGTCTCAATTAGGGCCCTTCACTCTCCAGTAGTCATATTGATTATTAGTGCTGCCAAGTGCCAATATCTAATTTTCGTAGGTGGCTTCATATTCCTGAATGAGGACAGAGTCTTGCAATGGAAAGAGGGTGCATGAATTATTAAGGAAATGCTTAGTTTGTGGTTAGATTGTACTTGAAGAGTACGTTAAAGTCCATATAATACGAAAATTGTTAATAAAAAGTTGGCTAAATTACAAATTACACCTTCTAACTTTGGTTGGAATTCAAGTCAGTCCTCTAACTTTATTTATTTATTTTTTTTATTTCAGTCTTCTAGCTTTGGTCAAAATTCAAGTCAATCCTCTAACTTTAAGTTTTAATATTAATTTCAGTCATCTAACTTTTATTATTCTTTCCAAATTACACTTTCTAATTTTATTAGTTTTATGATTTTGTTACCAAAATAATGTCGCTTTTGGGCACTTAACGACAACCTATTTAATAGAAGTGGACGGAAAGACTGAATTGAAAAGAAATGGAAGTTAAAGGACTGAAATGAAAAATAAAAAATCTTAGAGGATTGAAATGAATTTGAATAAAGTTAGAGGGTGTAATTTTTAATTTCCCCAAAAAATTCCCCCATAGAGCATACAATGTATGTATTAAACAAAAAAAGAAAAAAAGAAAAGAAAAGAAAAAAGAAGAACACAAATGAAAGGTGGAAAAAAGCAGTTTCAATATTATTGGCATATTTTACACCCACTTGCATGAATATATCTATCTTGGATATTGGCATTGTTACTGTTACAATATTATTATCCCTATTCAAGCTTATCCATTCTAACTAACTATGCTTTATTACTCAGTTGTCGTTGCTATTGAAAGGGACAGTTGTTGCACCTCCAGATAAATTTGGTAAATCTTGATGTTGCTTACCATGGACAACTTAAACATATAATAGATATTATCATTATATGGTCTTCATTAAACTGAAATTACCCTTTCATTTGAATGTTTTTGTTGTTTTTTTTTTCTTTAAATTGTTTTTCTTACGTTGCTTTGTTTGAATCTGAACAATTTGTTTCTTTCTATTATAGGTGAAACACTACAAGATGAGAGAATTAATGGAGGGGCATTTGTTGCTTCTGATGGTGTTCAGTTTCCTCACAAGCTAATACCTGTAAGCCATAGAATTGTCTGACATTAGACATTTTAATGAGCCGAAGCTTTTGTATATTTCCATGGCACACATAACTCAACACACTTACTTGGCTGAAAAGCTGTGTGCCTTTCTCTTTTATAGTTATTTTTGATATGTGTCTTAGTTTTCAATATTTCCTATTTTATTTTCCTTGCATACTTGTTTAGTCTATTTCTTTCTATATTAATGTGGAAGGAGCAAAAAGGACAAAAGTAGGAAAAATTATGTGGGTGGAAGTTATGAGGAACGGCATGATTATTAGAGATTTAGCTTAGGAGATTCGTCCTAAACATGGTCGAGTGTCATAAAAACATTCATGTGGCTGAACCCCAATTAGTTGGGGTTAAGGTTATGTTGAATGAGTTGAGTTGATTTTATAAATTTTGCTTTGTGATTTGTCATGACCAGAGGATGTACTAGCCACATTTGTGCGATTCCACAAAAAGACTAGTCATGACTTGGAGTTTCCCATAATTGCTTATATAGCTTAAGTTGACCTAAGACATGCTTGTTTGAAACTCAGTACATGCCTGCACAACGCTTTCACATTCCAAGTCATTGGTGACTCCCATCCTTAGTAGGGAGTGTAGGGAGTACCACAATCTCCTCCCACTCAAATCCATGATGTTCTCGTTGGCTACATATGCTAATATCCAAAAGGACTAATCACAATTGTAGCTTCCCATAATCACTTATATAGTTAGATCGATCTATTACACTTCCAATGAGAGATGAAGTACTGCATAATTAACGTTCCAATTTATAGAATTAAATGGGTCATGTGATTGATAGATAAAGAGATTTTCTTCTCAGTGATACCAATATGTGGATAAGTGTTTTAGTGAACTACCATTTATGGAATGATATAGTTTATTGTTTCTCAAACATTTAAGAGTTTCAAGAAAATCCATATAGACCTTGGGTGTGATTTGTATATAGAATGCGGGAATGCGTCTTTATGGGGGTGCACAATATCACCGTGCCATGGCTGAATTTCGTTTTGTAGTTGGAGGCATTAAATGCCCTCCAATTACACGGGAAGAAATTGTAAATGCTTGTGGAGTAGAAGATATTCATGATGGAACAAACTACTCAAGGTAATGATGCTTTTCTAATTTCATGTAATATGTGGGATAATTGTTTCTAGATTGTAATAAATATTTGTTTAATTTTCCCAATTGTCCCTTTTCTTTCTTCTTTCTTTTTGTGATAAATCAGGACTGCTTGTGTAATAGCTGTTGCAAAGGCTAGGGACACATTTGAACCTTTTCTTCATCAGGTGATAATTATTATTACCTTTCAATATATTATTTATTTATTTTTGTGGTTGTCTTAAGCTGTCACATGCAGTGGAATAAATCTGCATGGTTTCGTTACATTTTTGAAAGTATAATTCATCAACAAAATCTCAGTATGCACATAATTTTTTGAGAGGATTGCATTCAAACTAGATGGGGGGGGCTTATTATTAATCCAAAACTTAGAATTACTACATCCTTTTTAATGCAGTGGTGGATTGAATGAATAAATATTAATGTTATTATGGTGTTAAGATATTTGAAAGAGGAGGTCCACTGAAGAAAGCTGGATGCAATGTGGTGTGGATAGAAGATATAGTCTCCCAATTACGTATACCTTTTTTTGATTGGTAAGTTACACACGTACCAGTCTTGAACCTACGACCTTACCCACCATCCCATTATTATGGGTGGAGGAAGTACCAGTTGAGCTATGACTCATTGACATAGACAGAAAAAGATAGCTCAACCAATGAACTTGTATATAGAGCCTACTATTAGTTGGGCCTAAGGCATAATCAATTAATATCTTGGATTTATTTTATATACATATAATTTGTTAAACTTTATTTTCTTTTCCTACTTGGCTTGGGGATTTAATTCCTTTTCCTATTAGGTTAGTAGAATTAATTTCATTGGTTAAAATTGTTTGCTTTTCTTACTAGGAAAATAAGTTTGGAACTCTATCTAAAGAACCTAAAGTAAGGTTCAATATTGTTTTATTGTTTGCTTGTGTAATAAAATTTGTTGTTCGATATTTTTTTCTTCAATAGGTTGGTGTTGATTCTGGGGAACCCTAGGCGCTAATTTTTGGGTTTATTTTATTTCTTTATGCTCTTGTTGACTCTCAATTCCTTTGAGAATTCATGTTGCATCAGTTTTGATTCAATATAAAATTTAGGCACATACTTGTTGACATCATATGGAATATAAAGTAGGGGATTATGTTATTCTTCGAATTAGGTACGAATGGTTTCCGTCGAAAACCATAAAGAAATTGCAAGACCGTTCAAAGTATTGAAATGGGTTGGCTGAAATGCATATGTCATTGGCCTTCCATCTAATTATGGCATTAGCTCTACTGTTCATATAGAGGATTCGGTTGCCTATAAAGGTCCCAACAGTTATCCCAGATCCCTATGCTTGATCTTGAACCTATAAATCATCCACCAGCACGTAAAGACATATTGATGCTATTTTGGATGAGCATATTGTTTCTACCAGGAATCGAGGAATTCAATGCTTCGTAGTTTATTGGAGGGACGACTAGATTTTGATTACTCGAGAGGAGTTGCAATAGATTGATCCAGACTTGCTTGAGCATTATTAGAGCTGCCAGGAGTTACACTCAACGGGTTTGAGTTTCTCCCACCTCGGGGCAGTTGGTGTGAACACAAGATATAGGCCCCTAATTACACATACTTATAGACATAGATGCAAGAAGATAACCCAACCAACGTCCTTCTAGATGAGATAGAGCCTGCTACCAGTTGGGCTTAAGGCATAACCAGTTAATGTCCATGATTGATTTTATTTACTTTATGCAATTGGTTGAACTTTTTTTTTTTCCCAACTTGGTTTAAGGATTTATTTCTTTTTCCCACTTGGTTAGTAGAAAGTTTTTTTTGGAGGCTTTTTTTTTTTTTTTTAATAGCTTGGTACTAATTCTTGGCAACCCTAGGTTTTGATTCCTAAGTTTTGTTTTCTCTTGCTTGATGCTGATTCTTATGTTTATTTATTTTTTCTGGATTTGTTGGCTCTCAATTCCTTTGAGAATTTGTGCTGCATCAAAATGGTTGAGTGTGTAGCTGAAGGAGAGATTTGTGCAATTCAAATGAGAAAAAAACTTGCTAATTGGCTGTGTTTTGGATCCTTGATGAGACATCTCATTGATATTATAGCGAGTAGTGTAAAATGGGTAGGCATCCAATTATTGTTCTTTCTCTAGGCTATTGAATATTGAATTCCTCCTTGTACTAAAAGTTTTCACCCTACTATTAGAATTTTCCATGTGATCTTCTCAACCAGTGTCATTTGAAGCTCAAATTAACTAATAGAAGTTCGTTTAAGATCTGGAATATGCTAAGGGAACATTCTTCAGAGGGTGAGAGAATAACTCATCCCAAGGGAGTGCCTTGTGAGAGTGACATGTGTCTGAAAGGGATATCTGAGCTTGCTCTCTTCATAACAGCTATATGCCTATACCCCTTTTTAGGATTTATTGTTTAATTAATTGCCAATAGTTATGGTAAAGCATAGTTGGTCTTATGGTGGTTTCATAAATTTTTCCTTTACTAAGCTGAGGTTGCCAAGAGCTTTGTAGCTCAACTGACATTGACTGGTCTCCTTTATGAGGAGAACTAGGGTTTAAATCCCCCATCTTCCAATTATTGAATTATAAAAAAAAAAAGAAAAGGATGAGGTTATGAAATTTCACCGTTCATACTATGCAATTTTTGTATTTCGTATTTATTAAATGTTGAGATTTATTGGAGATGAGAAGATTAAACGGGAGAAAGTATGGAAATAGTATCTGTCCTAGTGGGTGATCATGAATAGTACCTGTTTGAGCGGGAAGTAGGTTAGACTAATCTCATTAATTAAATTCATAAACCAAACTTGAATTCTTTGTGGCAATTAGTGTTATAATGACTTCATGTTTTCAAGATACTGTTTTGATGCTCATTATTGTTCAGCGAGATGTACCAGATAAGATTGGATTCTTTCTTGTCATCGAATGAATCTCCAAAAGGGCATCCACATGATTATTATGGTAATTTAGGAACTCTTTATTCAATGGTTTAATGATGGTCAAAATTTTGTTACTATTATAATTTTGATTGGTAAGTTACACATGCCACAAGTAGGTTTTGAACCCATAGCATCAACCTGCACTGCTTATTGAAGAAGGAAATGCCATTTGAGTTTGAACTTATTGCATTTGTCGATTGTTAGTCAAAATTGTCTTGACCAATCTCTTATTGTTTTCTTTTGGTTTTTGTTTTTCCTGTCTACTGCTTCTATTCATGTTATTTGTGAATGAGATTGGCTATATTCCTTAATATTTACGCTTCAAAATAAATATTTGTGCATGCATTCGATGAATTTTGTATAATTTTTATTTTTTCTCACAAATTACAAGGTTTAGTTTCTGGCTTCCTTATTGTTTGTTTCTATGGAAAGCTAATATTTCTCACTTCCTGTTGCAGTTGGGTGGTAGACTGCTGCATATTCTGAAGAGATTGCTTCCTATCTCTGTTTATCTTCTTCAAGTATGGGCTCTGTCTGTTTGTGGATTCACGTTTTTCGTCCCTTATGTTTATAGACCACAAAAATATAATATTTTTATTTGTCCTAAATTATTATATTGTAATTTACTCATCCTATATTAATTGGTTTCAACAGAAAGACGGTGAGTATCTAAGTGGCCATGAAGTGTTTCTCAGGCGTGTTGCTACTGCCTTTAACAACTTTGCTGAAACTACAGAAAGAGCTTGCCGTGATAAGTAACCACTTGCCTCTGTTACAATTATATTATTTTGATTATATCTTGATTTTTTAATTTATTTTTATAACCTGCCAATATATGATTCCTATACAGCAATGGCCCTTGTCTTGATATAAAAAATCTGCTTTAAAACATCAACATACTATAAAAACGTTACAGCTTCGGAACTTAGAGACAACAGTGAATTTTGAATATGTGAAAATTTTATTTTTTTATTCATTCTCCAAGTATTCATGACCAACAATTAATTTCATGTCAATTTCTCTATTTCTTATTGTGCAAGAATTTACTTCTTTGGCAATAATACCATAACATTTCAGGCATTGCATCCATGCCTTGCAGTGTTGAATTTTAATTTTTTGGCATACGCTGCTAAAATGTTGTTTTGGAGTTGGAAGCATCATGGAGCATTAGAGATCATCGTCATATATGTTGTGAAAAAATATACCACCCAGTCCTAATACCACTCTAGAAACTCATCCCATTTAGTCATCTCACAATTAGAGTCTCCCCCCCGCCCCTCCCCCCGGTTTCTTTCTTGTACTTCAATCTTACACTCTCCACCAAAGCACTCCATCTTCATGGCAAACCTCTACAACCACTACATAATAGTGCATCATTGATGACAAAAACTCTTATCCCTTAAATCCCTTCTTGAATCGGTTTAGGAACCACCTTCCGTTTTACCAAATGATGTTTAAACTTATTATCCTTCCTATTCCAATGAGAATCCTATTAGTCTTTCTCAAGTCTATCACTAACTGAAGCTGGTATAGGAAAAAAGGTGCGTACAATAGGTCAGCAGGCTTTGAAGCTTACTTTTAATAGCTTACACCTTCTGTGAGATATTGCCCTTTCCAAGCTGACAATCTCCATTCATACCTCTGGACACATATCATCTTATTTGGTTAATTCCTTAGAAGATGACTCAAAGGTAAGTAGATACTATTGGATGTCTGTTAATCTGAAGCATGTATAGGATAGAAGCAGCACATAGTGTGTGGTATGTCATTTTTCTATGCCCTTTCAATCAAACAACATAAGGCCCAATTGGGGTTTGCTTTCTTTCAAGTATATTGAGATTTATGATACCTACTTGCTTTCCCATGGGAAGAAGGTGGGGAATTTAGCCTAGTATCTCTAGCAGAACCCCCTTGACACTTTACAAGTGGGTTAGCTGACAGCCTATGGTGCACATTGTTAAATTATAAATGGTGCACTTTGTCAAGCCGTTGAGTTTTGCAAATACATCTAAAATTATCTTTGCATTTCTCTTTCTGTGCTGGTTTGCCCCCTGCTTAGTTAAGGAAGCTTTTACATTATATTTAAGTGGTCTATGTAAATATGCTTCTCGTGAACTTTTTTCACTTAATTTACATTTAAGGGGCTAATTACAAATTTTCACCATCTGGTTGGGTAGTTTCGAATTACCTCCCTGACTTTTGAGTCTTGTGGTTTGGACTAAATGAAATCATCATATTTTCCATCCTAATTGATGAATTTTCCTGTATTACTCACTTTTTGCTGATAACACGAAATTTAACTCTCAAATGCGACTTAAAGCTGTATGGAATAGGCACAAAAATAACGACTGTTGTTGGATTTGAAAGCTAAGCTCTATTCCTGCCCCATTCTAAGGTCCAAATGAAATCGTCATATTTTCCATCCTAATTGATGAATTTTCCCGTATTACTCACACTTTTTGCTGATAACACGAAATTTAACTCTCAAATGCAACTTAAAGCTGTATGGAATAGGCACAAAAATAACGACTATTGTTGGATTTGAAAGCTAAGCTCTATTCCTGCCCCATTCTAAGGACTAAATTCCATGTTTCATGTGACACGTGTCACCAGGGATCTGTCAATTGGGATGAAAATATGACGATTTCATTTTGATCCAAACCATAGGGAGCTTTAGTGACAGTTTCTAAAAGCTAAGGAGGTAATTAAAATTACCAGGAGGTAATTTGTACTTACTCATATTTTTTTAATTCTGTTGATGATACTGGAAAGAACCTGAAAGTTGTAATTTTGTGTCAAAGAATATCTTAGGTTCTGCCTTTTCCACATTTTCCATATGCTCAGGTGTTCATGAAATGTTCTAGGGTATTTTGTGTACACGATGCTTATTTAACATCATCTGTTGTGCTTTTGTCCTGATACCTACTCCCATTGTTCAAATTGTTTTGCTGCAGATGTATGGAGGATTTAATAAGCACCACCCGTTACGTCACTTGGTCCCTCCACAATAAGGTTAATATGGTTTATTTGTGAGGCATTCAAATGCCCATGAAAATAGCCTATCCAACCCCTCTTGTGCTGCCTTTTTCATGGCTTTTTTTATTTTTTTATATCAGCCTATGCTAAGTATGTACCCATTTCTAGGATTATACATAAGCATGGATAAATTTTTTCTTTTTTGTCACTTCAGGTGATGGAGTAATTTTGTTTTTATTTATTTATTTTTATTTTTTTATGAATATTTATATGTATCTGTTTGTGTTTAACATTTTTGTATACTGCTTTTGGAAAGGATATATCTGTGCCTTGAAATGCATACTCTTTGCATGTGCCTTCAAAAGCTAAAGAAAGAGTATAACATCACATGCATATGTATGTGCGTACGTAATGTAGGCATTTCTATAGCGCATATGGAGAGGATATCTTTGTGCTTTTGATTGCTAAAGAAAACTGGATACAACTCCATTTATTTGTTGCGATGTGACTCAATGATTATATTAAAAGCCAAGAACATGTAAGAGGTTGCTAGTTTCTGCCATTAATTTGCTCTACTAATCATGTCACTGTTGTCAAATTTTTAGAATCGGGCTGGGTTACGTCAATTTTTAGACTCATTTGGAGGAACAGAACAGTCCAACACAGGCAGTAATCCTTTGTTTGCTGGTAATGCCCCTGATTCATCATTGGGGTCTGTCGCCTATGAGAAGCAGGACAATAAGCCAAGGGAGGATGTAAAACTCAGTCATCTGGCCTCGGGCACTGACTCAAGCTCTTCTATCCAGGCAACAGAAACAAAGCTGGCTGACCTTCTAGATAGCACACTTTGGAATCGGAGGCTTGCTCCATCATCTGAAAGGATTGTTTATGCTTTGGTTCAACAGATATTTCATGGCATAAGAGAGTATTTCTTGGCATCTGCAGAGTTAAAGGTTGGTTATGTATATCCTGTTTGCTGGTCAATGCTAGATTAGTTCAATGGAATTTATAATAACTGAGTGATGAGGGAAGGAGTGTTAATTGGATGGACATTTC
Source organism: Fagus sylvatica (assembly GCA_907173295.1). Lineage (NCBI taxonomy): Eukaryota > Viridiplantae > Streptophyta > Magnoliopsida > Fagales > Fagaceae > Fagus > Fagus sylvatica. Next base: position 4,120,762 of record OU015767.1, on the reverse strand, counting down.
AAGCATGGTTATGAAGACTAACGTTTTATCTTGGGTAAAATACAAAAATCACTCCTAGGGTTTGAGCTAATGACAGAAACTATCAAAACTTCTCGGAAATATCTCGTTTTCCCCTTAATGCAAACAACATTTAAGAACCGTTTTTGTACTTTTCTCCAAAAACTACAAATTTCACAATTGCTGAGATGGTAAATTGTGATTGGTGTATAATAGAGTAATGACAATGTGAAAGCAATGTTGCATTAATTACAATCTGTCATCTCAACCGTTGTGAAATTTGTTGTCTCTGTAGCATTGTTGTAGAAATAAAAATCTCTATCTACATTTTGGTCTATTAGATTACAAATTAGGTTTTGGGGAAAAGTACACAAACGGTGTTAAGTTTTGTTTCACTTAAGGGGCAAACTGGATATTTTAAAATTTTTTTTGTAGTTTCTGTCATTAGCTCATACCTCAAGGGTGGTTTTTGTATTTACCCTTTTATTTTCTTCACAATACATATGAAGATTTCCATTTTTTTTCCCTTCAGTTTGTGTTTGTATTTATTTTCTGCATTTTATTACATGTCATGCTTCTGTCTGTCTTTATGCAGTTAATTTTTTTCCCTGCTACATTGTTTAGTAGCTAAATTATAGATTTGACGCATCACAGCACATATAAAGGAAAAGATATATGGTTTTGTTTATATTTTGATGAATTCTCTTCCATGCCTTATTTTTATTTTTCCCATTATTTCTTATTTACGTGTATCTTTTGCAGTTCAACTGCTTCCTTCTAATGCCGGTTGTAGACAAGTTGCCTGCACTCCTTCGAGAGGACTTGGAATCTGCTTTTGAAGACGACATGGATAATATTTTTGACATCACTAACTTACAACACTCATTGGGCCTGCGGAAGCGAGATACAGAGATTGAGCTGAAAAGGGTATTCTAATTATATTTCCTTTTCTGTTTCTAGACTATCAATTTTGGCATTTGCCCTCTTTCTCTCCTTTGTTTGACCAATGTGCTAGTGCTTTCTCAGATTAAGAGGCTTAAAGAGAAATTCAGACAAATACACGAGCAGCTTAGTTCGCATCAAGTCATGACGAAGCCATTCACGATTCCACGAAGTGATCCTGATCCAAAATGCTATTGAAAACAACACTCAGATGTGTGAGATGACATTATTCATTTGTTTGTTTTCTGTTGACTCTTCTCCATTATATAATTCTGAAAGAAGAATGATTGCGTAGTCATTACAGGAATTTTTATAATCAAACTAAAAATAATCTTTATTTTGCTTCTTAATATAATAGGGGTCATATGATTCTTAGATTATATCACTGTTGGATAATATATCACTAATATTTCATTTAGGAACTTGATTCTGAATGTGGTCACTTTTTCTTGATTATTATAAAAAAGAAAACGAAGTTATAAATAAGGGAGTAAATCTGTGATGAATATAACTTTGGTGCAACGGTGTTTACTTTCCAAGGGTGGGTCTTTACCTTGATGAGGTTTCCATATCATAATAATAAAAAATAACATATATGTAACTTTGATTGATTGCCCAAAACCTTTTTATTTTATTTTTTTAACTTTTGGTGCTACCTAAACATCCCCCCCCCCCCCTCTTCCCAGTTTTACTAATGCCAAACTATAGGACCAAGCTGTATGCCTTGAAAATCCACGAGAGAAAAAAATATAGGCTAAAATATGATTTAGCCCCAATAATTGGATAGTAAAAAACAAGGGCAGGGGTATTAAAGCTAAAAGTGTAAAATTTGGTTGGTTATTTTCATCAATTTACGAGTTAGGGCAGATTCATCAATTAGCCGGTTGAGGGTCACAATGGGAGGCGGGTGGGGTGCTTCTGTCATATTTGTTACCGTTATAGTGGTGACAGCAAGTTTACAAGGTTTTTGGTACAAAGTGTAACAACCCCATAGTTTTGAGTGGATTTCAGCAATATAACGGGAGAGTGAGAGAATGAGGGAGTTAACTTCACAGGTCAGGATCCTGATGGATCAATGCAATGGAAAGTAGGGTGGATCTTTGAACTTCTTGGTCATATATCATGAATTTACCATCTCAAATATATTAGCTTTTCTTCATAAAAGCAAATCAAATTAATATAGGTACTCTAATTATCAGTGGACACAAAAAAACACAATTTGATTACCTCTATTTTCTTCTTTTGCATCTCGGGACTTCCATGGATTATTGTCTTCTCGCGCGGGGATTAGTTGTTTGTTGCAGCTTGCTAAGTTTAAAACCTTAATGCCATTCTGAGTTTGGCCTCCAACCCAACCATGATGCTTTGAGTTGCATCAATGGGGCATATACCAGATTCTAACATCTCCATTCTTCGGCCAAGGTTGAACCATGCAACTGTTCGGTTTAGTCGGTTAAAAGATAGTTCGGTCAATCCTAAAATAAGCCGGGACTATTTTGGAATACAGCATTCAATGTATAAAATATCCAAAGAAAAGAGCATTAAATGCATTTCTAGATCTAAACTCTGAACAGGTGGCAATGAACTGATGTCTGCTTTTCCATCCATAAATGCATACTTGTTGTGGCTTTAATCCTGGTGATATCTAGGCAAATGTGGGTTGTTTGAGAGTGTTGAACACGCCTTATACTTTAAACCCGGAATACATTCTTCATGACAGAACTTGAACCTTTTCTCCCAAGGTTCTGATGAAAGAAAAGCTTAGGCTTCCCCAAATCATAGACAAGGAGGAGCACATTTGCCTTCTGCATTATGGATTTTGATGCTGACAGAACTTCTTTCATTCCCTGGGTTCTGGGATGAAATATGTAAAAACCCCCTTGTAACAAGTTGCTTAAATATCTCTGAACACTGGCAGAGAAGAGCACCAGAGATTGAAATATAACACCAGCTGGGAAAATCCCTTTCTTTGACAACCTTTTCTGAAATAATGAAATCTTGTGCCCTGCCCCCATCTAAAATATCCCATGAGGCAGAGAAACCGGTTGGAAGTAGGTTTAAATAGAGCAAGAAGCAGCAATTCATTATAATCAACCCACGACTTAGGAAAATGGAATTGTTGTTGTTGTTGCATTTTTCATTCTTACAAAACAAATTTTCTTTTAACTCTGTTTCTGAGTTAGTAGTAGAATCTTGAAGACCAAGATCAAGGCAACCATTTAGTTGTTTAGTGGACACGAGAACAAAAGCAAGACCATTTTGATCCAATGGAAAACTAATCTGATTTATTGTTGTTGTCTTTGGTTTTTTTGAAGGGAGATGGATAGATGGCATCGGAGAGCTAAAGGCCAACTTAAATTTGCTTGGAGAAATCCATTATGTACACTGGGTTGACAAAAAGAAGCAAGGTTTTTTGAGAAGCTAACGATCCCTTCTGGGTTTAGTTAAGCACAGCCTATATCCTATGTGGAAAGGGATTCTATTTTTGGGAGGTTTTGACATTGATGATTGGAGAGGAAGAGAAAGTACAGGACAGCAGAGAATGAATGATATTTTTGGAGGGGAAATAGTTTGAGAATGACGGATGATAACTAAATCGTTTTATAGTTTGGTCGGACAAACCTCATAGGGACAAACTTTTTGGAATACATATGTATAAAATATCTGAAAAGAGCATCGATCTAAACTCTAAACAGGTCAGCTTTTCTAACTAAAATATCTAGGCAAAAGAGTTACATTTTAAACCCGGAATGTTCTGGTGATTAAAATAATTTATTATGGTTGACTCTTGGATGAAATATGTAGTAACAATTGCTTAAATATTTCTGCGCAGAGTTGAAATATTGGGAAGAGGAATAATGAAATATCTAAAATATCCCATGTTGGAAGTAGGTATAAATAGAGCAAGAAGCAGCAATGTTACTTTTTTCATTCTTACAAAACAAATTTTCTTTTAACTCTGGGGAAAGCTTCGGAGAGCTCCAACCCCCATTTAAGATCCCTTCTGGGTTTAGTTTGTTTCTCAAGCCTGAAGACTTACGACTTCATATCTTCGATTTGTTAGTTCCTCCAACTGGCGCCGTCTGTGGGGATTTCTTTAAAATAGTTTGGAGTACCGTCGTCCTCACGACATCCCCGCTTTGTAGTACATCGGGAATCAAAAAGTTCTGCTTAGAAAGTCTCCTCCGAGACATCATACAAGCCTTCATGGCACACTGTGGTATCATACAAACCTTCTGAAGAAGCCACTGCAGGAAGAGCTTCAATAGTGGCCTCATCACAGCACACTGACCCTAACGACAGATCGTTTAGGAGAACGGATCAATGGGTAACATCAAAAGAGCTCGGCTCATACAATTCCGGCAGGGGAAATGCTCGATGCGGCTTAAACTACTCATCCAGGCATCACGGGCTAAAGACAGCGAGAGAATCATTTCTGAGCTGCGCCGAGAAATCCATGATCTAAAGCAAGAAGCGGGAGGTCGTTCCCCAGCAAAAGAAAGGTTGAGGAACAGGGTGAATGCTTCGAAACGAAAAAACCCCGAACATACCACCTTGTCCCATAACTCGTGCAGTGAGGATTTTTCTGAGACCTCATGCTCTTAGTCGGAATCAAGGTCACTGACACCCCGACCAGTTCCCAGACAACCCTTGGAGTTAGAAGGGCATTCACGGTCTCGCCCGCCTCTCCACAGTGGAAGGGGTCCGCAAATGAAAGAGCATACCTCTAGAAAAATTGCTCGTCCAGGAGGATAGCACGCGGTCTGGAAAGCTCTTGATCTGGTGTCGTCCTCTCCTTTTTCTAGACAAATAGAGAGGGCTGAACTGCCCGAAAGATACACAGCTCTGCGTTTTGAAACATATAATGGCCGAACAGACCCAGTGGCCCACATAGGTCGTTATCAGCAAAGTATGGCCTTATCTTGTTACAACGACCCCCTCATGTGCCAACTCTTCCCATCAAGCCTTGGAGAAGTTGGACTGAGATGGTTCAATCAACTCAGCAGACGAACAATCAACTCATGGGTCCAGATGGCCGAAGCGTTTGTGGTGCGCTTTATCACTAACAGTCGGAAAACCAGGGAAATAGACGCCCTTCTCACCATGAAGCTCCAGGACAATGAGACTATCAAAGAATACTCAACCCGGTTTTGGGAGACATACAATGACATTGATGGGTGTGATGAAGAGGTGGCTGTTAGAACATTCAAACTAGGTTTGCCTCCTGGCATAGGCTTGCGTCAGTCTCTTCCCAAGTGTCCCGCCCCAACCGTGGGGAAACTAATGCACGGGATTGATCAATTCATTCGGGTTGAGGAAGATGGTGGTGGAACCACATCAGTCTAGACAGCTGCCCAACCCAAGGTTATCACACCAAAACCTTTGGCTTGGACCAGTAACGCTGTAAAAAGCCTGTCCAATCCATCAAATTTTGTGGCTCCTTCTTTTCGGGCTTTTGAAACAGTCTTTAAGGAACTAATTTATAAACTTATGGAGAAGATCAAAAGGGAACCTTTCTTTGTTTGGCCATCGAAACTGCTTGGAAACCCAGACTTAAGAGATGGGAAACTCTACTGTACTTATCACAAAGACACGGGTCATTTGACCGAGAATTGTCACAAGCTGAAAGTTCATTTGGAATAGTTGGCATCGGCGGGATATCTTGATCAGTACATTGATACCAATCTGACCATTAGGAAAGAAGCAAGTCAGATGGTTCGGCAACCTGATTCCTCAGGAGTGGCATCTGCTGGGGTGATCCATGTTATTCACAATCCGCGATGCTCCACAGTTTCGCCCAGGTTTTACAAGTCCAAGATAAAGAAGGCGGAGCACCTAAGGAGATCCTTCTCTATTATTGACTCTGTTCATCTTGCCTTGATGTGTTCAGTAAATGGAGCTGCCAGGGAATAGACGATCTCATTTTCGGATAGTGACTTGAAGGACGTCCAGTTGCCTCACAATGATCCCCTGGTTATCACTCTAAGGATAGGAAACTATGATGTCCAGAGAGTACTCATAGATCAGGGAAGCTTCGCAGAGGTGATGTATCAGGACCTATACACAAAGCTCGGCTTGAGAGAAGCTGAACTAACCAGTTTTATATCCCCCATATTCGGCTTTTCAGGGGAGCCTACAGTTTCGCTGGAGAAGATAGTTCTTCCTGTCCTAGCAGGACCGATCAACCTTCAGACGGAGTTTATAGTGGTCAAAGCTTCATCACCTTATAATGCCATAATGGGGCGTGATTGGCTGCATATATGAGGGCAATTCCTTCCACCCTTCATTAAAAGCTAAGATTCCCAACAAAAGAGGGGATCATGGAGTTGAATGGGGATTAGGTCGTAGCAAAATGGTGCGTTTTGGCCGCTGTAAAACAGAAGGGTGTGGTCGAAATTGAAAACCAAGGGACTTATGACAATCACAGCTCCAGGAACCAGAAGACGGAGAAGTTGTAATGACTGAGCAGCCCGAAAAGGTATTCTTCGATCCTTTCAATCCTGAGCTATTCTTTTTGGTTGGTTCAAAATTATCTGCTATAAACAAAGAACAATTGCTCCAACTCCTTATGAACAACTGAGACGTTTTTGCTTGGTCGGTTTATGACGCTCCGGGGGTGTCTCCCGACTTGGCATGTCATACTTTGAATATTGGGCCCAAACACAAACCAGTGTCTCTGAAGCGGCAAAAGTTGGCTCCCGAACGAGCTACTATAGTCCTTGAGGAGGTGGAACGTCTTTTGGCATCCAGGGCGATCCGAGAAGTACAGTATCCGGAATGGCTCTCTAACATGGTGGTGGTGAAAAAGAAGAATGGAAAATGGAGAGTCTGTATAGATTTTACTGATCTAAACAAAGCTTGCCCAAAAGACCCTTTTCCGCTTCCCCGAATAGATCAGCTGGTTGACTCGGCTTCGGGACATGCTCGGCTGAGTTTCCTGGACGCCTTTCAGGGCTATCATCAAATCCCGATGAGTGCGGCCGATCAAGAAAAGACGTCTTTTATCACACCAAAAGGGGCGTATTGTTATAAGGTAATGCCATTTGGTTTGAAGAATGTAGGAGCAACCTATCAGAGAATGGTCACCAAAATGTTCGGACACCTAATAGGGAAGACAGTTGAGGTCTATATAGACGTTATGCTGATCAAAAGCCTCCGAGAGGAAGACCATGTTGCCAACTTACTGCAACTGTTCGACATCTTATGGAGAAGTCGCCTACACCTCAATGCATCCAAATGTACCTTTGGCGTGAGTTCTGGCAAGTTTTTGGGCCATGTGGTGTAGAAGAGGAATCAAGGCCAATCCAGACCAAATTGCCGCTCTTGTGCACCTGGCAGAACCGAGGAAATATTAAACAGGTACAACGCCTGACTGGGATGGTAGCTGCTCTTAGACATTTCATCTCAAGATCAACTGATAAATGCAAGCCTTTCTTTCGACTTTTGGGGAAAAAGAGTAAATTTGTGTGGCATGAAGAGTGTTTGGCCGCCTTTCAGGGGATCAAGGCTTACCTATCAACTCCCCATGCCTATCAATTCCCAATCCGGGGGAACCACTATTTTTGTATTTGGCGGTGTCCGATCATGCGGTGAGTGCTAAAATGGTTTGGGAATTAGGGCAAGAACAGAAGCTGGTTTTCTTCGTCAGTAAAGTAATGGATGAGACCGAGCTGAGGTACCTGCCGCTTGAAAAAGCAGCTCTGGCGTTGCTTTAGGCAGCCAAAAATCTGCCCCACTATTTCCAGTCTAGCACGGTTACAATATTGAGTGATCTTCCACTCAAAATACTTTTACAACGATCTGATTTCTCGGGAAGGATCACTAAATGGGGGGTACATCTGGGATCACTCGGCGTAAAATATAAACCCCGAATAGCAATCAAGGGGAAGATTCTGGCAGAATTTTTGGCTGAATTTCAATATGACCCTAGCAATCCATCTCTACTTATGTTGCCGAGACTCAGCTCAGTTTGATCAAGGGAAAATGGGAATTATTTGTTGACGGAGCATCAAATTCTAAAGGCTCGGGAGCAGGAATAGTGTTGGTTTCTCTAGAAGGTTTGGTTCTCGAGCAAGCGATTCAGTTAAAATTCTCGGCATCAAATAATGAAGCTGAATATGAGCCGTTAATGATTGGTCTCAAAACAGCAAAAAAGCTCGGTGCTAGTCATCTCCAGTTATTCTGTGATTCCTAACTTATGGCTAACCAAATTTTTGGGGAATATTAGGCTAGGGACGAAAGAATGTCGGCCTATCTCTCAATTGCTCGGTCTCTATTGGCTGAGTTTGATTCAACTCATGTTGCGCAAATCGGAAGAGAACACAACTCCCATGCAGATATTTTGGCTAACTTGGCCACGGCGTTAGAATCGGACGTACAAAGGACAGTTTGTATAGAAACATTGGACCGGCCAAGCTTTCAGAAACAGGAGGTATCTGTTTGCTCCATTAGCAATCAGCCGAGCTGGATGGACCCTATCTTGAGCTATCTTATGGACAAGAAGTTGGCCGAGGATAAAAAAGAGGCCAAGATGATCAAATGTAAAGCCCCGAGATACTGGGTCTCCAAAGAAGGGTTGTTATATAGGCAGTTGTTCACTGGACCATATCTGCTCTGTGTACATCCGGAGATGGTAAAGAATTTCCTCTTTGAAATACATGAAAGAATCTGTGGAAGTCATACGGGAGGAAGGTCACTAGCACATAGAGCGATATCACAAGGATATTGGTGGCCATGTATGTAGGCCGACGCCTTGAAGTATGTTCGAGAGTGTGATAAATGTGAGAGGTTTGCCCCCATGATCCACCAGCTTGCCAGGGAGTTGAATCCCCTATCTAGCCTATGGCCGTTTGCCCAGTGGGGATTAGATATTTTGGGACCTCTTTCTCAGGCTCCCAAAAATAAGAGGTTCTTGATAGTAGCAACATACTACTTTACCAAATGGGTTGAGGTCGAACCACTCTCCAATATCCGGGACGTTGATGTTAAACGATTTCTTTGGAAAAATGTTATCACACGTTTCGGCATACCCTAGGCTGCAATCTCAGATAATGGCACAGAATTTGAGAGTAGACTGTTCAAAGGATTCTGTTCGGAACTAGGCATCAAAAACTTATTTTCCTCACCTGGCTACCCACAATCTAACGGACAGCCGAGGTCTCCAATAAAGTCATACTCAGTGGGATTAAAAGAAAATTAGAAGCAGCAAAGGGAAAATGGGTGGAAGAGCTCCCGAGCGTATTATGGACACACAGGACAACAGTAAGAAAATCTACTGGAGAGACACCTTTTGCCCTAGCTTTTGGGGTGGAGGCGATGATTCCCCTGGAGGTTGGAATGCTGACCACCCGAACACCAGAGTTCGTTGTTGAAACCAATGAAGATAATCTATGGAAAGACCTGGACCTGTTGGAAGAGAGACGAGACCTGGCCGTTGTTCGGTTGGCATCATATCAATAACGGATAACGAGGGAGCATGACAAAAATATCAAGCCAAGGATACTTCGAATTGGGGACTTGGTCCTGAGGAAGGTCATGGCCAACACAAGAAAGCCGAACGACGGAAAGCTCGGACTGAATTAGGAAGGGCCTTACAAAGTATTGTCTCAGGCTGGGATTGGCGCCTTTAGATTGGAAGATATGGATGGGAAGCTTGTCCCCAGACCATGGAACATATGTAACTTGAGGAAGTATTTCTTTCAAGAAAGAGTATAAACTTAAATACAATATATGTTCTGATTATGATAATTATTCTTCTATGTTTTAGTGGTCGAACAGGTTTACTACCTCTAGGGGGGTGAGTAAAGGAGAAAGTATCAAAACTGAACAGGTTTACTACCTCTAGGGGGGTGAGTAAAGGAGAAAGTATCAAAACCGAACAAAATTACTACCTCTAGGGGAGTGAGTAAAGGCGAAAATATCAAAACCGGACAAAATTACTACCTCTAGGGGGGTGAGTAAAGGAAAGGATTTCAAAAGTATCAAAACCAAACAAAATTACTGCCTCTAGGGGGGTGAGTAAAGGATTTCAAAAGTATCAAAGCTGAATAAATTACTACCTCTAGGGGGGTGAGTAAAGGAAATGATTTCAAAAGTATCAAAACCCGAACAAATTACTACCTCTAGGGGGGTGAGTAAAGGATTTCAAAAGTATCAAAGCCGAATAAATTACTACCTCTAGGGGGGTGAGTAAAGGAACGGATTTCAAAAATATCCAAACCGAATGACCTTTACTATCTCTAGGGGGGTGAGTAAAGGGGAATAATCAAACATGTCAAGCTCACTACCCCAAGGTGGCCAGATAGAGTAAAATTCAACCGAACAAAGCTGCTATTTTATAAGGAGGAAAGAACACTTAAGGTTAGTTTGAACTATTTACCATTTCTGGAAGTTATCAGATTGTTTGACCGAACAAATCTTATACTCTTTCATTACATATACATATATATTCCATGATTGATCCATAGTTCAAACAATTTATCCTGAGGAAAATAAATTAAATAGGTCTGGTTTATTGCCGTGCTAATGAAAATGGAAAGGTAGAAGTAAAGTGATGTAAGAGGATAAGTCGAGAGCATAAAAATAAATTTACAAAAATTCATAGAAGAAAGGGTCGAGTTATAATACGAAATCAAAATTATACAAATACTCTGTTCGAGGCACACGGCCTTTGTAAAAAGTAAAAACAGTAAAAATAGAAAAAACTAATTCCCGTCAGTAGGAGCAGGGAGTTTTCCAGTCGCCAGAAGAGCAGGATCTTCTGCTTGGGTCTCCAGTTCAGGCCCAGCTTCTTCGGTTTTAGAATCCTCTTCATCTTCAACTTCATCTTCAGACGCCCTGAGTCCAGCATCGGGGAAGGGGAGGGGCGTGCTGTCCCTTAAGTACATTTTCGAAGATGAGGGGTCGTCAGCTTTTTTCAAGGCCAACTTCCACCTATCCCGGAACCCTCGGTTGAAGACTCCCTGAAGCTCGGCCTTCACCTCGGTGCGTACTTGCTGCTTCCCTTCTTCTAACCCCTCCAGCTTCCCCTCCTCCCAAGCTTTGCTGATCTATTTTATACATTCAGCTTCGAGGAGCCTCATCTTTTCCCGGAGCTCAGCGACTTCAGCATCCATCTTAGCATTTAGCATAGCCTCAACCCTGGCTTTCTCCTCGGCGTCCTTCATTTTCTGGATTGTCTGGTGATGCTGTTTCTCCAGCGTAGCGTAATCGTTCGTTGCATTCTCCAGTGCCTCGGCCATGGCTTTTGTGTGCTTGGCCTCTTTTCTCTTGAGATCTTTTTCAAGATCATAGACCCTGGACTCCATGGTAAAAATCCCCTATACGGCCTAGAAAGAAGGAATACACAAGTTTAATATTTTTGAGGATGGGAAATCCTCAGTAGGAAATACGGACAGAAAACTAAAAACGAAAAATAAATAAAATGAAAAGTGTATCTAGAAAATTACTATTAAACTCACCATGGTAAAACCACGAGCAATGTGGCGGAACATCCTGCCCGAGGGCATCTCATTCTAGATTTGGATATCCCTGGGAGGGCAGATTGCCACACTTAAGGCGTGTGCTACCTTCGCAGCGTGCTTAGCATCTGAAGGGTCAAGCACGGAGTCTTGAGCTGTGATAGGCCTCCTTCCCACCGTCAGCTCGGAGACCCAGACTTCTGCCGATGACGAGGGCCTTGGACTTTCTGGCGCCTCGGCCTCAGTTTGGGCCCTCTTCGCCCGTAGGGGTGGTTCGGTGACTACATCAGGTTCGTCTAGATCCACCACAGGTGTTGGTCGAGTAAGCTCCTCCTGAGCGGCCGAGTCAGTTTCGGCACTTTGTGCGGATTGCTCGAGAGCAATCACCTCAAAAACAGCCCTCTTGGGCTTCTTGGCCTGAGCGCCCTGAGCAGCCATCTTCTTCCCCCTAGTCTTCATGCCCATCAACTCATTTGGGTCAATGGGGGCCATCTCTGAGACTTCCCCTGTTGGGATCAGGTTCGGATGCTCTGGTGGAGTGACGACAGTAGCCGGTTGGGCTACGAAGAGGGTCGTCGGCTCGATCCTTACTGCTTGAGCTCGGGGTACAGTCTTACCCTCCAGAAAGCTGCCGACCAGCGGTTGGTGATGCAGCAACAATGGGGCCGATCTCGGCTGGCCCAGGCTGTCGACATAGATATTGGTCGAAAGGACTTTTGTTAGGTCTTCAAGGTTAAGTGTTGTCTCATGGACCACTAGCCAAGAGGGAACTGCAAAACAATCACAAAATGGTTGTGCTTAGCCGATCAAAATTATATTAAAAAATCTTCATAAACGTTAGGAAGCATGTTCGGGACGTTCACCCAAAAAGAAAAAAACACGCTTAGAATTTAACCTAACCTGGTCGGCCAAACTTGTTCCGGTAGGACGACCCGCATGTGAACCAGCTGCCGGAAACAATGAGAAAGTCGTTGTCAAAGCCCTTATTGGTACTGGGAAGGCCATTAACTAGTTTTATATTAACATTTTTGGCTCGGAGATGGGAAGATGTTGCCGATTCCGAGACAGGACAGGTATAGGAATAAATGTACAAAATTTCTTTTATGGTTAGGTTGACCCTGAGTAATCGATTGAGGGTGACTACGCCCATGACAATCCTGAAAACATTAATAAATAGTTGTGTGGGGCAAGTGTTGACAGTTTGGAGAAAATCGATAAGGAGGGGATTAAGAGGAAATCTGACCCCTCCCTCAACCACACTCATCACCGAGATGATAATTTCATCTTGGTTCAGAAGGGGGAGGTCATTGCTCCTATAATACCAAAGCCTCACATCACTCGGAACTTGGTTTTTCTCCCTAAAAACTCTCATGCTCTCGCTAGAGTTTACTAATTTTGTTAATTTGTTTGCTCTAGCCATATTGTGAAGAATAAATCGAAAAGAACGAAGTTGAGAAAAAAGAATTTAAAGGGATGTGAAAACTTATAGGAAAAAGGAAGTTTGGTTCTCTGGGTTTGACGCTTTGTGTTCATGGGTTTTTCTGGAAACTCAGAAGGGACGAGGAACTCAGAGAAGACGAAGATATTTTTTAGAGAACGAAAATGGAAAAAGGGCCTCCCCCAGGGTCATTTAAGGGATTTAAAACGCGTGTTTTGGGGTGAGGAAACGTTTTCCCCCCAAAAAAGAACCGCCATAAACCCATCATTGCCTTTTCTTGGAAATGATAAATTCATCCGTCAGAATTAAATGATTTCGTTGGGGTGTGGGTCATGCCCTGACTCTTTTGATAGGACTAGAAAGAATCAGAGCAAGGGGGTAATTGGAGGGGAAATAGTTTGAGGATGACCAGATAAAAGCTCAAGTCAGGAGAATAACTAAATCGTACAAATTTATAGTTCGGTCATCATCGAACTACTCCACTATGTTCGGCCGAGGTCGAGTCATGCAACTGTTCGGTTTAGTCGGTTAAAAGATAGTTCAGTCAATCCTAAAATAAGTCGGGACTATTTTGGAATACAACATTCAATGTATAAAATATCCAAAGAAAAGAGCATTAAATGCATTTCCTGATCTAAACTCTGAACAGGCGACAATGAATTGATGTCTACTTTTCCATCCATAAATGCATAAAATATCTAGGCAAAAGAGTGTTGAACACGCCTTATACTTTAAACCTAGAATAGACAGAACTTGGGTTCTGGTGATTAAAATCATTTATTATGGCTGACAGAACTTGGGTTCTGGGATGAAATATGTAATAACAAGTTGCTTAAATATCTCTGAACACTGGCAGAGTTGAAATATTGGGAAGATGAATAATGAAATATCTAAAATATCCCATGATTGGAAGTAAGTATAAATAGAGCAAGAAGCAGCAATTCAGACTTACTTTTTTCATTCTTACAAAACAAATTTTCTTTTAACTCTGTTTTTGAGTTCTTGATCATCTTTTGATCCATAATCTGACTAAGGCATCGGAGAGCTAAAGGCCAACCCCTACTGGGTTGACCAAGGTTCTAACGATCCCTTCTGGGTTTAGTTTGTTTCTCATTGCAGGACTGACGGATGATGTTCGAACAAACCTCATAGGGACAGACTTCATATCTTCGGGTCAGCTTTTCTAACTGTTACATTTTATGTTCCTCCAATTTCTAACCATTTAAAACTGTTTTTTGCTACCCTTCCTACGTGACTTCTCGTTGGAATAAACTACTTATTGGGGACCATGCACATGGAAAGAGTTGAATTTCATAGGGGCTTGCTTGCATGGTCATTTTGCTCCGCAAAACTAGATGTTAAAATACAAGTTCGCCAAACTACGAGAGCAAGTTGAGTATATAGATGATTACACAAAGATAATAATGAAATATAATTGAGTTGTTTAATCTTTAGGTAGAAATGAGCTCAAGCCCCACCGTTCACTTGTTTCACAAAGGAAAGTGCATTGTTTTTCTTTTAGATTACAGGTAGTCATATACCATGGAAGCCTGTGAAATAAAATTTTTTTTAGTGTCAACTTGGATGGCTTGCTGTTGAACCTTGTGAAGTAAAAAGTTTTTTAGTTCCAACTTGGATGGTTTGCTATTGAATCTTGTGAAGTATAAAGTTTTATAGTGCCAAATGGTGTAATTTACAATACCGAGGTGCGGTTTGGAAATAGCATTAACATATCATATGTGATATGTGCAAACTAGCAAATAGGAAAGGAGAATGTATGCATAGTTATTAATGATTACTAGCTGTATCGTGGAAAATGTAATATGATTATTTTGTGACAATATAAGATTTAGGATAAAGTATTGTTTTCGTTCTTAAACTTTGCATGAAGTTTGGTTTTTGTCCGTCAACTTTAAAAGTTCGTTTTTCGTCCTTAAACATGAATATATAGTATTGATTGCACTTTTTAAAATAACAAAATTCATGTTTAAAACAAACTTTTTCAAAGTTCAGGGACGAAAATTAACTTTTTAAAATTTAAGGACGAAAACTGAACTCCATGCAAAGTTTAAGGACAAAAACAATACATTACCCTAAAATTTATTAAATCCTCTTAACTTGGAGGGTTGCACTAAAACCCCCCTCATCATTTTTATTTATTTATTTATTTTTGTATTTTGCCATTTTGGTACACAAACTTTGCTATTGTTCCAAATAGATTTTCTGTCAAATTTTCCATCAAGTTAAATAGAAGAATGCAGAGAATATATAACCAAGACAACCATAGACCATTTTTTTTGTTTTGTTTTTCACCTTTGAATACCGTTTTGTTTTTGTTTTTTAAATAAATCGATGAGCTTAAAACATTACACTTCACCTTGTGAGGGGTGGTTTTTCGTGTCACGCCACGTGTCGCAACGAGATTGGTTGGAACGTGAACTGAACCTTTGAGGGTACGGGAGTTGAACCCAAAATTCAACCGAGAGCCCAAAAGGTGGCCCAAGGGCTAATGGGGCAGCTTCCTTAAAGAAGTGAGGACCAAATCTGCCAAGGCCCAAGTCCAATGAACAGCTGCAGTAATAATAACTAAATGGCCCAAAATGCAACGTCTTGTTAATGAAAGCCCAAAATAACAATGGACTAGTGCTTCCACTATTTCATGGAGAATCTGGACTCAAAGCATAACAACTTAAACCCAAGATGGACTCAAAAGTCATTAAGACATGATTCTGTCACTAATATCTGCTGCAACGAATAAAACTCATAACAATGAACTTGTAGGGATTAAAAGAGTTTGACTAAGCGGGAGAGAACCAATTCTATGAAGCATGCATGGGGTTAAAAGGGAAAGTGTTTAGGGTTTTATGGTGTAAGTCTCAAGGTTGAAGAAGGCCAAGAGCTTAATATGATGTTTACTACTGTAACCCAAATATCTGCCAGGAGGCACTTTTGGAGATGAGAGCTCAAATCATGTGTCTTAGGCCTGGGTTAGTGTTTAGGGTTTAGCAACAGAGTTTTAAGGTTGAAGATGACCTTCAAACCCTATACTTGAGGACGTGTGGTAGAGAATGCACTTAGGGGAGAACAGCCCGATTACTGCTGCAACGAGTTTCAGACTACTTTTGCAATCTCCATGGTATTTTCTGATCTGGTCGTGGGTCAGTGTTTAGGATAGTGAAAATGGTTAAGGTTGAAGTGTTTAGGCTTGGCTTAAGCTAGTTGTGTTGTGATTGGGCTAGGTTATCTTGTCTTGCTTGAGTTGAGTTAGGTCTTATTTATAGAAGGTTCCACGGTGGTATAGGTTTGTTATGCATGCTTCTTGGCCTTGGTTTCCAAGAAAATAATAACTCTGCCCCCCAGTGGACTTTGAGCCATTATTTTAATGGAAACCTCACCTATAGAATTAATTCCCCACCTCCATACCAAACTCCCTAAGTCCTACAAAATTGGAGAAGTGAGCCTAGCACAGAGCTGGGCTGTAAGGATCACTTCCTCAGCCTTGATTGGCTGGTCAGGTCATGATGGTGAAGATAAAATAAGATTTTTGTTTTGTCCCAGATTTCTGCCGCGCCCTGTGGCCAATGGTATTTGAAATCTTCATCATAATTACTGTTCAGGTAGCCAAATCCCTAAGTTCGGAGCTCCATTGGTCTGAGAAAGATATGCTATCCTGACAACCTGCTTGTTTAGGTGAGCATTTATACTTTTGGGTTGAGCTGACTCTAACTTGTGTGTTGTTCCTGCTGCAGGGCATGCAGCCAATGGTTGTGCTTTCTCAGCTGTATTCTTGGCCCAATCCGTGAGTTTCTTTGTACTTTTGAGGTCTGGAGTGAATTAAATGAGGGAACAAGCTCATTCTTCAATTCTTGGAAAGGATGAGAGAGAAATGGGACTTCCAAGAGAGAATAATTCCTTGTCTAGCCTTCATTTAATGCTGGTCTGACTTTTGTGGGGCCCTATGGACAGCTGTCCCAGCTGGCTGAGGCTGAATAAAGGTCTTGGGCTTTCCTTTGGGCCTTAGTTGCTCATCAAACACTCCTTTTAGGCCCGAAAATGACTTGTTAAACCTTCAATTGGTCAGTACTAAGCCCAAATCACCTATTTAATTTCCAGTACTTGAAACCCATGTGAGCTGGTCAGTGGGTAGTGGACGGAAATGGGCCAATATTCTAGGATGGACTTGCTGGGCTTCAGCAGTGGTTTGTATCTTTTGGGCCTGATGGTTTAATACGAATTAATGTGTATTTGGGCCCTTAAAAATCAGTTCTCTACATTTAGCCCCTCGAGCACGTGGCTCACTTGTGAGTCACGTGTGAGCAAATAAAGAAAACTGTTATGCTTTCTTCTCCCTTGGATTTGGCGGGTAAAATTTAAAAAGGAGACATTCTATTTTTCTGGGCTTTGTGGGGAAGTGGAACAGTCACATAGAGTTGTGGCAGTTACCTATAGAGTGGCCATGATGGCTCTGTTCAGGTGGCTGAGCAATTATTGCCCCTTTTTTAAATATCTCATGACCTTGGTTGAGACCTCACACACTTCCCACCATTGTTCCATCTTCCAAGTTCAGAAAGAACCCAGAAAAAACCTACGGCAGCTTCTCTCCCTTATTCTCTTTTTTCCTCATTTTTCTTCTTCCTCTCCTCGTTTCTTGCTGGTTATGGCTTCCTCTTCCAAAACCCCAGCCAAAACCCGCGGTGCTTCCTCTATGGGCGAGGAGCATCCAAGTCCCGAGGCGGCGCCGCCCCTGATGGCGTCGGAGGAGACGGAGAGCGACACCCACAGTGATTCTGACCCCGTTCCTGCTGGTACTGGATCTTCTGAAGAAATTTTGGCTCGCCCAATACTTGACCCATGGTATGAGAGTGGGAAAATGTTCCCATCTGTCCCGGCAGAAGTACAGCCCCCACCGTCAGGCTGGGAGTGGTTGTTGAAGAAGGAGGACGCTGCGGCAGATGCGGTTTGGGTTCCTCCTTTTCAGGAGATCTTGGACTTGAAGATTCAGAGAAAGGACGTTCTTGCTGTACCCATTAAGTTTGATTTCCAATGCTTGAGAGCCAGCAACTGGGAGGCTTGGGTTGACAAGGAGCTTGCCGATGAGACATTTTGTAGATTGCTGGAGCAAGCCGGAGTGCTCCAGGCGGTTCTGATTTCGAGGAGCCTAAACATGTATCGGGACACGGAGTCCTTGCGTCAAACTGTTCGGAGATGGTGTCCTTCGACCCATACGTTCTTCTTTGCTCATGGTGAATTCACCGTCACCCTTGAAGATGTCGAAAACCATTGGAGACTCCCTATTTTGGGCGATTGCGACCCTTCAGAAGTTGAGCTATCCCCTGCCGAGATTAAGGCAGAAGCTATTTTGCTGGATTATGTTGGAAAAAAGAATGTTTCCCTGGGCACTAATGCAGCGAGGCTGACTACTTGGCCGAGGGCATTTTTTGGCGAAAAGGACCCCACCCTTCGTAGGGCTGCTTTTGTCGTTTATTAGCTAAGTAAATGCGTGTTCGGTGAGTACCCCTCTTATGCTGTAAAACCTCTTTACTTTCGTCTTGCTGTGAAGATTTCTACTGGCACTAGTTTTCCTTTGGCCGCTATGTTTCTCGGTCATTTTTACACCCAATTAGACTTGTTGCATGCTGATGAGATGTCTGGTGAGTCATGCCACTTTGTAGCTACTGCTTTTAACTCGTCTGTATTGCAAGCCTTTCTCTGGGAACATGCTGCAAGTTGCAGTGCCGATGGCAGGAGGCTGTCTGATTCTCGGCAGAAATTTGCCAGTTTGCCAGGGGCTGTTGCTGCCCGCTTCGAATTTCTTCAGACCGGGGTTCCCAGCATTTATCGGTGGGTTGGAGCTAAGATTTATGATTCGGAATTGGTTCCCTCATTGGATGATGAAGATTTTATACTATGGCGACCGTATGGCGATTCACATAGGGGTTATTTTTGTGATTCCATTATGTCTTGGTTCAGCAAAATCGAACCCTAAAATTACGCTCTTGGCCCGGAAGATGTTAGGACTTTGTCTTATCTCTCAGTTACAAGTGCGGGTTGGCTGCCCGTGTTGACTCATAATGGACTTCTTTTCACCTCATATTGTGCTCATAGAGTACGAAGACAGTTTGGGTATGACTAGGAGGTTCCTGCCACGATGGCGATTGCTGCTGATGCTCTACCCACTATCAATCCTTTCATAAAGTCTCGAGCTTTTGCTTATTGGCGTTCTGCTATCCCAGAAGTAGTGATTCCTAGTGGAGAGAGGGTCGGTATCTGTACTTCGGGGATGAAACAGTATTGGCGGGACTTGATGACTTCCATGCTTGAGTTCCGGGGCAGCGGGCATGAGAGCATTGAGCACTTATTTCCCCTATGCAAAGCTCCTTCCACCAACCCTCAACTTTTTGCTGCCACAAACATAGTGACCACATATTCTACCATGCAAGGCTTAGGCTATGTGGTGTGGAGAAGTGATCAATCCGAGTGGATGACTTATAGTAAAGGTCATCCTTCCTCTTGGTTGGAAGAGAATTCAAACCATGTTCCTGCCCCAGAGAAGGTAGCATCTAAGAGGGGCAAAAGAATCACTGCCACTGTTTCTGATTCTAAAAGTAAGAAGCCAACTGCTCCAGTGAAGAGCCCTTCGAAAGGCATTGTTATTAGAGAACCTGCAACCTCTCAATCCAGAAAGCAATCTGTTCCAAAAGATGTGTTGGGCAAGAAAATTGTGAGGAAGACGAGAGCTAAGAGGAAAAGGTCTGCTGCTCTGCCTTCTCCAATCTTGCACGAGTCTCCTTCCAGCAATACCCGTAGCAAAAGGCGCGCTACTGCTACCACTTATTCAGAAGCGAGGGTATGTTTTTCTTACTTTACTTTTTTGCGCATTGTTCTTATTCGCTTCCTTTCTTAACTCACGTGGTTGTTTTCTGTCAGACTAAGCGGAGGAATGAGGGTGCTGTACGTCGTCCTCTCACGGTTTCGGTATGAGTTTAGACATTCATCTCTTTGTATGGTAATGAGATGTCTCTTATGTGGTTGCTTTTTTGTTTCATATTGCAGGAGGACAAGGATTCTTCCTCTTCTTCCGAGGATGATGATGATGATGTTGGGGGTTCTGTGGAAGGAGTTCCCCTTGCTGTTGATGAAGCTACTGTCTCTGGAGTAGTTGCTGCTGAAGCTACTGCTGCGGCTGAACCAGCTGACAGCATTACTGCTGCAACCAAATCTGTTAGTGGTACTGCTGGTGTATTTGATGTACCTGAGGAGGGAGTTGATGCAGCTGAGATGGCTGTTGAGGGGGCTGTTGAAGCACCTGAAGGGGCTGTTTCAGCCGGTATTGTTGATGATGTGGGGTTAACTCAAGGCGGCTCGTTGAGGAGTAGCGGTCGTGTGGACTCTGCCTTACTTGATTCGACTCCTCCTTCTAAATTTTATGTCAGAAGATCCCGTCGTGCCAACATAGTGTCATCTGATTCAGAAAGGACACCCTCAGTTAGTGCTGTACACTTGACACCTAGGGCAAGCCAAAGTGAATCTGCTGGTGCATCTTCCATGCATGTGATCCCTACTCCTCCTCCTACTGCGGTGAATGCTCCTTTGGGGGCACCAAGTGTTGAAAATATCAGAGGGGATGAGGAGGATGTTATCATTCCAGGTCACATCTCTGATATTGGTGTGGATGCTGCTACTGAGGAGATTACTGCTGCTGGTATTATTCCTGCTGTTGAGGTTTCTGAAGTTGCGCGTATAGGATCTGAAGTGGAGGTCATTCCTTTCACTGAGATTGAGGATGACATCCCAGATATGGAAGGAACCTTTGCTCAGGACCCAAACGACAATGCCCCATTGGAGGATATGGATATGGCAGATGTTCATGATAGTTATGACGCTGTTCTGGCAGATGTCCAAGAGGAGCATGTCCAAGCTGCAGTTCCTGAATTGGAGGTTACAAGCCCTGCCATAGAAAATGCAAGTCCAACAAAGACAGGTAAACTGGTTTCTTGTTATTCTTTGTTGCTTTTGCCATACATGTTTGGTTTAGATTGCATTTATAATTATGCAGCTTTGGTTTTAACACGATTGAGTGTTTAAATAAAACTTATGTGTTATGCTACACAAATTCATATGTTATGACATGCACTCATGTGTCATGCTTATTGGGATAACATAAGTAATTAAATAAACTCATGCGTTATGTTTTTGAATAAGTGTCACATAATATTCATGGGGAGCTAACAAGATGAATAGAATAACTTATCTTGCTGTGAGTAGGCTTAGCTTTCGATTGCTTGCCCTAGTAGAATAATTTGCTGGAACACTTGGCTGGTGTGAGTCTAGTAGGGGCAGGACTGCACACTCTTTCTTCTTTATTGTTTCTTAACTGAAATTGCGCACTTTATACGGACCCGGCGGGATGAGAAACCGTCCGCCGGGTTGTGGCACCGAGAAATGTGCACTTTATACGGACCCGGCGGGATGCGAAAACGTCCACCGAGTTGTGGCACTGAGAAATGCGCACTTTATACGGACCTGGCGGGATGCGAAACCGTCCGCCGAGTTGTGGCACCGAGAAATGCGCACTTTATACGGACCCGGCGGGATGCGAAACAGTCCGCCGAGTTGTGGCACCGAGAAATGCGCACTTTATACGAACCCGGCGGGATGCGAAATCGTCCGCCGAGTTGTGGCACCGAGAAATGCGCACTTTATACGGACCCCGCGGGATGCAAAACCGTCCGCCGAGTTGTGGCACCGAGAAATGCGCACTTTATATGGACCTGGCGGGATGCGAAACCGTCCGCCGAGTTGTGGCACCGAGAATTGCGCACTTTATACAGACCCGTGAGTTGTGGCACCGAGTAATGCGCACTTTATACGGACCCGGCGGGATGCGAAACCGTCCACCAAGTTGTGGCACCGAGTAATGCGCACTTTATACGGACCCGGCGGGATGCGAAACCGTCCGCCGAGTTGTGGCACCGAGAAATGCGCACTTTATACGGACCCGGCGGGATGCAAAACCGTCCGCCGAGTTGTGGCACCGAAAATGGATTCATGTAATAGGTCCAAGTACTCATTAGCTAGAATTTGCTCATGTGATAGGGATGAATTGTTTCAGCACAGCTCTAAGGAATATGTTTTGATTTTCCTTTTATCTTTTGCTGTCTTCTTGCCTTCATACTCACTGTTTTGTTTCTTTCTTTTGCAGCTGGCAGCAGAAATGAGTTTGCTGCTGAGGATGAAGGCGATTTTGATGCAGTTGAAGCTGCAGAATCTGCTTCTGCTGCGATTCAGTCCCCATTTGCATCCCTGGAGAGACTGAGTGTAGAGATAGCTGCTGTCCCTGCTGAGATTCTAAGCTTCTTCCAAGAATTTGACCGAGTAGCCGTTAGTCGACGCCGCCCTCAACACTTTTGGGTATTTGACAGGGCTGAGGTTGATTTTTATGACTACTCAGTTCCTCGTGTTGGAGTCCAATTTCTGGAAGCTATATGGAAGAAGTACGGGAACTTTATCTCGAACTTCAAGCTTGGGAACTTTGTTGGAGGTGCCATGTTGACCCTTCTTTGCTCCGTACTGATGCAAATGAGGAACACCAATCTTGAGGAGGTTACCGAGACCAAAATTCTCGAGTGGAAGGGTGTTGTGCAGGAGCTGATACAAGAAGGCTTCCTCCTTGGTTTCATGATTGATCACTTGAGAGAGATAGCCAGGGACATGTTTGGGAGGAGGCTTACTGCTGAGTTGAAGACTTTAGAGGCTCGAATTGTTGCTGTGAGGAATGCTGTGACAGCCATTGTGCCTGCTCATTGGCACCTGACATCTGCCATGAGAGCTGCTGGTGAACTTTGCAATGAGTCAGCCCTTTATAGGCTACTTGAATAAACTTTGTCTTCACTTTTGTTGTCTTTTGTTTTCTTGGGAATGTAATGGCCGTGTTTAGGCCTTAACTTCAAGCTTAATCTCCCCCTTTTTGCTTGCATTTGCCAAGTATGATAAGCTTTTGATGAAATTGAATGTCCTTTTCATTTCCTTATGTGTCTTTTTGAGAATTTTGCTTTACAAAAGAAAATTGTTTGGACACAAAAAAGGATTATGCCTAAATGTTATTCAGACAGCACCTGGTGCTTTTACTCTTGACAAAAAAGAAGATCCTTAGGGCATAGTGGCAGAAATACTTATGAATAGTAATACTTGAGCCATTTTCCGTTGATCGGATCTGCTAGAGTAGTCCCATCAGACTTGGATAGCTTGTAGTAACCACTGCCATGAGCTTTTCGAATCAGGTATGGCCCTTCCCAATTTGGGGAGAACTTAGATGGGGAAGGCAGTCCCCTTCGCACAAAATCTGCTGCTTTTAAAACTAGCTACCCTTCTGCAAAAATTCTGACTTGGAGAGTTTTGCTATAAGCATTGGCCATCCTTTGGTAGTTTCGTTGGCTTTTAAGTCTTGCCAGCCCCCTTGATTCATCCAAGCCTTCCAAATCCGCCATTCTTGCCTCGGCACAAATGTTAGCATCCGCTTTTAGGTCACTCCCTTGTAGTACCCGTGGGGTAGGCACAACTAACTCGGTAGGAGAAATAGTGTCAGTACCATAAACCAGTGAAAAAGGAGTAAAACCCGTGGCTGTCTTTGGCGAACTCCGATAAGCCCACAGAACATTTGCCAGATGAGAGTTCCAATTACTGCCGTAGTCAAATACCATTTTACTTAGGATTCGCAAGAGCATTCGGTTTGTTGCTTCAGCTTGCCCATTGCCTTGAGGATAGTAAGGCGTGGAGCGTCGATGTTTGACTCGATAATGCTCTAATAACTCTCGCACATCTTTATTCACAAATGGCGTGCCATTGTCGCTAATGAGCTTGTAAGGGATTCCAAAGCGAGTGATGATATGCTCTCGTATAAAATTTGCCACAGCAGCACCAGTGGCCTTTCGGAGCGAGATCGCTTCCACCCACTTGGTAAAATACTCGGTGGCTACAAGAATCCAAATATGGCCGCCGGAAGCCGGACCAATAGGGCCAATTAGATCCAGCCCCCAAGTGTGGAACGGCCACGGGGTTGTCATGTTTTGGAGGTTGGTTGGGTGAGTATGGATCAAGTCGGCTTGAACTTGGCAAGTGTGACATGTCTTCACAAAATTTGCCGTATCCTTCTTCATGGTTGGCCAATAATAGCCAAGCATGAGTAAACGTTGGTAAAGCCGTTTCTTCCCTTGGTGTTCTCCGCATTCACCCGCGTGAGCTTCTTTCATGACCATTTGGGACTCGGATATACTGAGACACCGTAGTGGTTCTCCATGGTAACCTTTTTGGAATAAAGTCCCTCCTTCCACGAAGTATCTCGATGCTAATCTCTTGAGGCGGTATGCTTCCTTGTGAGTTTGTGGCAGAATTCCTCCAAGAAAGTATTCTAAGAATGGGACACGCCAATCGGTGGAAATAAAAGTTGTGTAGACTTCTTCGTTATCATGTTGAAGTTGACAATTCGAACATTGACTCTGGAGGTCTGCCGCTTCCCTGCTCATGTTGGGCCAGTAATACCCCAGCCTCTGAAGTCTGCGGTAAAGGCTGATTTCTCCTCCTCCTTCACAAATCTTTTCATGTATTTCTACCAACTTTCTTTTTGCTTCTTGGATGCTAATACAGCGTGCCAAAATTCCCCCAGGCAGCCTGCGATAAAGCTCACCTGATATCAAGGTGTAATCCTTGATTTCCTTGAAATCTGCTGCAGCTACTGGAGACACGAGCTTGGTCTTAAGTGGCATCCTCCAGTCTTCTTTTTCAAGAGACAATTCTTCAAACTCTTCTTTCAGCGACTCAGTGATAGGCTTTGCTCTTTCGTTGATAGTGATATCAATTTTCTACCCTTCAAAGGCCATTTGAGATCCCAAAGTTGCAAGTGCGTCCGCATAGCGGTTCTCATTTCTTTGGGCATGCTCGATCTCAAAGGTGGCAAATTTCTCTTCCAACTTCTGTGCTAGAGCTCGGTAGGGTGCTAAGGATGGTTCCTTAAGCAAAAATTCTCCACGAGCCTGGCAAACAATCAGATTGGAGTCTCCGACAACTTTCAAGTGCTTGATTCCCATTTCCCATGCTACTGCCAGTCCAATAAGATAAGCCTCGTACTCCGCGACGTTGTTAGAGCATGGAAAATCAAGTTTAAAAGACTTTGGTATAGCTTCTCCATCATTTCTAAAAAGTACAATCCCAGCCCCACTTGATGCAGCAGTAGAGGATCCATCGAATCTCAAAGTCCAGGTGGCATCTGTCACATCTGCCATGAGCACTTCATTGACTTCTCCGGGTACTTCATTAGAAATAAATGAGCTATCTTCCCCTGGAAACTGAGCTAATAAGTCTGCTATGGCCTGGCTTTTAATGGCTGTGGGAGTCTCAGCAATGATCTCGTATTGAGATAACTGCAACAGCCACTATGCAAGTCTGCCGGTCAGCACAGGACGTTGTAGCAGACTTCTGATGGGATGAGATTTCGTCATTAGCTGGACTTTGTGAGCTAGAAAATAATGTTGGAGGCGCTGCGAGGCATAAATCAGAGCCAGGCAAGACCTCTCAGCCCCCGAGTAGCGGGTTTCGGCATCTTTGAGAGCACGGCTGACATAATAGACGGGTTGTTCAACCCCCTCGTTGTCCTCTTGTGCTATTAAAGCTCCGATTGCTTGATTGTTGGAGGCTAGATAAAGCCGCAAAGGCTTCCCAAATATAGGCGCACAAACAGTGGGCAGCTTTGCCATAATATCTTGCACTCTTTCAAAAGCTTGTTGGCATTCAAGGGACCAACAAAATGGAACACCTTTCTTCAAGAGTGGCGCAAAAGTTGAAGTTACTGCAGTAAGGCCAGGTATGAGTCTCCTAATGTAAGACAGCTTTCCCAAGAAACTTTTCAATTCCTTATGAGTAGTTGGTGGTTTCATAGAAGCTATGGCAGAAGCTTGTGTTGGATCGACGTCTATGCCACGTTGGTGCACTAGAAAACCCAAAAATTTACCGGCTGCAACCCCGAATGCACACTTGAGAGGGTTCATTTTGAGTTTATAGAGCCGGCATCTCTCAAAAACTCTTCTCAAGACAGCGAGGTAATCTTCCCTCTTCTTGGATTTGACCACTATATCATCTACATAGTCTTCAATCTCGCAGTGCATCCTGTCGTGGAACATGGCCGTCATTGTCCTTTGATACGTGGCTCCGGCATTTTTAAGGCCAAACAGCATGACGGTGTAGTAGAAATTTCCAATAGGCGTGCGGAAGGCGGTCTTTTCAGCATCTTTGGGAGACATGAGTATTTGATTGTATCCGCTGAAGCCATCCATAAAAGAGAACATAGCATGTCCTCCCGCAGAATCGATCAAGAGATCCATGTTGGGTAGCGGAAATTCATCCTTGGGACACGCCTTATTGAGATCTCGAAAGTCAACACAACACCGAATCTGGCCGTTCTTCTTTTTCACTGGTACTATGTTAGATAACCACCGCGGATGCTGAATCGGCTTAATGAAACCGGCTGACAATAATTTCTGGACCTCTTGTGAGATTTGTGCTTCAACTTCAGGGTGGAAAGTCCTCATTGGCTGTACAACAGGTTTAGCCCCCGGTTCAACATTCAAAGAATGAGCAACTAGGGCGGGATCTATTCCGGGCATATCATTGTATTGCCAAGCAAAGATGTCTTGATACTCCTTCAATAATGCCACCAATTGTGTTCTTTCTGAGGCAGATAAGGATGTACTGATAGAAACTGGTCTTTGGATACTGGGGTCACTACTCAAATCAATAACTTCAAGTTCTTCCTTGGCAGAAATTCTGGGATCTGCCGCAATAGTCTCTTCTGTCATAGCAGACTTCCCTGCTACATCTGCCAACTCTGAATTGTCTTCCTCATCCACTGTATAACATGAGGGCTGTGAGAGCCCTCCTTTGACTCGGGGCCTTCTTGTTGGGGACAATCAGGCCCCCCGCACCTTCATAATCGATAAACAATGCGTCCATCGGGTAGCTTGACCCGTACGCATTATGGCTGATTTTTGCTGGTGCTGGCCTCCTCCTTACGTTTCTTCTTTCGCTCCAGTAATTCCCTCAAGTCCACTTCAGGGTCATCCCTAATGTCTTCCCACCTAGGGAGTGGGGTTCCAACAGGTTTAGAGAGTGACGCTTCTCCGGCAGGAGTTATTTCGTCATAGAGAAATGCCTCCACGAGATGAGATTCGGACTGGTCAAAGGGAGTAAGGTTTGCTGCAATGCGGATAGGTTTTCCATTCAGCCTACCCTTTACGCATTGGTGATAGGTTGAAGATATGAGTTGGTGCTTGTGCAACCAAGGTCTTCCAAGAAGCACGTGGTAGGGGACCACGGAGTCTATGACGTGGAACCTCGTCAAGGCAATGATTGGCCCAACTTTTAGAACCAGCTGAATATGGCCTTTTGTATACTCAGCGGCACCCCCAAAACCTCTAACTTCCATGGGAGTCCCCTGAATCTTTTTCTGAGAAATTCCTGCTGCTTGCAGTGTACTTAGAGGAACCAGGTTGATACAGGATCCTGTATCCACCAAGGCTCGTCTGACTTGGACTTCATTGATTGTGGCAGCAAGGTAGAGTGGACGTCGATGATCGGGGTATGGAACATCCATATCCTCATCCGTGAAGGTAATAGCATTGGTAGTTTCCAAGAATGCGCGACTGGCATGTGCTTCTGCTGTGAAGCAGTGTGTTCCAGATTCTGCTGCTATAGACATGATTGCTTCCGTGGCTGCCGTCCGAGCCTCGGGGTTCAGCCCTAACTGGTCAAAAGAGATCTGAATCTCGGATTCCTCTGTAGGGCTCTAATGGCTGCTGGTGGCATGGCAGGATTTGTGGCAGCAGACTCACTCATGTCCATGTCGCTTGTACTGCCATGAATTATCACTGAAACAGTAGCTTTGCCTTTGTGCTTGAGGAACGGATCAACATGGACCCTTTGTTGAGTTTGCGGGAGCTCCAAAGTCCCATCTTGAATTCTTGCATGGAACCTTCTTCGAAGGGTCCAACAATCTGTTATGGAGTGCTTAATGCTTCTATGATAGTGGCAGTATTTTGAGCTCTTCTTTTCTTCTTCGGTTGCTTCTTCTTGCGCTTCTGGGAGTCGGATTACGCCATCTGCCACCCACTTATTAAGGATGGTGATCATTTCTTCTCTGGTACATAGTACTGGAGGTGGTATCTCTCCGAACTTCTTTCTGCGCTTGTCATCTCCAGCAGATACAGTCAGGGTTTGCGGTGGATATTTCTTTTCTCTGGTTTTCTCAACCCACGGCTTGACTGAAAGTGCTGTCTTCCTAGCCTTTTGCAGTAGTTGAGTGAACCTAGAGATGTCAAGGTTCTCGAGGTGAGCACGGAACTCGGGTGTCATGTTGTTGATGCAAATTCCTATAAGTTCGCTTTCTTCATAGTTGGCGTAACAATCTAAGGCCATGTCGTGAAAACGATGAATGTACTTTAGCAAATCTTCTCCATTCCCTTGCTTGGTGCCATGAAGGTTGACAAGAGTGACTTTTTCTTCTGCTTGGAAATATTTTCCACAAAACATCTCCACCATGTCGTCCCACGATCTCACGGATCCGGGAGACAATGTGGTGTACCATGTATATGCTCTATCGTCAAGGGACTTGGAAAACTCTCGTAAGCATAAGTCTCCATTACCGGCATAAGGACCCATAGAATCAAGAAACTTGCTAACATGCATAAGGGCACTCCCCTTACGTCCATCGAAGCGTGAGAATGTCAGAGTGACATACTTATCGGGATAGGGCTGCTTTAATAGCTCGGCAGGATAGGGAGGCTTCTTTACAAAATGCCTAGGCTCCTTAAGGATTTTCTCCCTTTCCTGCTGCAGCAACTCTGCCACCTCCGACAAGGTGATGAAAGGCTCCTCTTTGTTGTTATGAGAGCTTGGTTCTTGGTGAGGATTTTCATGTTGATTTTCGTCGTTTTGGTGGTCGTTCTTTGCTTCAGAACTCTTTTCTTTGAGTTGTCGAACGGCTTCTGCCAACTCTCCTTGAGTCTGTTGCAAACCTTGTATTAGTTCCAGCAGTAAATTTGTCTGCCGTGCTTCAGCATTTGGAATGCTTTGCTCGGGCTGATGCTGTTCTTGCTCATTGTTCTGAGATTGAACTTGTGATTCCACGGTACGAGCTGCTCTTCTTCTACCCCTGGGAGGCATGATTTTGTGCTGTAGATCTTTCTTTAGGAAGTGCTAAATTCAACTCCCCAGTGGAGTCGCCAAAATGTGAGGGGTGGTTTTTCGTGTCACGCCATGTGTCGCAAAGAGATTGGTTGGAACGTGAACTGAACCTTTGAGGGTACAGGAGTTGAACCCAAAATTCAACCGAGAGCCCAAAAGGTGGCCCAAGGGCTAATGGGGCAGCTTCCTTAAAGAAGTGAGGACCAAATCTGCCAAGGCCCAAGTCCAATGAACAGCTGCAGTAATAATAACTAAATGGCCCAAAATGCAACGTCTTGTTAATGAAAGCCCAAAATAACAATGGACTAGTGCTTCCACTATTTCATGGAGAATCTGGACTCAAAGCATAACAACTTAAACCCAAGATGGACTCAAAAGTCATTAAGACATGATTCTGTCACTAATATCTGCTGCAACGAATAAAACTCATAACAATGAACTTGTAGGGATTAAAAGAGTTTGACTAAGTGGGAGAGAACCAATTCTATGAAGCATGCATGGGGTTAAAAGGGAAAGTGTTTAGGGTTTTATGGTGTAAGTCTCAAGGTTGAAGAAGGCCAAGAGCTTAATATGATGTTTACTACTGTAGCCCAAATATCTGCCAGGAGGCACTTTTGGAGATGAGAGCTCAAATCATGTGTCTTAGGCCTGGGTTAGTGTTTAGGGTTTAGCAATAGAGTTTTAAGGTTGAAGATGACCTTCAAACCCTATACTTGAGGATGTGTGGTAGAGAATGCACTTAGGGGAGAACAGCCCGATTACTGCTGCAACGAGTTTCAGACTACTTTTGCAATCTCCATGGTATTTTCTGATCTGGTCGTGGGTCAGTGTTTAGGATAGTGAAAATGGTTAAGGTTGAAGTGTTTAGGCTTGGCTTAAGCTAGTTGTGTTGTGATTGGGCTAGGTTATCTTGTCTTGCTTGAGTTGAGTTAGGTCTTATTTATAGAAGGTTCCATGGTGGTATAGGTTTGTTATGCATGCTCCTTGGCCTTGGTTTCCAAGAAAATAATAACTCTGCCCCCCAGTGGACTTTGAGCCATTATTTTAATGGAAACCTCACCTATAGAATTAATTCCCACCTCCATACCAAACTCCCTAAGTCCTACAAAATTGGAGAAGTGAGCCTAGCACAGAGCTGGGCTGTAAGGATCACTTCCTCAGCCTTGATTGGCTGGTCAGGTCATGATGGTGAAGATAAAATAAGATTTTTGTCCTGTCCCGGATTTCTGCTGCGCCCTGTGGCCAATGGTATTTGAAATCTTCATCATAATTACTGTTCAAGTAGCCAAATCCCTTAGTTCGGAGCTCCATTGGTTTGAGAAAGATATGTTATCCTGACAACCTGCTTGTTTAGGTGAGCATTTATATTTTTGGGTTGAGCTGACTCTAGCTTGTGTGTTGTTCCTGCTGCAGGGCATGCAGCCAATGGTTGTGCTTTCTCAGCTGTATTCTTGGCCCAATCCATGAGTTTCTTTGTACTTTTGAGGTCTGGAGTGAATTAAATGAGGGAACAAGCTCATTCTTCAATTCTTGGAAAGGATGAGAGAGAAATGGGACTTCCAAGAGAGAATAATTCCTTGTCTAGCCTTCATTTAATGCTGGTCTGACTTTTATGGGGCCCTATGGACAGCTGTCCCAGCTGGCTGAGGCTGAATAAAGGTCTTGGGCTTTCCTTTGGGCCTTAGTTGCTCATCAAACACTCCTTTTAGGCCCGAAAATGACTTGTTAAAGCTGGCAGCAGAGGTTTTTCGGGCTAGGCCTTCAATTGGTCAGTACTAAGCCCAAATCACCTATTTAATTTCCAGTACTTGAAACCCATGTGAGCTGGTCAGTGGGTAGTGGACGGAAATGGGCCAATATTCTAGGCTGGACTTGCTGGGCTTCAGCAGTGGTTTGTATCTTTTGGGCCCGATGGTTTAATACGAATTAATGTGTATTTGGGCCCTTAAAAATCAGCCCTCTACACACCTAAAAGGCAAACGAACATACAATACTAAAGTGACAGAGTCTATGCTCTGCTCTCTCAATTACATCTGTCTATCTAATAAAGGTGAGATCCAATCCGAGATTATTATTATCTATATAATATATAAAAGCAGAAGACATGAGCGTTAAAACCTAGAATGTCCCACATCATGATAAGTGGCATGTCAATCTATCGTTTAAATTTTTGAAGTGATACGTTGTTTAGATTTCCTAAGTGGTTTGCATGTCTATCTATCATTTAAATTTCTGAAGTGATATGTTGTTTAAATTTCCTAAGTGGTTTGATTTAATAATTGCCAAACACTTTTAAATAAAAATAGATAATAACAAATTCTTGATAATAAGTCTCCTTACTACTAAAAAGATATCTTAATAAAATATCATAATAAAAATCTTTAAAATAAAAACAGATAATAACAAATTCTTTAAAATAAGTCTCCTACTACTAAAAGACATCTTAATAAAATATCATATTAAAAATCTTACAATTATGACAATCTCCTAATACTAGAAGACTTTTTAAAGATTATAAAAAAAAAAAAATTGTATATTGTTTAAATTTTTTAAGTGGTTTGATTTTATAACTGATAAACACCTTTAAATAAAAATAGATAATAACAAATTTTCTGTATTAGGAGTACTTTTTTAGTGAAAATGTATTGATTGGTGAACAATCACTTAAGATATCATTTGGTGAACAAACATATTCCTTGATAAAAGGAAGATAAATAGAGCACGTTAAATTAAAGGTTTCTCATTCTTCCATAATCTGTTAACATAACATCTAAACAATGGTAATCTTGTACAATTTTTGTTCTTTTACTTCTTTTTCTTTTTTATTTATTTATTTTTCTATCATAATCTATTTTTATTTTTGTATTTTTGTACGTTTATATGACTGCAAGGGGATTTAAGAGGCAATTGAATTAAGGTAATCTTTTATTTTTGCTTGATTCTAACTTATTTTTTGTTTTATCAATTAAAGATAACTATTTTTTTTTTCAATTATTATATACTATCTAATTCTTTTTATTTATCTGTTGTTGGTGCAATTCCATCTATTTGTTTGTTATTATCAGTTTTATTTTTTTTATGGAACATATTTTTCATAAAACAATTCTGAATATATATTTTGATCATATACACATTATGTGTTTATATAGAGTTTTTTCCCTGTTTTGCACGGGTTATCTGCTAGTTTGTATAATTGAGGTAGGCTGACTTTACTTGCTGAACCAAATTAATCCCTCTCAAATTATTTAGTCTTTTGACTATAACTAAACATAAAATAGAGTTTGGGAATTGGGACCGTATCCTCAAGGTGCGTAGCTTTCTTATATATTTATTTACTTTCCTGGATTAATTAAGATGCATTGCTGTGATGCTGTCCATGTGAAGAAGGAGCTCAAAGCCCCAGTCGCTTGTTTCACTAATGTTTCCTTTTGGGCTAGAGGCGGTTAATCCTAGACTCAACTTGGGCATTGTTAGATTTTGAGGGACATTGAGGATAGACCCTAGAATAAAGAAGCAGCTGGAACTGGAATGGTGTTGAATTATGTGTTTTTAAGATGATTATTGAAGGAGAAAGTTATACAAGGAAAAATAGACAATCGTCATAAGTGACTTATCTGTCCACAAGGTCGTCCATTTCATTATTATTTAGACGACTGTCCAAGCTGTTCAACATGGACAAAGTCATTGCTAACTTATAGTAGTTGGCCTCTTATCCAAAACAGGTTGGTTACATAACGGGCTCTCGATCGAGCTCCCTCCTAACAGCTGCCATTACAAATATAGGAGCGCAGCCTTTGCTAACGATCTTAACTAACTTGCTCAAATTGGGGCAACGGTCATACAACATCTTGGATCTTGGACGACCACGTGTCTCCAGATTTAAGTGTTCCTAGAAGACCACGTGTCCTACTCAAATTCTATAAAACACCTACTGAGCCTACGATGAAGGTACGCACAAAATATTCCTAAAGTTATTCTAGAACTTTTCTTCCTAAAACCTTACTGATTAAACCATCGGAGGTTCATTGGCCAGTATCACACCAGTTCCACCTTTGTTTGACCTCCCTTATATTGTAGGTCGTCCAGATCGGAGCTCCAGCCAAGCAGTCCAACTAATTTCCAGCACCATCAGTTTGGCACCGTTTGTGGGAGCGAGAGTGGAATCGGATTCCACCTTATTATATCTATTTTGATACAACGAAGGATTGCGTTGTCCTTATGAGAGCGAGATCAATGGAGCAGAATTCACACGTCGCTGGTCCTAGCGGCCCACCACCACCACAACTACCTGAACAAACTCCCATCGAGAAGCAAGTTCAAACTCTTGTAGAGAACATTCAAGAGTTGACGAGGCAGAATCAGATCCTGATGGAGAAGTTTATCCATTGAGAAACAAACGAAGAGAAAGAGGTAGTCAATCCTCAAGATGGCGAGGATTTGAGGAAAGAGCCTGAAGATGAAACAAAGGGAGAGAGCCATAAACCTCACATAGCCATGGAGACTACCATGAAGTGGGAGGATGAACTATGCAAGGTCAAAGTGCAAATGGGTGAAATACGAGATGCTGTCAAAGGTAAAGATACTAAAAACCTTGATTGTCTTGTCCATAAAACTGACTCACCTTTCACTGGAGACGTAGTGTCTTATCTGCTCCCTTCCAAGTTTCGTATGCCACAACTAGAGTCTTTTGATGGATCCAAGGATCCCCTTGATCATCTTGAATCCTTCAAGACAATGATGTGCTTGCAGGGGTTCCCGAGAAATAACATGTCATGCTTTCCCAACCACCTTGAAGGGACCGGCATGGATCTAGTTTGAAAAGCTACCTCCAGGATCTATCTTGACCTTTATCCAACTCAGCAAGCACTTCGTCAACCACTTTATTGGAGGACAGAGACATGGACGACCTACCACCCACATGTTGAACGTTAAACAGAAAGATGGAGAGAGTTTGAGGTCTTACCTCACGAAGTTCAATAGAGAAGTTCTTCTAGTTAATGAAGTAGACGATAAATTCATCCTCACAGCCTTTATGTCCGACTTGCAACCCGAGAATTTCCTCTTTTCAATGTATAAGGATCCTCCTTCCACCATGGCTGAGATGATGTATGAAGCCTAGAAGTATATGAATGGAGAAGACGCAATGCAAGCCAGAGATGTTGCTTCAGGGAAAAAGAAGAAATTCGATATGGATGATCGTCCAAGCGATTCAAGGGCGAAGAGCCAAAGAACCCACGAAAGAGGAAACGAATGACGGAAATGGCACAAAGATAGATGACATGAGGATAAGAGACATGAAGACAGAAGAAGGCCATGAGGTCGTTTCAAGAGTTTCACGCCTCTGACCATCCCTGTAGACCAAGTCTTCTACCACATTCAAGACGATCTTGCCTTAAAGTGGCCTGGGAAGTTATGAAAGAGTCCCGACAAGAGAGACCGGGACAAGTATTGCCATTTTCATCGGGACCATGGGCATAATACAGATGATTGCTTTGTCTTCAAACAACAAATAGAAGAACTTATTAAGCAAGGAAGGTTGTAGAGGTTTGTAGGACGAGACCAGAGAGATGTCCGTCCTAATCAAAATCATGCTCAGAGATAGCCAATGGAAGATCGTCCGAGACCCTTGGTGGGAGTGGTTCATGTGATTGTAGGAGGAATGGCAGCTAGGGGAACATCACGTTCTTCCAGAAAAGCCTACGCCTGACAAATCCATAATGTGTTTGTAACACAGAAGGTCCCTAAGTCCCCTAGGTTGGACGACATTCCAATAATTTTTACGGAAGAAGATGCACGAAAAATACACCACTCCCATGATGATGCTCTAGTAGTCACTCTGGAAATTGCTAGGTACGCAACTAGGTGAGTCTTGATTGATAACGGGAGCTCGACAGATATAATCTACCAACCAGCATTCCAACAGATGAAGATTGACAAAAGTAAGCTTCTCCCATTTGATACTCCTCTCATTGGATTTACAGGCAACACCGTTTATCCTCAGGGAGTTGTAACTTTCCAGGTTACCATGGGTACCTATCCTCTTTAAGCCACCAAGAAGGTAGATTTCCTTGTAGTAGATTGCCCTTCAGCTTATAATGCTATTGTTGGAAGACCAACGCTTAATCGCCTCTGAGCTGTCGCCTCGACTTACCACCTCTTAGTCTGGTTCCCGACCGAGAATGCGATAGGGGAAATAATGGGAGACTAAGCCATGGCTCGCGAATGCTATCTGACATCCGTTGACACGGAAAAGGTTCACCAAACTCTATTGGTGGAAGATAGAAAGAACGTCGTCGAACCACTAGAAGCCATGGAAGACGTCACATTAATTGCTGGAGATGACAAGAAAACTATGAAGATAGAGACAACCTTGCCAAAAGAAATCAGAGATGAGTTGATTGAGTTCTTAAGAGAAAACGCTGATGTCTTCGCATGTAACCATGAAGACATGCCTGGGATAAACAGAGAAGTGATGGCTCACAAGCTTAATGTGGACCCTTCCATATATTCTATGAAGCAAAAAAGGCAAGTCTTCGCCCCAGAAAGGAACACTGCTGTGATGGAAAAGGTGGAAAAGCTTTTGACGTTCGGATTTATTAGGGAGGTCTACTACCCAGAATGGTTGGCCAATGTGGTTATGGTCAAGAAGTCTAGTGGTAAATGAAGGATGTGTGTCGACTTCACCAACTTAAATAAAGCATGCCCTAAAGATAGTTATCCACTACCAAGGATAGATCAATTGGTAGACTCTACTGCAGGTCACAAACTCCTAAGCTTCATGAATGCATTCTCTGGTTACAACCAAATCCTCATGGACGAGGCAGATCAGGAAAAAACCGCGTTCATCACCAGTCGAGGCCTTTTTTGCTACAAAGTCATGGCATTCGGTTTAAAAAACGCCGGAGCTACGTATCAATGGCTGGTAAACAAGATGTTCCACAATCAGATAGGGAGGAATGTAGACGTTTATATGGACGACATGCTGGTTAAAAGTGTGAACGATGCAAACCATTTGGACGACTTAAGGGAGACGTTCGAGACCCTCAAAAAATATAACATGAAGCTTAACCCCATTAAGCGTGCTTTCGGGGTCTCTTCTGGGAAGTTCTTGTGATTCACGGTATCCTAAAGGGGAATTGAGGCCAACCCCGACAAAATTAAAGCAATCCTTGAAATGATGCCCCCCAGAACTATCAAAGAAATCCAAAGCTTGACAAGAAGAGTTGCGGCTTTGAATCGATTTGTCTCAAGAGCTATAGACAAATGCCTTCCTTTCTTCAAAACTCTAAAGAAGGCCTTTTAGTGGATAGAAGAATGCCAACTAGCGTTTGAGCAATTGAAGAACTATCTCATGGCACCACCACTCCTCAGTCCTTCCATTCCAGGAGAAGAGCTATACCTCTACCTGGCGGTATCGACCACCGCTGTAAGCTCAGCCTTGATCAGAGAGGAAGATCATGTTCAGAAGCCCATCTATTATACTGGACGAGCCCTCAGGGGTGTAGAAGGACAATATTCGAACATTGAAAAATTGGCTTTTGCATTGGTAATTGCTTTAAGGAAGTTAAGGCCATATTTTCAAGTTCACACGATAGTCATATTAACCGACCATCCCTTCAGGAAGGCAAAGAGTAAGCCGGATGCAGCAGGAAGACTTGTACTTTGGGCCATAGAAATGAGTGAATTAGATGTGGACTATCATCCAAGAACAGCAATCAAGGCGCAAGCTTTAGTCGACTTCATCGCGGAATTCACTCATCTTGATCTAGAAGAAGAAATGGAGGTAGAGGAAAGATACTGGACGATCAAGACTGACAGGTCATCCACAAAAGAATGGGGCGGAGTAGGAGTCGTCCTAATTTCACCAGAAGGAGATCACTTTGAATATGTCGTCCAATTGCGCTTCCATACCAATAACAACAAAGCAGAATACGAGTCCCTCTTGATAGGACTTCCGCTAGTTGCGAAGATGGGGGCGAAGAAATTGATCGTCCACAGTGACTCTTAATTAGTTATGGGGAAAGTACGAGGAGAATACGAAGCCAAAGAGGAAAGAATGAAGAAGTATCTTAAGCTCATCTAGAAGATGTTGGAAACACTAGAAAAAGTAGACTTTTGCCACGTTCCAAGAGAAGAGAATGCTGACGCAGATCGTTTAGCATGATTAGCATCGTCAGAAGATGAAGGAGAGGAAATCATCGAAGTACAAGGACAACCTTCCATTGAAACAGCTGAGGTTAGTACTGTCTATAATGGAAGATCGTGGATGATAGATTTCGTCCAATATCTCAAGGGAGGAGTTTGCCCAGAAGACAAAAAGGAAGCTCACAAGCTTAGAGTCAGGGCAGCTCGTTTTATTCTCCTAGGAGATGTATTGTACAAGATAGGTTTTTCCAAACCTGACCTCAGATGTTTGGTGCCAGAAGAAGCTGATTACGTCTTGAGGGAGGTACATGAAGGTATTTGTGGAAACCATTCAGGAGCAAGAGCTCTAGTACATAAACTCACTAGGGCAGGATACTTTTGGCCGTCTATGTTGAAGGACGCCACAAACTACGTAAAGGCCTAGAACAAGTGCCAACGCTTCACCAGTATACCAAGACAACCCCCAGAAAATCTCACCCCAATGACAACTCCATGGCCTTTCGCCTAGTGGGGGCTAGACATTATGGGACCTTTCCTAACTTGGGGCAAAACAAGCTAAGTTCTTAGTAGTAGCCATTGACTACTTCACAAAATGGGTGGAGGCTGAGCCTTTGGCAACCATCACAAAAAAGAACGTGAGGAATTTCGTTTGGAAGGTCGTCATTTGTCGTTTTGGGATCCCCAAGGTGTTAATCTTTGACAATGGTAAGAAGTTTGATAATCAACCCTTCCGGGAGATGTGCAGCCAACTAAACATAGGGAACCACTTCTCATCACCAAGACACCCACAAGCTAATGGCCAAGTTGAAGTGACTAACCGGACCTAGCTCAAAATGATCAAGACCCGGCTCGAAGGGGTAAAGGGATTGTGGGTGGAAGAGCTTCCAAGCATTTTATGGGCGTTGGTGTCGGGTTAATTTTGATGAGGGATGGATAGTATAGTAGTGAAGAGGGTTGTCGAACCATAGGGAGCAAACAATAATATCTAATGCAATTAAGGTTTTGTATTTGATAAATCTAGGGTTCTTACATAACTATAAGAAAAGTCTGACTGAACTTATGAAACGGTTCAAACCCTAAAAGTTTCAAATAAAAAAATAATATAATAGGTATGAACAATCAATAGAAGAAATTATAAACATTGAAACACATTCATGGCATTAAAAGAATAAATAGTATTTTACAAAGGGGAATCCCCCTTAGTCTAAGCTAAGGCTTTAGCCTTCCATGAAAAATACTAAACAAAAATCTAAAGAAAACATTGGGGGAGAGAGGCAAAGAGAGATTGAGAGAGACTAAGAGAGAAGAGAGAAGAGAGAAGAGAGAAGAGAGAAGAGCGCTTTAAATTTGACCTAATGAACCTTTAAATAGGTCTAGAAATCCTAATAAAACTAGAATTTTCGTAGGTTTAAAATCCCAGATTTTTAGGCTTTACTTGACCGCCACGTTTGACCCCCTATAAGTCCGAATTAGGAAATTCTCATCAGACACAAAATTGTATCCCTTTGAATCAGCTTTCCAGCCCAACTTGAATCGCATCAATCCAATATTTGAGTTGAAAGTTACGGCCCAAATACGAAGACATATGCAAGCTGGAATCCTAGTATGAATTGGACTGCGATTTTTCTTTGATTCCTTGTTCTATTTGGACTCCAATTGAATTGGGCTGACCTTCTTTTGCTTTATTAAGACCTACAAATATAACAAACTAAGTTAACACTCTATGGGATCAATATAACTCACATAAATGGTAAATTTCATGCGATGCAATGAAATTAAAGAATTGTAGAACTTATGTATAATTCAAAGTATCATGCATAATAATCCCATTAAATTCTCTCTAAAACATATGTAAATAAGTCATATTTCATGAATTATCACACCTCCCAACCTGAACTTTGCTAGTCCCTAGCAAACTAAAAACAAAAATATCAAAAACAAAAAAAAAATCAAAACAAAATTAACGCCACTTTCGCTGGCACTCTCGATTGCATTTAGCGTATGCAACAAGCCTTTAAACTCCTAGGTGTCCCTAGTGGACGAGTTGTAGTCTCGTGAGGGTTTACTAGAAGTGATACCCACCAACACTATGAATTGCTCAATCTTGGTTTCAAAACAAACACATATTAAATCATGTTATCAAATGAAAATATAGCATCACATAAACAATGGTTTTGATTCATTAGCAAGCTTAAATAAATCAACTCCACTTTCAAATCTTTAGAAATCTTAACTAAGTCCAAATTACTTAAATTCAAGTAGTAAAACATTACACAAGTTCCTTGATATGTGAAGTGAAATAACCTATAATCATGAGGTTTTAATATCTTTCCAACATAATAATATAGAACAATGGAATTCCCATTAGATGAATCAACCAGGGCTTTTTTTTTTTTTTTTTTTTTTGCGTGAGGACTGTGCAATGTTTAACTTCATTAAGCTTTCTAATTGACCCATGTATCGAGTGTTAGACCAGTGACTCCCAAACCAGTTGGCTCAAGGGGCACTAGATGTAGAGACACCTCTAAGAGTTTACTAACTCAAGTAAAAAAGGCTACGAAGCTAAACTAGTCACTCATATCTCAACCATTTGAATTGTTTACCTTTTTTTATCAAAGGCTCGCATGGTTTTTTTTTTTTGCCAAGGTTAATTACCTAACAAGTCAACCAATTTAATTGCGTAACAATTGGATGCATACTTCATACCCCACAAATTACATGTTCGTGCTCGTGCTTAATTCAAGGTACAAGTGTAATAATCACCACTCAAAACACAAGTAATAAAGGGCCATGTTCAAATATCTCAATCAAATAATTATGTGTTGAGATGCTTAAGCTCACTAATGACTTTCAAACCAAAGTTCAATGTTCAACAGAATTCTCAAAGACAACATAATAAAACATGTGAATATAACATTATTATCCAACAATTCAAGACTTCATATCTTTTTTTTTTTTTTTTTTTTCAAAAGAAAGCATGGATTTCTAACTTCTCAACCAAAGACAACAAGAGGTACATCAATCAATGAATACATTATCCTCCCCCTAACCTAAATCAGACATTGTCCTCAATGTTTAAAATATTTGCATGAATGAAAGATAATGAGAGGCATGCCAATAGAATAAAATAAAAGGAAAAGGGAGCGAAAACACCTGAGATGATGTAGGAATACCCAAGCTATTTCCTGCAAAGTTGTTAGAAAGCCAAGAAAACAAACACAAAAAGAAAAAGTATATAAAATATGGTACAATGGTAACATAGACTTAAAGAAAGTCTAGTCATCCCGGTAAACGGGATCTTCCAAGGGAATGGTCTCTTCCTTTTAAACAAACCTCTCTAGGATTGGTTTAAGTCTTTGGCCATTAATTTTAAAAGTGCATCCATCCCTAGGATCTTCTACCTCAATGGCTCCATGTTCAGAAACATGCTTAACAATGTATGGACCATCCCATCTAGACCTCAACTTGCCAGGGTGCTTATGTAGTCTAGAATTATACAAGTACACTTTTTGGTTTACTACAAAAGTTTTCCTTAAAATTCTTTTATCATGAAAAGTTTTCATCTTTGCCTTGTAAATTCTAGAACTCTCATATACCTCATTTCTCAGCTCCTCTAATTCATTCATTTGGAGTTTTCTAAGTTTGCCAGTTTCATCAATGTTAAAGTTGAAAGATTTAATTGCCCAATAGGCTTTATGTTCAAGTTCAACTGGCAAATGGCAAGGCTTACCAAAAACAAGTCGATAAGGGGACATACCAAGGGGAGATTTATAAGCAGTACGATAAGCCCAAAGTGCATTAACTAGTCTTAAAGATCAATCCTTGCGATCTGGGTTAACCATTTTTTCTAAAATTTGTTTGATCTCCCTATTGGCTAGTTCCACTTGTCCACTTGTTTGTGGGTGATATGAGGTAGCTACTTTGTGAATGACACCATATTTTGACATTAGAGCTTCAAATGGTTTATTACAAAAGTGAGTGCCTTGATCACTTATGATGGCCCGTGGTGTTCCAAATCTAGACAGTATATGTTCTTTAAGGAATTTCACAACTGTCTTATGGTCATTGTTTTTGCATGCCATGGCTTCTACCCATTTGGACACATAGTCCACCACCACAAGAATGTAAAGATAGCCAAAAGAAGGGGGAAAAGGGCCCATAAAATCTATACCCCAACAATCAAAAATCTCTATCACAAGAATGGGGTTTAGAGGCATCATATTTCGACGAGAAATTGCCCCCAACTTTTGACATCTTTCACATGAACGACAAAAATTATTAGTGTCTTTGAATAGTGTAGGCCAATAAAATCCGCATTGCAAAATCTTTGCAGCGGTTTTCTTGATAGAAAAGTGGCCACCACATGCTTCAGAATGACAAAATTTTAAAACACTAATGACTTCATCGTTTGGAACACATCTCCTAATTATTTGGTCAGGACAATATTTAAACAAGTTGGGATCATCCCAATAAAAGTTACGTACCTCGACCAAAAACTTTCTTTTGTCTTGAGTGCTCCAATCCTTTGGAATTTCACCTACAGCAAGATAATTAACAATGTAAGCATACCATGGTAGGTTTGATAAAGAAAATAAATGCTCATCAGGAAATTCATCATTAATAGGTAAGTGTTCCATGTTATCCTCAAATATGAGCCTTGAAAGGTGATCTGCCACCACATTCTCGACTCCTTTCTTATCTTTGATGATGAGATTAAATTCCTGCAATAATAAGATCCACCTAATTAGGCGCGCTTTAGCATCCTTTTTGGTAAAAAGATACTTAAGTGCGGCATGATCAGTAAAGCATACAACAGGTGAGCCAATCAAGTAAGAGCGGAATTTATCTAAAGCAAACACAATAGCTAGTAACTCTTTTTCAGTTGTGGTATAATTCATTTGAGCACTATTTAGAGTTCTACTAGCATAGTAAATTACATGTGGTTTCTTATCTTTACGTTGCCCTAACACAGCTCCTATAGCATAATCACTAGCATCACACATAAGTTCAAAAGGAAGACTCCAATCAGGTGCTTGCATAATAGGAGCGGATGTGAGCTTGCCAATAAGCTTAGTGAAAGCTTCTTGGCATGCTTCTGTCCAATCAAAGGGAGTATCCTTAAGAAGAAGTTTACACAATGGTTTAGCAATTGAATTGAATCCTTCAATGAACCTACAATAGAAGCCAGCATGGCCTAGAAAAGATCTCACATCTTTAACAGTTTTAGGAGTAGGTAGTTTAGTGATTAATTCAATTTTTGATTTGTCTACCTCTATCCCCTTGGATGAAACAATATGGCCTAGGACAATTCCAGAAGACACCATAAAATGACACTTCTCCCA
Organism: Fagus sylvatica; assembly: GCA_907173295.1. Classification (NCBI taxonomy): domain Eukaryota; kingdom Viridiplantae; phylum Streptophyta; class Magnoliopsida; order Fagales; family Fagaceae; genus Fagus; species Fagus sylvatica. The sequence continues at coordinate 4,078,208 of OU015767.1, read as the reverse complement.
ATTAAGCACAAGGTTTTTCTCCTCACACCTAGCCAATACTTTGCCTAAGTTATCCAAACAATCATCAAAGGTATTTCCAAAAACAGAAAGATCATCCATGAACACTTCCATAATTTCTCCGACCATATCACTAAAAATACTCATCATACATCTTTGGAAAGTGGTCGGAGCATTACATAATCCAAATGGCATGCGACGGAATGCATATGTGCCAAAGGGACATGTGAAGGTGGTCTTATCCTGGTCTTCTAAGTCAATTTCAATTTGGTAGTATCCAGAATAGCCATCCAGAAAACAATAGAAAGAGTGCCCAGCCACTCTCTCTCTAAGACTTGGTCAATAAAGGGTAAAGGGAAGTGATCTTTTCGGGTGGCGGTATTTAATTTCCTATAATCAATACACATCCGCCATCCGGTGACAAGTTTGGTGGGTCCTAACTCCCCATGCTCATTTTTCACAACAGTGACTCCTGACTTTTTAGGAACCACTTGAGTAAGACTAACCCATTTACTATCAGAAATTGGATAAATGATACCTGTATCCAACAACTTTAAAATTTCTCTCATGTTTGGGTTTAGTCTATGTTGAGGTTGTCTAGAGGCCTTGACCTCATCCTCAAAATTAATCCTATGAGTACAAATTAAAGGGCTAATTCCTTTGATATCCGCTATGGTCCAACCAATTGCGGTCTTATGTTTTCTCAACAACTCAACCAATTTACCTTCTTGATCTATGTTTAAAACAGAAGAGATAACAATAGGAAAGGTATCACCTAATTCAAGAAATGCATATTTCAACCCACTTGGTAGTTGCTTTAGTTCAAGTTTTGGTATTGCAACACTAGAGGGTAGAGCTTTATTTTCACTTTTAGGTAGCTCCTCAAATCTTGGCTTCCAACAATTGAGCTCTATAACCTGTGAGTCAAGCAAAGAACAAACATTTGCAATATTAGAACCAATACTAGAGTCATTATCAGAAAAATTTAATAAACAAAAGTCAAGAAGGTCAGAATGATATGTCTTGGTGAATTGCTCTTGCACAACTGCATCTATCCAATTCACTACTTCACAGTCTTCATCTTCAAAGATTTGCTTCCCAATGTTGAAGATGTTCACTTCCAAAGTCATGTGCCCAAAGGAGAGCTTCATCAAGCCATTCCTACAATTAATAAGTGCATTAGCTATAACCAAAATGGGTCTACCAAGAATAATAGGAATTTTAGAATTAGCATGCACAACAGATTCAGTTTCAAGAATGAGAAAATCAATAGGATAATAAAATTTATCAATTTGAACAAGAACATCCTCCACTACACCCTTAGGTGTTTTTACAGACCGGTCTGCCAATTACCCTAACGGTTAAAATTCACATTTTTTGAATCACACCTCACACGGTTAAAATTCTCTCACACATTTCACACAATTAAAAGTCACACATGTATATGTATTCTTGGGTCCACACAAAATGATGCATGACACATGTTATAAAGAAAGCCTTTAAAATCAAACAAGTATAAAGAAATAATAAGGCTTGGCCAAGCCCATCCTAATTTCGAAGCTAAGCCCACTTCATGTCCCCAGTGGAGTCGCCACTGTGAGAACCACGACCCGAGGGTCAAATGGGCCTCAAAATGTGACCCAACTGACGAATGATCATCCCTCTAGAGTGAAGGTGATGTTACAGTAGAGTCGCCACTTATTTTTGCAAGAAAGAAAAATAAGAAAATTCTTAAAAAATGCTTCTTTTATTCAATTTGGATTGTATGATTACAATTGAGTGTTCAAAACAGAAAATTACATAGCAAAAGTTGTTTCCTAGGTACAATCTAAGAAAATTACATTTGAATGCTTCCTAAATACAGTATAGTACAATAGAAATTTACATTCACAAATAAACTAATCTAGAACCTTCAAGACTAGGCTCGGGGGCTTGGTTACAAAACGAGAAGGTGTAAGCACCTCGTTTTGCCCGACTTAAAATCGGTCTTCTAGGATAAAGCTTGGCCAAAAACAAATATTTCAATGTACAAAAACATGGTTTATCATAAAATTTATTTTAAAGGTTCAAGTTCTTTATTAAATCATTTACATGTGAAAAAAAAAGCATATTATCGTCATCATCATGTGAATAGGCAAACAAATAAAAGAATTCAGTCAAGAATGCTTACCTGCATGCACGTGGAAGAAGATCCTTGTTGATTGCTTTAGAATCACCAGAGTTATGTTCAACTTTGGCTGCAATCAAAGCACAAAAATGGAAAACAAAAAGAGAAAGGATCTCCAATGGTGGGGAGTTTGCTTCATTGATGGTCTTCAAGGTACCCGTGAACAGAGCTTCGCCGTAGAATATCTGAAGGGGATTTTTGTGGGAGCTTTTCTCTGTCTTTTAATGGTGGATTCTCTAGAGGTGTTTTATGCTTTAGAAATCATACACAGAATGATCTGGAATTCTCTCTAAAGCTCCAACTTTGGGCCCTCTATAACTGACCTCCTCTTTTCTTTTTATAGCCAAACAAATGGTAAGATATCTTTCGTTTAATTTTATATTTTTTATTTTCAAATAATCCCTATTCCTTATCCTCTACCAGCTGTGAACTGACTCGGATGTGTGAGAATTCAAAATTCAAGTTTAGAGACAATTTTGGGATAAAAAACGTGCTCCAGGTTCGAAGTGCCGGATTGGTGATTTAATGTGCCGGCCGGTACTTTAATGTGCCGGCCGGTACTTCAAAATGTGCTTGAAGTGCCGGCCGGTACTTCAAATCCCAATCAAAGTGCCAAATACAAGCTTGAAGTGCCGGCCGGTACTTCAAACCCCAATCAAAGTGCCGGCCGGTACTTTGAGTTCTTAAAAAACGTTTTCAACTTCTTTTTTTGTATTTATCCATTTGTTCAAAGTTGTTCAACTTTTTATGATAAACACCAGATATTATAGTGATCTTCTTAACCCCTTTAAAATATTTGAATTGATCTATTTCAATTAATCCTTATATTTTAATTAATTAATCACACTATTTATCCAACTTAAGCTCATTTTATTTAACGTAGTAGAGTCCATAATTATTTATCATTACAAGCCAATAAGATGTTTACACCTCACTAATTAAAATCAACCCAATTAATGGACCAATAATAATTAGTTTGGATTAATCCCATGTACCCGGAATTATTAAATCATTATGCACTCTATCCGTTAAATCTTCAATTGATCATAACATTTGCACTTATGGTCCGATTTGAACACATGACACGTCATTTCATTTGTCTCAACTTAAAGATCTGTTTGATTTCTTTTAGTTGTCGATCAAATAGTCAAAAACACTATTGGTTTAAAACCCTAATTTAGGCAAGTTGTGCACTTTCCGTTTTTAGAATTTTAATTTGTGAAAACTCTAGTTTGTGTAAAGGTTAGAATGTAGGTAGCAAAATGGGGTGTTAACAGGGTTTTAACTCTCCTAGACCGAGTTGTAAATACACTGAATAGGGCATCAAATTAACACTTGCCCCAAGATCAAGCAAAGCTTGCTCAATATCATGGTCACCAATAATGCAAGAAATCATTGGGCAACCAGGGTCTTTATATTTAGGAGGTATTTTATATTCAATTAAAGCACTAACCTGTTCAGTGAGGAAAGCAATTTTCTTCACATTTTGTTTCCTTTTCATGGTGCACAAATCTTTTAGAATCTTGGCATAACGAGGTACTTGTTTAATCACATGCAAAAGAGGAAGGTTGATTCTTACTTGCCTTAGATTCTCCAAAATTTTAGGGCTAGAGTCCAATTTCCTAGAAGTCTTTAGGGCTTGAGGGAATGGGACATAAATTGGTCTCCTAACCGGTTCATTAATGGTGGGCTCTTCAATGTTATCTCTATTTTCAGTTTGTTCCTCCACAGGGGGAGTAACCACAGTCTTTCCACTTCGAATGGTGACTACATTGACATACTCATTATTAAGCTTATTTTGAGAACCTTGAGCCATATATTGACCATGTGGGATATGAGCTTGGGATGGAAATTTCCCTTTTTCATTAATAGATAATGTGGTGATCAATTTAGACAGATGGCTCCTAAACTCTTTATTATCTTCAACCAAGCGGTTGAGAATACCATCATGCTTTTGAATGGTTTCTTCATGCTTTTGATTAAATGCATTATACATTTGATTAGCCTTAGTTTGAGCTTCAATGAATGCATTAAGATTATGCTCAAGTGAATTAAATGATGATGATGATGGTTGTGATGCATGTTGTGTGGGATAGGATTGAGAAAAATTCCTTTGTGGCAATGATGATTGTTGGGGAGAACTAGTGTCATTCTTCCAACCAAAATTAGGGTGATTTTTCCATCCAAGTTGTAAGTCTCAGAATAAGGGGAATAAGGCTTCTTAAAATTACCTATGGCCCCACATTGTTCCTCATAAATCCCTACAAGATTAGGTAGTAATGGTCAATCCTTGATGGGATGTTCATTATGACACACGGTGCATACCTCATGAATTTTAGCTTGGTAGCCTTGCTTGGCTCCAACAGTATCTTTCAACTTTAAGGCCTCAATCTCTTTGGTTAAACTCTCTAGTTTGGCCTTCATGGTATCTTCTTCCTTAAGTTGATAAATTCCTCTACCAGCAGTAGTAGAGGTGGTCCTAGACCTATCTGTGCTCTCAGTAGCACTTGGCCCAGTCCAAGTATTTGAGTTCTCAGCAATCTCATCTAGATAATCTATTGCATCCTCAGGTTCTTTTTGTAAAAATCCTCCTCCACAAGAGAGTTGCACAAATTGCCTATCTCTAGGTGTAAGACCCTCATAAAAATAAGCCACCAATCTCCAATTCTCATAGCTATGAGTTGGACAAAAATTAAAGAGATCCTTATATCGCTCCCAAGCTTGAAATAATGACTCATTTTCTCCCTAGATAAAACTAGAAATCTTTCTCTTAACTTGTTGGACCTTATGGGGAGGAAAATATTTCTTGTAAAATTCATGCCCCATCTCACCCCAATTACCTATAGACCTAGGCTTCAAGGTGTATAACCAACCTCTTGCTTTATCCTTAAGAGAAAATGGGAAAAATTTAAGCTTAGCAATCTCAACAGCATGTTGGATATAAAAACTATTAATCACTTCCTCAAAAGCCCTAATAAGCACATAAGGGTTCTCATTTTCAAGACCTCGAAAATCTGGAAGTATAGCCAAAAGTCCTTGTTTTAACTCAACATGTGGTGCATTAGGTGGAAACATGATGCATGATGGTATAGAACTTTGAGTGGGATGCAACAAATCATACATGGTTTTTCTATTCCCCTCATGATTGCTATCTGTGTCGTCACCCATTATGGATGATTTGGGTGAAGATGTTGGTGTATCAAAAAGGTTTGCAAAATATGTTTCAAAAATCTCTAATCTTCCTTTTTCGTTCCTTACCCAAATGCTCATACACAATGTAATGCAGACAAATAATTAAAGTAAATGCAAAAAGAAAAAAAATGTAAAATAGAAATAAGGGAGAATGGAACGAGGTTACCAATAGAGTAGATTTCACCGGTGATCTTTGTTCCATGAAGTTGTTTTTGAATGTACCGAAACTCCCCGGCAACAGCGCCAAAAATTGGTGTCGGGTCAATTTTGATGAGGGATGGATAGTATAGTAGTGTAGAGGGTTGTTGAACCACAGGGAGATTGGAATTCAAGAGACACTTTTAAAAGGGTAAAAATAAAGAAAATAATATTTTGAGGTTTGTAGAAAACTAATAATTAAAATTAAAAAAAATGCAATGAGTAAAAATGCTTAGACTTTAGGTTCATCCACTTTATAAGAATACTATAAATTCAATTTTACCATATCATAACTCAATTGATGGTTTCTCATCCCAAACCATCAATCGGAAGATTTGCAATAAAGACTTTATAAATAATTCTAATATAAATTTTTCTAAAGATTGTCCATTGATTAAAGCATGAAATCAATAACTACACTAGAAAAATCATAAGATGACGATATACTCTCAAGCAATAACGCAGCAAACAATAATATCTAATGCAATTAAGGTTTTGTATTTGATAAATCTAGGGTTCTTACATAACTATAAGAAAAGTCTGACTGAACTTATGAAAGGGTTCAAACCCTAAAAGTTTCAAATAAAAAAATAATATAATAGGTATGAACAATCAATAGAAGAAATTATAAACATTGAAACACATTCATGGCATTAAAAGAATAAATAGTATTTTACAAAGGGGAATCCCCCTTAGTCTAAGCTAAGGTTTTAGCCTTCCATGAAAAATACTAAACAAAAATCTAAAGAAAACATTGGGGGAGAGAGGCAAGGAGAGACTGAGAGAGACTAAGAGAGAAGAGAGAAGAGAGAAGAGAACTTTAAATTTGACCTAATGAACCTTTAAATAGGTCTAGAAATCCTAATAAAACTAGAATTTTCGTAGGTTTAAAATCCCAGATTTTTAGGCTTTACTTGACCGCCACGTTTGACCCCTTATAAGTCCGAATTAGGAAATTCTCATTAGACACAAAATTGTATCCCTTTGAATCAGCTTTTCAACCCAACTTGAATCGCATCAATCCAATATTTGAGTTGAAAGTTACGGCCCAAATACGAAGATATATGCAAGCTGGAATCCTAGTACGAATTGGACTGCGATTTTTCTTTGATTCCTTGTTCTATTTGGACTCCAATTGAATTCGGCTGACCTTCTTTTGCTTCATTAAGACCTACAAATATAACAAACTAAGTTAACACTCTATGGGATCAATATAACTCACATAAATGGTAAATTTTATGCGATGCAATGAAATTAAAGAATTGTATAACTTCTGTATAATTCAAAGTATCATGCATAATAATCCCATTAAATTCTCTCTAAAACATAGGTAAATAAGTCATATTTTATAACTTATCAGGCGTACAGAACCACTGCTAGAACTCTAACAAGGGAAACCCCATTCAAACTAACATTTGGAACCAAAGCTGTTATCCCGGTGGAAACAAGAATGACTAGCTTCAGAACAGCCCACTATGTCGAGGAAAAGAATGAAGACCTACTTCGTCTTAATCTAGACCTCTTTGACGAGGCTAGAGAGAAGGCATCTTATAGAGTAGAGTCGTACCAAAGGAAGATGGCACAATACTACAACACCAAAGTGAAGCTCAGACACTTCGAAATAGGAGATTTGGTGTTAAAGAGGGTCACGCAAGCAACCAAGGACCCATCTCAAGGAAAGTTAGGACCTAATTGGGAAGGACCCTACAAGGTTGTCCATTACTTTAGAAGAGGAACATATCACTTGGAAGATATGGGAAGCAGAAAGTTACCTCATCCATGGAGTGCTGAACACTTGAAAGAGTACTATCCGTAAAGGATAAGACGACTGAAAAGGTACCATCTTTAGAAAGACATCCTTTATGAAAATAAGAGTTGTAAAACTTCGAACAATACTTTTCAGTCAATAGAATTCAAGCTTCCTTCTTATTATTTCAATTGTCCAAATTTTATCTGTGGGAAGGGTTGATCCTTGGAAGGCACTAGGCTTATCTAAGAGCCTTAGCTTCAATAAAGGAAAAATCCTAATCGTTTTATTTTCCAATAAAAAAGGGATTAATCTTCGGAAGGCATTAGGCTCGTCTAAGGGCCTTAGCTTCCATAAAAGATAAATCCTAGAACACAAGTTCTCTAAGTCTTTTAAGACAATAGAACAAGTCATTCGCATAAAAATGTTGATCCTTGGAAGACATTAAGATTCTTTGAAAAGCCTTAGTGATGGGAACCAAGGTGGGCCTAGCCTTAAAGATCCTTTGCAAGTTCCAGATGGGCCAATTACAAGATCAAGAGCCAAGAAGATCAAGGAAGCAATGCAAGGATTGGTGCAATCCACTTGGGATGAAGCTAGCAAGAGCCCAACAATCAAAGTGGGTTTGAAAGAAGGAGAACCAATTTTGATCCACTTGATACAAGCTTGGAAGATATTAGGGAAGTTTGGGCCAAGGGTTTATTAGGAAAGTTACTTTTTAGAAACTAGAATTACTGTTCACGCAGGGGTATTTGTGGGAAAAAAGAGTTCTAGCTTTGGTTAGGATTTTAATTAGGTTTTGGTTTAAATACTCTTTGTAGCCTCATTTGAAGGCAGACAATTATATTGAATTTTCATAGTGAGTTGAGTTTTCTCCTCTTGTTCTTGATTGAACTTTTGAACTTATCAAAGGTAAATCACAACCTTTGTGGCGTTCCGACTTTGTAATCTGGGTTCTTGGGATAGGTTCTTCAACGGGTCTAGATTTTAATATAATCTAGGTTCTTGAAACGGGTTCTCAACGGGTCTAGATTCTCCATCCATTGACTTGATCTTGGCTTTCTTGGGTGAGTTTTCAAATTGATTGTGGGTTCAAGGGATTCCATTCCGCGGGTTCATATCATTTGGTATCAGAGCAAGGTTTCCAATCAGGTCTGAGCCTATCTTTTCTTGCTTGCTTATTTGATTCTAGGGCTTCATTGTTCTAGGGTTACAAAAAAAAAAAAAAAAAAAAAAAAAAAAAAAAAAAAAAAAAAAAAAAAAAAGGTGGCTGCCAAATTCCATTGTTCTAGTGTTTGTGTTGGCTTAAACCTCTTATTGAAGAGTTTGTGTTGGATGAAACTTCTTGTTCTAGAGTTTGTGTTGGTTGAAACCTCTTATTCAAGAGTTTGTGTTGGCTTAAACTTCTTGTTCTAGAGTTTGTGTTGGCTCAAATCTCTTATTCGTTTTATTGTGATCAAATCTGTTGCTGAAAAAAAAAAAAAAAAAAAAAATAAAACGAAAATTTTTATGAGCCTTATCATCAACGGGGCTGCATACATCATTATAGTTACTCTTTCATTCGTTTTTTATTCCCTTATTCTTATTCTTGTTCTTGTTCTTGTTTCTTGGACCTAATTACTAGTTGGGATAAAACAAGGTTCTTGTTCTTGTTTCTTGATTGAGTTCAATTAGTTCTTGAAGAACTTGAGTGGGAAAACTCTTGAGGTAAAAGGCAAGAGAGTGTGAGACTATTATAAAAAAAAAAAATTGCCAATTAAGAGTGAAATACGAGTGGAGTGCCATTGTTCGAGTGTAAACACGTAAGGGAGTGTGTGAGGTTTTCCACTAACATTTTTTTTTTTTTGCAGCACATTACGATGTCTCATAAGGGTGACTCATCACCTAAGGGGAAGGCAGATAACTCATCCTTTGTGTTGCAAGCCATGCAACAACAGTTTGAGCGGTTGAACTTTGTGTTGGGTGAAGTGAGGGATAGGATGGATCTTCAAGATGCAGCGATTAGAAATCTGCAAGGTGGGAGAGATAGGAGGCGACGTGAGCGTAGGGTTGAAAATGAGTATGAGAATGAAGGAGATGGTGAGGATGAGGAAGACTTAGCATCTGAAGTTGGGTCGGGTAGACATAGACGAGTTAGGCGTGAAAGAGGACATGAGTGGAACCCAGGGGGTCGGGATGGTGTAGATCGAAGCCTTGGGAACATCAAAATGAAAATACCATCTTTCCAAGGTAGAACTGACCCTGAGGTTTATCTAGAGTGGGAGAAAAAAATAGACCTAGTGTTTGATTGTCATAATTACTCTGAAGAAAAGAAAGTGAAGTTGGCAGGTAATAGAGTTCACTGATTATGCTATTATTTGGTGGGATCAATTAGTGACCAATAGAAGGAGGAATACTGAGAGGCCTGTAGAGACGTGGGGAGAGTTGAAAGCTCTCATGAGGCGGAGATTTGTACCTAGCCACTTCTATAGGGACCTTTACCAAAGGCTCCAAAATCTTACACAGGGGTCTAGGAGTGTGGAGGATTACCATAAGGAGATGGAGGTGGCGATGATTCGGGCTAATGTAGAGGAGGATCGGGAGGCCACCATGGCTAGATTTTTGAGTGGTTTGAATAGGGACATAGCCAATGTAATTGAATTGCAGCATTATGTGGAGATAGAGGACATGGTGCACATGGCTATGAAGGTGGAGAGACAGTTAAAGAGAAAAGGGACAGCAAGGTACACTTCGGTTTCTAATACTACTTGGAAATCAAAGTGGGATAGGAATGATTCAGCTGAAGCAAAGAGAAAGACAGAACCACCTAAGGGAAAAGATGAGGGAACTAGCAACAAACCCAAGGTAGAATCTCAACCTTCACGGAATAGAGATATTAAATGCTTTAAGTGTTTGGGTTCAGGGCACATCGCTTCTCAATGTCCAAACAGGCGGGTGATGATTATGCGCGACAATGGGGAGGTGATGACTGAGAGTGAGGATGATAGTGATGAGATGCCCGAGTTGGTTGATGCTAGTGATGATGATGGAGTGGTATACCCCGTGACAGGTGAGTCTCTTGTTGCCAGGCGTGCTCTCAATACACACATTAAGGTGGATGATGCAGAGCAACAGAGAGAGAACATTTTCCATACTAGATGCCACGTCAACAATAAGGTATGTAGTATGATCATTGATGGGGGGAGTTGTACTAATGTGGCTAGCACTATTTTGGTAGAGAAATTGAATTTACCAACCTTAAAACACTCTAGACCATACAAATTGCAGTGGTTGAATGATTGTGGAGAGGTTAGGGTGGATAGGCAAGTGTTAGTTACTTTTTCAATTGGGAAGTATCTGGATGAGGTGCTTTGTGATGTTGTGCCTATGCATGCTGGCCATATTTTGTTGGGGAGGCCGTGGCAGTATGATAGGAGGGTGACACATGATGGGTTCAAGAACATGTACAGCTTTGTAAAGGGGGGCAAAACCATCAAGCTTGCTCCTTTAACTCCAAGCCAAGTCTATGAGGACCAACTGAAACTGAAAAGTGAGGTTGCTCATAAAAGAAAGTGTGAAAATGAGAGTGATCAAAAAAGAAAGAGTGAAAAAGAGATTGAGCAAAAAAGAAAGAGTGAGAGTGAAAATGAGCAAAAAAGAAAGAGTGAAAAAGAGATTGAGCAAAAAAGAAAGAGTGAGAGTGAAAATGAGAAAAAAGAAAGAGAGTCTTCTTCTCTTAATCTTGATGAAACTAACCAGTCTCTTCCTAGTTTGGCTGTTTCTTTGTTGCAGGAGTTTGAGCATGTATTCCCAAAGGAGATGCCTAATGAGTTGCCACCCATTAGAGGCATTGAACACCAGATTGATTTTGTGCCCGGAGCTGCTATTCCAAACCGACCAGCCTATAGGAGTAATCCAGAGGAGACAAAGGAGCTTCAAAGGCAAGTTGAGGATTTGATGAGCAAGGGGTACGTGAGGGAGAGCATGAGCCCATGTGCAGTACCAGTGCTACTAGTGCCAAAGAAGGACGGGACGTGGAGGATGTGCGTTGATTGCAGGGCGATCAACAATATCACGGTAAAGTATCGCCATCCCATTCCTAGATTAGATGATATGCTTGATGAATTGCATGGCTCATGTATTTTCAGTAAAATTGATCTTAAAAGTGGGTATCATCAAATTAGAATGAAAGAGGGTGATGAATGGAAAACTGCCTTTAAAACTAAATATGGATTGTATGAGTGGTTGGTAATGCCTTTTGGTCTAACTAATGCACCAAGTACGTTCATGAGGTTAATGAATCATGCATTGCGTGCGTTTCTAGGCAGATTTGTTGTGGTCTATTTTGATGATATTTTGGTGTATAGCAAGAGCTTAGATGAGCATATTGATTATTTGCATTGTGTGCTTGCTGTTTTGAGAAAAGAAAAACTAAATGCCAATCTAAAGAAATGTTCCTTTTATTTGGACAAAGTTGTGTTTCTTGGTTATGTTGTTAGCGCGAAAGGAATTGCAGTGGATGAGGAAAAGGTGAAGGCTGTCAAGGAATGGCCCACAACTAAGTCAATCACAGAAGAGAAGCGGTCAATCGCCTATTTTAGTGAAAAGCTAAATGGGGCAGCTTTGAACTACCAGACATATGACAAGGAGCTTTATGCATTGGTGGGAGCATTGGAAACTTGGCAACATTACCTTTGGCCGAAAGAATTTGTCATACATACCGACCATGAGTCCTTGAAGCACTTGAAAGGACAAGTTAATGAAAGGTCTAGTTTGGATGGTCAAAAGAAGGCTGAGATGGTGAAGAAACTCCATGAAAGCGTCTAGCAACACATAGAAAAGAAAACAGAGCAATATGCGAACAAAGCCAACAAGGGACGTAGACAGGTCATCTTTGAACCAAGTGATTGGGTTTGGGTGCATATGCGAAAGGAAAGATTTCCAACCCGTAGGCGGTCCAAGCTACATCCTCGAGGAGATGGACCTTTCCAAATTCTGTCTTCTTTGCTCAAAAGTGATTCCAGTTCTCGTCGGATGACTAGGATTCGGTCTGAGTTTTGTCCTCGCATAGATTGAGCTTCTGCGTGGTTTAGTTCCGTTCGCTTTTCTTGTAAGTTCTTGTGAATACTTCCAAAACTTGATCTACTCCAACTGTTCAACCTGTTCTTGCAGTGATTTAGTTTGGAAACAACCCAGAACATATCATTACCCTCTGTTGGAATCTGCCATGCTGAATCAATGGTCTTAGAACATTCCTCCTCACTTAACCACATTTCCTCAAATCTGAAAGGTTTGTTGCCTGAAGCTATTGGAGCCTCTGTTGTGTTTATCCATAACGCCTTGTGGTCCGATCCAATGTAATCCAGGTGGTGAATGCTAGCTTGGGGGAATTGTGTAATCCAGCTAGACGAGGCCAAAGCTCTGTCAAGGCATTCCCACACTATTAGTCCTAAGAAGCGGTTATTACACCACGTGAAAGGTGCTCCTGAATAGCCTAGATCATGGAATCCACAATCATCCAATGCCTCCCTGAATGCCTGCATTTAGAGTCAGATCTTTGAACTCTCCCTTGTTTCTCCTCTAACCGAATGATCTCATTAAAGTCCCCTGCGCAGCACCATGGAATGCTGAATTGGCTATGCAGGGAACGGAGTAGGTCCTAGGATTGATTTCGACGATGAGTTTCTGGCGCTCCATAAAAGCAGGTGAAATGCCATGCCTCCTCTGAACGCCCATCAATGATGGTATCAATGTGAGATTGTGAGTAGCTGGAAATGGTTAAATCTATGTCTTGCTTCCAAAAAACAGCCAGTCCTCCCCCTTTGTTTCTTCGGGGAACAACCAACTTTTTTGCAAAGTGTAACTGTATACGAAGTGATTCTAACTGTGGATCGTCTGCCCATGTCTCAATGAGAAACACGGTAGAGGGGTCTTTGTCCCGCACCATCCGTGCGAGCTCCTAAACTGTTCGTGGGTTCCCAAGCCCACGACAGTTCCATACTATGCAATTCATGATGTTCGGCGGGGCTTCCAAGCAGCCTCCACCGATCTAGATTCGTTGTTGTCATCCCCAACAATCAGTTCAATCTGTTTCCTCCCAAACTCAGCATCATTCACCAGTGGATCCCCAATGCGTTTTGAGGGGCATAGTGTCAAAGGGCTTTGGGATTCACTCTTCTGGCGGGTCACATGTCGCCACTTGGTTTGGGTTGGGGTCTTTTTGTTGGATCCCACTGTGTTAGTGGTATCGCTCAGGGGTTGTCGGGTGGGCTTGTTTGGTGAGGTGGTTATGTTGTGGGCTTTTTGTGGGGTGATTATGGTGTGGGCTTTTGGTGGGTTGGTTATGTAGTGGTCGTTTGGTGGGGTGGTTATGGTGTGGGCTTTTGGTGGGGTGGACTTTAGGTGGGGGGTGAGTTGTTGTAGTATGGGGTGTCTCAATCCCGTGATTTACGTGTTGTGATCCCATGCATGGCTCGTGGAATTGATTTATGGGCAAATCAATCTCACGTAATTGCTCCTCAAAATCATCATTATTAACTTCCGGGATTTTCAGGTCAGAGGATGGGATTTCCACCAAATCCTCAGTTTCCATATCGGTGTTCATCGCATTTGGGGAACTAGCGTGCTGTGTAGGCGCCGTTTCACCGGTCTGCTGTTTTTCCGGCTGTGGAGTGACTGGTCTGAAAGGGTTGCGGTGGCCTTCCGCTGTCACGTAACTCTTTCTTTGGAACTTTTTCGGTTCCGCTCTTAGCCAGGGGCCATACTGAGGGGGGGTATGGGGGTCATCCATCCGAGCTTTCATCCTCATCCCACAATCCTTATCACCATGGGTGAGGAGGCCACAAACGTAGTAGAAATTGGGGAGCCTTTCGTATTTGAAAGTTAGCCATCCCGACTTCCCTTTTCCCAAACGGGCTTTGCGACCTCGACATAGTGGTTCAGTTATGTCCAATTTGACTCGGACTCTGGGGTTGTTCTCGCCACTCCGTTCTTCTCCAGCTACAGCGTAAGGTTCTACCTCGCCTAGAGAAGCACCCAGATCCATGGCCACTTCACTTGATAAACTTCTCAGGGGGAGTCTGTGTATTTGGACCCATATGGGTACGGAGGAGAAAGTCACTGAGGCCACATCTTCATCGTCATCAACTCTCTAAAAGAGGATGACATATTTGTCATAGGACCATGGTTCAGTAGAGAGGACCTGTAGCAGATCTGCTTCCTCCTCGAAGGTAAACAGAAGAGTATTCTCTCCCATGTCCTTCACTGAAAATCCTTTTTTCGCTTTCCATAGTGGCTTAAAAGTCCGAGCTACTGCTTCCACATTGAGAACTCTGTGTGTGATAAATTTTGCTGCCAGGAGGAAACTTGGTTCTTTATCATATTCTTCCAAATCGTACTCCACTTTTTCCTTTGCTGTTAACGAAAAACGTAGCCATAGATCTTCTATGGACTCCATCGTACTCCGTCCTATCAGTCTGGGGATAACTAAAGGGAACCTCGTGTTGCACTCAAGCAAACGAACTTTGTACTAAGACAAACCTCAAATTCTACCGGCGGCTAGGGTTTGAAGTGTCTCCCCCCAGAGCCAAAGAAACCCTAATAGTTTACTGTGTGACTTTATGTACTTGCCCTTATGAGTTTTCTTTACATACAAGCATTTCAGTATATAGCACCGTCAATTATCATATGAGTAAGATGGTTTTTTTTCTTTACCAAATGCATATGTACTTCACCAAAAACAGCCGGTAAGGAACATAAAATAGTAACGAATTGAATCAAGGGGTAAGCCCGGCTAGGTTCGGCTTCCATAGAAAATGTAGAAGGTATTCATTTTGCTATTTCGTGGATATGCTATTAAAATAATTGCATATGTAAACATGACATGTTAAAAATTAAAGATGACATCAAATAATTTTAACAATAGATAGACAAAAAAAAATATGACTAAATTTCACTTTTAACCTCTAAAATTTCAAGTTGTTTTCATTTTAGTTCTTTAAGTTTGAGATTTTTATTCTGGTCCATCAATTTTTATTTCATTTTCAAAATGGTCATTCCGTTTATCTCTATGACTGATTTGGCTTTTAAGTGCAAACAAAAATATGTCATTTCGTTATTTTATTTTCCTATCTCTTAACAGTCACATTAATTACAAACATAGACTGAATGACCATTTTGAAAACAAAATCAAACTTGATAGATCAAAATGAAAAAGCTCAAACTTAATGGACCAAAATAAAATTAAATCTAAACTTTAAGTGTCAAAAATGTAATTTATTCAAAAGACAAAATTGAGCTTATACTAAAACATAAAGGAAAACTGTGTCTATATTTCAGTCAAATTATCACGCCTTCTTGTGATAATTTTAACTCTCATAAAAGTGTTCAAAATATGATGTTCAAACTATTAATTTGGTCTTAAATTATGTGTCAAAGTTTAATTTCTTCCTATATGTATATATATATACCAATCAATTTCATCTCTAGATCTTAAGAACTTTTTGAAGTTACTTTCCACTTGTTGTCAAAATTAACACTTAAAATTGCACAACTTGTGCCTTCTTCAAATTCTTTGCTCTTGTATTAATAAAGAATAACTCTAGGTTAAACTACTGTACTTGTAAAGCTATTTCATATAAAGAATTTGAATTTCTAAAAGAAATCGGAAGCAAGAATAACATTGAACAGATTTAAAATTTTGGGACTAAATTATTGATATAATCAATAATTTAAAGATAAAATTGAATTATTATAACTAATTTAGTTACCAACATTAAAAAGGACGAGTAAAAAGCATTTGTCATATCACCCATTGCTATTTGATTTGCATAATAATGACAATATAGACAAAAAAAAATTGTGTAGTTCAACTGACAATTTTTTTTTTTAGTTCAACTGACATTGATAAAGAAGAATTAGGGTTTAAAACCTCACACCCCAACTATCGAATTATAAAAAATTAATAACACAATAAAAAAACAATGATATTAAATTATTTCTAAACTTTTAATGATAGTGTCTAGTTGACACTAGTTTTTGTAGCTTTTTACTAATTAATTTTTAGAGAAAGTGAGTTAAAATATACTTTTACAGTTGTACCTAAAAAAAAGTTGGCTTTTATGTTTGGATGGAGTGAAATAAAAGAAGAGAAGAAGATAAGGGAGAAATGATTCTTCTCATTGAAATTATTTAATTTTTAATCAGATAAGAGACATGTGACATTTAAAGAATCTAATAATTGTGACAACCTCATAAAAACTACACAAAATCAAATAAATGACAACTATCACAATTATAGTTAAAAAATAGAAGGAATTAAAGAATTTCAATAGAAATAGATCTTGTCCCGAAAATATGAAAATAAAAGATAATTAGTATTGATATGGATATTTTAGATCTTTTTCCTAAGTACAGAAGGACGACCTTCCAGCGTCTAAAGAAGGAAGACCTTCCAAATACCCAGATGAAAGACGACCATCTCTGGGGTATAACCAACAGCTCCAATACTCCAGAGCCCAATCCTCATCCATTGCGGGAATCCCGCGAGACAGCTCACCGAGCTGATTCACCACCTGCAACAGGTGTCCTCCACGAATCTAGGGAACCAAGCCCATGCACGTCGCACAGCACTACCAACCAGACGAGTACCGGCCTTCCAAGTGAAGGGCTGTTAATGCTCCACATGTCTTCAGATCCGACGACCCCTGGAAGGCCACGTGCCATGAACAGAAGGCATATAAAGCCTTTTCTCTCTCTTCTCCTCAGGTATAAACAGTACATTTTTACTACAGAATTAAGCTCTCGAGTTTTCTCTGACAACTAGTACTGACAAAGGCATCGGAGCCCCCTAGGCCGGCCCCAAACCAGTGCTCTTTTCCGATCAGTTTCTTTGTCTTGCAGGTCTTCCATCCCCAAGCTCGACTGACTGCAGTCACTGATTTTCCAGCAACATCAAGTATATTGTGTCAACATAGCTTTTCTCTCTTTATCGCCCTTTGTTCCGGACATTACCATAAGCAAAATTAGTTAACAGTTTAAGCAAAAAGTTGGGGCAAACGAACTGTTTAAAAAAAAAAATGAATGCCTAAATTGAAATTATAATCGATGATATAAGAACCAAAATTCTATCCTGCCGACTAGATAAAAAATAAGAAACACTCAACTACAAAAGTCTCTCTAGCATTGTCAATCATAAGATTGGACGTGCACAGAGCTTCTAATCGAAAGTCGCATGTCCTCTTGTCATTTCAATTGCATTCAATATTTTCCAAACAAACGTGCTCTCATTTCTATTAGTGGACCTATACCAGCATCAATTCCTTCATGTCACGCATCATGAATTAGCGTTTGATTATCAAAGAATAAGCTCGTTGTGTGAAAAAAGTGGACGAGATATTTATATGAACTATATTTTGATCAAATCAGGTACGGAAAGTCAAGCCATGCAATAGATTTTTTGACTACTCAAAAAACTTACTAAAATTCAAAAATAGATTAATAAATACAAAATAAAAATAAGAATAAAAATAAAAAATTATTGTTTCGTCCCTAAAATTTACATGAATTTCAATTTTTGTCCATAACTTTAATTTTTTTTTTTTCTTCGTGCCTAAACAATTAAAAAGGTTACACTTTCATTATGATGAGTTTTTTTCAATAGCTTAAAGGAAGAAAAAAAAATTTCTAAAATAGTTAAGAGATGGGAAAAAAAATCTTTTTCAAGGTTAAGGACAAAGTGTAACATCATTAATAGTTTAGCAACAAAAAACAGAACCTCTTAAAATTTAATGACGAAAAACGAAATTTATACAAACTTTAGGGATGAAAACGATATTTTAGCTAATAATTTTTTTTTTTTTCCTTAATACATTTATATTTGACCATTTATAATCTATAAAATTAGAACTTGACGTTCTTTCAAATCGCAAAAGTTATTTATGATTAGTTTTGTACTAAATATCGCAACAATTTTCCTTTTAATATATAAAATAAAAAAATCCATTAGAAAAAATATCTTTCATTTTGTTGCAAAACGTAGTTTGGAAAATATTCTTCATAACTAAAAAATTCTTGTGTCATAATTTTAGTAGAAATTGGAATAGTAAGCAGAAGTACAATTATTCTATAAAGAAAACAGTGTGAATCAAGAAAGGCTAAAGTGATATATATTATATATCTAATATTATTCTAGCAAAAAAATCAATTAGTTATACTAAGTTAAAAAAAAATACATCCAAACAATCCTTTAAATGAATCCAGACAACACGATACAACTCAAAACATACCTTAAACTTATATAACTTTAATCCCTAATATCAAACAAGCAAATTTAATGTCAAACACATATAGGTGGAATGACCATTTTATTTTTTTAATTCCTTTTACTAACTTTCAATTTTGGGGAAATAAATAAAAAAAAATTTGTAACCCTCAAAAATATATATTTTAGTATTTTTATTTTTATTTTTATTTTTTATTTTTAAACAAGAAAACCAGCCTACCAAGTCCCAACTCCACAAATATGAGGAAAATTTAGAGATGACACAATTTTGTAGTCATCATTTATAGAAAAATTTAAAATAAAAAATGATGTAGTAATCATACCTCCAATTCACTTTCAAAGTCTGATACGGCTCCCTAAGTCCTTACACCCAAGGATGGATAAGTTTGAACTGCACAACTATAGCTATATTAGAGCTGTCGATAATATTGGTTTTGATCCTACTGCGTCAATAACAAATGTCATGTCGATAAGACGCGGAGCCAAAGACAGACCATGGCCCCCAAATTGTTTTTTAGAATTCATGCGCGGAGTGAAAATGTCATTGTTGACTTTATCAAATCTCGAGGGGACAGTTTGTGGTCTACTATTGCAGTCGAATTACATTTTATTTTTTATTTTTATTTTTTTTATATGAAATCTCATTAAGGTAAGATCTTTCATATTTACCTTTGACTTTGAGTAGTAAATTTTAGATACACAATAATACTCATTAAAATTATGTATTGGATAATCAATGGAAATTTTTAGTGTTGATTGAATTCAAGATGTCTCAGCTTACCATTCATTCCAAATCTCTTATCATCTAAGCTACACTCTAATGTGGCCATCAAGGGCGGAGCTATGTATTTTTTTATTTTTTTATTTTTTAAATAGCCCCAACTCTAATCCAACTTGAAGTCTAATCCATTTTACAAACCCCAGCTCACTTTAAAATAAATTTCTGGTTTCGCCTTTGGTGACCATGAAATAGGGATTAAGCATAACATAATTGATTGGATGGTAGACTCGTGGAAACACCTTTTTCTTCCATATATTAGACCTTAGCTTCATAAAACAATATACTTACTATTGTTGGAATACAGAATAATTGAAATTTTAGATCAAAACATTATGTATGGATGAAATGAATTGCCTAAACAAGAATTCTTGAACGGCGAACATCCACAGCTAGTACTCAATACATAAAAAAATTTTCATTAATGAAAGATGTAAATCTATTGGAAAATAAAAAATACGCACGTCAGATGAAATGGTTGTTGTTGCTATCTGTTACAATGACGAATCATTGGTTTAATTGAATAACTAAATAAAATAGATATACATTTCTTTTAGTCTCTTAGGTCGACTGATCTTCTCAATTGAAAGATGCCTATATAGATAATACACATTCCAGTTGACTGTGAGCCTATTTCTAATTGTTTTGTTCCGAAGCAAAGATATCCATAGGGCGGTTTGTCCTATTTAGATATTCACGGCCTAGAAGTAACGGACTATTCATTTCTAAAAAAAAAAGAGAATTACAATTATATATTTTACTTAGTCAACCAATTTTGAAGGAAAAATATAGCACTATTACAATTGTATATAACTTAGTCAGCCAATTTTGAAGGAAAAAAAAAAAAGGTGTATATAGCACTATGGAATCTATAACATATATCACACTAGACCTGGTAAAATTGAACCCTGAACTCGTTACCCGACCCACTCTAATGAACTTATTCATTCTTAAAAAAAAAAAAAAATTAGAATTAGAATTAGAATTGTGTTTACTTAGTCGACCAATTTAGAAGAAAACAAAACTTAGATAGCATTAGACCTAGCAATATTGGACCCAAACCTGTTACCCGAAGGAAAAATATGGGTATGCGTTGGATTTTTGAACCGAGAAAAAAAAATAAAAAATAAAAAATAAAAAGATCAACCTTTACTCGACCTGTGAAAAAGGGCGGGTTGGGTCGGGTCAACCCACGAGTGACATGGGTCAACTTGTTTTTTCAAAGGATTTTTATTCTGTGTTATTTATTTATTTTTAGGGTGGGCTTTCTCACACTATATTTCTTAGTTAGGAATTTAACTATTATGAGAATTATTTGGATTTTGACTATTATCAAAATTCACATAGTGCCAACAAAAAAAAATCTTAATTGAACTTGTATTTGAAAAACCCTAGACATCACCATAAGTAACATGAAAATTTGGACGTTTGTTACTTCTTAATCAATTTCTTTTGCGTTGGAGATAAAATTCTTACTCAGTAACGATTGTCTTTTGCGAGGGAATGTACAAACTCTGATTTGCACTCAAAGTTGGTTAATAGATTTGAAGATAATATTTAGTTTATTTATAGAATAGTCATAATTATTAATTGTTAATTCTTTATTGCAATGTTTGCGGTGTACATTAAAGTTATATTAAAACTCTGTATTGTAAATGAAATTACTTACCAACTTGAGGTACAATTCTCAAGTATGAAAAAATAGTCATATTTATTAACTTTTTATTCTTTATTGACCCATTTTCATTGTATGTTAAAGTCATACTAAAATTCTGTATAATAAACTTGAGGTACATTTCTCAAGTATGAACATTTTAATTGTTGAAACTACTACTAACATTGAGTAGATTGAGGTGCAATTAATATTAAAAATTTACTTATTTTTCATTACCTAACACGTTATGTTTTATTCTTGAAAATTTATGTATACAGTTATCTTGATAGGTAATTTAATTTAATTTCATATTTTTCATATGATATATAAGGAGGTTGATAATTTGATATGATCCATGACAATATATTTTTTTTGTTGATGATAAGATTAGTGAATCTTGGACTATGTAAATTTAATATTTTATGTATTATTTAATTTTTATATTTTAGTGTTTTTGTTTATCTATTATCTTATTTGTATTGAAAGGAAGACTGAGATAAATAAATGATACGTTTAGAACTATAGGATCAACTTTCTTTTCAGTTTCCATTTAGAATGATCCCCCTTTTGTTTTTGGTCTGAACCCGAGCCAACCTATTTTCGAGATCTAATAGCACTGGGTAACTGAACCTACTAGAGTACATGTTATTTTCACTTTATACACTTTTTTTTTGTTTTGTTTGCCCCTTTGCCCATATTCTATTGCCTAAGATGTTGACGTAAGGAAGGAAAAAACAAAAGGTTGTTTGAGAGGTGATATTTGGATGGTGATAAGGAAGAGGAGATGGAAGGGACCTCGATCCAAACATACCAAACTTTCCAACCCTACCCTATATATTTAGCAACCACTTTGTATCATAAGATCATCATCCCTGTACTTATCAAAAAAAAAATCATCATCCCTGTCAATTGAACTTACAAGTTGATTCCATTTACAATATTAAATGAATCGTCAATTAGGGAGCGGCCTAACTTTATTATAACATAGAGAAATGATAGTCTCGCAAATATGATGACCAATACTAATTAAATACTACAACTTAGTTGAATTGTTTCGGATAAATTCAGGAATGGTAAGGACAAAGGATTACACTATTCCAAAAAGGATGATTAGAAGGGTAATTTTGATGTCGGTGGGGGAGGACATACGGAGAATAAAAAATTCTAGGACCATAATTTGTTGCACAATTTCTTTCACAACCCTTTAAAATGACAAGTTATGACTAATAGATAATAAATGTGATGATGTGCAAAATCAGCATGGTCGTCCAACACCTCGTCTCTCAATGGAAGACCTGAAAAAATGAAGAGTGTAAACAACAAGAGAGCACCGATGGGGTGCCGGCCAAAACTTTTCCGATGCTTTTGTCAGTAATCTCAATAGAGAATAATAAATAGGTGGGTATAAGTGTTTAGGCTAGTGTTTCACATACCTTGTGTCTTTTTCCTTTGGAGTTTATATAGGTGCCTCCAAGATGTAGCTGTTGTGCTCTCCTTTATTTCAGTCTTAATTTGACTTGAATGAGGGGCTTTTATGACTGTAGTTACAATATCTTGAGATATTGTATTTAATGGGTCATTTGATAACGGTTCTGGTCATTAACTCGGTTGTAAAGACCTTCTTTAATGGAGCACCTGGGCCGCTTTGGCAATGTTTGCTTGGACAACGATGTAAGTCGTCATACCTTATGCTTTATCTGGACGATGGAAGCGTGTAAGGTTGTCCTATGTGGTTACTCAGTTGGGTGAATGTTTCAAACCTATTAGATGCCCCCTAGTCCAAGATGGTTCATGTTTGGACGATCTTTGGAATATAAAAAGTCTGAGGTTATTTTTGGGGAGATGTATAGTTGAAGTCTGACCGTTGCATTAAATCATGAAGCGATGCTCTGGTTCATTTCTTGACACATGTCATCTGTTTATTGGGTGCGTATTTGTTTTGTCTGCCAGGGGTTTTGGAGGTTTAAAAACCAAAAATTTTCTTTTTCTCTCACATTCCCTCCTTTGGTGTTTTAACTTGGTGCACTTTTCCTCTCCTTGTTTCAGATTCTGGTGAGTTCCTTTTTCTCTTAATCCTGACAAATTGTGTGCTCCACCGCTTATCAGAGGAGTTATTTGCTCTGGCTTTTCCGGAACTGAGCACTTGGAAAAAGATTAGAGGGTTTATGGCGTTCAAAGGGAATAGTTGGCCCTCAGTCCATTTTGAGGAGTTGCCAAAGGGGCTCTTTGATCGGGAGGAAAAAGAAAATTCTTCTGAAGAAACCCCATCAGTTTTGAGTTCGTCGAGGGGTTTTGGGCTTGAGAAACCTTAGGTCTCTCAATCTTATTTTTCTAGTATAGATGTTGAGGGGTTGAAAATAATTAGGAGTCGATACCAGATCCTGGAAGATGTCTTCCTTAGGATCCCCGATTTGGACGAGAGGTCTTGCTCGTCCAAATTTGATGACGTGGCTTTTTATGAAGCCGATTTTAAGGCTGGGTTGAGATTCCTTATGCAACCTTTCATGAGAGAGCTGTTAGATCGTTTGTTCGCCTGGTCAACTAGCTCCTAATGCTTGGCAGATGGCAATTGCCTGCATAGTGATGTGGTGGGTGTGCAGTAACTGGGTTGATTCCTTTACGGTGGACGAGTTTTTGTATTGCTACAAACCCTGTAAGATAGTTGCATCTCCTGATTTTTGGACTTTGAACGGACTCCAGAAACATCTCAAGCTAGTGACTGGTCTTCCGACATCTAATAGGAAGTGGAAGGACGGATATATCTTCGTTTGTGGAGATAATTAGGAAAGCCTTTCATGGGAGAAGAAGAACGATACTTTTATTAGGGTTCGTCGTTCTTGGGGCGTACCTCCAACTTCTGGTGTGTGTGTGCCTCTTCATGTGTCATTATGTATATGTAAATTTTTTTCTGACGTTATATACACATATCTTTGTTTGTTGACGTCTTTCATCTTTTTGCAGAGATCAAACGTCCGAAGCTAAGCCAAGAAGGGAAAAATAGGGTGCTTCGGGCGTTGCATCATAAAGATCACCACTACACCAATTTCATACAGCCTGAATTGCTCGCCTTCCATTCTTCTGGTCCTGAGCCGAACCAGAAATTTTTAGCTTTGAAGTTGTCCAATCAGCGAAGTAAGAATTCTCGTCCTTATGCATATAGGTGTGGAGTTTGGACAAGGTAGAGGACTCATTTTGGCTTTGTTTTTCTAGGAATGGCTACTACTAAAGTGAATAAGGACAAGCTGAAAAGGATGATGGGGCAAAAAGATGCCTTGAGTATCAACTTAGGAAAGAGGCATAAGCAAGATTCTGCCTCGAAACAAGTGTCGGAAGAAGTTGAGGTTCGGCCATCTATGCCTCAAAAGCCCGTTCTTCCCGAGCAAGCACCTGTTTCATCAGTGGAAGTGGTTGAGCCAGCCAGTGTTCCTTCGTCCAGTAAGGCTACTGATAAGCCGCCTACATTGCCTAAGGATGCTTCTCTAGCTTTGCGTCGAGCGAAAATGGTTGTGATGAAAGAGGATATGGACGAGTATGGAAGATTGAATACTGACGTTGTCAAAAGGGCTCTCGCTCATTCTATGATGAAGGTAGGAGCTATTTTACCTTTTTGCTTGTCATCCTTATTTTCGACTTATATTGTCATTTGCTCATTTTTGCAGGGTTTGACGGAGGCTATGATCATCACCAATCGTTGCATCCATTGGGAGGAAGGGATCGTAAAACTCAAAGATCAGCTGACAGAGGCTATGAATGCCAATAAAAGTCCAACGACAGTAGCAACGGAGCTAACTCAAGAGAGGGATCACTTGGCGGATGAGTTGGCGAGGCTGAGGGTTCATATGGCGGCTAAGGATGAGGAGCTGAATAAGATGGTCGAGTCTAATAGGAAGGTGTTGGATCAGTTGAAAACCTTGAGTGAGTAGATGGAGTCAATGAAATTCAATGCAATGGAAGAATATAAGTCGTCTGATGCCTGTGACGACAACAATACCAAGTACTTTCTTGCGGGTTTTGTGTTGCTGAGAAAACAAGCAAAAGAGAAGTACCTTGATCTTGATTTTGACATCTTCCAACCGTATGAAGACGATGACTCCGTGGCTCCATTGGAAGACAAGAACGAGGAAGCGGTGGATCCTCAATTGGTGTACGATGCCACCACTTAGTTCATTTTTTGTTTATTCAAAAAAACTCTTTATTTTTGGTGGGGCCAGTTCAGTGGCCTATTTTATAAACAATTATCCTTTCATGAACAATTGTCCTTCGTCATTGGGATGAGGTTATGAGTCATTTTTTTTTTTTTATGATAATTATGCATATGTTATTTAATACAGCTTGTGCCGATTTTACATGTGCTTTCCTTTATACGCTTGCTTTTTATGCACGCGTTCTTTTGTATGTCACACAGGCTTGTAATGCAAGTGTTTGTCGTCGTCCGTTCATGGTGCTATACGTGCTTTTTGTGCATGTAATATTTGTATACCACACGGGCTTTTAATGCAAGTGTTTTCCGTCGTCAGTTTATAGCACTACACGTGCTTTTAATACAAGTGTTTTTTGTCGTCCGTTTACGATGCTACACGTGCTTTTAACGCAAGCGTTTTTCGTCGTCCATGCATCATGTATACTCAGATTTTTTACGATTGGATTTTTTAGGGCTATAATATGGACGATGATACCATTCCTCGTAAGACCCACTTGGATGCTTTATCTTACATCTAAGTTTTGAATAACAAATTTGAATGGTTGAATTTGTTTGGAAGACGTAAAAGAAATTTCGTTTGGAAGACATAAAAGAGTTTTGAAAAAGAGAGGGGGCATCTGCCAGCCTTTCTTTTGTCTTTATTTGTTAAAATTCCAATAAACTTGAACAAGTAATTCGAACTTAAATAGGGTATGAAGAGGAGACTGAACCAATGTCTTATTGGTAGTATTTCTTTAGGTGCTCGGCATTCCAAGGATGGGGAAGGTCAGTGCCGTCCAACTATTCGAGGTGGTAGGTACCTCTTCTATAGAACTTGGCGACTTTGTACGGGCCTTCCCATGTGGGCCCTAGTTTTCCCTAGGTTGGATCTTTAGTGGCGAGAGTTACCTTTCTTAGCACTAGGTCCCCTACTTCGAATTCTATGTGTTTCACTCGTCGATCATAATAACGAGCCATCCTCTGCTGGTACATCTTCGTCCTTGCTTCTGCCTGGTCACGAGGTTTGTCCAATAGGTCTAGGTTCAAACGCAGCTGGCTATTGTTACTCTCTTCGTCATAACTATTTGTTCTAAAGCTGGTCAGTCTAATTTCTACTGGAATGACGGCCTCGGTCCCAAATGTCAAACAGAATGGAGTCCTCTCGTGGGTGTTCTTGCCATCGTCCTGTACGCCCATAGGACATTTAGGAGCTCTTCCGGCCATAGCCCCTTTGTCCCCTCAAGTCGAGTCTTGATCATCTTGAGCAAGGATCGATTTGTGACTTCTACTTGGCCGTTGGCTTGGGGATGACCTGGGGATGAGTAATGGTTGCGTATGACCAGTTCTTCGTAGAAGTCTCTGAATGGCGAATTGTCAAATTGTCGTTCATTATCAGAGATGAAAACCCTAGGAATTCCAAACCTGCATATTATCACTTTCCATACAAATCCCCTTATGTTCTTCTCAGTGATCGTCGCGAGTGGTTCGGCTTCCACCCACTTAGTGAAGTAGTCAATCCCTACTACCAGAAATTTTAGCTGCCTTCGTCCAACTGGAAAAGGACCCATGATATCCAATCCCCATTGAGCGAAAGGCCAGGGGGCTGCCATTGGGGTAAGTACTTCTGGTGGTGAATGGGTGAGGTTTTCGAACCTCTGTCATTTAGCACAAGCTCGGACGTAAGAGACAGCGTCTTTCTGCATTGTTGGCCAATAGTATCCTGCTTAGACGAGTTTATGGACTAAGAAACGTGCCCCTGAGTGATTGCCACAAATCCCTTCGTGAACTTCTTTTATCACATATTTAGCTTTGAGCTTGTCGAGGCAGCGTAGATATGGGAGCGAAAAACCTCTTCTATACAATACCCCTTGTAGCAAGATGAACTTGGTGGCCCTGACTTTTAGCTTCCTTGCTTCTATGACATCGGTTGGAAGAGTCTCATCTTCCAGATACTTCGTGATCGACATCATCCACGAATTGCTGATGTCAATGGGATTTATTTCTTCCCCCTTATGGCTTAGGGAATTTTGAATCTCAATTCATTGGTCAGTGGCCTCTTTGGAGGAAGCCAATTTGGCTAAAGTGTCAACCTCAATGTTTTGCTCTAGGGGCATTTGGAGGATGACTATCTCATTTAAACTAGTCATGATGCTTCGAACGAGATCAAGATATTTCTTCATCCTCTCTTCCTTCGCTTCATATTTGCTATTGACTTGTCCCACCACTAGTTGCGAGTCGCTTTGTACCTTTAGTGTAGTCACTCCCAATACCTTGGCTATGCACAGAACTATGAGAAGAGCCTCATATTCTACCTTGTTGTTGGTGGTGGGATATTGAAGTTGGACAGCGTGCTTCAATAGTCTTCCTTCGAGTGTCTTGAAGACTATACCGACTCCTCCTGCCCCTTTGATGGACGAACCATCGATGTTGACTTCCCATTTCTCCTCTGGTTCCCTTTCATCTTGTGGTGGTCTCTCACTAGCCGTGGTGAACTCGGCGATGAAATCAATGAGGGCTTGGGACTTGATAACTCATCTTGGACGATATTTAATATTGAACTCGTTTAATTCTATGGCCCATTGAATGAGTCGTCCTGCAGCATCGAGCTTACTCATTGCCTTACAAAGTGGATGATTGGTAAGGACGACGATGGTATGTGCCTGGAAGTACGGTCGGAGTTTTCTGGCTATAACGACAAAGGTGAGCGCCAGTTTCTCCATGGTAGGGTATCTCTCATCTGCTCCTTAGAAGGCTTTGCTAGTGTAGTAAACTGGCAATTGTACACCATTTTCATCTCTGATCAGAGCTGAGTTGACAGCAGTTAAAGAGATTGCTAAGTATAAGGAAAGATGCTCACCTTGTACGAACGAGCTCAGCAATGGTGGGGAGTTCAGATACTTTTTAAGTTCTTCAAGGGACTTCTGGCATTCGTCCGTCCAAGTGAAGGCCTTTTTCAGTGTTTTGAAAAATGGAAGGTACATATTTGTTACTCGTGAAACGTTGAGCGCTGCAACTCGTCAGGTCAAGCTTTGAACTTCTTTCATTATTCTTGGAGGGGTCATTTCCAGTATGGCCTTTATCCTATCCGGGTTCACCTTTATTCCCTTCTAGGACACCATGAAGCCTATAAACTTTCCCGAGGAAACGCCGAAGACACACTTGCTTGGGTTTAGCTTCATGCGATATTGGCGAAGTGTTTTGAAAGTCTCTTCCAAGTTGTTTAAGTGGTTATCCTCGTCCTTCGTCTTTACCAACATATCGTCGATATATACTTCTACGTTTCGTCTGATCTGATTGTGGAACATCTTGTTCATCAATCGTTGGTAGGTTGCCCCAGCGTTCTTTAGACCGAAAGGCACGACCCTGTAGTAAAAAAGTTTTTTGCTAGTGATGAATGATGTCTTTTCCTAATCTTCTTCATTCATCACAATCTGGTTGTAAGCTGAAAAGACATCCATAAACATTAGTATTATATGCTTTGCCGTCGAGTCTACCAACTGGTCGATTCGACGCAGGGGGAAATTGTCCTTCGAGCAAGCTTTGTTTAGGTTTGTGAAATCCACACATTCTCCACTTGTTGGTGGATTTTTTCACCATTATTACGTTAGCTAGCCTATCGGGGTAGTACACTTCCTTGATGAAACCTACAGTCAACAACTTATCTATTTCATCAGAAATGGCCTAGTTCCTGTCTAAGGCAAACACTCGCCGCATGGACGAATCTACATTCAGTTTATGAGAGATGACAAAGGGATCAATCCCAGACATGTCTTCGTGTGTCTAATCAAAGACATCTATACTATTTTTTAGGAAATCAATGAGCGCTCCCTTTATTCTTCCATCTATTTTTGTTCCAATACTAGTGGTCTTGTCTGGCTTCTCATCGTCCAGCACAATCACCTCCAGCTTCTCAGTAGGTTTGACGAGTTCTTGCCCTTCGCCGATCGCCATTGTTCGATGCTTTGCCTCCGACCCAAGAGAAGCAAAATAGTATTCCCTTGCTGCTGCCTGATCCCTTTTGAGTTCCCCTATGCCATGCTCTGTAGGGAACCCTATAAGAAGGTGATATGTTGAGGTCATCGCGCTAAGTTTGTTTAGGGTTGGACGACCGATAATGATATTGTAGGCTGAAAGGCAATCGACGACAAAGAACTCGACTGAAGTTGTCACTTGCTTCAGATACGTACCAGCCTCTATTGTGAGGGAGACCACTTGACCTTGTCCCCTGCGAACCCTACGAAGGGGATATCGATCGGCCTCAGCCGTTCATTGCCTATCTTCATTTGTTGATAGGCGGGGAGGTAAATGATGTCAGTTGAACTTCCATTGTCAACCAATACCCGTCTAGTGATGAAGCCAACAATGGTCATTGTGACGACGAGAGCATCGTCATGCGGCTGATGAATCCCTCTTGCATCATCTTCACAAAAGGTAATCACTTGATCGTCCAGCTTCACATTTTTCTGCGATCTTTGTGTAACTAGGATATTATGAGCCTGACAAGTGTAGGCTTTCCTGGATGACTGGGATGCTCCTCTTGAGGCCAAGCCTCTTATGATTGTGCGTATCTCCCTAATAGCGTCCCGTGGATGATCTTCCGGACTGTTCTTGTTTTCCTCTTGTTTGGGTGGACGAGTCTCTTGATTGTCTCGGTTGACAAACTTCTTTAACTTTCCCTGCCATATTAGAGCTTCTATATGCTCCTTTAAGACAAAACAATCTTCAATATTGTGACCGTGATCTCTGGGATTCGAACGTAGCTTCTCGGGCCATTTGAGGGCGGGGTCATCTTGTATCTGTAAGATACCTGATCAATGGACATGTTTAGGGGTGTAAAGCTTGTGAGTTGTCCACCTCATCCACTGGAAGATCCTATGATCTTCCGGTCAACTTTTAGGGATTCTGGTTTGGACACTTTATTCTTAGTTAATTCGAACCGTCGTTCTTCTGGCTCCTTTCTCTTCTTGTTAGGAGGCTTGTCCCGGGCTTTGAAAGCATTTTCTGCATTCATGAACTTTTGTGCCTCGTGCATTAATTCCAACATGGACGCTGGGGGATCCTTACAAAGTTGGAAGAGAAAATCGCCCTTTCGAAGCTCAGCATTGAATGCTGTAAAGGCTACAAACTAGTTAGGTTCATCAATTTGGACCGCCTCGTTGTTAAACATTGCACGTAGAACCTCAATGATTCTCCTTCCCTCTGCCGTACGTTGAGAAAATAATTAGCCGGATGGGCCGTTCTTCGCCTTCCGATGAAATTATCGATAAAGGCCTGGCTTAACTGGGCGAACGTATCAATGGACCTGATTTCCAGTTGATTGAACCATAATCTTGTCTAAAACACCTTACAAACACATGACCGTTTTAAAGGGATCCAGATAATCAAGTGGGTCTCTAAGTCCATCAAAGTTTTCCAGTTGGGGAACCCTGAACTTTGATGGAAGAGGATAATCGTCCACCCTTTGGGCAAATGGCAACTCTGTGCGATGGATAAGCATATCGAGGTTCTGAGCTGCCTTGGCCTTGACCTGACCTTTCATCTCTTTTATTTGCTCTTTCATCTTTTTCAACTCTTCTTCCATCCTTGTCGCCTTAACATCTGCAACGGACTTCGTGGGCTCAACTACTTGGTTGGGCTGGGGCTGTCGATTTTGATTGCTGAGCTTCCTTTGTCATTTTGGTCTTGATTCTAATTCCCTTCTTCCTCATCTCGAGGGTTCTTTCCTCCATCTTGGCCGGGATCTGGAATTTGAGCCTCTCTTCATAGTCGAAAGAGGGCTATGAGCTCCTGGTTCTGTCGGGTTAGTTCCTGCATTTCTTGCCGGCTCGTAGCGTTTTGCCGCGTCATTTCATGCATTTCTTGCCGATTGCAGCATTTTGTCGAGCCAACACCTAGATGTTGGCAGTGAGAGCTTGTGTCTATCTGAAGCACTTAGATGTTGATCTCTGGTGTCTCCTGATTCCATGGGGAGAGAAGCTAGCTGTGTTGACCGTTCTTAGTTTTTCTTAGGGAAAGAAAAGCGAAATGGCTGTCAAAAAGAGCTTTATTTCCCATAAACGGCGCCAACTGATGATGTGCAAAATCAACACGATCGTCCAACGTCTCGTCTCTTGATGGAAGACCTGAAAAAATGAAGAGAGTAAACAACAAGAGAGCACCATTGGGGTGCCGGCCAAAGCTTCTCCGATACTTTTGTCAGTAATCTCTCCAGAGAATAATAAACAGGTGGGTATAAGTGTTTAGGCTAGTGTTTCACAGACCTTGTGTCTTTTTCCTTTGGGGTTTATATAGGTGCCTCCACGATGTAGTCGTTGTGCTCTCCTTTATTTCAGTCTTAATTTGACTTGAATGAGGGGCTTTTATGACGGCGGTTACAATATCTTGAGATATTGTATTTAATGGGTCATTTGATAACGGTTTTAGTCATTAACTTGGTTGTAAAGACCTTCTTTAATGGAGCACGTGGACAGCTTTGGCATTGTTTGCTTGGATGACGATGTAAGTCGTCATACCTTATGCTTTGTCTGGACGATGGAAACGTGTAAGGTTGTCCTATGTGGTTACTCGGTTGGACGAATGTTTCAGACCTATCAAAATGTATGTTAAGTGGTTGGTCTCTCTAAAAGTTATTGTCTACCAATCACAACTTGTCACTTTAGCATGCATGTTGTAGAAAACGTTGTAGACAAAATTGCATCCCTAGCAAACTTGATGGAGTGGTTTGGAGTGACCATGACTTAGACTGAGGAGAAGCATCTTCTTAGTTTCTCTTTGTTCTGCAACTAACCAATGGTATTCTCCCAAAAGGGCAGTAAGATTATGCTTAGGGCTTTTTCTTTTCTTTTTTTCTTTGTTTTAGGGGATAATTTTGGTTGTTTAAGCTAGCGTTCCATAAATACACATACCTTAACTAATCTCATGGGACCCGTACACCGTACAACGGATCAAGGTAAATCACTGGCTTTTCTCCTTAGGTCTTTATCCTTATTTCAACTTTCATGTCTTTTTCTCATTATTACCCCCCCCCCCGCCCCCCACTTATACAATGACTGATTTTACACACTATCTACAATTTTTTATCTTTTTTTTTTTTTTAAAAAAAGGAAAGCAAAATCATAGATAAACTATAAAATAGAAATAAATTTTAACTAACCTGATGTTAGGTTAGTTATGAATTATTTTAAATTCAAATATTATTAGATGGCCTTTAATGAGGTGAGTTATATAGAGTTATTTGTGTGTTAGTTAGATGAGGAGTTATAGAGCGAGTTAATGAATCCAACAGCTAGCCAATTGATCATGGGTGGACATTTTTTCCTTTTTTTCCTTAGTTACGTCTATAAATATGCCAACTCATTATTGGTCAATAACATATTATTTCCTTAATAAAAACGTGGTCATTAACTCACTAATGACTATGTAAATTATTTATGATTGCATTGGACACTTAAACATAATAAATATAAGGACTTATAAATTTAAATTTTTCTGTCCCCTTGTCAATGTACGATTCCTTTCTTTCTTTCTTTTTTTTTTCTTTCAAAACCCTAACTCCTCACTTTAAAAGTCATTAACCACATAAGGCCCTAAGAGATTATAAATAAACCCCATAAGTATCTGTCACACATACATCACCTACTTAGACACTTGAGCACATATTGAGAGAATTATTCAAGGGAAGGAAAAGTGTTATTTTGGTACTGCACCGATCTTTGAATTTTGCCAACTGTAGAAGGCTTGAATCTCCTTAAAGAGGGTGAGATATTCGGGCTGAATGGGGAGCCCATTGTATTGAAATTATTTTTATATTCCTTGTAATTTTTTATTTTATTTTTTGTATTACTCACCAAAAATTTAAGGAGAATTCAAATAATGGAACCTGCTATTGAGAAACATATTGAGAGCTTTGGAGATCTTAACAAGCCCTTTCGTTTCAAAGGAACCCACTATTGGGTGATCACATATAACAATGTGAGAACATTATTACTTAAGAATGAATCCATAATCTCTTTTAAAGACATAAATAGCCCATTGAGATAAATTTAATGGGGATTGATTATTCAGAAAGATTATCATCTATTTTAGTAAAGAGTTGCTAAAATTATATTTTAAGGAATTTGATTTCATATGAATATACAAATAACCAAAAGATTAAATTATGGACTCAAGGAATAAGATGTAGTGTCATTAAAGTGACAGTTTTTATTCAATGACTTTATATCACTATAGTTGATTTAATGGGATTCATATCCCATGCAATTGGTATTGCATGCAATACCAATTGATGAAAGTTAATTTCTTAACTTTCAATCTCAACCACTTAATAAAAAATTATTAAAAAATTCAAATAGCAAAAAGTGAAATTTTTTTGAAAATGTGAGGAAAAAAGGAATTGCACCCATGCAATACTTTTTGAGTATTGCATGGGATATGAATCCAATTTAATGGAGGGCTTTAAATGCATTTTAAATAAGTTAAGAATGTCTGGTGCAATTAATAAAACCTGAGAATGCAATTAGATTCTTTTAGTATAATAGAATATAATTAATGGTAACCTATGAGCTAGTTATGAGATAACAAGAAGTTTTAGGCTTATTGGTGTAAGAACATTATTTTCTTTTTGAACCCACTCCAAGTTATATAAGAAACACCCTTAGGAGGCTGGCAAAATAACTTGATACGTTAGATGTACGTGAGATAGAAAGAGATAAAAAAATTTAGCCAACACGATAAAATGAGAGAAAAACAAATTTCTCTAGATTGCTGAAAATCTCAGATTGTATTCTCTACAACTAAGAGCCCAAACTCTTGGCCATCTATGTAGTTATTGAAGTGAAAACACTAAAGGCAACAAGGAGATTCAAGTGTTCTTCAAGAGATCCAAGAAAGTCATCAAGATAGAAAGTTTAGAAATCTACAAAAGTATGTTTCCTAATAGTTAAAGAAGTTGGGTTTTTTTTTTTTTTTTTTTTTTTTTTTTTTTTTTTTTTTTTTTTTTTTTTTTTATTTGCTTCATGTGTAACATACTATATATGAATATATCCAAATAATTTTTCCACTACCATGTATGTGATGCATGTTAATATATATATGTATAATGAAATTTCATATTCTGAATATATAAAACCAACATGGCCGGTGCGTGAAGGGCTCTGGTGTCGTGTGAGGAGCATGGGGCCTTTCACATTAATTTTATATATAATAATATATATTATATATATATATATCTGAAGGGGATATTTGTCAATTTCTCCAAAGTAAGAGATGAAGACCTTCTACTGCGAAGAAGGCCGTCCGCTCCCTCATCTGATCAACTCCCTTCTACTGCTCACAACAAGCTTAGTCACCAAACTCAGATCCGTCCTTATCTTCTACGGGTATCAAGCGAGACACCTCATCGAATCAACACCTCACCTAGAACAGGTGTCTTCCGAGAATCCCGGGGATGAAGCCCTCGCAGCGTCGCCCAGCACCACGCCCCAGCCAGCCACTGCCTGCCAGATGAAGGGCCGTAAGCACTCCAGGTGTCCCGAGATCGGACGGCCTCTGGAAGGCCACGTGGAGGACCGAAAGACATAAAAGGCCATCCTCCTTCCGTACTCAGGTATGAACAGTAGACTGAAAAAATACAAAACTATTCTCTGCATTAATCACCGGAAAGACCTTGACTAACAAAGGCATCGGAGCCTCCTAGGCCGGCCCCAAACCGGTGCCCCTCCGATCACCATATTTTCCTCTTGCAGGTCGTCTA
The DNA here is from genome assembly GCA_907173295.1 of Fagus sylvatica. Lineage (NCBI taxonomy): Eukaryota > Viridiplantae > Streptophyta > Magnoliopsida > Fagales > Fagaceae > Fagus > Fagus sylvatica. The sequence goes on along the minus strand of OU015767.1, from coordinate 4,043,284 downwards.
CTCTGCTGCTCGTCTTGACTGCCGTCCACTGATTCCAGAGGTACATCAGTTGGCGCCGTCTGTGGGAACAAGCGCATCTTTGCTTTTCACCGCACCGATACAAAGGACTGCATGGTCAGGACGCGATCGATGGAAATACACGCTCAAACGCTTCCCTCCAGTAGCCAGTCTCCTGAGATGGCTGCGATGGAAAAGCAAGTACGAGACCTCACTACCAACCTTCAGGAACTCACCCAACAGAATCAGGTCCTTAACCAGAGGCTCCTGCAACATGAGACTGAGAGGTAGAGAGAAAAGGACAAGGAAAAGAGTAAGGAAAGGGGGGACGCTGAGTCTCGGCAGGAGCAACAGCAAGAACAACAACAAGAGCAACAGCAGGAACAACAACATGAGCAACGCCAAGAGCAAGAAGGTGAGACGAAGGGCGACAACACGAGAATAACCGGTGAGGAGTCATCGGCCAAGTGGGAACAAGAGCTAAAGGCAATGAGGATACAGATGGGAGAGATGAAGGACGAATTTAAAGGACGGACAGCCAAGAACCTTGATGATCTTGTCCATACAACAGACTCACCCTTCACTAAAGCGGTAATCTCTTTCCCTCTACCATCTAAATTTAGAATGCCTTCCTTGGAAACCTTTGACGGGTCAAAAGACCCTCTCGACCATCTGGAGTCTTTCAAGACCGTGATGTGCCTTCAGGGGGTCCCCGATGAGATCATGTGTCGTGCCTTTCCCACCACCCTTAAGGGACCCGCTAGAGTATGGTTTAAAAAGATAACACCTGGCTCGGTGGGATCCTTCGCCCAACTTAGCCGTTTGTTTTTTAACCATTTCATTGGTGGACAACGATATGGACGACCTACCAAACACCTCCTGAATGTTAAGCAGAAAGAAGGGGAGACCCTGAGATCTTACCTCACCAGGTTCAATAGAGAAACACTATTAGTTGACGGGGCAGACGACAAAGTGGTGCTGACGGCCTTCATATCTGGCCTCCAAGCGGGAGATTTTCTGTTCTCGGTCTATAAAGATCCCCCAAGCACCATGACTGAGATGATGTATGAGGCTCAACGGCATATGAATGGGGAAGAAGCCCTTCTAGCTCGAGATCAAACAATAGGAAAGAAAAGAAAATGGGAACATTCCGACCGTCCTGCGGAGTCCCACGAGACAAGGCCCAAAGCCCAGCGGTACAGAAACAGAAGACAAGAGGATAGGAGTGGAAGGGGATTCAATGAGAGGTTCAACCATTTCACCCCCCTAAACGCTCCCGTGGACCATATTTTCATGCAAATAAGAAATGATCCAGCGTTGAAGTGGCCAGGCAAGTTGTTGACAGACCTTGACAAAAGACCGAGAGACAAGTACTGCCGTTTCCATAGGGACCACGGCCACAACACAGAGGACTGTTACGACTTGAAGAGGCAGATCGAGGAACTGATCAAGCAGGGAAAATTACAGAGATTCATTGAACGGGGGCAGAGAGAAGGTCGTCCTCAAGGACCCCGTCAACAACGACCTCCAGTGGAAGTACTTCCACGACCCCCCCCCCCACTAGGAGAAATTCATGTGATAACCGGAGGAGTGGCAGCAGGAGGAACCTCACGTTCCTCCCGAAAAGCTTATGCACGTCAAATACACAACGTGTTGGTAACACAGAAGATGGACAAAAAGCCACGATTGGAAGACCTTCCCATTACTTTCACAGAGGAAGATGCCCGCAAGGTCTTCCACCCACATGACGACGCGTTGGTTGTCACTCTGGAGATTGCGGGCTACTCCACAAGACGTGTCCTGATTGACAATGGTAGCTCGGCGGATATCATATACTTGACGGCCTTCCAGCAGATGAGAATTGATAAGAACCAGCTGCGACCCATCGAGACCCCATTGGTTGGTTTCGCAGGAACCAGCGTCTATCCACTCGGTATAATCACCCTCCAACTCACAGCAGGTACCTATCCGAAACAAGCCACCAAGAAGGTCGACTTCTTAGTAGTAGATTGCCCTTCTGCCTATAACGTGATAATCGGACGCCCTACTCTGAACCGCCTCCGAGCTGTCACTTCAACGTACCACCTCTTGGTCCGCTTTCCAACAGAGAATGGGATAGGGGAGATGAGGGGAGATCAAGCGATGGCCAGAGAATGTTATCTGACCTCCACAAGCACAGAGCCGGTCCACCAAGCACTGATCGTGGAGGAACGGCAAAACATTGCTGAACCAACCGAAGAGCTAGAAGAAATCATACTAGTGGAAGGTCTTCATAACGAAAAAAAGACAACACGGATAGGGACCTCTATGAAGGGAGAAGTACGAGATTCGATAGTGCAATTCTTAAGGGAAAATGCCGATATTTTTGCCTAGGAGCCATGCCGACATGCCAGGCATTAGCACCAAAGTAATAGCCCATCAGCTAAACGTCAACCCCTCCTTCCGTCCCGTCAAACAGAAGAGGCGGGTCTTCGCCCCTGAGAGAAACGCAGCTATAACGGAAGAGGTAGACAAGCTACTGCAGGCAGGGTTCATAAGAGAAGTTTACTACCCGGAATGGCTCGCCAACGTGGTGATGGTCAAAAAATCCACCGGGAAATGGCGAATGTGTGTCGATTTCACGGATCTAAACAAGGCTTGCCCCAAGGATAGTTATCCCCTTCCAAGAATAGATCAACTAGTAGATTCTACTGCGGGACATAAGTTACTTAGCTTCATGGATGCCTTCTCAGGCTACAATCAAATTCAAATGGCCGTGGAAGACCAAGAGAAGACGGCCTTCATCACTAGTAGGGGGCTCTTCTGTTATAAGGTAATGCCTTTTGGCCTTAAAAATGCTGGAGCTACCTACCAGAGGTTGGTAAATAAGATGTTTCACGACCAGATCGGAAGAAATGTGGAAGTATATGTAGACGACATGCTAGTAAAAAGCAAGAAGGATGACGATCACCTTGCTGATTTAAAGGAGACCTTCCAGGCATTAAGAAGATATAACATGAAGCTAAACCCCGCTAAGTGTGTCTTCGGAGTCTCTTCCGGTAAGTTTCTCGGCTTCGTGGTATCTCAACGTGGGATAGAAGCCAACCCGGACAAAATCAAGGCCATTTTAGAAATGACTCCCCCGAAGACCGTCAAAGAAGTTCAAAGCTTAACAGGGAAGGCAGCCACCCTAAACAGATTTGTTTCCAGGTCCACGGATAAGTGCCTCCCCTTCTTCAAAATCCTTAGAAAGGCCTTCCAGTGGACGGAAGAGTGTCAACAAGCTTTTGGAAGAACTGAAGGCCTACTTGACTTCCCCGCCATTACTTAGCCCTTCCCAGACAGGAGAAGTATTGTACCTGTACTTGGCCGTATCCGCTTCGACAGTCAGTTCCGCCCTAATCCGCGAAGAGGAACGGGTTCAGAAGCCCGTCTACTACACCAGTAGGGCCCTAAGAGGTGCTGAAGAAAGAAACACCAACATGGAAAAATTGGCTTTTGCCCTGCTGATTGCGTCCAGAAAACTCAGGCCATACTTCCAAGCCCACTCAATCATAGTGATGACCGACTATCCCATTAGGAAGGCCATGAACAAGCCCGATGCGGCTGGAAGGTTAGTACAGTGGTCCATAGAAATGGGTGAATTTGATATAGACTATCAGCCACGCACTGCGATAAAGGCCCAAGCTTTAGTCGATTTCATTGCGGAATTCACACACCCGTTGAAGGAAGATGAGAAATCGGAAGAAGGTGAAGCCTGGACGGTGAACATAGATGGATCATCCACTAAGGAAATGAGTGGGGCCGGAGTCATCCTCGTTTCCCCTGAGAAAGACAAATTTGAGTATGCCCTTTAGCTTCGTTTCCGTGCCACGAATAACAAAGCGGAATATGAAACTCTTCTAGCTGGGCTAAAATTATCCAAGAGTATGGGAATCAAGGCCTTAACCATCAAAAGCGACTCTCAGTTAATTGTGGGGCAAGTGAAGGGCGAATATGAAGCTAAGGAGGACAGAATGAAGAAACACTTGACGGCCGTCAAGGCTCTGTTAACACATTTCGAGAAAGTAGAACTGCTCCAAATTCCAAGGGAAGACAATGTAGCCGCCGATCGTCTAGCTAGGTTGGCATCATCAAGAATTGAGATAGATGGCTTCATTGAGATCCAAGGAAGACCTTCCACGGAAGAAGAAATAGTGAACTCCATCACCATCAACACGACATGGATGTCACCCATAATCCGTTATCTCAGGGAAGGGACACTTCCAGCAGATAGGACAGAAGCACACAAGCTCAGAATAAGGGCTTCTCATTTCCGGTTGCTGGGGGGCATCCTTTACAAGATGGGTTTTTCTCGACCCCACCTTAGATGTTTGTCACCAGAAGAGGCAAACTATGTTATCAGGGAAGTCCATGAAGGGATTTGCGGAAACCATTCAGGGGCAAGGTCTTTGGCGCATAAACTCACAAGAGCGGGCTACTATTGGCCGTCTCTCCTACATGACGCCACCCAATATGTGAAGACTTGTGATAAGTGCCAACGTTTCGCCAACATTCCAAGGGTACCACCGGAGGAAATCACGCCCATAACCTCACCTTGGCCCTTCGCACAATGGGGACTAGACATCATGGGTCCATTTCCAGTCGGGACAAAGCAAGCAAAATTCTTAGTGGTGGCAATTGACTACTTTACTAAATGGGTGGAGGCAGAACCCTTGGCAATAATTTCAGAAAAGAATGTCAAGAGTTTCGTCTGGAAGGCCGTCATCTGTCGATTCGGGATTCCGCGAGTCCTGATTTCCGACAATGGGAAACAATTTGATAACAGGACCCTTCAGGGAGATGTGCAGTCAGCTGAACATAAAGAACCACTATTCCTCCCCTAGACATCCACAAGCTAATGGTCAAGTCGAAGTTACAAACCGGACCTTACTCAAGCAGATTAAGACCCGGCTTGAAGGGGCAAAGAGTATGTGGGTGGAAGAGCTTCCAAGCATACTGTGGGCATACCGCACCACCGTCAGGACCCCAACAAAAGAAACTCCCTTCAAGCTCACCTTCGGCACAGAGGCTGTGATCCCCGTTGAAATCGGGCTAACTACCTTCAGGACGACCTTCCACAGAGAAGAAGAGAACGAAGGGCAGCTTCGCTTGAACCTTGATCTCCTGGGTGAAGCGAGAGAAAAAGCAGCGCAGAGGATTGCACTTTACCAGGGAAGAATGGCTAAGTACTATAACACTAAGGTAAAGCTCCGACGCTTTGAAGTCGGTGACTGGGTCTTAAGGAAGGTCACCCAAGCGACTAAGGACCCGTCACAGGGAAAGCTAGGCCCCAACTGGGAAGGCCCTTACAAGGTCATCCAATATTACCGAAGGGGCACCTATCATCTAGAAGACCGTCATGGAAAGAAGTTACCTCATCCTTGGAACGCTGAGCACCTCAAGAAGTACTACCCTTGAGGTACGTACATTATGATTAAGAAGTTTGTACACTCAAACAATATCTTTTATCTATGAATAGAAGACCGTCTTCATTTAAATAATTATTCAAGTCTATTTGCTATTGCCCGAATATTGTCAATCATTATCTTGACGGGCGTCAACACAACAAGAATACCAAAAGTTAGACACCTACGAGGTGCACCAGTTAGACACCCACGAGGTGGGCAAGTTAGACACCCACGAGGTGCACCAATCAGACACCCACGTGGTGCAAATGTTAGACACCCACGAGGTGCACTTACAACAGAAGACCTTCAAGTGAGTTCTTCTGTTTCTCATCAAGTTAGACACCCATGAGGTGCACCAGTCAGACACCCACGTGGTGCAAATGTTAGACACCCACGAGGTGCACTTACAACAGAAGACCTTCAAGAGAGTTCTTCTGTTTCTCATCAAGTTAGACACCCATGAGGTGCACCAGTCAGACACCCACGTGGTGCAAATGTTAGACACCCACGAGGTGCACTTACAACAGAAGACCTTCAAGAGAGTTCTTCTGTTTCTCATCAAGTTAGACACCCATGAAGTGCACCAGTCAGACACCCACGTGGTGCAAATGTTAGACACCCACGAGGTGCACTTACAACAAAAGACCTTCAAGTGAGTTCTTCTGTTTCTCATCAAGTTAGACACCCATGAGGTGCACCAGTCAGACACCCACGTGGTGCAAATGTTAGACACCTACGAGGTGCACTTACAACAGAAGACCTTCAAGAGAGTTCTTCTGTTTCTCATCAAGTTAGACACCCATGAGGTGCACCAGTCAGACACCCACGTGGAGCAAATGTTAGACACCCAAGTGGTGCATTAATAGAAGAAGACCTTCAAGGAAGTTCTTCTGTTTGTGATCAGTTAGACGCCCATGTGGTGCATTAATAGAAGAAGACCTTCAAGGAAGTTCTTCTGTTATGATCAGTTAGACACCCATGTGGTGCATTAATAGAAGAAGACCTTCAAGGAAGTTCTTTTGTTTATGATCAGTTAGACACCCATGTGGTGCATTAATAGAAGAAGACCTTCAAGGAAGTTCTTCTGTTTATGATCGAGTTAGACACCCATGTGGTGCATTAATAGAAGAAGACCTTCAAGGAGGTTCTTCTGTTGATGATCGAGTTAGACACCGATGTGGCACATTAATAGAAGAAAACCTTCAAGAAAGCTCTTACGTTTGTTATCATTTTAAACACCATGGGGTACATTTACCAAAGAAGACAGTCAAGAACTTCTTTTTTTTTTTGTATATTACCAAGGTAGATGCCCCCGAGGCGCATTTATTAAAGAAGACCGTCAAGAGCAACGACTTCAAAAGAAATGACAGAGGAAAACTGCATAAGAACATAGTTTAATTGAAAACATGGGCCACAACCCTTCCACAAGGAGTAAACATGGCCCAGGTCAAAAGATTGTTCAAGTATGGGTCACACCCCTTCCACAAGGAGTAAACATGACCCTAGCCAAAAGATTGTTTTAAGTATAGGTCACACCCCTTCCAGTAGGAGTAAACATGACCTTGTTTAGAACAACATTGTTTGTTTCTTCAAAAGAAAAGCCTCCTAGGTGGACTATACAAAAACAAAACACTAGGATGCTTCATTATCGGTTGAAGGAATAGTTGCTCCTTCACCCTTGGATGCAGCCTGACCATCCACAGGACCTGGAGCCGGATCATCCCCTTGGTCGTCAACAGGAAGAGCTGAAGGGAACCTCGGGTGGAAGGGTTACTTGTTCCTTTGATTGAACATCATCTCCTTCCTCTTCTCCCTCACTGTCCCCTTCCGCAACTGTGGTCTCATCATCATCAATGATCTTCACCAGGGCCCAATCATGAGCATTCCCAAAGGCAAGGGCAACCCTCTTCCGAAAGTGCTCAAAGCCTGCTACATAATAGCGACGAGTATCATCCTCGAACTCCTCAGAAGCTTTAAATTCATTGACGGCCGTCTCCCGTGCATTCAAAACCTGCTGCTGAAGACCCACGGTTTTCCGTAGCAATTCGTCACGCTCCTTCTCTAGAGCAGACAGACGGACGTCTTTGGCTTTGAGGTCAATCTCCATCTTCTTCACCTGGTTCTTCAGAGTTCCCCTTTCAGCATTAAGGGTTTCCATAGCCTCTTGATGGGCAGAGGATTGAGCCTTGGTCTTCTCGAGGTCTGCCTTAAGCTTCGCTGACTCACGCGCTGACATACGAACCCGGTTGCCCAAGACGAACACTTGTCCTGCAGCCTGAGTAAAAGAAAGAAGGTCAAAAGAGAAGAAAATATGAAGAATGTACATTTAAAAAGTAAAAGGAGAGGAAGACGACCTTCAACGCATCTTGAATTGACAAGCGGAGGAGATCCAAATCCTCAACATGATCATACACCTCCAGATCGACCTGCTCGTACATCTCCTTCACCTTGTCCATGGCCCTGGATGAGCTACTATAGATGGTTGGCTGAATATCGTCAGATTCCACTCCCTTCCCCTTCAATACTCCCACAGGAGAGGAAGGGACCTCATGGTACACATGGACCTTCTCAGCAGCCCTACTTTTTGCAGCAGGAAGTGATTTCTCCTGACGACCTCCCTTCTTAGAACTGGTGCCCTTCTCCATGGGTACCTTCTTCTCAGACTTGGGTTTCTTGGAAAAAAGAGCACTCGCGTCAGGAAGGTCATCGACCTTCTGTGCCGCCTCCCTCAGGCGTTTGCGCTCAGCTCTGGTAGTCATGCCTGTAACATGAAGAAGTGTCAAGAAAGGACGAACACAAACCTTTATCTAAAAACTCAAAAAAAAGGAGGGGTCACCCACTTCGGTTATATGCCTGGATGGCCTTCACAACCTCAGCGCTGGGTTCAGGGCCCAAAGACCACTGTGCTAAAGTTATGGGAGACACAAGATCAAATAATCCCACTGCCCTTCCCTTCTGAAAGTCAGTGACCAGTGAAAGACGTTGTTTTAAACGCTTGGATAGGGAAGGACGGTGGAAAGCTGAAAAGGAAAAAATTTACTAAGTAAATCCTCAGAAGGCCGTCAATTGTAAATACCAAAAATCAAGTGACAAAAAAAAGGAGGTAAGTGCACCATTGGCATTGGGAATCCCCCAGGATTGACGAAGGCCATAAAGCTCGCCTGCTGCCTCCCCCGGGGCAAACTCGAAATGACTACCACACAGGAAGAAGAACTTAGGCTTCCAGGTCCTATTGGAATTTGGGAGACCCAAAATAAGCTTCGGTGACCCCCTATGGCGCATAAAACCCCAAACCCCCGGTGTGGAAGGCATGTAGGTCAACTTATACAAATAGAAGAACTCGTCGACAGACAAGTCGTACTCCCCTTCACTGGCCATCCTCCAAAGAACCTGAAGGCCTGTCATAATCCGCCAGCCATTTGGATTTAATTGGCTAGGAGATATGCCGAGCCGATGAAGGATCTCCCTCTCGAAGGGCCTAAAGGGCAACCTTAAACCACCGGTTAGGCTGTCCTCGTAGAGGGCAAGGTCTTCCCCATTGGATGAACACGCCCATTCGCCATCATCAGGCAATCTAACCACTATATCCTCAGGGATTTGGTACCGGCTCCTTATTCTCACAATATCCTTGTCTATAAGCTTAGAAGGCACCCCTTCAGCTATGAAGGGCTTGTTCAGGTCTCGGACCGAAATGGGTATACGAGGCTCCTGGGACACAAAGTCTGATGAAGATGACTCGGTGGTCTCGGAAGACCGTCCCTGACTTCCAAGATCCTCAGATCCGGATGTTGGTGTCGGTGAGTGCCCCTCACCAGAGGACGATGACTCCGAAGAGCCACCCACGCTTAGAGCCATAAAGACTCGGGATAAGGGTCCTAAAGGCAATGCTGCACTCAACCTCGCCGCAAGAACCTACCGAAATAAAGAAAAGAGGGTAAAGGCGAAACCTTTTGCTCCCCAGCCACTCAAAACACAACCACGGTGCAGGAAATAAAACAAAAAGAAGAAAAAAGAGAATAAAGGAAGCGGCTTACCGGTGAAAGAGCAGTTGCCGTGAACAGGAATCTCTGAAAACGACCACCGGAGCAAGGACTTCCCCGAATTAGCAAAACCCCAAACCAGTCGAAAAGAGAAGAGTGCAGAGAGCCAAAAGAAATTTTTGAAAAAAGAAGAGAGACGCTGGCATAAATGGAGTAGTTCCAGCATTAAGAGAGGCGGTTGTACCTTGGAGCGTGTACCCATCCCCCAAGCGACACGTGTCCCAACAAGGTGGAAAACCGTCGCGTCCCATTATGGCCACGAAGCTCAATGAAAAGAAAAAGAGGAGCGGAGGAAATTACTGGCTTAACCCCGACTCTTAATATTCCGAAGGCCGTCTGGGCAAAACGACCACGGAATAGGGGGGCAACTGAAGGGGATATTTGTCAATTTCTCCAAAGTAAGAGATGAAGACCTTCTACTACGAAGAAGGCCGTCCACTCCCTCATCTGATCAACTCCCTTCTACTGCTCTCACCAAACTCAGATCCGTCCTTATCTTCTACGGGTATCAAGCGAGACACCTCATCGAATCAACACCTCACCTAGAACAGGTGTCTTCCGAGAATCCCGGGGATGAAGCCCTCGCAGCGTCGCCCAGCACCACGCCCCAGCCAGCCACTGCCTGCCAGATGAAGGGCCGTAAGCACTCCAGGTGTCCCGAGATCGGACGGCCTCTGGAAGGCCACGTGGAGGACCGAAAGACATAAAAGGCCATCCTCCTTCCGTACTCAGGTATGAACAGTAGACTGAAAAAATACAAAACTATTCTCTGCATTAATCACCGGAAAGACCTTGACTAACAAAGGCATCGGAGCCTCCTAGGCCGGCCCCAAACCGGTGCCCCTCCGATCACCATATTTTCCTCTTGCAGGTCGTCTACTCTGCTGCTCGTCTTGACTGCCGTCCACTGATTCCAGAGGTACATCAATATATATATATATATATATATATATATAATGAGATTTCATATTCTGAATATATAAAACCAACATGGCCGGTGCGTGAAGGGCTCTGGTGTCGTGTGAGGAGCATGGGGCCTTTCACATTGGCTTCTAAAGGTTTGTGGATGCTCGGAATAAACTCGAATTTGAGTTGTTTTTCTAATGAGAAACGGATTCGTGCAACCAATTTCGAGAGAAGGAGAGATATGTGATTTAGAGCGGGTTTTTGAGGGAGTAAACAATGTAGAGTGGTTGTGCACCTTGGGCAGAGGCTAGTGGAGACCACAACTTGTGACTTTGATACCAAGTTGTAATAAAAAAAGTTGTAATAGAAATAGAGAGAAAAAAAAAAAGAAGTTGAATAAGAGTCGGTGCATTCTGTATATTTTTTGTGCAATGAACCATACATGACAACCCATACCAGGGGATCCTTGACTGGGACTAAAATCAAAGATACGTTAATTTTCCTTGATTTTAATTCAATCAAATATTGACATATGCTAAAGAACATTAGACCCCAAAAGATAGCAGGTAGCTATTGCTCTTATTGGCATTGCGAATAATGATAATAATAAAAAGAAACATTAAATTTGGGTGGCTTCATTATCATATCAAGAAATACAATATTTGTATTTCTCTAAGCATCCAAGGAACACAATTAATGGCTGCAATGTCTTGTGATGATAGTGCGATGGAGTCAGCATAGCCGCTGGTGTGGCAAAATAAAGGAACAGAATGGGAGGCAAGATATATAGAGGAAGCAAAGTATCCCAACAACTCATTATGTTATTATGGAAAGTTAGGCATTCATATGGGAGGAGAAATACATGCATACATATGTGTAAATAACAACAAAATGACCTTAGAAAAGTGTTAAGCAAAGTACCGCTCTCTCTATCCTGTTTCCCTAAGATCTAATAATTGTTAATTATTTTAAAATATTAAAAAAAAAATGCGGGTCTATTTTTTTAGGTCCACTATTGTGTAGTGACCCAGGCAAATTCAGTTAAACTTTCAGCTATGCTAAGAAATGATTGATTGCTGCTTTGATGTGGGATGCTTACTTGGATTTCAAATGTCCTACTCAACATTGATTACAACTTCGGGGGAGATGCATAAATAGGAGCAAAAAAGAAGAAGTCCAAATTATTTAAAAATAAAATAATTATTATCATTATTGGCATACCAATCAAAAAAGAAAAAAAAGAGGCAAGAGGTGTGGGCCACCCAGTTTAATATGGTCCACGACCAAACCCATATATTTTATGTGTGCCACGTGGAGACAGGAGTACTTTGATGATATAAGCATGAAGTGTGATGATGACCACATTATCTAATAAATATATCATTAAAAAAAACACTAAATGAACCAACACTAGGGCCAAACTTACTTAAAAATTTTTTTTTTTTTTGTCAAACATGACTTTTTTGAAGTTTATTTAAAAATAGACTGATTCAAAATATTTTTTTCCAAGAAAATCGTCTTTCAGAAACACGATTTCTGATTCAAAATCGTTTTTGTCCAAGTTTTCTTAAATTAAAAAAACACGTGAAAGTCGTCTTTACAAAAGATGATTTTTTATTTTTTATTTATTTTTTTAAATCAGACGTGAAAGTTGTTTTTACAAAAGATGATTTTTGACCAAATTTTTCTTAAATTTGAAAAACCCTTGAAAGTCGTCTTTTGTAAAAACGAATTTTGGATAAATTTTTTTGAAATCAGATGTGAAAGTTGTCTTTATAAAAGAGGACTTTTAACCAAAAATCGTCTTTAAAAAAGAGGATTTTGAATCAGTCTATTTTTTAAATAAATATCATAAGAGTCATGTTTGACCAAAAATACATAAAATAAAACATTTTTTAGCAAGTTTAGTCCCAACTAGCTAGTATATATTAAGTACTAAGCACTACTCTCTTATCCAAACGAATCTCATTGCTTGTAAAGTATTTTAACACGTTATCGGTTATTCCGTTACCCCGCCGCCTTGTAGAGAGAAGCACCCAATTTTATGAAATTAAAACTCAAAAACTCTTCCATCATATTCATGTCATTTGTGATGACAACCACCTTCTATCTCACGTCAGTCTCTCTCTCTCTTTTACTCTCTTTATAATATAAGTATCATCCATAGCCAAAGCCAACCTTAACACCATTCGGTTCTAGTATTGTTATTACAATTATATGTACTAGTTCTTTTTTCTTCTTCTATTAGTTATAATTGATGGGAGATAACAATGTTAAGCTACCCCCAGGTTTCCGATTTTGCCCTACAGATGAAGAACTTGTAGTTCATTTCCTTCATCGTAAGGCCACTCTCTTACCATGTCACCCCGAAGTCATTCCTGATCTCGATCTTTATCCATATGATCCATGGGAACTTGATGGTACCATACAAATTTGTATATATATGCTTTTGTTTCTCTTCAATATCATGTCATGTTTTTAGTGTTCCAATTTATATTTCAGCAATTGCATGTGTCATATATTTGATTTTTTTCGATTTTACACTTGGGTTATTTTATAAAGAAAAAATAATATAAGTACATAGTTGATGGAATATAAGATGAGACATTGAAACCATGAAATTTTTATTCGATTATTGCATATATAGTAATCACTTAAATAGAAACATTTTGGTTAATATATCTATAAATTTTTGGAGTTTGCAGGCAAAGCTTTGGGCGAGGGTAACAAGTGGTACTTCTATAGCCGGAGGACACAAAATAGAATTACATGTAGTGGTTATTGGAAGGCAATGGGCAATGAGGAAACAGTGATGAATAGTGCTAGCAAGAGTGTTGGACTGAAGAAATATTTGGTGTTTTACACTGGTGAAGCTCCGGCCGGCATCAAAACCAATTGGATAATGGAAGAATATCGTCTCTCGGATTCCATTGGTTCTACTAGTACTAGTATATTATCCAGAAGAAGAGGGCATCCAAAAATAGTTAAGTAGCACCTTAACTTTTAGTAATACTACTTTTTCTACTATTTTCTCTGCCAAAAAGGAAACAAAAACTAAAACTAAAAATGATCCTTATCAATTTGCTTTTCTAAATTTTCCAGGATTATAGTACGTGGGTTGTATGCCGTGTGTACGAGCATGATGAAGATGACGATGGGACAGAGCTCTCATGCTTGGATGAAGTTTTCTTATCATTGGATGATCTTGATGAGATTAGTCTGCCAATTTAAGATCCTATAAATTTGTGGTCTAAGTGGTCCATTACAAAGCTTTATCCAAATATAGAAGAACTCCATTATTGCTAATTAGTAAAATGATGTAGCTAATTACCATTGGCACTTCGAGTGGTACTATGTTACCCAAAAAGACCAAAAAGAAAAGGTGGCATTATGTTTCCGAATCACTGCCATTACCACTGTATTTTAGTCTGTTTTGTTGACAACAAGATGTTACCTTTATGGTGTGTTTGGATGAAAAATTTGATAATTACACAGAAATTATAAAATGATGGGAATATAAATCCCATCATTTAAAATCCCATCAGTTACTAATTACCTTGTTTAGATGAACTACCATGTAGGCAAACAAATCAGATCAATTTAAGTTATTTAATATTTAACCCACACCTCATCAAATCACAAACACGCATAGAGATTGATAAATGGAGGTGGGTGGGCTAGCTCAAAGGGTCTTCAAGATTGAGAAATGGAGATGGGTGGGCTAGCTCAAAGGGTCTTCAAGCGGGCATTGCACTTTCAAGGGTCCAAGAGAAAAACAACACAAAACCTGTTACAGTACTTGACTCCGATCAAAAAGCAAGATTATCTCGGATCATTCCAAGCTCGTTAAGATCATCTCCATATCCATGGCAGCCCTCATTGACTTGATTGCTGCCACATGCGGGGTCGATAAAGTCGTCAACAGAACAAAGTTTCGCATTCAATCTACAAATCTCGCATTAATAATGGATTGAATTTTAATCCTCCACCTTTCTTTTTCTAGTGATTCGTTTGATAAAGGATTTTCAAATAACTTTATAGGGCGGGGTCCTTTTTATCAGCCTTGACATGTGTCTCCTAATGGGTCGGCTTCGATGGGAGCTCTTGCTAGGGGAGTCTTTTTTTTTTTTTGCAACTACATTATTATTATTATTATTATTATTATTATTTTTAAGCAGCTACCATTGTACATCCTAAACCCCATGCCCGAGGGTGAGATATGCACTGACGACTCAAGAGTTTTTTTCTTTTTTAGGGAATTCATTAAAAAATATGAATATATCGACAGCACAAAATTAAAATTAAAAATAAAAAAATTAATCTTGCAGTATAAGTAATTTCCTTATAAATAATTGTTTATATTAATAACATGCTTGGGTTATTCTGGACAACATAAAATTGATCACAGTTGACTTAGATTGTTATTGACAACATAAAATCAATCCTCACATGTCTTCAAATGATTCTTTCCGGTTGTTATGGACAACATAAAATCGTTCCCAAGAAAATTCAATTAGGTTGTTTGAAACAACTTAAATTTATCTCGGCCCACTTTTTAGGTTGTTACAGAGAACATAAAATCAATCCTAAAGAGTTATCAAATTGTTTTTTATCGGGTTGTTCTTCACAACATAAAATAATTCCTAATATGCCCACTTTTTAGGTTGTTCAAACACTTAAAATCAATCCTAAAATGTTTTAAAATTTGTTGGGTTGTTACAGACACTTAAATTCATCCCACAACAAAATTTTCTTGATTTTTTTAGACTGAAAATTAAATTCACACATTGCTCGAATTTCCAAACAAGAAATTCCGGTCACAAAACTCGATATCTTTCTCAGATATTGATATTCGCTTTACAAGCTCTGCCAATGAGGAACATTTTGTAGACACCCTATTCTACTACCTTCATTTCAATCCTAACACATACTAGGGTTTTCACTATTTTGAAATTCTAATGATAGAAAAGAAACATTTTTCTAAAAAATAAGGTTTTAAATGGAGTTTTGTTTTGACCAAACGATTGATATTAAAAGAAATCAAATAGATATTTAAGTCGAAACGATTTAAATGACATGTCATGCGTTCAAATCATACCACATATGCAAAACTTACTGTCAATCAAACTTTCAATGGTTAAGGTGCACAATAATGATTTGGTTATGAATACATGAGATTATGATTATTTAATTATGATTGGTCCATTTATTGGGTTAGTTTTAATTAATGACATGTCAATTTCTAAATTGGTTCAGACCATAAATAATAATACACTTTAACACACTTAATTATTAAATAGATAATATGAGATCTAATAAGTTGAATAAAACACTTAATAATTTGAATAAACACTTAATTTGATAATTAAGTGTTTAAATGAGTTTAAAATATCTCTAAATTATCCATATAATATTAAAAATCAAATTGGTTGATAACAAAAAGTAACTATTGGAGTTAATGGCTAAAAAAACATATTTATTTTTAGAAAATCGTCAAAATCACAAAATAGGTTTTAAGCCTCATGTTGATAGGAAATTTTAGCATAGAAATTGTTCGAATTAGGAAACTCCTATCTCTGACACATTTGTTGGAAATTGAATTATCTTTCTAACGCCCTAAATTTTACCTTAATCTGAAATCAGGAGAGATCATTATGGTCAAAACACTCAGACATTCTCAACCCACAAAATTTCAACAATTTTTCAGTTTATTTAATTTTCAAACTCTTATCTAGGTTAGAACAGGTCAATCATAGGGGTCCCTAAGTCTCCTATTAAGAAAAGAACTCCAGATCCTTCTGTATGCATTTTCTTAACGTAATAAATTTTCACAGCTTCCTCCTTAGCAGCCACCTCTTGGACCATCATGGTAACAACACAAGTTTCAGCCCATCTGAAGTGATCATTACAACCACCATTGAAGTGATCCTTTCAATTATTATTTTGTAATTGCAACCATTAATTGATTGTAATTGCAACAACTAATGGATTAATATTGCAGGAATTAATTCGGCTTCATTGCAACATTTTGGAACATCAAGAGAACCACTTCCAAGGGCATGCAAGTATAAACAAAATTCTACACTAAATTCTTTTCTTGTATGTTTGCCATGATATTTTCTATAAATAACATGATGATGACAACAACATGAAAGTTCATATGCAAAAAAAACTTAATAAAAAAATGAACTATTAAAATTGATTTTAATGCAAACCATGTTTTCATTGTGCATTGATATAATATGATTCTTGGCTAAGCTTTATCCTAGAAGATCGATTTTAATCCAGCAAAACGAGGTGCCTAACACCTTCTCGTTTTGTAACCAACCCCCCAAGCAAAACGAGGTGCCTGACACATCCTCACAAGTCATCAAATTTTTTTTTTTCTAGATTAGATTGTATCTAGGAAACATTTTCATATAATTTTATGTTTTAAGTATTCATATAATAATTATATGTTTTAAGTAATTGAATAGAAAGAGGAATGCATAATTATACAAAATTTTTTTTTTTTTCCTGTTGAATAAAAATAAGAAAGAGGACTCCATGCATTCGTGTTGACAGGAATTTTTTCAATCTAGAGGGATTCCTGTAAAATAAAAATAAGTGACATTTTGAGACCATCCATGACCCTCGGGTCGTGTGTATCTCAATCACCTTCAATCTAGAATGGATGATCAATCGTCTGTTAGGTTGTGACATTTTGAACAGTGACACAGATTTGAGATTGGTATCGGGTCGTGGTTCTCACAAATATAAATGTATATAATTTTTTTGTGATAATCCTAAAACAGTACAATGACAGATATTGATTGGTATCAGTATATTTGATTCCTTCTGTTAAACCGAAATGACCTCCAGTATGGTATTGACCACTTTGGTTTTTTATGGCTGGATTGAAGGTGAGTGTATTTTCTATAAAGAGGTAAGACAATGGTGAGTATCCCCTTTTAGAAAGGAAAAAAAAAAATAGAGTTCATGGGATTTGGGGAACTTTATTTGTAAATGATAAAATGAGATAATTATCCTTGAAAAAAAAAATATATATATATATATATATATAAATATATATATATATATATATATATATAAAATCATACAAGAGAAATCAAGCAAATTAAGGCTTTGTGGAGGTAGGAAAACATAGCGTCGCCATAAAGTGCTAATCGAGAGACAAGATAGTCAAATCGGCATATGGCCTGGTCAAATGTGCTTATTAACACTTTGACTCAGATTTTCATAATTTTCCATTTTTTTTGGGTTTTCCTATTTTATTCTTAGTTTTGGTATTTTTAAAGGATAAATCCATGATTTTTTTAATCAGTGTGATTTGGTTCTTACAAATTATCAAATTAATTGTTTTTTTTTTTTTTTTTGAAAATCCAATAAATTAATTTTGATAATTAGAAATTCAAAAATGATAATCTTTCAATTGAATTGATGAGAATTAAGATTTTAATTTAATATCATTACACTTTGAAATCAATTAATTATAATTTCATTCAATTAATTATAATTTCACCTAGAAACTTATAAATCATTTTCCATTCATGCTTACTTTGAAATCATTTTTCAACCACTAAAAATCATTCATTCATATTACTTGATAAAAAAAAAAAATTAAAATAAAATAAACCTCAAATTTCACCTAGAAAATGACTACTTTGTCACTAATTTCCATAATGACCTTGGACTTTTATAAACATGTAAATGACAATATTTTCCTTATATCTTTAAAATGACCATTTTACCCTTTTTCAAATTTTATTCAAAAATAAAATTTCCAGGGTTGAGAAATAGGGTGTCTACAACTGGCCAAATTCAAACAAAATGGTCCACCCCACTCGATATGTACATTCCAACTATTGGGCCCATTTATTAATTTTACTCATAGCCTAAAATGATGCTTCCAAACTTATTAAGGTGATTCTTTGTAATGCCCCATATTAATATTGCATTAGATGTGTGGATATGTGCCCAGTCCTACATCGGGCCTATACTAGATAAAACTAAGCTTTATAAATAATTACAAGTAGCCCCAATTGCAACTTGATTATTCCTTTAGGAGATATTAACGCAGATGTGGCTAGCGCTTTTCCTAAATTGTTACAATTGGTATCAAAGCAAACTTAGTAATGTCATATGACTCGAGAGCACTACAGCACAACATGGAACCTGACGAAGACGTCAAGAATATAATTTAGGGAGATTGTGATACCCCAAATTGTGTGGATTTGATTAGATTGGATTGTATGAGTATGTGTCGTGTAAGTGTGTGTTGAGTCCCACATTAGATGTTTAGTAAGTAGATCTTGGGCTTATAAGTGATTATGGGAAGCCCCAATTGCAACTTGACTTAATCATTTTGGGGTGAAGCGCAGATGTGACTAGCGTTTTTCTTGGGATATTACAAATAGTATTAGAGCTAATCTAATAACCTAGTGTGGGCTTGAAGACAAAGTGGACCCTAATGAGGACATCAAAGATTTAAGTGGAGGAGATTGTGATGCCCTATAATGATATTGAATCAAATGTACCTAGTGTAGGCTCGGAGACAATGTGGACCCTAATGAGGACATCAGAGTATTAAGTGGAGGAGATTTTGATGCCCTATAATGATATTGAATCAAATGTATAGATGTGGGTTTGGGCGTGTACTAGGTGGAACTTAGTTTTATAAATAACTACAAGCAGGGGCGGAGCTACGTTGCTCCTGCCCCCCCCAAAATTTTAATTTTTCTTGACAGAGTATAGGTAAATTAAGTTAAGCCCCCCCAAAAAATAATAATTAGCCCCCCCTTTTCAGAATGCACAATAATATTTCTTCCTAAATATCATAAATAGAGCAGTCTTTAAAACAACATTTAACTTTTTCTTTTGTTTCTTTTTCGAGAATTGTAAATTTTAAACTATTGCAGTGTTATTTTTTGACTGCTACACTACACATTTTAACAGATCTTACATATTCATTAATTATTTCGGCTGCCATTGTACAAAATACAAACTTCTTTTAATTATTTCGATTGGTAGATGGCTGCCACTACTTATTTTCATATTTCTCTTTTCCCTATATACTTAATTATTTCGGCTGCCAGCCTGCCACTACTTATTTTCTAATTTGTCTTTTCAGTTTTCCCTATGCAACTATGCTTATTTCTCTTCTAGTCTTCTCATTACAAATCTATCTTCAACTCTTCTCTTTCCCAAATTGCCGGCTTTTCTCTCTACTCTTTTCTCTATACTCTCTAGTCTTTTCTTCTTTTTCATTTCCCAAATTACAACTATACAAAGTTATTTTTTGTCTTTATTACAAATCTCTCTTCAGCTCTTCTCTTCCCAAATTTGCCGCCTTTTGTCTTTAGTCTTTTCTCTATACTCTCTAGTCCTTTCTTCTTTTTCATTTCCCAAAGTACAAAGGTTTTTTTTGTCTTCGTCTTTCCTTTCCCCAAGTCACAACAAATCTCAGAACTCTCCTCTTCGGTTCCCAAATTGCCGCCCCTTTCTCTCTAAATCTTCTTCTGACTTCTTTTTCTTTTCGGCTTTTTCCTATTTTTCTTTCTCTTCCCATTTTGTCAACACAACAAATCTCTCTTCTCTTCAGAGTTAGTGTGAATTTCATAATTTGCAATGGTGTGACCGTGTAAGGGTGAGAACCTCTCGTGTTTGGGTGTTTTTTAAAGTGATATTGTGGTGAGTTTTTTTTCCTCATCAATCATTATCATTATAATTTTTTTTTTTTTTACCATTGTTCTTATTTAGTTATTTGTAAAAATTTTGGTTTTAGGCTTCAAAGTTCAAACGGTTGTGCTGATTTCTTATTGTCCATTTTGACTTTTGAGGATGAAGAGACTGGAGAGTGGCTATCATTAACTTAACATTTCAGGTTTGTTTCTTCTAAATTTCTACCATATTTGTGCTTAGATTTATGCCTTATTTTATATATATATATATATAATATTGATATGACAATGGCAATATGGATTTTTTTTTTTCATCATGATATATTGTCATATTGATATGAATTATCTGGCCATATGGATATGAGTTTTTGGATTTTTAATGAGTTTATGAATATGTTTTATAATTTTGTTTATGAAGATTTTGTTGATCATTTTTTTTTTTCTCTGTTGTTGGCTTGTTGCATGATAAAGATTATATCTCTCTACTGTCGACACCGGCGGAAAATCCGACCTTACCTCTAAAGGTTAGGTCTTTTCTTTTTCCTAAGGTCCCGACCCCCATTTGGCGAGTGTGTTGTGTGTGATCTCTATCTCTTTTCCGTTTCGAGATATGAGTTGTGTGTGTGTGGGAACATGTGTACGTGTGTGCGTGTGAGCACAAATTTGGAGTCGCCACCAACCATGGGAAATTTAAGGTGTGATTGGGCACCTATGTCTAATAGATTTTATCTTGTTTAGACATCTAAAACTAAATGGTCTTGAACCAGAGATGGGTTCGGGGGTTTGCTTATGCGTGGGGAAGGTGTTAGGCACCCCACGACATCCGTTTAAGAAAACGGTTACCTCCCTTCTAGTGTTCCCTTTATTTGCTAAGCCTAGGTTTGTTGGTTTTAATTATGTACAAATGTCCCGATTTCCGTCATGCGATGTACCAAAAATGGCAAACGCAGTGTGACTTCGTTCGGTTTTGATTAGACTCTTTATTTCACCGTCCCTCATCTTTGTATTTTTTAAGTTTCCGGGCATTTCGGTGGTAGGATGTACTTGAAATCCTAACACCTAGTGCCGGGACAAACAATTAATGTTTTTGGTGCCATATTCAGGATCTCTTTACCCTTGATTTCCAAGAGTAAAGCGGTCCGTCAAATGGCGGGGTTTTGGGTGATTAATTCACACTTTGGGGAATTTTAGACCATGATCCTATGGGAGTTAGAACGTGTAGAATCCCTTACATGAAAGCACGTACCAACCACGCCCCCGTGTAAAGGACTCATACCATGGTGTCCCAAAAGCCAGGGCGAGCCGTTGCCCTTGGGTTGCACCAACTTCGTTTCTAACGCCCACATTACCATGTTTACTCTTTTTAAAGTTTTCATGACAAAGTGTATTTTAATCACATTTTCATATTAAAGCGATAAACACTCAAACAAGTAATCACGGCATGTTCGCAGCACATAAATTACCAAAAATAAGTCTAACAAATATGGAATGATCATGGCATGTTCGCAGCACATTAATCATAAAAAGTAAATCAAATGAGTAATTACGGCATGGTTGCAGCACATAAATTACTAAAATGACAAGTATGGGATGATCATGGCATGTTCGCAGCACATTAATCAGGAATATGGAAATCAAATGA
This sequence comes from Fagus sylvatica, assembly GCA_907173295.1. Taxonomy (NCBI): domain Eukaryota; kingdom Viridiplantae; phylum Streptophyta; class Magnoliopsida; order Fagales; family Fagaceae; genus Fagus; species Fagus sylvatica. The sequence goes on along the minus strand of OU015767.1, from coordinate 4,021,590 downwards.
GTAATCATGGCATGGTTGTAGCACATAAATTACTAAAATGACGAATATGGGATGATCATGGCATGTTCGCAGCACATTAATCATAAAATATAAAATGACATAAATACAACACTTAATCGAAATGGCAAGGTGTGATTTATGACACGTGAGAATTTTTAGGAAAAGGGGCAAGACCTCGTGGGGTCGGGATTCGATGCTATTTGAAAGGCTTATCCGAATCTCGACACCACCTTAGGGTTTACATGAATAAAATAAGGCAATTTTAGAAAGTCAATGCTTTTCGGGCTTACACGAAGGAATAGTGCTATTTGAAAGACTTATCTAAACTCACGAGGCCGAATAGAACTTAAATGAATGGGAAAATCATTTTGAAAGGGGGGTTTCAATGCCTCTCGGGCTTACACGAAGGTTTAGTACTATTTGAAAGATTTACCTAAACCCACGAGGCCGAATAGGACTTATGTGAATGAGAAAATCATTTTAAAGGGGGGGTTTCAATGCCTTTCGGGCTTACACGAGGGTTTAGTACTATTTGAAAGATTTACCTAAACCCACGAAGCCAAATAGGACTTATATGATGGAAAATCATTTTTGAAAATACGTTGGTGATTTTGCGGGTCCAACGCCCCATGGATTTACGTGGGGTTTAGTGCTATTTGAAAGACTTACCTAAAACCACCAATACCGTTCGGTGTTTTCATGCCCAAATCAAAATAGAAAAATGGATAATAATTACAACAATATTGTAAATGATGAAAATAACGGGGTTTAAAATAAAGGATTTTCGTGGGTCCAACGCCTTGTGGATTTACGTGGTTGTTAATGCCTCGTTGAGGTCTCACATAATCCACCACGACAAATCGGGATTATCACGCCCAAATCACAAGGGAAAAAGGGGGAGGAAATAACAATATTCACAACGTAGTAAAATAATAAATGACGAAATTCGGACATGGGGGTTGTGTTCTTGGATCCAATACCTCGTGGGTTTACATGGTTGTTAATGCCTCTATGAGGTCTTACATAATCCACCAAGACCAACTAAGGATTTTCACGCCCAAATACACGGGGAAAGGAATAATCACAATATAATATTCACAACGTAGTAAATGTAAATAAAGCGATAAATATACTCAGATCTACAAATGAGAGCAATAAATACATTTAAAGCAATAATGAATCTAAAGCTAGGGGGTTTATGGATCCAATACCCTATGGAATTACGTGGTGGTCAATGTCTCGTTGAGGTCTTACATAATCCATCACGACCAATCGGGATTATCACACCCATTTCACAAGGGAAAAAGGGAATAAATAATAAACATTTATAACGTAGTAAAGCGATAAATGACGGTATTTAACAAAGGGGGTGTGCTCTTGGGTCAAATACCTTGTGGGCTAACATGGTTGTTAAGGCCTCATAGAGGGCTTATATAATCCACCAAAGCCACTCGGGATTGTCGTACCCAAATACACGGGGAAAAGGGATAATCACAATATAATATTCACAACGTAGTAAAATAATAAATGACGGAATTTAGACATGAGGGTTGTGTTCTTGGATCCAATACCTCGTGGGTTTACATGGTTGTTAATGCCTCTTTGAGGTCTTACATAATCCACCAAGACCAACTAAGGATTTTCACGCCCAAATACACGGGGGAAGGGATAATCACAATATAATATTCACAACGTAGTAAATGTAAATAAAGCGATAAATATACTCAGATCTACAAATAAGAGCAATAAATAACTCAAAACATATAGATAAAGCAATAACAAGACAATAAATGAACTAGGAAAACATAAATAGAGTAGAAATGAACTAAAAAGCATAAATAGAACATAAATGAACTAAAAAAACATAAACATAAGTGGATCCTTGTGAATCCCTTCCCATTTTAGGGATCATCACTAGTCACTTCCACTAAAAAAGAAAGAAAAAGAGAGAAAAAAGGAGAGAGAAAGAGCTTAGAGAGAGAGAGAGTACCTAGAGAGGAGTCTCTCACTCTAAAACTACCCCAAAACCCCTCCTAAGCACCCCTAAAACCCTTATTTCTACCTATTCTAACGCTCAAGAAGCTTAGAGCCCGAGCAAAGTTGTGTGCAAATGAGGGGGGGTAGGGCTGCTTTTATAAACAGAGCTGCACGCCTCGCGCGGGTCCATCACGCGCCACGCAGCATGGTCCTGCGCAAGTTTGTACAGCTGCCACGTGGCAGCCTTATCCTCCACGCAAGCCCCCACCGAATCCTCCTCGGTTTTTGTGCGCGTATCCTTTTCTGACCCGATTTTCGAGGGCAGTTTTGGAGGTCTTCTGGTACTCAAAATGGGTCATGCAGCATATCGTCGGAAATCTCTCGACGTCTACTTTCCAACGATATAAAGTTTACACGAATCGGAGTTTGGACGGGAGATTTATGACCCCCGGAAGTCGGGGTGCCGGAGCTATTTTTGCGTGTTTTTCCGGCGAAGATTCCGGTCAAACGGGGGAAGCCACTAGCGAACCGAGAGTTACACGTCGTAGCTGGAGTCGTCATCTTTCCAATTCACCAGGGCCCGCGGGTCAACTTGCAGCGAGTCGGAAAGACTCTGCGCGCGAAGGTGGTTGTCCAGGAGAAAAATGCGTCAAATCTTCGGCTCACTTTTCCTTGCTTTTTGTCTGTGTTCGCGCGCATATTTGACCTAGCTCCCGACGTCGGTTTTCGACGTTCTTGGTACCGTCGGAAAGCTTGCGTTACCCTCTTTCTTAAGGTTCTGGGTTCGCGGGAAACCGAGCTTGGGTTGGAGAAATATGGTCCCGCGAGCAAGGGGCCGCCGGAGCGTTTTTGGTCCGTTGGAGGACATTTTTCCGATCGAGATTTCAGCTAGACCGGGGAAAATCTTGGCGATCTGAGAGTTCCACGTTGTGTCTGAACATGTCCTCTTTCCAACGTACCCGGGCTTGCGGATCAACTCGTTGTGAGTCAGGAAGACTCTGCGCGCAAGCGTGGTAACGTCGGGAGAAAAGTTCTGGAATTTTCAGCACAGCCTTATTTTGTCGACTTGTTTTCGTGCGCGTGGTAGATGTAGCTCCCGATGTCGGATTTCGGCGATCTTGGTGTCGCCGGAAAGCTCGTGCTACCTACTTTTTAAAGGTACAGGCCTTGCACAGAGGCGAACTTGGGTTCGCGAGATATGACCTCGTGAACAGAGGCTGTTGGCATGTTCCTTATGCCAAGGGGTCATTTTCTGATCAGGATTCCGGCTTGACCGGAGGGGCTCTTGACGATTCGGGAGTTGCATGTCGTAGCTGAAGTAACCCTCTTGCTTAAAGGTTTTAGCTTGCGGACCAAGTTGCTGCCAGTTGGAAAGAGTCTGCGTGCAAACGCTGCCTCCCAAACGGGTTGTTTTGCCAATAACATTTAGCCAAATTTGGCTAAGTGTTGGACCGTTTTTTTTACGGTTTTGCCCATAACTCTCGTTTCTCGTCCGTTTTTGACCCGTAAAGTATCGAATCGAAGCTCTCATCATGCTCTACACAATGGTCAAGGAGCGGTCAGTCCGATTCAGCCTTCGATTTGGTCAATGGTCCGGTCAAACTTGGTCAACACTGGTCAAACCTCTCCAAACTCTGGGAAATGTATCCCGGACCGCGTTTTGAGGGTTTTTGGGTATAGTGGACCCTGTTCGGGTTAGAAACGGCTTGGTCAAACCAAGGTCAAACTTGGTCAACTCCGGTCAGACCCGGTCAACCCTGGTCAAACTTGGTCAAATTTCGGGAAATGTGTCCCGGACCTCCTTCTCAAGGTTATTCTGACGTGGTGGGCGCTCGTCGGATCAGGCCGGTTTGGTGTGGGTTGCCTCGTTTTGCGTGCCAACACCCGAGAAAATCCTGGGGGTAAAAATGGGGTTATGACACCTACCAAGTTAGTATAGTCGTCTAGTCGAGAATTTAAAAAAATTATATTAAATTAGTGATGTGAAAATTGCTAATTAAGATGTTATTTTTTAAAATTCTCTTCAGGTTAATTCTTGAAAAATGGGCAAGCCAAAAACAATTTATGCATTTTTTAAGAAAAAAGATGTTATTCATTCAGAAGTTAATACACCACCTTCAGCAACAAATATTGATACTTCAATCCCTGAAGAGCGTGCCTCTAAATGTCCAAGAATTCAACCTAAAGAGATAGATACCACTTATTTGGAATGTGATCCTGGATTACGTCCACAAATATGTGAGTTCCCTATTAACCAATAAGATGAAATCCGACGTGCTTATATCAAAGCTGGTCCATATCAACCAGTTTTAGATTACCCATTTAAAGAATCGGGTAATCAACGTCGTCGATTTAATGCTCTTTGGTTTGATGCACATAAAAATTGATTGGAATACTTACCTTCAAAGGATGCAGTATATTGTCTACCTTGCTACCTTTTTGGTAAGAAACCAACTGGTCGTTCAGGATCAGATGCATTCACAGTAAAAGGTTTTGATAATTGGAAAAAGGTGAATGATGGAATGAATTGTCCTTTAGTTGGTCATGTAGGGAAAGATCCAAATTCACCACATAAAATTGCTGTGAAATGTTATGAGGATCTAATGAAACATTCACGGTATGTTGACAAGCTATTCGAGAAACAATTATCAAAAGAAATACAGGATAATCGGTTGCGGCTCAAAGCATCAATAGATAGTGTTCAATGGCTTGCATTACAAGGTTGTGCTTTTAGAGGTCATGATGAAAGCCTTGATTCAATAAATCGAGGTAACTTTGTTGAATTGGTAAAACTCGTATCAACTTATGATCATAGAGTAGCTAGTGTTGTTTTGGAAAATGCTCCACGGAATGCCAAATATACATCACCCACAATTCAAAAGGAGATTTTGCATATCATTGCTAGTAAAGTGCGAAGATGCTATTCGTGAAGAAATTGGAGATGCAAAATTTTGTATTATCATTGATGAAGCTCGAGATGAGTCAAAGAAAGAGCAAATAGCCATTATTTTGAGGTTTGTTGATAAAGATGACTTCCTTAAAGAGCGTTTCTTTCATATTGTACATGTTAGAGATACTACTGCATTGACCCTAAAGAAGGAAATATATGTTGCTCTTTCTCGTTACAACCTCCATATTGAGAATATTCGAGGCCAAGGGTATGGGGCTAGTAATATGCGTGGTGAATGGAATGGATTACAAGCTCTTTTTCTTAAAGATTGTCCATATGCATATTACGTGCATTGTTTGGCTCACAGATTACAATTAGCTCTAGTTTCAGCATCTAGAGAAGCAAAACCCATTCATCAGTTCTTCAATCATTTGACTCCTATTATCAATATTGTTGTTGGTTCTAGTAAGCGTAATGATGAATTGCAAGCTACTCAAGTAGAACAGATTGAGAATATGATTGCTTCTAATGAAATTGAGACTGGAAGAGGATTAAACCAATCTTGTACTTTGCAACGAGCTGGAGATACTCGGTGGGGATCTCATTTTCAATCTATTAGTAGTTTGATAAAAATGTTTGATGCAACTTGCTCAGTTCTTTACACTATCTCAAAGGAGGGAGCTAACTATCAACAACGTGGTGATGCTGAAGGAGCTTATAAGGTTTTAACATCATTTGAATTTATTTTTATCTTGCATATGATGAAAGAGATAATGGGAATTACTGACATTCTTTGCCAAGTTTTGCAAAAAAAATCTCAAGACATTTTAAATGCCATGGTTTTGATTTCCACTACAAAATCACTTATTCAAAATTTAAGAGAGAATGGATGGGAGAAATTACTTGCTAGTGTTACATCATTTTGTGAACTATGTGAATTTCATATTGATATTCCTGATATGAAATGCTCCTTAATCTAAAGTTCGGGGTAAACGTCATGAAAATGAAGAAGATTTGACAACAATAGAGCATCATTTTAGAATTGACATATTTACAGTTGCGATAGACTTTCAATTGCAAGAATTGAATACTAGATTTTCTGAGCATACTGTGGAACTTCTCAATCCTAGCTCAACTTTAAATCCTAAGAATGCTTACAAATCATTCAACATTGTTAACATATGCAAGCTGGTTGAGAAATTTTATCCCCAGGATTTCACTGAGCAAGAAAAAACCCTTTTGAGATTTCAATTGCAACATTATGAATTTGATGTGCCAAAACATCCAAATTTCCAGAATATGGATACAATATCTGAGTTATGTAGGGGATTAGCAAGTTCAGGAAAGTCAAAAATCTATCATTTGGTTGATAGATTGATTCGTCTTGTGTTGACTCTTCCAGTTTCTACAACAACAACTGAATGAGCTTTTTCAGCCATGAAACATGTAAAAACAAGACTTCGTAATAGAATGGAGGATGAGTTTTTGGCAGATAATTTGGTAGTTTATATAGAAAAGGAAATTGCAAAGAATTTCACTGTGGAGATGATAATGGATGAATTTTATTCTATGAAAGATCATCGTCAAGCATAATTTTTATGTGAGATGTTATTTTTTGGATATTTTTGTATGTGTCTAGAGTGAACTAGACAAGTTTTTGTGTATTTATTAAAGTTTAAGAATATGAAACATATGGAAGTTGATAAATTTGTATTCACAAGATTATATAGTAAAAATGTAGCCGTTAAGGGCTTTTGGGTGTGGATGTAGGTCTTCATGACCGAACCACGGTATCTCTTTGTTTCCGCTCTCTCTACTCTCTACTATTATTGCTTTCTATTTTCCTACAAATATATTTATAAGTTATAATTAGCCCCCCCAAATGATAATTCCTAGCTACGCCCCTGACTACAAGAAACCCTAATTGAAACATGACTAGTTCTTTTAGGGTATAAGCACATATGTGACAAGAGCTTTTTTTCGATTGTTACATTCTTGGTTGCTCCAACCATGCTAAAAAAGAACGTGCACCATCATTCTCTGCCTAGCATTTAACTTTCTTTGTGGTCATCGTCTCTTCCATCTTAGTCGAGTTTCTTGGACCACACGTCGACTTAGTAGCCTTTACAACTATTGATTAGTGTCACCCTCGACGACGTCAATCTTTGGTCACCACTCACCCACATGGTCTCTAGCCCCCTTTTGAGTCATGTGCTCCACCAACCATTTTAGTGATATATCTCACACTGTTTTCCACATCCAATCCATGCTTTGCCCAGTCATATAATCCTTCAAAACTAAAGTTATTTTCAAGTTTCTACCTTGAAGTTGAGGGGAGATATTAGGGATATGTGTTAGCCTACTATATATACTATTGGGATAGCATAACTCTAATATGATTTTGTTGTAAGTGCAATCAATTATAGTGGATTTATATGAAATAGAAATGGAATTGAATGAACAATGATATAACAATCATAAATATTTACATGATATGCCTTAAGTCTACATATCTGGGTAGGTCAAGGAGAACATTTTACTAATAAAATAGAATAATAAAGGTAGCATAGAATCTTATAAAACTCAACCCCAAATACACCTAAAGAACTCTCTGTCACTAATAGAAAAAGTTATGGCTTGCGTGAAAAACAAAGAGATCCTCTCTCTATGTCTCTCCTTTCTCTCTATATATAACCCAAAGCCAAATAATGGTGAAGAGTATAATTCACGGCACTAAATATGTAATTACCGTACATGAAAAAGAATAAAAAGTTAAATGGCTTTTGCAGGGACTATATTCTATGTGGTAAATATATATGCACTCAGTAAACCTTAATATTAAATTCAAAATCATGTTTCAAAAACTCTCCACCTTAGCTGAAATTTTATCAAGTCTCATAAATGAAACTTCTCCATCACCTCCCCAAAACCCTTAAACGCCATCACAAACTGCAAACACCAATCAAGTTAGTAGTGCTTGAACTTGTGAAAGGAACATGTTTAGTCATCATGTCTACTAGATTATCCGCTATAACAACTTCACTAGCTGCAATGGTGCCCTAAGATATAATCACATGAGTGAAGTGAAATGAGATATCAATATGCTTTGTTCTCTCATGATACACCCAAATTTTAGTCAAATGTATGGAAATCTAGCAAATCAAAACACAACAATTTCACCCTACTACAAAACAAGATCACCAACTAAACCTCTCAACCAAATAACTTCTTTCATTACCTATCATGCTACCATATACTCTTCCCTTATGGTAGACAAAGCTACAGGCAATTGTAACCTCGCCTTTCAACTTATGACACAACCAGAAAATGTGAAGACATAAGCTGCCAGAGACCTCCTCTTATCCAAATAATCAGCAAAATCAGAATCTACAAACCTAACGACACTAATATCATTAGAAGTTATGCCATATACCAAGACAATGTCTACAATACCTCTCAAATATCAAAACATCCTTTTCGCAACATGCCAATCCTCTTTAACAAGATTAGTCATATATCTACTAACCACACTAATAACATGTGAAATATCTAGAAAAGTGTCAACCATAGCATACATCAAGCTACCAACTACACTAGCATAAGGAACACAAGACATGGGTCCATCCTCCTCCTCAGATTGTGGTGACAAAGCTGATAAAGATTGAAACGTGCGTATAATTGAGTACTCATTGCATACCATAGTGGTCAATACTTTCTAACTGTATTTGTTTTTGTGATAAAAACAACTTGCCTGCTTTTCGAACTCTATAAATTCCATTCCCAAAATATTATTAATTGCACCCCAAATATTTCATCTCAAATTCTTAGCTGCAATAAGTATATCATCAATATACAAAAAAAAAAATCATTTAAGAGATTTTTTATAATACACACATTTATCGTGGTCCCTTCTAAAGTAACCATGCTTGAAAGTATCAAACCGCTTATACCATTAATTTGGAGATTGTTTCAATCTATATAATGACTTCTTCAATAAACAGACATGATTTTACTTTCCTTAACCCCTAACTGATGCATATAAATGTGTTCCTCGTGCTCACTATGCAGAAAATTTGTCTTAACATAAAGTTTTTCTAACTCTAAGTCAAACAATGCAACCATAACAAGCAATTTATGTATAGAGTTATGTGTCACAATAGGAGTAAACACTTCGTTGAGTTATGTTCTTCCTTTAACTATTACCTTTTGCAACCAATCTTTCTTTGAACATCAAGGCTTCAACCCTTGTTCCTTCATTTATCTTGAAGACCCATCTACAACCAACAATCTTTTGGATTTTTAAATGGTTTCACCATCTCCCATGCCTAACCCTTGTGAAAAGAGAAGAAATATTAATTAAGGAAATCAAACCTAATCACACAAAAGCAATTTAAAACCTAGAAACTATAGTGTAGACACCCCAATTTGTACTAGTTGACACTCATGGTCCTCGATCTCAATAATGATAATTTAAGATCTCTCATATGACGAATGTGTATTGAAAACCACCTGAAAAGTTCTAAAAAATGAGTTTTGAAAAGCTGCCTTAACCTAATAGGCACGCCCCTTTGGAGGTGGAGCACATCTATGGTGAAAAGGCGTACGCCAATGCCGCCAGGCAGAAACCGTAATTTGTGAAGACTGGCTGATTCCTACCGGAACAGGTCAATTTACCCCTTCTTCAAGCAAACCCTAGCCCCTTTATCACTATAAAAGGAGCCCCATACCTCACAAACAAATCATCCCGGAGAGTCTCCACAGAAATACTGAAAATACCAAGAAGTCTGGTATAATAGAGAGTAGCAAAGCTCTACTAAAGTAGAAGCCTAGAATAGGAGGGAAAGAAGAAGTAATCTTAGAGGAGCGAAGCCCTACCTAGAAGAAGGTAGTGAGGAAGAGTTCTTGAGCAAGTAGTGATTCTCTAGTTGAAAAACTAGAAGAATAACCACTTTCTCACGAAACTCCAATCATAAACCTAGGCGTTCAAAGCCTTTCTTGTTGAAGATCAACATACAAACCCCGTCAAAGAGATCAAGTCTGAGAGACCGATGAATTGCTAGCTTGCAACAAGCTCTTTAGAGGCTAGGTATGGATTTTCTCAATAGGTCATACCAACCTCCATGAATGTTTATAAATCATGTTGTTTTCTAGGTTTAGTTAGAATAGCTAAATCTTCATATTGTTTTGCATGTTTAATCACACTCCAATGAGCTATGCCATGTTTGTTTGTTTATTAGAATTGTTTCATATATTACCATATGTTTTAGGTTAGAATTATAACCTATGTTTATTGTGGGTATGAAACCCATAATTTGGTGAATGCTGGATGCAAGGTGAGATTCCTTTCTTGACCTAAATATTGATGTCATGCCATGTTATTGTTTGCCTCTTAATTGTGCTAGAAATAGGTTTACGTGCTTTTGAATGTTTAGAGATTCTTCAATAAATTATTTCAAGATATCAAGTAATATAGAGGAAGGCCAACTATTAGGTTGGGCGTTCTTGGGTGCCTAATACCTTCCCAAGACGTACCTTAGCTCCGAACCTAGCATAAGACTAGTCCTTTTGTGCATGAAGTCATATTGATGGTTCTTGGACCGATAAACCAAGTGGCGACTCCTTGTTCCTCTGTTCCTAACCCTAAAAAGGTTTGAGAATACGAATGAGCCCTTAAAGAAAAAGAGGCGACCAACGCGGCATCTCACATATAGCAACCAAGAAATGTGAAGCATAATATAATGAAAGATGAGAGAAAATAATTCTTACTTGAATCCAAGTTTTCTAATCACCAATTATTGAGAAACAATCTCAACAATATTAAATAGTATGAATTTAATGAAAATGTGCCTGAATAGTAAATAGAGAAACATGCTAAAAACAAGAATCATGGTATTATTTTATGAATAACTTGGTAAAGGAACTTTGAATGTCTAAAAAATAAGCTTAGCATTAAAACAATAATTTGATAAAAATAAACTAGGAAGAAAGATCAAAATTCATGAACTAAACTAAAATAAACATGCAAACAGATAAATAATTCAAGGAGGCTGGTAAGGACTATTGAGAAAATTCATACCTCTTCCTTCAAGCTAATATAGCAATATTTTAACAGTCCCTCGGTTAAATCTCTTGTTGATCTTTGTGTTGAAGAATAAAAGAAAGCTTAGTTGAACTAAGGTTGATGAATGGAGGCTTGTGAGAAGAAAGGTTAGCCTTCTAGTATGAAAAACTAGAGAATAACCTTTTTCTTTCTAAATGGCGGGTTTCGCCGCTACTAAATTCTACTTCTACAATGCTCTTTAGCCTAGAGCTTCGCTATTCCTAGACTCTATAAAACTCTTAGAGTTCTAATCTCTCTGCCTACTTTCTCTCTCTATGTTTTGGGGGCTCCTTGGTGTGTTTTGAATGTGAGGTGAGGACCTCTTTATAATAGTAGTAGGAGGCTACTAAAGTTTCTTGGAGAAGAGGTCAAGTTCAAGTTTCTTGGAGAAGATGGTAATTAGGGTTGCATGAGGCAACCCTAATTGTAGCTAAAACCTTTAAAAATTAGAGTTTCCTACGACAATGGCGTACGCCTGTATTTAAGTGGCATACATCTGTATTTAACTAACGTATGCCTGTATTAAAGTGGCGTACGCTACTTAGGTTAGAATTTGACAATTTTGGCTTTTTGGTTCATTGGGCTCTCAAAAAGGACTTAGCTCTTTGAACTTTTGAAATAGACTTGCTTTCCTAAGCCTTAGTCACTAAAGATTACTTTTTATTCTTAACACAAGATTTTGATCATATTGATAAAGATTAATATTTTCGTCATTGGGACCGAGGGCTCAAGTTGTAAGGGGTACAAAATGCGGTGTTTACAGGGAACTTTGGATCTATACACCACAACAGGTGCGTATCCTAGGCAAATGCACTTCTTTCCATCAACTCAAGTTTACCATCATCCATGGTTAACCAAATACTTTTAAACTTGAGTAATAAGCTAGAGTACAAAAACATACTGCAAAAGTAATTTTATCTAGCAAAAAATCACATTTACTTCGCTTCCCATACAATTGGTTCTCCCTTAGAGTTTGCAAGACAATTCTTAAATTCTACTCATGCTCCTCCCAACTTTTAGAATACACCAAGATGTCATCGATAAAAAAAAAAATAAATAACAAATTTATCTAGAATTGGCCTGAACACTCAATTCATCAAATCCATAAATGTTGCAGGTGCATTAGTCAAACCAAATGGCATGACTAAGAACTCATAATGGTCATAGCGTGTCTGGAAGGCAGTCTTGGGAATGTCATCACCCTTGATCTTCAATTGGTGATATCCCGACCTAAGCTCAATCTTGGAAAACACATTTTCTCCTTGAAGTTGGTCAAATAAATCATCAATTCTAGGTAATGGGTACTTATTTTTCAATCACACGATTCAATTGACTATAATCAATATACAATCTTATGGTCCCATCCTTCTTTTTGACAAATCCCTTTGTTCTTGCTGCTGGAACTCCAAATCTTTTTGGTCTCTCACACTATCAAGAAAATATTTTGCATAGAAAGCCTCAAGAAAGTTTGCCCATGTCAATGGTTTCCCTCTCACCTCTAACCCCGCCTTGGTCATCCTCCACCAATGCTCAACCTCACCTTCAAGTCTAAATATTATCATGACAACTTTTTGCTCTTTGAAATATCCCAAAGCCACAAAAATCTTTTCTACCCACATGATCCACTTCTCAAATATCATCGGATCTAGTTCACCATTGAATTAAGGGGATTTAACTTCTCAAATTGATGACGGCCATTATTATTATCATTTTCCATGGTTGGTTGTGGCGCAACTCCTTGTTTCATTTGCTGTTGCAGTAACTGTTGTTGTTGCTGCAAGATTCCAGTCATACCTTTTAATGCTTTTATAATCCCTTACATCTCCCCCTGTTGTTTGGGGTTAGATCAACTAGCATGTGGCATCTTAGATTTCCTACAATGAAAATGATACAGTTTAGAAGCGACCTGAGATTTAACGACATCCAAACAACTATTTTAGTTTACAAATCATAACCTAATGCTTTGATGCCATACTGTCACGACCCAATGCTTCTAATAAAACAAGTCTCAAGTTGTGACGAAACTCTTACAATTAAAATTTCCTACAATGAAAATGATACAGCTTAGAAGCGACCCGAGATTTAACGACATCCCAACAACTATTTTAGTTTACAAATCATAACCTAATACTTTGATACCATACTATCATGACCCAAGGCTTCTAATATAACAAGTCTCAAGTTGTGACGAAACTCTTACAATCAAAATTTCCTAAGAGTTATGTTCTATATGTCTCCAAAGTGAAATTTATTTACAATTAATTCAGAGCATACTAAGAACTTATTCAAAAGTGAAATTCCACTTGATAGTAAGATTTTTAAGCTCCATTCTTATTCAATATCAAGTCATATAAATATTTGATTTTACAAAATTAACACAAAGTTCAAATTCAAAAAGAAACTCATCATTATCTACTTCAATAAAATAGGATTTATTCAAAAACTAAGCTATTAAATTTAACAATTTATCACACCCGTATAGATTTACCTAACTCATGATAACAAGAACATAACTTTAAAATAATAAAATGAAATAAAATAAATGCATCTACCATATACTTTTATTTCACTCCAAAAAAAATCTAAATAGAAATTTGAAACAATTTCTCAGCTTCTTTTTTTTTTTGTCTTAATTTTTTTATATTTTAATAGTCACTTTACATTAATACATCCATTATATTTTAAATCAAAATTTTGTGTAGAAAATGATCTGTCATGTGTCAGCTGTTGACCACTGTTCCATGGAAAATCCGTCCAGTCCAGAGTTGTAATTTTCTTTTTCCTCCTTTCTCCTTGCTTTTGTTGGGGTTATCACGTGGAGGGATTATTAAGAAAGGAATGATAGGCGTGAGGAAGGGTTGTGGAAGCCAGTGAGCACTGTAATGTAAGCTTGCAACTCCGCATTGAGCATTCCTTTTTAGCTTTTTCCACTTCGATGGTATTTGGTAGTTGTCTTGTGTCACAAAACTATGGAACAATTTTTTTTTTTTTTTTTGCTTAGGGAAGCAATGAGTCACATATGATGCAAGCATCCACATGCGTTTTACACGAGTATATAGGCTCTTCTCTTCTCTTCTCTTCTTTCTTTCTTTGAATTATTACATCTTCGTAATACATTATATAGACAACCATTCAAGACCAACCATATTGATCAACTACGATTTGATATTGATTATTGAAAAAAGTGGACGCATAATGTAGAAATGAAATAACTACTTTTGCATCATGGCGCAAGTAACATTTTATTAAAGAGTTGGCATGCATGACACTAGGGAGAACTAGGAAGACCATGCAGATGAATGCTATGTTTGGATGGAGGGGAATGAGGAGGGTAGAGGGAAGGGAAGGGAAGGAGAGAAGTTTAATGAATATTGTTTGGAAGTTTTTTTAAGTATGAGTGAAAAGGATTTGAAGGGATTTGAAGGGGTAAGATACCCCTCCAAACCTCCCACTTTTAATTCCCCAAATTTGGGTCATTTGGAGGGAGAAAAGAGGAGAGTGAATCCACTTATTTTTAAAAAGATTTAAATTTTCAAGTTTATCCCTTATGATGTCAATTTATACATATTTATTTAAAATTAGTAAATGAGGATCCATAATGTTAATTTATATGATCATATCACTACCCTTAACATCCAAAAAAAGTGGAGGGATATCCATTCCCCCCTCCTCTACTTAATTTTTAAAACTTCCAAATAATGAGAAGGGATAACCATTCTCATTCTCTCTCCTCCCCTTTCCTCTCCTTCCCCCTTTTACCCTTTACTCCCCTCCACCTCCAAACTTCCAAACACACCTTAAATAAGTAAATGATAAAAAAGAGAGGGAAAGTTGGTGATCAAGATTGACTTAATTTAAGTCAAATCCCTACAAAATAAGTTCCTGAATGTTGGACTCATATCAGTGAATTATTTGAGCCAGGTTTTTCCCAACCTAGAATCAACCCAAATTCCGACAAAAGTCTTCAAATAACTGCACCCATAGAGAGGATGTTTGTTTTTAAATATATATATATATATATATATATATATATATATATATATATATATATATATATTGAATTTGGCCTAAAAATTTTAATACTTAGCATCCATCACCAAAAGCATTTGCATAGAGGCCCATAAAACCCAAAAGAAATTTCCTAATCTACCCATTAGGCCATCACATGGCCGACCAACAAACAAATCCCAAAATATAAACAAGCCAACAAATCACAGATTTCAAATCAAAACTCAAACACTTTTGCATCGCCCCTGCCTCTATCTTTGGGTGGACTTTGGACCATCGTCCGTCTAGTTGCCGCACGATTGTCTTCCGTCGTCATCGTCTGCCTCTGTCCACTGTTGACCCATGACTGGTATCTCTCTCTCTCTCTCTCTAAAGGGTAAAGACCAATTCTATGAACTTAACTAATCAGTAAAGTCTTTGTTTAGCCAAAAAAAAAATTGAAACTCTTTAATTTTTTTTTTTTTATTATTATTACATGAATGTCAATGGAAGTGTTTATTTAGCTTTATTAAAGTGAACGTGGATTACTCAGTAAAATAAAATAAAAGTAAATATAACAGTGAATGCAAAATCAATTAACTTTATTAGTCTTTAAAGTCGCCCACCACTATTTTACTTAAAATTTTATTCTTTAACTCTTTATTATTTTATTCTTTTAACTCTTTAATCAAAACTTTGTTTTCAATCATTTTTTTGTTTTTAAAAACTCATGACCAGTTGCAGAGATGGAAATTGGAATAAATAAGTATTTGACAGCGTCGAAGATAGATCAGAAAAGTTAGTACATAATTGGAAGAAATGCAAGAGTCTATGTAGTCAAAGTAGGATGTGGTAATGGAAAGAAGCTTGCATAGTAAGCTAATGGAACTCCTAGAGGAGAAAATTATGTGGGCCCAAAAAACAAGATCGGATTAGTGTCTAAAGGGTGAACGAAACACCAAGTATTTCCTAATGTTAGTAAACAAGAGAAGAGTGTAACAAAATCTAAAGACTCAAGCTGGTGAATGGGCAATTGACTGACTCAGTGGACGGCATTGAACAAGGTATAGTGAATCACTTCAATGGATCTATGGAGTACCAATTTCCCTTTCTGTTGATGCCTACACCTGGACACCTTATGAAGTCCCGAGAGTCAATTGCCATCGCCATAAACTTAACAACAACCCACACCACCCGAAAGCTGTCCTCTAAGTGGTGGATAAGCTGCTAGAAGCCGAAGCCATCTAGGTTGTACAGTAACTGGAGTGACTGTCAAACACGATTGTGATACAGAAAAAGAGTGGTAACTGGCGGGTCTGCAAAGATCACTTACCTCAACAAGACATGTCCCAAAGATCCTTTCCCTTTCATGGTTAAAACTTAATTTTGACAAATTTAAAAATGTAACTAAATCCACATCATTTAAAATTGCATTCTAGTTCTAGTAAAAAGGAAATTTATAACTATAAACAGATTTTTGATGACTGCGCTAGGACCCAATCTTCTTCTTAAGCAAAGAAGCAAGGAACACGTAGGTGGATTTTGTTTGGTGTCCTCAAGTAAGCTACACTTCCTAGCTTTGGGATAATTGCAAACTGTTCATAGAACCTTAGGAGATAATTTGAGAATTTTTCTAAAGGATAAAATGTTTTCCATTACCATTAAGGTTGTAAACTCAATTAAACGGTATTTGCTTGGGTGATTGAACCCGCTACTAATGAAAAATATGGAATGCGCAAGCAGCTTGCAACTGGAGATATCCTGATGTAAGTAATAACTCAAAAGTAACATAATTTTACCTTCTGGCTGCCCAAACAAGCAGATCAAATTAAAGAATAATAATATGAAAAAGCCTGTTTATGAAAGCATTCATCTTCACCAACTTTGCTACAACAGTATAATGGGCAGCTTTGACATGCTCCTTTCCCAGTTTGTATCATCCAACTAACTTCTAACACATACACAATAGACTGAGAATATGCTCACATGTTGAACAAACATTTTGGAGTTTATACACTCACACAAGTTAAATAGCAACAATACTTGAATGCTGTCCCAGCATTTATTGCCAGGATTCTAAAACAGCATCAATAATTTGTAAAACCAATGCTGATCCATAAAGAACTCCTTCCACGATTCATCTATCATGACAATTTTAAGGCTGATGCGCAGAAAGGGAAGTGTAGCAATCTCATGCTGAAATTGGCATATGCTCCATTGGTTGTGTTGATCTCCCCAGCCATTTTAGTCCTATATACTCAAGCATCCTAAAAACCCCAAACCAATTTGTTGGCTAGCTCAACAATCTGTAGAGCAAGAGTTTTTCCCTTGAGTGCACATTTGTGTAACTTAATCATAGCCCATAACTTGCCACAGCGCACAACAAAAAACCAGAATATATACATTCCATTGGTTACGATCTTTTTTCCAAACAATTACATACATCAGACTCAATTTACAAGAAAAAGCAGAAAAGGCAAAAGTAACATACAAAAAACATGATAACATTTTAAAGACAGCTGTTGTGTGATGCTAGCATATTACAAACCAAACAATCATATACTCTTAAATTAGTTATACCTGACAAAATGGTTGTTGAGGATCCATAGCCAACCCTAAAAATTTTGGGACTAAGGCTTGGTAGTTGTTGCTGACAAAATGATTGTTCACCAAGTTGCTCTGTGACGGATGATTCTGTCCAGAGGCAGATACAGTAACAAACCCCATGCCTGACTTTAATGGAACAAGCAGCTATGCCTCCTGAATATTGAGTTATTAGTAGGCTACTATCAACATGCCTGGCCACATATAGTAGGTCACTAACAATATGACTGGCCACATTTTGTTGGGTGCATAACTAACATAAAACCAGATACAACAACAGAACTCCAGAGAATGATCCTACCAAAGACCATAAGCCAACTGAAGTAATGAACACATCATTGTTGAAGCTGTCTGGAAAAGCAAATTAATAGCAGTAGCATGGGAACCATCCAGCTCATGAGTCAAGTGGTTCTCACATGTTCATGTTGGTGGACACAGACAAAGCAATGCACAGGCATTCTAAGTCCAAAATCAATATTAACAGGGTTAATCTCCTTCCTGATCTGAGTCTCTAGTTCATGGATCACCAATAATATTGAGCCACATGGCAGGCATCGGATAGCATTTCCATTCTTTCATGAAACTGAAAATGAGGTGAGTTGGAAAGCTACCTTGTTCTATTTGAAAAAAGACTTCAGGCCACATTTCACCATTTGTGTCTTGAGTGATTGGTGATATAAGAAGCTAAAGCGTGTGGTACCAAGCCTCAGTATATTCTAAAAAAATCTTCGACAATGTTTTCTGAAATTTCCATAATCATGAAATCCATGTGACATGTATTTCCTTTTGTGGTACACATGAACTGCAGTGAGTGGTGGGATCAGTGGCGAGCGGTGGGATCAGTGGTGCTTGTTTACCACAACATATATACAAACATCACAGATTGTTCAAAAGATTTTAAGACCGTACGCTGTTACAGTGAGGAGAAGCAGGGCCAAAGGAATTTTGAGGTCTTGTTACAAATGGATGGTCCAATAGCTGAGCTGCAGTAGGCCGATCCTTAGGGTTAACTTGTATGCATTTGAGGATGAAATCTCGGGCATCTCTAGATAAGGAATCAGGAACTAGAGGAGGTTCACCCTTGCCAATCATAAACAGTGCTTGCATCTGTCATTTAACAAAAAAATCACCACCAAAACTTTCACATTTAGATATGGTTGTAATATGCAGATATTTTTAGTAAAATTAGTAGCACTTCTAATTCAACCAGGAGATTAAGGACTACAAATAGAATTAAATGGCATTGAAATAAAATATTATTATGTGATTGAACACTTTTATGATTCCAAGAAAGCCTTTCTTTTAGCGACAACTTCATTAAATATTTTTCCACCTTTTGTATCTATAGATTTGTAAGTTTCTTTGCCATGAGAAGTATTCAAGTCTAAAAATTGGTGTAAGCGGCTAATAAAATCGGAAGCATTTTAATGTCCGGTATTCTCTTGCCCACTATAAAGAGATTAAAGATCTGAACATGATTTTCGGTTTGGGCACAAGAATATGGCCATATGAGAAACTAGAGTACTTGGGCTCTGTTTATTTTAATGTATTTACTGATGATAATACTTTCAGTAGAAACGAATTTTAGAAAAAATTATTTTGTTTTCTATTGTTTCATTGAGACCCTAATTATAATTTTCTAATATTAGGCTGCACTAAAAATCTCTATGTTAAACCCAATAAAAACCCACAAAAACTCAATAGGCAGTAGTAGCTGTGGGAGTTGAGGTGCTGAAAGGGGTTTGGGTGGGGTAGCATGGGGGAGTGGTGATGTGCATTAGGGAGAGAGAGAGAGAGAGAGAGAGAGAGAGATGGTGGTGTCAGCATAGAGGAGTGGGGGGGCAGGGGAGGGAGAGGAGGAGAAGGAAGGTGGTCATGCCAACAAGGAATGGAGGGGAGGAAGGTGGTGGTGGCGTGAGGTGACAGTGTGGGGGAGTGGGAAGAAGGGAGATAATGCTACCATGGAAGATAATTTGTTGCTACTTCGAAATTTTGTCTATTCAAGATTCATTTTATTGGGTCAATATATTAAAGTCCAATTGAAGCAAAAATCATATGGTTTTAGTTTTTAAAGGTCTAACTATAAGTATTTTGGGGTTAAAAAAGCTTTTAATTTGGGTTTTTAATTTCCTAGTTATGGCTAGTTTTGTAATCAGCCTTCCACCAAAAGTGAAAGGTTGCAGGTTCAAGTTCGGCAATCAGTCTCTCAAAAACATGTACTCAAACTCCACAACTTTTTTTTTTGATAAGTCTCCCAAACTCTGCAAAATTGGGAGCTTTGTGCACTGGGCAGGACCCTTTTTATGGTTAGTTTTGTAATCAGGGCAAACCAAATTTTTTCAGTTTCTATAAATTAAGAATATATTTGATAATTGAGTTTAAGTATAAAGCTATCTAGGAAATTCTAAGTATCATAGGTTTATTTCCTTTGAGTCTAAGTTAGTCTTTATTTCTTATTAGGTTTTTGGTTTACCAATCAAATTAAGAGTCTTAATGCTATTAGTACAGGAAAGGATCCTAATATATTTGTGATCATGTACTCAAAGAATTGATGGAATTGATAAATGAAAACATTAAGTGTTTTAAGTACTAAGGTATGTTGGCCTTAATGTGTTCTTTCTCTCTTCTCTTTCTCTTCTCTTTAAGATTTTGTTCTTGTTCACACACAATGCTCACGCGTTCACAATTGTGAGCAGATTTGATCTCAGTTTTTCTTCTCTTCCCTAGTCATTCTTGAACCCTAACCCTTCTTTCTAAAGTTCTAAACCCTAAATCCACAAATTCTCCTAAATATGAACCTATCACAAACACAATAGATTCCCCAATCCATCCTACGTCAAAGGTGATGGTGGTGGTGATGCAAAAGAGCTGAGGGATGGTGGTAGCACAAAGGAAGGAAAGGGAGGTGCAAGAAGGCTTGGTCTAGAAAATGGTTCACACTTCAGTCATTATTTTCGATTGACTATCTAAACATTTTCCGTTTACTAGCAATTTTCAGTTACACCAAATGTTGGAGTCACATAGCGTTAAAGTCACATACAATCCCAAGCATGCCCTAAATTGTCACTGCAAAGTTATCTTCATGAATCAATGGGCAAAGATGATTCAGGACAACCCAGGCTTCACCACCTAGAGCAACCTGATGGACTTTGAATCACCACCAAGCCGGGATTTTCAAAAGAAAATACTTGTTTAAATTTCAATAATGATAGTCTGATTAAGAAAAACCACCTGGAGCCTTTTTATAGAGCTTCCAGGGATACAAAGATAATCTAAAACCTAATCTGGAAAAAAAAAATGTGAAACATGGAATAAATAACAATAAAATTTGAAATTATAAATTGCAAATTTATCTTGGTTGTCCTCTCTCATCAAAAGGTGTATTCATCCACTAGCAAATTTGAAATCAATGTTCAGTAATATTGCATGAAATACCAATGTCATACCTGTAAGGCTGTAACTGCCACTTTATCACAAAAAACCATAGGTTCAGAATGACCTTTTATGCAAACAAGTTGATTTTGGGTATCAATAATCCGGTCAAATAAGTTTTTTGTTTAAGCCCATGCATCAATTATCAGTTTATCACCAAATGATAAATAGAATTAAGATCTTGGTAGTTTTGTTATTTTTTCTAATTTATTAATTTAATGAAGAAAAGAGGTGAATGTTTTCATTTAAACTTCTTTGTAGACAGGTGGTTCATGATTAGGTTTTAACTTGACTACAATCATTCATGATTAGCAGGTTTGGACTCAACTCAACCACTTACTGGCTTATAAAAATAAATAGAATTCTTTTTTTATTTAAGTAAAAACATACATTTTTTTTGTTAGGAAAATAGGGGGAGGGGGGGCCTAGTGGAGTTCAAACCCCAGTGCCCAAGTACAACAAGAGGTGCTGGAACCACTGGGGTATCCCTTGATCCCCACATATATGGAAGTCAAAGAAAAAAAAGGTCCTAATTTATGAGCATACTAAACAAGCAAAACATGGGAATAATGAAATAGTGTGCATGATCCGTTAAAGGTTATACATACGCCTTCCAAGTGAGAGTATGGATGCTGACGCGTTAACATCTCCAGCACAGTACATCCAAGGCTCCATATATCAGCTTCAAGCCCATAGCGACGATTCTGCATATTAACAACCTACAATTGCACAGCTAATTCGTTAATCCAGACAACCAAATATAAACAAGAGTGCTTGGAGCATGCTAGGTCAAAGCATATAAATGTAAAGGTAGCCTACATATGTAAGGGTCTGTTTGTTTGGGGGGGAAAGGGAGGGTAAGGGAAAGGACGAGGTGAAAACCCATTTCCTTCCACCTAGGCCCACATTTTTATTTTTCTCCTAATCAGGCGAAAAACTGGAAGGAAAACACGTGTGCTGATCTCAATCAATTAAGCTTCATTTTCTAACTTTGATCAATGGAGTATTTTTCTTGATCGATCGAAATTTAAATTCTTTTTTATCAATCAAGACTTTTCTCAATCTATCAAAAATCATATTCCATCATCTCACTTTTCTTTCCTCTCCCCCTTTTCTTTCCACACCCTTTTTCCTTCCTCCCAACCAAATAGAACCTAAAAGAATTAAGAATGATCAACAGATATACATACGATAGCAACCTACAAGACTAGATGAGAGAAAGAGAAAGAGAGTTATCGGAAGTGGAAGATACGCTTTTAAAAATAAATAAAAATAAATAAAAAAAAAGGTTATCTGCTTGGCTAGATGAGTAACAAAGAGAGATCAAACTTGGGATATATGGATAAAGAAGAAATAATAAAAAATAAATAAATAAATAAAAAACAAAACAAAACCAACTAAGAACTTAGAAACAACTTGGGTATTTGATGTTTGCCAAGTCACTAAGTTGGAAGTGTGACACCAATCAATTGAGTAAGGAGAAAAGACCAAATTTGGGATATATGGACAAAGAAGACATAATTATGGGAAAAAAAAAAATGAGTTAAAAAGTATTTTGGTATTTGGTTTATGCTAAGTCACAGAGTTGGAACTGTGACACCAACTCAAATGCTATAGTTTATATGATTGTATAGATACAAACAAGCATACATGTGTGTGTGCATTACAAACAAGCATGAATGTTAAAGTATTCCAATGGCGTCAGGATAACATTGATGGCATCAGCAGCAAAATGCTAAAGTCGAGTGTTACCAACCTCAAATCAATAGAGTAAAACAAATATAAGGATGAAGTACACTTCTGGGCCTCAAACTTTTATTCATGTTTCTATTTTGTCTTTGTCTTTCCATTTGCAACAATGTCACCCTTAAACTTTCAATGTTATCCCTCCATCCAAATCCATTTGTTGTTAGCTAATGAGCATGCCACATGACACCCCACATGGTGCTGACCTAGCAGATGTGTTTCCAAGTGGATTAAAAGGATGCCATGTCAACCAAGACGATGCCACATGTAATGTTTCTGTTAGCTAAGATCAAATCAATAAGGATGGAAGGACAATATTAAAATAATGGTGATAGTCTAAGGCAACATTGTTGCAATTGGAAAGACAGATGAAATCCAAACATTAATGAAAGTTGGCGGACCAAAAGTGTACTTAACCCTAAAAGTAACAATGGTTTTAACTTACCTATTCTACCCAAGAAATGAACCCAATAGCAAAGCTCAATTAGTTGAATTCCATTTGAAGTCCTCTGTGAAGCAACGCTATTACCTTTAAAAGGTTATTACAAGAATTCTATATGAAAATTTAATAAATTATAGTATTTAAGGATTTTTCATTATATTTAATGATCAGATTTTATGTACATAAAACAGCTTAATCACTTCCAAAAAAATCATTAACCTATTAAGACTGATCAAACTGGATCAACACTACTAACAGGGACTTAGATTAGCCAACCTCATAAGAGCACTTTGGTTTACAGATAAGAAGGCCACTACTGCATAAATATGCATAATAGAAATTTAGATTTCAATAGAAAGGAGGCTAACCTCAGGGGCCATCCAGAATGGAGTCCCTTTGCAAGACTTAATGTCATTCAATTTGGTAGTCTGAGAAAAAAACAAGCAAACAACCATAACATTACATCAAGTGTTTTAGCATTAGTAGTTCTATGAAACGAGAGAGAGAGGAAAACAAAAAAGTAATTCAGCTGAACAGAGCTACCTTTGCTAACCCAAAATCTGCAAGTTTTACAGATCCACTTGCATCCACCAATATATTAGAACATTTGATATCCCTTGAAAATTGGAAGAGAAAAAGAAAAAATTTAGCACAATGAAAATCCACGTACTATTCAAACTGTGGAAAGCAAGTTTTCAAGTGATCCTTCCATGTTCTAATTCAAACATCAACATTAATGACCATGATATGCTTGCTTTTTCCAAAAAAATTAAATCTCCATAAAGATCCAATCCTTGTCAAAGAGGTAGGTGTGTGTGTGTACACATACACAGGTATGTATGTATGTATGCATATATACATATTCATATATATATATATATATATATATATATAACAAAAAATTAGGCAGTAAGATCATTTGTATCACCTGTGGATCACTTTCTGCTTATGAAGATACATCAATCCATTCAAAATCTGTCTTGTGTAAGCAGACACTTGAGAATCCCTCAAGCGATACTTGCCATAAAGACTGGCAAGTGATCCTTTCGTTACAAGCTCAAGGAAGATATAAAGCTTACTGTCATCCTGGAATTACCATTTTATAAGCAAGAAAGAAAAAGTTTTAACACAGTTGAATAAAATTTTCTGTATTGTATTATAAGAAGAAACAAAGAACTAAAGAAGCAAAGACAAAAACCATATAAAATATATTTACTTATTATACAAAGAAGGAATATCTAGTAATGACTACTGATCAATAAAGCAATGACAAGATAAAGGCTGCGTTAAAAATTGGTGACTTGCATTTCTTTAACATGAATAGTAGTAAGAAGAGGAACAAATGCAGCCTCAAACCACCATAGAAGAAACATGGATTATGCAGATAATATGAGCCAATTCTTATATCTCGAAATATTTTATAGAAAAAAAATAAAAAACAAAGCTAGATTACAAAGAAGAAGAAGTCCCATAGATCCCCCTCACTTGAATTTGTAGTCCAAATTTTAGTAAATACTAGTTTTTTATTTTCTCATCACCTAGCTAATTCGCATAGGTGAAATAATTACATCAGAAAATTGGAGGTTGACAGGTGATTTATAACGAGGAAGCAGATATTAGAGACCAAATCGTCAGGTTCTACTAAAGCCTATATAAGGAATCAATAAGTTAGAGACCTCCGGTGGAAGCGATGCAATTGCCCTCTATTAATATGGAGAAAGGGCAATCTTTAGAGAGACTTTGAGAGGAAGTGTTAGGTGCTCTAAAGGAGACAAGGGAGGATAAAGCACCATGTTCAAATGGCTTCATTATGGCTTTCTTTCAACATTGCTAGAGAGTTGTTGAGGGTGACATCAAGGCTTTCCTCAAGGAGTTTCATGATGCAGGTTTCAATGATCTCTTAACAGACTCAAAAGCTACCGGTCGGGTGTGATTTGTAAATTGGATATCTAGAAGGCATAGGATCATGTCAGCTTGGAGTGTCTACTTTTATTTTGTGATTCGAAAGTGGAACATCTCCTTTATATCAGAATTGTCTTACTTTTGTTTGAGGCTGTCTCAAGTCTAAAAGTGAATTTGGGCACCAGTGAAATTGTTCCCATAGGAGAGGTGGAAGATATAAGTATTTTGATCAATATTGTTACAAAGTTAAAACTACTCATGGGTGTGGTCTGTGGAAGAACATAAGAGTGGGATGGGACAGATTCGTGAGATATATCGGTTGTGTGGTTGGGGATGGTGCCAGGATAAGATTATGGCATGAGATTCGGTGCGGCAATTATGCGTTGAAGGAGCTATATCCATATTTGAACTCAATTGCAGTGGACAAACACACCAGTTTACTCTTTTTTGGTAAAACTGGTTGGAGGAGGGCCTCCATAAAATATCACATTTGCACATAGTTTTAGGGACAGGGAATTGGAATCAATCAACTCTTTTTTCGACACTATTTACTCCAATATCCGAGGTGGAGAGCAAAGGTAAAGATCAGTTTGATGTCAAATCCTACTACAAGTCCTTCGAGGTTCTTACTTATCAAAAAATGATGTGAGTTTTCCTAGGAAGATTGTGTATGGTGCACAATGGTACCAAAAAAAAAGTTGCCTTTTTTTGTTTGGACAAAAGCTTTAGGGAAAAAAAAATATTTTGATAAGAGCTTTAGAGAAAAATCTGAGGAGAATTTGACCAAATGTGGTATCATTTGCTAGTTCATCATTGCACAGTCACCCATGAGTTATGGGCATTTATTTTTGCTATGTTTAGAGCGCAGTGGGTGATGCCGCAGAGGATGATTGATGTTATATTTGTCAGCATAGTTGATGTGGTAGAATAAAAGATCTTTTGTGTGGAATACAGCCCCTCTTTGTAATGTGGACTATGTGGGGGGAGATGAACAACCGGATATTCAATGATGTGGAATTAAATGTTGAAAGTTGGCTTCTTGAGATCGTAGTACGAGTGGCCCAAAACTATAGGCAGTAGTGATATTTATTCTGTGACAGATTTTATTTACTCCCTTTCTTTTCATGTGAAATTATTAGAGCTTGTAATCTTTTAGGAGTACTTTGTGTACACATTCTGTGTCAATAACATATCTCCTCTTTCTCAATATAATTGTATTACTTATAAAAAAAAATGCAAAACAGTATGTGCGACTTCCATCACTGTACTGTTAGGACAAAACTCCCAAATATGCAAATGAGCAAAGATACAGGATCTCAATGAAAAAACAATTTGATCGCAAGAGCAAAAATTTCGCAAAATAGTCCATCAGGCTTTCAGAAGAAAACACATACTTAGTATACCTTGCAAAGAGCACAACTAGAGTTTAGTGGCAACTCACCACCCAAAGAAAGTGGATTGCAGAAAAATAAGTGATTTTCATTCAGAAGATATCATATATGCAGCAGTAAAGAAATGCATTATAAGTACAAAATTGTAAGTCTAATTCCATGATTGTACATTCTAGGAACAAACAAGAAAACCCAACTCATACGTAAGAAGCATACCTTGTCTGTGCCAAGATACCGAACTATATTCTCATGTTCAAATCGACTTAAAAGCGAAATCTCCTACACCAAATAACCAGGGTATTAGGAAAAGGAATCACAATATGCAAATAGCTTTGGCAAATTAAAGTATGAAATTGAATTGAGTTTGACTGTTTGAGGTGGAAAAAAAGAAAGAAAAAGGAAAGAAAAATAATAAACAAGTCCAACTCTTTTTCACCTGCTCAAGGGCCAAAATGTTCTGCTTGCCCTGGCTTCCTTGATCCAGCAACGAAACCTCCTTTACAGCAAAAAAGAAACCATCCCTGCAGAAAAAAATAAAGGCATTAGAGACAGAGAAAGAGCAGACATAAAAGCTTAAAAAAAGCATGTCAACAGTGATCAATTAGAATTACTCCAGCCAGATCTATTTTCACCCCCTCCTTCCCCCAATTTTTTAAGTCCTTGATGCTGGAGATGTTGTAGGCCTGGACGGTCAATTCAAACTTTCAAAGAGGAGGTTTTCAGGGCAACATCTTCTATACATGGGGATAAGGCTCCAGCCAGATGGCTTCTCCATAGCCTTTTTTCAATTGTGCTAGAGTGTTATAAAGGCAAATCTCATGCAGGTATTTCAGTATTTTCATACTCATGGTACTTTTGAGAAAAGTTCAAACGCCACTTTCATTGCTCTCATCCCCAAAAAACCAGGTGCTTTGGAGATTAAGGACTTTAGACAATTAGCTTGGTGATCAGGGTGTATAAGATTATTATGAAGGTGCTGGCAAACCAGTTGAAACTAGTTTTGGACAAGGTGGTTTCTGATTCGCAAATGCTTTTGTAGGTGGGATACAGATTTTGGATTTTGTTCTTATAACGAATGAATGTTTAGATAGTCGTTTAAAGTCAAGCCAACCAGGTGTGTTGTGCAAATTGGATATGGAGAAGGCTTACGATCATGTAAATTGGAGTTTTTTTTTTTTGATAAGTACGATCATGTAAATTGGAATTTCCTCATTTACATGCTTCGCCGCTGCGGTTTCAGCCTTATATGGCAGAAGTGGATTTATAATTGTGTCTCCACGGCTCGTTTTTCTATTTTGGTGAATGGTAGCTTAAGTGGATTTTTTTAGAGCTCTAGGGGTTTGAGACAAGGTGATCCGCTATCTCTACTCTTGTTCCTCATTGTTATGGAGCTGTTAAGTCGCCTATCATCTCGAGCTGGGAATGGGAATTTCATCATGGGCTTCTCGGTTGGCAGCCCAACAGAAGCTCTCCTTACCATTTCACACCTCCTCTTTGTAGATGATACCCTGATATTCTGTGGGAGTGACCCTCATCAGCTTTGGCATCTTAAGATAGTGTTCATATGGTTCCAGGCTGTCTCCGGCCTAAAGATTAATATGGGGAAGTTTGAACTGGTTCTAGTGGGCAATATGGCTGCAGTGGAGGAATTAGCGGGCATTTTGGGTTGTAAAGTTTCAACACTATCTGTAAATTATTTGGAGCTGCCTCTAGGTTCCAGTTACAAGGAGAAATAAATGTAAAATGGCATTTTCAAGAAGACGGAATGTCGCCTTGCCAGCTGGAAGCGTATGCATCTTTCAAAGGGGGGATGTCTTACGTTGATTAGCTTACCCACTTACAATCTCTTATTCCCCAAGGGATTGCTCATCGCTTGGAGAAGATCCAGATGGACTTCTTGTTGGGGGGAGGGGGATGGGAGAGGAATTTAAATTCCATTTGGTTAATTAAAAGCAGGTTGTACACCTATCCATAGCAATGGCTTGGGTATCCATAACTTAGTCCTTTTCAACCAGACGTTAGGAAAATGGCTTTGGCGTTTTGCCATAGAGAGGACGGCTCTTTGGCGTCTGGTGATTGTTCTCAAGTATGGTAGCTTGTGGGGGGATTGGTGCTCTCATAGTGTTTTCAGGACCTTACGGGTTAAGCTTAAGGAAGCCCATTAGAAAGGGTTGGGATAGATTTTCATGATTTTTCAATTATAAGGTAGGCGACGGCTCATCAATCAAATTTTAGATGGATCCGTGGTGTGGTGAGACTTCTTTGAGGGTGAGGTTTCCTAAACTTGATCGGATTGCTAGAAACAAAGATGCTTCGGTTCGGGAATTTGTTGTCTTACACTGATACCAGCTTACATTGTGATGCAAACTAAATTCTACAGAAAACTAGATTGGCATAAACCCCTGAGAGAAAACTCAATCTCAGGGTGATTCTTTGTATTCAATATTTCAATTCAACAATAATCTGCCTTACTCTCCTGCTTGCCCATGAGATATACCTCACGGCTTGACAACAAACTAACAGAATCCATCATAACAGAAATATAACAACCTGCCACCTCATTATAGAGTGTCACAAATATTCTAAAGTAATAATGAAATGCTGAAAATGACATAATAAGTAAATAGAATGAAAATGAATTTCTTTGTGGCAATACTGTTTGCATCACATTGGGAATTAGAATTTAAAGTATAAAAAGAAGTAAATCATATAACAAAAGTAGTAAGATGGCTTACTCAGTGAAGCCCTCATAGACGGTTCCAAAAGAACCACTTCCAAGCAGATCACCCTTTTGCCACGACGTAATACTGCGTCTGAATTTCCCAGAGAGTGAAAGATTGACAATACCGTAATCATTATGATTCGATTCCGAACATACAACGTCTTCATCTTCGTCTTCGTCTATAAGCGGAGCAAATGACTTCAAAATCTCCCAAGTCGAACTCAAGTTATCCACCACCACCGATCGCACCATCACAGGCGGCGGTGCCAGGATCCGCGGCCGAACTCCGTTGATACCTTCTTTACCCACAGTGACCGAATCCCTAACCCTATCTCTGCTTTGGATTTGGATTTTAGGTAAATTGGAAGAAGAAGAAGGAGGAGGAGGCTTTTGCTCCGGTTTAGGCGAAGAAGAAGAAGTTTGATTCCGGAGGCGAGAGGCGAGGTCAGAGGCAGAGCGAGCCTTTTGGGCTTCCCAGGCGGCAGTGGGAATAGCAAAGTCGTCGATCCCGTTAAGGCCCAAAGATCGACAAATGAGATCGAATTCGCCTTCTGTGCCTTCGACTCGGAAGCTTGTTTGGTTACGGGAGAAAGGAGGGAGGTCCAAAGAGCGAGTTCGCTGGCCGGTGGAAGAAGACGAGTCGTCATCAAATGAGGAAGTTAGTAAAGAAGAAGAAGAAGAAGAGATGGGCGCGTCGTAGTCGATATTCTTGTGGGCGTTTCGGCGCTCGAGTTTAGGCCTCATACGCGTTTGCTTTTGCTTTTGCTTGTCCTTAGAGTTATTGTCCATGTCAATTCGCATGCCCTCCTCCTCCTCTCTTTACTTTTACTTGCTACTTGGAGAAGAAGACTCACACAAAAACAAAAAAAGATATTTAAATCGTCGGCGTGACTGGTCTTCTTTGGCCTGCGCTCCACCCACACTCTTTTACTATGCGGACCTCCTCATACAATCTTTAATCACCTCTCCTCGTTTTTTGTCTATTACCTAAACTAAATATAACTAATTAATCTCACACAAAAACGTCATACATTAGTTTCACCCTCGCTACAACAAAGACCAAATATAATGTTATTGTTAATAGTAAACCCATTTTGCTCGCCCCATTCCTCGATGCACTGTGGATCAACAAACCCATTTTTAATTCATTTCTATTTCTTTAAACTTTGCTTTGTCTAGCCTTTCTCGTGGGTGGTCGTCGTTGGGGAAGAACCAAAAAGGGAGAGTGGGTCGGTCGATCGCCAAAGTGGGAGGCTATGGGTGTCATTCTTGTCATATGGATGATTGTTAGAAGTCATTTTTTCGGTTTGCCACATGTCGAACTCCGATTAGGCTTATTTATTGACTTGGGTTCAAAGTTTGAGAAGTCGAGTCTGCTACTCACTTCACCATGGTGATGACAAAAACTAGCAATGCGTTTAAGTGAATTCAACGACTTTGCAAAAATAAAATATGAACGTGATTCTAAAATATGAATGTGATTCTCCAAATAATTTGTTTTAGGGTAAATTAGACGGATACCCTATCTTTTGGGAAAACTAGATTCGCTACACCCTATTTTGGGGAAATGATACTCTGCTCCTAAATTTGCAAAATAATTAACACTTTACCCCTTTTTTTTCCCTTTTTAAAGGAATATTCTCCATTTAAATTTAAAATAATTGAAATATAATTTTTCTTTTTATCTCTAGTTAGTTAGGCATTAGTTAAAAAAATAAATAAATAAATAAACAAAAAAATGGAGTTGAGCGTTGATAATGCCTAAAATCAGTGGGCTCACGCACGGGTCAATCCGAATGGACGATGCTCTCTCCGACGAGTGAATACCTGCAAAACAGAATAACAATTAAAAGAGGGGGGCACCGGCGGTGGTCCGGTGGGGGGAGCCTCCGATGCTTAAGTTAGCAAAGAACGTGACAGAGAAACACGGATTCAGAGAGTCTAGAAGTGAGAAAAAGAGTGAATACCTTTGTCCGAGAATTCCCTGGGTTTATATAAGGAGGCCCTGGTCTTCTAGCCGTTTGTGGTCATTAAATGGCTTTAATATCCAGATTTGTAACCGTCTGGTCCTGATTTGTAACCGTGTTGATTGCCTTGATTCTTGTCCTTAATTTATGCTTTTGACTTTCATTGCTGGGGTTTAAAGATGGCACATTTGCAACCTGGGGTTAACGCTGTCTACAGCTGTAATATTTAATTGCCTCGTCATTGTGCGGTGTATCGTCATTAAGGTTTAATTCTGTCAGTATCAGATGCCCCCTACTCCGTACTATCGTCATATTTTTGACGATGTGCGGGGTACTGAGGTGGAGTGGGGGTTTTACTTTGCCTCGGGAAGTGGGGTCTTCATTTAACGAGGGGTCGTCTTTCTAGGAGTGGGTGACACGTGTCGTCACGTTACTGGTGAGCGTGCTTGAGGCGTCTTGGCGTTAATGTAAGGTGTTGCTTCGGGTGACAGATAACACGTGTCGCCATGTGACTGGCCGGCATGACCGAAGCGTTGCTTCGTCATATCTCGTATTAATGTAGAGGTGTCGCCTCAGATGGCAGATGACACGTGTCGTCATATAATTGATCGGCGTGATCGAGGCGCCGCTCCGTCAGATTCTGTAATAATGTCAAGGTGTCGCTTCAGGCGGCAGAGGACACGTGTCGTCACGTGATTGGACGGTGCGCTCGAAGCGTCGTTTCGTCAGTTTTTGGCGGTTTTTTGAATACGAAGGGTTTTTGTTTTAGGGTTTTTATGCCGATTTCGAGTTTCATTTCCTTCACATTCGAAAAGGAAAAGAGTTTGTTTTGGGGCGAGCGACTGGGGTTTCTCCTTTCTTTTCCGGTGAGTTTTTCAATCCTTTAGCTTTTTCCGATTCGCTCTTTACGTTTTCCGGTCAAATACATTCTGGCTTCGTTCAGTCCGTCCTTTAAGTTATTCTTTGTAGGCGTTTCTAGGTTCGCCGAGGGTAATTTAGGTCCGCCTCCGTTAGAAGGCTACGTTTCCTCCGATAGTGTGCTCCACCGATTAGCGGCGGAGCTCTACTCTATAGTTCACCCGGCCCTCACCACTTGGGAGGCTGTTAGAAATAGGATGGCGGCAAACGAGGCTGAGTGGTCTCTTCCGCTGTCGGAGGAGCTGCCGGAGGGGCTTTCCGACGAGTCTACCGGGGGGGAGGTGGGGAGAGCTTCGTCTGACGCGGTCCCTAGCACTTCGGGGTCTCGTCAGATGCCTAGGGTGAATAGGTCTTGGAAGGCCCTGTCCTTCTTTAGCAAAATAAGGCGGGACGAGGATATAAATAGGATAAGGCGTAGTTATCAGATTCCTGATGACGTCGTCTTAAGGATTCCCGACTCTGACGAGAGAGCGTGTTGCCCTAAATATGAGGGTGACGTGGCTTTCTACGAGGCCGACTTTAAGGCCGGTCTTCGTTTTCCCGTACAGCCCTTTGTTAGGGAGCTTCTAGATTACCTCTCTTTGGCGCCAGGGCAAATAAACCCAAACGGCTGGCGGACGATCATCTCCTGCATGGTTATGTGGAGGGTCACTAGTAATGGGGAGGAGGATCTCACGGTGGACGAGTTCCTCTTCTGTTACGAGCCCGTCCAGATTGCACTTTCCCGGGGTTTTTGGACATTTAAGAATAGGGATGTAAACTCACGGGTCGTCCAGGGGTTACCTTCGTCCGACAGGATATGGAAAGATGGGTACTTCTTTGTGTGCGGTGACAACTGGGAGAGGCTACCGCAAGAAGGCCCTAGGGACTTTGTCGGAGTCCGAAGGACTTGGGGAACCCCCTCGTCGTCCGGTGTGTGTCTATTTTTTAGCAAAAATTATTATTATTGTTATTGTTATTATTTGTTTTTGTATGTGACTTGTTCTCTTGCGTTTTGCAGCTTTAGATCGTCCGTTGTTGAACTCGGTTTGGCAAGAGAGGATTTGGAGGATACTGGAGATCGAAGACCGAAGATACAACATCTTTATTGAGCCGGATTTCCTTGCCACCTTCTCCCTTGGTCCCGTCCCGAGTTCCTCCGTCAAAGCCTTACAGAGAACTAACAAAAAGCGTGGGTTCTCTCGTCAGTGCGCTGGTACGACTTTATTTTGCTTGTTTTGTCGTCCTTTTGATCTTTGTGTATTTTTGGTTCGCAGGTATCAATACAATGAAGCTGAATAAGAGC
The DNA here is from genome assembly GCA_907173295.1 of Fagus sylvatica. Classification (NCBI taxonomy): domain Eukaryota; kingdom Viridiplantae; phylum Streptophyta; class Magnoliopsida; order Fagales; family Fagaceae; genus Fagus; species Fagus sylvatica. Next base: position 3,988,227 of record OU015767.1, on the reverse strand, counting down.
CGTCTGAGGCAAATGGCCCAATCGGGAGAGGTGGCAGCCGCTCCCATTAGCCTGAAACGCAAGAAGCCTGACGAGGGATCTTCGAAGCGGGCTGAGGAAGCGCCCTCACGTCCTTCTGCACCAATCGCTACACCTCCCGTCATTCCAACCGCCGTCCCTTCTGGCCAAAGAGATCCTCCTGTCATCCTGGTGGATTCTGACTTGACTCCTCCAACCGCGGCCTCTACGATCAACCAGAGTCCTCTCGTCGCCATGGATAGGGCGAAAGGAGCCCTAACTCCTCAAGACATGGACGAGTACGCTGTGGCCCACACAGACGACCTTTCGCTACTTATGGTTCATTCCCTTATGCGGGTACAGTTCTCTGTCTTTTTATTGTTTTACATGTTCTTTCCTTAGTGTTTTTGTTCTTGACTTGAGTGTGCTTACAGGGGTTGACTGAGGCCATGGTGATGGCTCGTCGATGTGCTTCTGTGGAGGAAGATCTTGCTCTTCTTCGAGCCAAGTCCATTGCGGACGAGGCGGAGATGAAGAATGCCAAGCGGGCTGTCATGGAGCTGACGAGGGAGAGGAAAGAGGCGCTGGTTGAAGCGGAGAACCTGAGGAAGGACCTGAAGGCACGAGAGGACGATACCAAGGCGGCGGTTGAAGCTAAAGACAAGGCCGAAGCTGATTTCAAACACTTGTTTGGCCAGATTGAAGGGGCCAAAGAGGCTGCAGTGTCTGATTTCAGGGCGTCTGAGGCCTTTGAGGACATCAACACCCGTTACTTCCTATCTGGCTTCGAGGCCTTCAGGAAGCAGGCCGTCCAACGCTTCCCTGGTCTGGATTTCTCTGCTCTTCAGCCGTATGACGATGAAGACTCGGTGATGGACGCTTCTCAGGACCAGGCGGGAGACGAGGATGTAACCTCTAAGTAGTTTGCGGATTTTTTCTTTTTTAGGTATATGAAATTTTCAAACAATATGGGGCCCGTGTTTAGGGCTTTTTAACATTTCTGAACAGTGTGCATGTTTCGTCATTTAAAGACGGTGCACAGAATTATTTTTGGTATGAACTTCTTAACTTGATAGATGTGTGGTTTAGTCTTGCTGGATGTTTTATTTAATTTTGTCTTTTTCTGAGTATTTTTCTGAATTGAAGTGCTGTTTTAGATGGTCCATTCAAACTTGTGAAAATTATGTTTGGATCATAGTATGTTTGTAGGGCGATGCAGTCTAGTTCTTAGGTTTTTAGCTAAAGGATCGTGTCTTTGGACGATTCAGTCTAACTAATTTTTGTTAAAAGATCGTGTTGGACGATTCAGTTTTACTGAGTTTAAGTCAAAAGATCGTGTTTGGACGATTCAGTTTAACTAAGTTTTAGGTTAAAAGATCGTGTTGGACGATTCAGTTTAACTAAGTTTAAGTTAAAAGATCGTGTTGGACGATGCAGTTTAACTAAGTTTAAGTTAAAAGATCGTGTTGGACGATTCAGTTTAACTGTGTTTAAGTTAAAAGATCGTGTTGGACGATTCAGTTTAACTAAGTTTAAGTTAAAAGATCGTGTTGGACGATTCAGTTTAACTAAGTTTAAGTTAAAAGATCGTGTTGGACGATGCAGTTTAACTGTTGGGTTGCTTTGTAGGATATGTAGGTATGAGCTGAGACGCATGATTTTACCGTGGTTCGGCAATAGTGCCTACGTCCACCCTTATTCCTTTATTCGGAGTATTAAATTTTTACAAAGTTGGTCCTTCTTTAGGGATAGTATTTCCTGAGGTGCTCGGCATTCCATGGGTGAGGTAACCGTCGTCCGTTCATGTCTTCCAAGTGATATGTCCCTGGTCGTCGTATCTCTATGACTTTATAAGGTCCTTCCCAGTTTGGTCCTAGCTTCCCTTCAGAGGGATTTTTGGTGGCTAGCGTAACCTTCCGTAAGACGAGGTCACCGACTGACAACTGCCTGGGCTTGACTCTTGAGTTGTAGTGTCGTGCCATTTTTTCCTGATATCTTTTCAATCTTGTTTCTGCTGTTTCTCTGACTTCATCAATTAGATCGAGGTTGAGCCGGAGTTGTTCTTCATTTTTCTGTCCGTCATATGCTAAGGTCCGAAATGACGTTAGTCCTATTTCGACGGGTACCACTGCTTCGCTTCCGAACGTCATTCGAAATGGTGTTTCGCCTGTTGGTATCCTGACTGTTGTTCTGTAGGCCCAAAGTATGCTCGGAAGTTCTTCTGGCCATAGCCCTTTTGCCCCCTCAAGTCGGGTTTTGATGAGTTTGAGTAGTGAACGATTCGTGACCTCGACTTGTCCGTTGGCTTGTGGATGGCCAGGAGATGAATAATGGTTGTGGATGCCTAGTTCTTGAGAGAATTGTCTGAATCTGGGGTTATCAAATTGCTTCCCGTTGTCTGATACGAGTACTCGTGGAATCCCAAACCTGCAGATCACCGTCTTCCATACGAAGTTCTGGATGTTTCTTTCTGTGATGGTTGCCAATGGTTCTGCTTCTACCCATTTGGTGAAATAATCTATCGCAACAACGAGAAATCTAAGTTGCCGTCTTCCTATTGGGAGTGGTCCCATGATATCTAAACCCCACTGTGCGAAGGGCCAGGGTGCCGTCATTGGTACCAGTTCCATCGGAGGTGAGTGTAGGAGGTTGGCGAACCGTTGGCATTTGTCGCAGTGCTGGACGAATTGGTAGGTGTCAGCTTCCATGGACGGCCAATAATAGCCTGCTCTGACGATCTTTCTTTGTAAAGCTCGTGCGCCTGAGTGGTCGCCGCAAACACCTTCGTGTATTTCCCTCATGACGTAATTAGCCTCGTTTGGTGCCAGGCATCTGAGGTAAGGGAGGGAGAAGCCTCTCTTGTATAGTGTTCCCTGCAACATGAGAAAGCGTGAAGCGCGTACCTTTAATCGTCTGGCTTCGTGTCGGTTGTCTGGTAATGTTCCTTCTTGTAAGTATGAGATTATTGGTGTCATCCAAGAAATTTCAGTATGGATGGGGTTCACCTCAGTCGTTTGCAGGCTTGATTGTTGGACGGTCTTGATTTTGTCGTCGACCGTTGATGACGAGGCAGCTTTGGCCAGCTGGTCTGCCTCTGTATTTTGTTCTCGTGGTACGCGACAGAGCCTTACTTCATGGAACTGGCCTATTTGATGTCGGGCCAGTTGTAGGTATTGCTGCATACGCCCTTCTTTTGCTTCATAGTCTCCGTTTACTTGTCCTACGACGAGCTGCGAATCACTACGTACGTCTAGCTCTGTGGCTCCCAGTATCTTGGCCGTTTTGAGTCCCATCAGAAGAGCTTCATATTCAGCTTCGTTGTTGGTGGTTGGATACTGCAGTCGTATTGCTTGTTTGATGATGTCACCTTCTGGGGACCTCAAGACTATGCCCACTCCGCCTGAGTCCTTTGTCGACGACCCATCTATGTTCACCGTCCACTTCGATGCCTGCTCGACGTCTTCCGTTGGCTCGTCATCTTTCGAGGTGAACTCTGCTATAAAGTCTGCCAGGGCTTGAGCCTTGATCGCTGTTCGTGGTCGGTAGTCGATGTCGAACTCGCTGAGTTCAATCGACCACTGGATAAGTCGTCCAGCTGCATCTGGTTTGTTCATTGCTTTCCGTAATGGGTGGTTGGTGAGTAACACAATCGTGTGAGCTTGGAAGTATGGGCGGAGTTTCCTTGCAGCTGTCACTAGGGCGAACGCTAACTTTTCCATAGGAGGATATTTTTCTTCGGCTCCTCTCAGCGCTCTACTCGTGTAATAGACGGGTAACTGTCGTCTTTCTTCTTCCCGGATTAGTGCGGAGCTGACGGCAGTTGGTGACACGGCCAGATATAGGTAGAGCTCCTCGCCTTGCTTAGATGGGCTAAGCAAGGGTGGTTCCGTCAGGTACTTCTTGAGCTCTTCAAATGCTTGTTGGCATTCGTCGGTCCATTCAAACGCCTTCCTTAATGTTTTGAAGAAGGGTAGGCATTTGTCTGTGGATCGAGACATGAATCGATTCAGTGCAGCTATTCTTCCCGTCAATCTTTGTACTTCTTTGGTGTTCTTTGGTGGCTGCATTTCTAATATCGCTTTGATCTTGTCTGGGTTGGCTTCTATGCCTCTCTGCGAAACCATAAAGCCAAGAAATTTTCCTGAATAAACACCAAATGCACACTTACTTGGGTTCAGCTTCATCTGGTACTTGCGGAGCGTTTGGAAAGTCTCTCTGAGGTCGTCCAGGTGACCGTCTTCCTCTTTGGACTTTACCAACATGTCGTCGACGTAAACTTCGACGTTCCGGCCAATCTGGTCGTGGAACATTCTGTTCATCAGTCGTTGGTAGGTGGCTCCGGCGTTCTTCAGTCCGAAAGGCATCACCTTGTAGCAGAAGAGCCCTCTGCTGGTGATGAAGGATGTCTTTTCTTGATCGCCCTCGTCCATCACTATTTGGTTGTAACCTGAAAAGGCATCCATAAATGTTAATAGTTTATGACCAGCTGTCGAGTCGACTAGCTGGTCTATTCTTGGGAGAGGGAAGCTATCTTTAGGACATGCTTTATTTAGGTCGGTGAAGTCGACGCACATTCGCCACTTTCCGGTACTTTTCTTTACCATGACTACGTTGGCAAGCCAGTCGGGGTAGAATACTTCCCTGATGAAGTTTGCTGCCAGGAGTTTGTCCACCTCTTCCATGATGGCATTGTTCCGCTCTGGCGCGAAGACTCTTCGTTTCTGTTTTATTGGACGGAGAGAAGGGTCAACATTTAACTTATGTGAAATGATGGAAGGGTTGATACCTGGCATGTCTTCGTGACTCCATGCGAAAACATCTTTGTTATCTTTTAAGAACTGAACCAGTGATTCTTTTATTTTTGGGGGAAGGTCAGCTCCAATTTTGGTCGTCCTTTCTGGTCGTCCATCTTCTAGCTCGATGGTGTCCAGCTCCCCAGAAGGCTTCACTAGAACCTTCTGTTCTTCAATGCTCATCGTCTGATTCTGTCCTCCTGACCCGAGGGAGGCAAGGTAACATTCTCTGGCTGCTACTTGATCTCCTCTGACTTCTCCTATTCCATGCTCAGTGGGGAATTTGAGGAGAAGGTGGTATGTGGAGGTCACGGCTCGGAGTCGGTTGAGGGTTGGTCGTCCGATTATTGCGTTGTATGCTGATGGGCAGTTGACGACGAGGAAGTCGACCGTCTTAGAGACCGTCTTTGGGTGAGTACCGACCGTTATCGGTAAGGTCACAATACCGACTGGGCAGATCTTGTCGCCTGTGAATCCCACGAGTGGTGCATCCATGGGGCGCAGTTTGTCCTTGTCAAGCCGCATTTGCTGGTAAGCGGGGAGGTAGAGTATATCAGCCGAACTCCCGTTGTCTACCATTACTCGCCTTGTGGTGAAACCTGCAATGTTAATCGTTATCACTAGGGCATCGTCATGGGGCTGATGGGTGCCTCTGGCGTCCTCTTCGCTGAAAGAGATGATCTGGTCGTCGAGGCGGATGTTCTTTGGTGGGCGCTGGACGACCATGATGTTGTGTACTTGCCTCGCATACGCTTTCCTTGAGGCTCTTGAGGTTCCTCCTGATGCTGGTCCTCCAACGATGGTTCTGATTTCTCCTATGGGTCCTGGCCTGTTGGGTTCGGCCTGTTCCCTCTGTACTGGAGGCTTTGCTGGACGGGTATTCGTTGGACGATTGACATACTTCTGCAGTTTGCCCTGCCGGATGAGTGTCTCTATTTGCTCTTTTAAGGCTACGCACTCTTCTGTGAGATGTCCATGATCTCTGTGGAACCTGCAATACAAGTTTTTAGGTCGGCTGTTAGGATCTGAACGTATCTTACCTGGCCACCGAAGTGATGGGTCGTCTTGTATCTGCAAGAGTAGTTTGTCGATAGGTGTGTTCAGAGGTGTGAAACTGCTGAATTTCACGGGGGGTGCGGTCGTCCGTTTTCGTTCCGGGGTTTCGGTGAATTTCGGAACTTTTTGCTTGGAAGGTTCAGGTTTGCGATCCTCAACTTCCTTCCGCCTTTTCGGTGGTGGGTCGTCCATAGCCTCTAGGGCGTCCTCTGCGTTCATGTGTTTCGTAGCTTCGTACATAAGCTCTGACATTGTTTCTGGGGGGTCCTTGCAGAGTTCATAGAGGAAATCCCCTTTTCGCAGACCCGCCATGAAGGCTGTTACTGTGACATCTTCTTTTGGACGATCTATCTTCATCGCTTCTTCGTTGAAGCGGTGTACAAATGTCCTCAGTGATTCTCCTTCCATTTGCTTGACGCTGAGCAAGTGAGTTGGCGGTCGTCCCCTTCGTTGGCTGCCGATAAAGTGATCGATGAATGCACGGCTGAGCTGGACGAATGAACCGATCGACTCTGATTCGAGCTTGTTGAACCATACCCTTGCAGATCCCCTCAGTCCCAGGGGGAATGCTCGACACATTACTTCTTCAGGGACGGCTTGCAGCTGCATGATTGTTTTAAAGGCCTCTAGGTAGTCAAATGGGTCCTTGGTTCCATCGAAGTTTTCTAGCAATGGTACCTTGAATCTGGACGGGAGCGGGAAGTCAGCGATGCTTGGGATAAACGGAGAATCAGCCCGGTGTACGAGGTTGTCGAGGTTGCGAGCAGCTTTCGCTCTCAGGCTGTTCTTCATGTCTCCCATTTGCTTCCTCATTTCTCGCAATTCTTTCTCCAAACGTGCCGTTTTGTCATCCGGATCTCTTGTGGATCGGTCTGGATGATCAGGTTGTCTGGAGGAGTTTCCTCGTCGATCTTCTCGTTCAGGCTGCTTGGACGACCTATCTGGTCGTTCCGGCTGTTTGGACGACCTCGTCGTTTTAGCCGTCTTGTGCTGGCTGGGTGGAGCGGAACTTCCTGCGCTTTCCGCTCTGTGCCTGCTGCAGGGGCAGGAGTTCTCTCAACTTCGTCTCCCCTACGACGGGTGACTTGATGGCTGTCAGCTTCCTGGTCATTCGACCTGTTTCCACCCCGCGGAGGAGGTTGGTTGTTGTCATGGGGGGTTGGGGGCCCCTTCCTGATGGCCTGCCATAACTCTTGATTCTGACGAGATGTTTCTCGAGCGAGGTCCTGAATGCTGGTGGCGATGACCTGCATTTGCCTCTCAATTGGAGTCATGGTGGGGTCAGCACTGGTTCCGTCGTTGGGAGCTCCTTCCATGATCGCTATCGACCTGTGTGCGGCCCTTTTTGCTCTAAGAACGACAGTGGCTTATTAAGTCGTTCCCACAGACGGCGCCAACTGATAATGCCTAAAATCAGTGGGCTCACGCACGGGTCAATCCGAATGGACGATGCTCTCTCCGACGAGTGAATACCTGCAAAACAGAATAACAATTAAAAGAGGGGGGCACCGGCGGTGGTCCGGTGGGGGGAGCCTCCGATGCTTAAGTTAGCAAAGAACGTGACAGAGAAACACGGATTCAGAGAGTCTAGAAGTGAGAAAAAGAGTGAATACCTTTGTCTGAGAATTCCCTGGGTTTATATAGGGAGGCCCTGGTCTTCTAGCCGTTTGTGGTCATTAAATGGCTTTAATATCCAGATTTGTAACCGTCTGGTCCTAATTTGTAACCGTGTTGATTGCCTTGATTCTTGTCCTTAATTTATGCTTTTGACTTTCATTGCTGGGGTTTAAAGATGGCACATTTGCAACGTGGGGTTAATGCTGTCTACAGCTGTAATATTTAATTGCCTCGTCATTGTGCGGTGTATCGTCATTAAGGTTTAATTCTGTCAGTATCAAGCGTTAATTATTTTGCAAATTTGGGAGCAGAGTGTCATTTCCTCAAAATAGAGTGTAGAGAGCCTAGTTTCCCAAAAAAAAAAAAAAGTGTCAATGTAATTCACCCTTTGTTTTAATGAGAACATATGAATATGAAAAGTAAAAGTAGAAAAATTAAAAGAGAAACAATGAAGGAGAAATTAATATTGTTATTTATGCATTCAAAAAATAAAATGGATGGGTTTATGTATCTACTGAATGAGTTTTTCTAAACTTAGAGATTTTTTTTTTCTTCTAAGATTTTTTTTTTTTATGGCTGAGTGTTGTTGTTTTTTACATAGCACTTGGGCTGGCCTGTATAGTGTTTGATTAGGCCATGGAAATAACCTCAAGAATAGACTATATTCACTGATCTATAACACAGATTAATCTTGTGCAATGAACCAAACTTGGAAAATACAATAAATCAAGTTTTTTTGCCAAAATAAGAGGCATGATTAAATAAAGTAAGCATGACTGACTTCCTCTAAAGGGAAAATCTGTCTCTATAGTTGTTGGATTCAAGGACCCCTAAAAATAGGCACTTATTGTTGGCTTTATTAAAGGCGTTGTGTGTCTATCAACTCCTCTTATCCTGTAGATGTTTGAGTTTCTCTTGGGTGATCTAAGATTTGCGCATCATTTTTTATCAAGAGGTTGTGGACTGGCTTTTATTGGTTGGAGCTGTGTGTTGGGTAGTCATCTCCATCTAGCAAATACAAGGATCCTTCAAATAACAACCAAGTTTTATACACTCACTTGTTTAAGGCTTCATGATGGCTCATAGCTGCTCCAAGTTCATACGTGAACTTTATAGTTTATTGAGCCTAACATCAATTGAGGAAAAAATTTCATACCCTCAAGTCACCCTTCCTACATGGGCTTGTTAAATTGTATGGATTGTGTGAGCAAGGTAGAAAAATGGGAGCCCAAGCTTGGGCTTGGCCAAAATTCTTTTAAACCACACGGGCCTTGAGTGTTTAGGCTTGCGAAAAATCAGCCTCGAACAACGATTAATAGTGTGGTAGCCGTGGATGGTCACCGATCGAGAAAGAAACAAAGCCCTGGAGGCAATTTCTAGGTCTCAGATAACAAAGGAGTCTGAGGAGAAAGTAGAAAAAAGAATTGTTCGGTGGAATAGAGAGGTATGGGTCTCGGTAAAGTAGAAAAAGAATTTAGCAAAAAAGAAAAAGAAAAATGATATTAAAAGAATAAAAACTATTAAAATACAAATAGATAAACAAAATAGAGAGTTTAATATAGTTTTATTTGAATAGTAAGTTAGCTAAAATTTAAAAAAAAAAAAAAAAAGTAAGTAAGTATGATAGTAATAATTAGACTAACATTATCTAGAGGTTGATGCAAATGTTCTTAGCCTTAACACTTCAGTCACTAAAATTTAGAAATGAACAATACCTCACCCCATGGAGTGACATATTGTTCATCACCATCCTATTTTTTATCCTTTGTTATTTAGAAAGCAGGTCAATCTCTCTCTCTCTCTCACACTCTCTCTCTCTCTCTCAAACGCCAATGATGATGTTTGAAAATCAGTGGGCTCGTACACACTTCGATTGAAAGTTGGAAGGCCTGCTGATAAGTCATGAAATATGACTTATTTACATGCATTTTAGAGAGATTCTACTGGGATTGTGTTGCATTACATGTCTAATTACACTTAAATAGATGTTAGTTGTTCAATTCATTGAATTACATGACTTAAGCATTTAAGTGTATTAATTTGATCCTTTAGATGTTAATTTGGGCTATGTTTTATTGTAGATACAAGCTGGATCAGATTGGAGTAGATAGCACAAGCTGGAAGGAGCAGAAAAGAAGAAAGGAGTAATAAAGCAAAATTCAGCCAACTAGATTGGGACATCCAGGCGACTCGATGGAGCTCCAAGTAACTGCACCTTTAAGTGCGAACTCCAGAATTCAAATCAAGAAGAATCTAGGCGACTAGATTAATTGTTCAGAATCAGGCAGAAACTCCAAACCTCGAGAATCCAGGCAACTGAATTGGATCCAGCTAACTGGATTAATTAATCCAAATTAAGCAAAAACTTCAAATTTCAAGAATCCAGGTGACTGAATTGAATCCAGGCGACTGGATTCGCGCGAATTCAGTTTTAAAGAAAGCCCATTTGTGTTTTAAAGCACTCTGAACTCAAGACCCGTTGACCCAATTTGTTTAGGCTTTGAAGTCCGAATTAGAGAAGAGGATTAGGGTTTATATAGGGTTTAGATTAGACGTTAGAAATTACACTTAGACAAACTTACTCTCTCTCTCTCCCAAGCTTAGGTTTTCACTTCCATGGCCGCCTAAGCCCCTTGCTAGGGCTAGGAGCTATGCTTTTTGTATAACGGTATGAGTACTTCTTTTAATGTTAAATTACATTTGATTGTTATTTTATTGATGCCTATTTATATATGTTTTATTCCGTAATTTCTATAAGTTTAATCATGTTTTTCTTATGATTAAGGGGGAATATTGCATGGTTTCAATTAGGTATCGTGATTTATAAAATTGAAAGGTTTTTCTAAATATTACTCTAGCCACTTTATTTTCTCCGGTTATATAGTGTTCTTGAGTTCTCTTAGTTCAACCATGTCAAAAGTTTTTTAAAAGGAAAATAATCAACTGTATACTGTTATTAGAACAAGGTTTTTAACCGGGATTATAAGGGAATCATACCAGTATAGAGAAACACCCCGAAACCCTAGTGCCTTTTACTCATATATTTTTTACAAAATTTTCATAAACCAAATCCATTTTACCCTTCTAAATATTGATTTACATTGTCTTTTGAAAACACAGTTCACTAAGGATCAACAACCCCTTACATGTACTACAAGGTACCGCTTATTATTGAGCAACATCACCTGCGTTCATAAATAATAAGTTAACGAAGACACCGAAAAGAATCTGGTGTAGGTTTCTCCGATGCTAAAGTCAGTGACTTAATCAAAAAGTGAATAACTTTTACATAGAGCATATAGAGAATGAATAATAATAAGATTATGCGTACTATCTGAGGGTGAGAGAAGGTCCCTTTTATAAGGTTTTTATCATTAATGACCTTTTGATTGAAATGAATGCCGGCCTTGATTCTTACTTATAATTAATGGGACATTATAACAGATTGCCGTAATTATAACACCTGGGTTTTGAATGAGGATAGCTGGCATAATGTATCCCGTGATTGTTGCGTTTTTAATGAGATGATTTGGACGATCGTCCATATGACGTTCATTGAACGATCTTACACTGAGTGTTTAGATGAATGACGATCGTCTTTGTTACTCGTCGGTTGCGGGGTATTTTAGTATCATCAGATGCCCCCTTAATTCTTAAATCGGACTAGGACTTCTTAAGGAATTTAATGTGGTGGAGGGTATGAGCGTAATTTCGCTGTGCTTTTCTTGTTACTAATGCGGGAAGTGATGAGACACGACCTTTGGCGGTAGTTTTTTGCCACATGTCATGATTTCAGCAGTTGGATCCCAATCGACGCGTCAATTCATCTAGTATGAGGGTTTTGAAAAGTTTTGAACTATCAAAACCAGTATTCTTTCTTGTTTTTCACATTGTTCAACCTTGGGTGTTTTTGCTCTGGCGATTTTTCTCTTCCTCACGTTCCTTGCACTAGGATTTTTTCCAGTGAGTATTTCTACATCTTAGTTTGATTTTCAAGTTCTTTTTAGCACTGGATTCTCTGAGTGTACCATTTAGGATCTTTTTTGTGGGTGTGTGTTGGTTCGCCGAGAGTAATCTAGGGTCTCCTCCTCTTGGTGATTATCTTCCTTCTTCTAGTGTGCTCCACCACTTATCGACGGAGCTCTACTCTCTTTCTTTCCTGCGATAAGCACTTGGGGTGTAATAAGGTGTTCTATGGCGGCCAACGAGGCTGATTGGCCGGTGGTGTTGTCTAAGGAATTACCTGAGGGTTTGTCCTCGTCAGGGAGGGAAATGAGGAAATGTCGTCCGAAGTAACTACCTCGACTCGAGTGCTGTCTAGACCATCTAGGGTGTATAAACATTGGTCGGTTTATTAGTACTTTTCTCGCTTTAATGACGAGTCTTTAAAGAGGATTAGGTATAGATACCAAATTCCTGGGGACGTCGTTCTTAGGATACCTAATCCAGATGAGCAGGTGTGTTCACATGTTAAAGACGTCCCTTTTTATGAATTGACGATGACGGCTGGTCTTCGTTTTCCCGTCCAACCATTTATTAGGGAGTTGTTAGATTTTCTCTCTTAAGCACCGGGCTAGGTTGCTCTGAATGGGTGGAGAGTGATCATTTCCTCTATGGTGATGTAGAGAGAAAGTAGTAATGGTTTGGATGACATCACCGTAGAAGAATTTCTTTACTGTTTTGAGCCAAGTCAGATAGTTGCTTCTTCAGGCTTCTAGACTTTTAGGAATAAGGACAACTCTGTGAAGTTGGTAGAGGGGTTACCATCGTCCAATCGTGGTTGTAAGGATGGATATTTTTTTGTTAGTGGGGATAATTGGGAAAAGCTCCCTGAAGAAGGTGAAGACTACATCCAGATTCGAAGGACGTGGGGAACTCCTTCGTCATCTGTGTGTGTGTTACTCTCTCTCCTTTTGTTTTTTTTTTTTTTTTTTGTTTTGTGTGTGTGTTTTGACGAATTTTGTTTTCGTACAGCTTTAGCTCATCCAGCACTTTCCCAAGTTTGGAGAGATCGTGTTTTGAGAGCTCATCATCTTTCCAATCGTCATTATACGAACTACATCCAACCAGATTTGTTGTTTCGCCATTCCTTTGGTCCTGAACCTAGTGCAATCGTCCTTACTCTTATCCAGGCCAACGAAAAAAGTGAGTGTTCTCCTTTTCTTGTCTTCGATCTAATTGCCGTTTCATTATTTCTTATTTTGGTTCTCTCTTTGCCCAGGGCTAGCCACCATGAAAATCAACAAGAACAAACTGAAGAATATGGTGGAGAAAGGAGCGCCAGTAATGACGACTGGTTTGAAAAGGAAGAAGGTCGACGAAGGTCAATCATCTGTTCCTCCTGAGCAAAGCGGTCTTTCTTTGAAAAAAGCGTCAGTCGCTCAATTGCCCACACCCATTCTTCAGACTCCCCTGGTCTTTCAGATCTCTGATGAGGAGATAGCTGTGGTGCAGGCCACTGATGGGGGGCGACCATATTCCGGAGCCATGGTCTAACAGCAAGAAGAGCTAAGGCTGTGATCACCGAGCCCTTCGAGGAGTATGCTAATGCTCAAACGGAAAATATTTCCAAGATGATAGTCCATTCTCTCATGCGGGAAAGTTTAGTTTGTATTTGTTGGACGAAAAGTCACTTGTTTTAGAATTTTATATATGTATATTTCATCTTATTCTAGTCTTTGAACGAGGCGATGGTGATTAGTCGTCGTTGTCTTACCCTGGAAAATGACCTCATTCATTTGAAGGGGAGACTAGCAGAATCAGAGGCTTCTCAGAAAAACTTGAACCAAGCGATCTTCGAGCTGGGTAAGGAGAAGAAGGATGCGTTCGAGGAGCTGGAGAGGATCAAAGTCGACTTGGCTACTAAGGACGGGGATGTCAAAGCTGTCGTGGATGCTCGTGATGAGGCTGTGAAGGAGATGAAGCATTTGATGGGTTAGGTCGAAAGTGCTAGGGTGGCGACGGTATCGAATTACTAGGCTTCTGAAGCTTTTGAGGACAACAACCTCCAGTTCTTCTACTCCAGTTTTAAAGCTTTTAGAAAGCAGGCTAAGGAAAGGTACCCAGAGTTGGACTTTTTTGTGTTCCAGTCGTATGACAATACTGTATCTGTCAATAACGTTGGCAGTAGGAAGGGTGGTGATGGCGATCAAGCAGACGATGCTACTTCCTAACTGATTTAGCTGGTTTAATGGGGCTTGTGTTTTGGCCCCCTTATTTTTGTCATACAAACAATTAAGGTCGATGTTTTAGACCTTTTTAATTTTGTGGTCTTTTGAACAGTTTTTTGAGATCTGTATGGATTACTTTATTTGTTATATTTTCTTACTTTTACCTTTATCTTTAAACTTTATTTAGGATAATTTCCTAATTTTGGAAGGGGATGATTTCCAAGTCAAATTTTTGGACGACTTGCCCTTTTTTGGCTAGAAGATTGTGTCTTCGTGATTCAACTTGTTTTAGGATGACTTTTTAACTAAAAGGATCATGTTCAACGATTTAGTTTAATCTAAAAGTGAATTTTTGTTAAAAGATCGTATTTGGACGATGCAATTTAACTTAGGATTTTTTTTAGTATAAAAGATCGTGTTGGATGATTCAGTTTAATCTAAGAGTTTCAATTAAAAGATCATGTTTGGACGATGCAATTTAACTTAGAATATTTTTAGTTTAAAAGATCGTGTTGGATGATTCAGTTTAATCTAAAAGTGTGCTTCAGTTAAAAGATCGTGTTTGAATGATGCAGTTTAACTTAGAATATTTAGAGTCGACACCAGATTTACCGTGGTTCGACAATAGTGCCTATGTTTACCTTATTTTTTCTTTTATTGCAAATGCTCTTGTTTACAGATACAATTTGGCCTAGAGGTAATATTTTTTGAGATGCTCAATGTTCCATGGATGAGGAAGTCACCTCCCGTCCATTGCTTCTAAGTGATATGTGACTCGTCGATGAACTTCAACGACTCTATATGGTCCTTCCCAGTTTGGACCCAATTTTCCTTGGGTGGGGTCTTTGGTGGCTAGTGTGATCTTTCGTAGTACGAGATCTCCAATTTTGAACTATCTTGGTTTGACTTTCCTGTTGTGATGTCGAGCCATATTCTCCTGGTATCTTTCCATTCTTGCTTCTGCCTTTTCGCGAACTTCATCAACTAAATCAAGGTTGAGACGGATTTGTCCTTCATTTTGGCAATTGTCATACGCTGATGTTCGGAAGGTCGTTAGTCCTATTTCAACGAGGATGACCGCTTCAATTCCGAATGTCATTCGAAATGGTATTTCTCTTGTGGGTATTCTTACCGTCGTTCTATAAGCCCATAGGACGCTTAGGAGTTCTTCTGGCCATAACCCCTTTGCCCCCTCAAGTCGAGTTTTGATGAGTTTGAGCAACGACTGATTTGTTACCTCAACTTGTCCATTGGCTTGTGGATGACCAGGAGATGAGTAGTGGTTGTGGATGCCTAATTCTTGGGAGAATTGTCTGAACCTTGGATTGTCGAACTGCTTAACATTATTGCAGACGAGAACTCGTGGAATGTCGAATCGACATATTACTGTCTTCCAAACGAAGTTTTGGATGTTCTTCTCAATTATTGTGGCTAATGGCTCTGCTTCTACCCATTTGGTGAAATAGTCGATCGCGACTACTAGGAATTTCAACTGGCGTTTTCCAGTCGGGAAAGGCCCCATAATGTCAAGTCCTCATTATGCAAATGGCCAAGGTGCTGTCATAGGTTTTAGTTCTTCTGATGGGGAGTGGAGTAGGTTAGCAAAGCGCTGGCACTTGTCACAATGTCAGACGAATACATTGGCATCTGTTTGTATGGACGGCCAATAATAACCTGCTTTGATGATCTTCTTAGATAATGAACGAGCTCTTGAGTGATTTCCGCATACCCCTTCATTTATTTCTTTAAGGACATATTCTGCTTCTGCCGGTGCAAGGCATTGCAGGTAAGAAAGAGAGAAACCCCTCTTGTATAATGTGCCTTGCAAAATAATGAATCGTGATACGTGTACCTTTAGTTGTCTTGCTTCGTGTCGGTCGCTTGGTAGGGTTCCTCATTGTAGATAAGAGGTTATAGGCGTCATCCAAGAAGTCTCTGTGTTGACAGGGTTTGCTTTGATCGCCTGTATGATTGTTGGATGACTTCAAACTCCTCCTTCCATTCATCCACTGAGGCTGACCTAGCTAGTTGATCTGCAGCTGTGTTCTGTTCTCGTGGTATACGAGTGAGTTTTACTTCTTGGAATCGGCTAATTTGATGTTGGACGAGGCTGAGATACCGCTACATTCGTTCTTTTTTAGACTCATAGTCCCCGTTGACTTGTCCCACAATGAGTTGAGAATCACTATGGGCGTCTAACTTGGTTGCCCCTAGTGTTTTAGCTAACCTTAGTCCAGTCAGTAGGGCTTCATATTCCGCTTCATTGTTTGTGGTTGTATATTATAGGCGTATGGCTCATTTGATGACGTCACCCTCAAGTGATTTCAATATTACACCCACTCCTCCTACGTGCTTTGTTGATGACCCATCTGTATGGATCGTCCATCGTGATACTTGTTGTTCTTCTTCTTTGGGTTCATTTTCCTTGACGGTGAATTCAGCTACGAAATCAACCAATGCTTGTGCTTTGATTGCTGTTCGAGGTCGATAGTTAATGTCGAATTCGCTAAGCTAGATCAACCATTGTATGAGTCATCCAGCTGCATCTGGTTTGCTCATTGTCTTTCGTAGTGGGTGGTTTGTGAGAACCACTATGGTGTGAGCTTGGAAGTATGGTCGAAGTTTTCTCGTTGCTGTTATAAGTGCAAAGGCCAATTTTTCCATGGGTGGATACCGTTCTTCTACTCCCTTGAGTGCTTGGCTTGTATAATAGATGAGTAACTGTCGTCTATCTTCCTCTCGTATAAGAGTTGAACTGACAGCCGTTAGTGAAACGACTAGGTATAAGTAGAGTTCTTCACCTTGTTTAAAGGGGCTAAGCAACGGGGGAGTTGCTAAGTAAACCTTGAGTTCTTCGAAGGCTTGTTGGCATTTGTCCGTCCACTCGAAGGCTTTCTTTAAGATTTTAAAGAAAAGTATGCATTTGTCAGTCGATCGAGAAACGAAGTGATTAAGCATTGCAACTTTTCCTATTAGCCCTTGTGTTTCTTTGATGGTTTTTGGGGGTTGCATGTCCATGATTGCTTTGATCTTGTCTGGATTGGCTTCAATTCCTCTCTGTGAAACCATAAAACCAAGAAACTTACTAGAGTAAACACCAAAGGCACACTTACTTGGATTTAGCTTCATTCGGTATTTCCGGAGTGTTTTGAATGTCTCTTCCAAGGCATCCAAATGACCTCCTTCTTTCTTGGACTGTACCAGCATGTCATCAACGTAGACTTCGATGTTTCTACCTATCTAGTCATGGAACATTCGATTCATGAGTCGTTGGTAAGTAGCTCCTGCATTTTTTAACCCGAATGGCATAACCTTGTAGTAGAAAAGTCTTGTGCTTGTGATGAAAGATGTCTTCTCTTGGTCGTTCTCATCCATCACTATCTAGTTATACCATGAAAATGCATCCATAAATGTTAGTAATTTATGGCCAGCTGTCGAATCGACTAGTTGGTTTATTCTTGGCAAGAGGAAGCTGTCTTTGGGGCAGGCTTTGTTGAGGTCAGTAAAGTCGACGCACATTCATCATTTCCCGTTGGTTTTTTTAACCATGACTACGTTCGCCAACCATTCAGGGTAGAAGACTTCCCTGATGAAGTTTGCAGCCAAGAGCTTGTCTACTTCTTCCATGATGGCATCGTTTCTTTTAGGAGCAAAGATTCTCCATTTCTGTTTTATTAGACGAAGATAAGGATCAACATTCAACTTATGAGAAATAATTAAAGGATCGATACCTGGCATGTCTTTGTGGCTCAATGCGAAAATATCTTTGTTGTCTTTTTGGAATTGAATTATTGACTCTTTCACTTATGGAGGTAGGTTAGCTATGATTTTGGTTTGTCTTCTCAGGGTGGTCTTCTTCCAAGCTGACCATGTTCAATTCTTCAGATGGCTCAACCAAGGTTTTTCGTTCCTCGATCGTCATTGTCTGTTTCTGTCCTTCTGTCCCTAGTGAGGCGAGATAGCATTCTCTGGCCGCCACCTAGTCTCCTCTAACTTCTCCTATTCCTTGTTTAGTTGGGAACTTGATGAGTATATGGTAAGTAGAGGTTACTGCTCGTAGTCTATTGAGCATCGGTCGTCCAATGATAACGTTATATGCCGATGGGCAGTCGACGACAAGGAAGTCTACTGTTTTGGAGACTTGCTTTGGATATGTGCCAACTGTGATAGATAATGTGACGATACCAATGGGACAGACTTTGTCGCTTATGAATCCTACAAGTGGTTCTTCCATGGCTCGCAATTTTCCTTTATCAAGCTTCATTTGTGGGTATATCGATAGGTACAATATGTCTGTTGAACTACCGTTGTCCAACATTACTTGTCTGGTTGTGAAACTAGCGATATTCATGGTTATGACGAGGGCATCATCGTGAGGTTGATGAGTTCCTCTAGCGTCTTCTTTGCTGAAGGAGATTACTTAATCTTCTAGACGAATATTCTTAGATGATCGTTGGACGACTAGGATGTTGTGTACCTAACGTGCATAGGCTTTTCTCGAAGCGCGCGATGTTCTTCCTGATGTAAGGCCTCCTATGATGGTCTTGATCTCTCCAACGGGCCTAGGCCTACGATTCTCGGTCTGTTCTTTTGGCCCTTGAACCTTTTGCGGACGAGTATTTGGTGGAAGACCAACATACTTTTGTAATTTTCCTTGTCGAATGAGTGTTTCTACCTGTTCTTTCAACGCCATGCAATTTTCGGTGAGATGGCCATGATCTGTGAAATCGACAATACAAGTTTTTCGCTCGACTGTCCGGATCTGAACGTATCTTTCCCGACCATCTAATGGAGGGGTCGTCCTAGATCTACATGAGGAGCTGATTGATGCGCGTGTTCAATGGCGTGAAACTATTGAATTTTCCGCCTGGGGCGATCGTCCTCTTCAGATTCGACGTCTTAGAGAACTTAGGAACTTTCTGTTTAACTGGTTCTTGCTTACGATCATCGACGTCTTTTTGTCTTTTAGGAGGTGGATCGTCTTGAGACTCTATGGCATCTTCGGCATTCATGTGTTTCTGGGCTTTGTACATGAGCTTGGATAAGGTTTCGGGTGGATCTTGGCAAAGATCATAAAGGAAGTCTCTTTTTCGAAGTCCTACCATGAATGCGGTCAGAGTGACGTTTTCTTTTGGACAATCAATTTGTAAGGCCTCCTTGTTGAAATGATGCACATAGGCCCTTAGTGATTCTCCTTCCATTTGTTTGATGTTGAGCAGATGAGTGGAAGGACATCCTCTCCGTTGACCGCTAATGAAGTGATCGATGAATGCCCGGCTCAACTAGAAGAATGAGCTGATTGATTATGTTTCGAGTTTGTTAAACCAAACTCTTAGTGGTCCTTTCAAGGCCATTGTGAAGGCCCTACACATTATCTCTTCAAGTACGACCTGTAATTGCATGATAGTTTTGAATGCTTCCAAGTAATCAAACAGGTCTTTTGTTTCGTCGAAACTTTCGAGCTAGGGCACCTTAAACCTGGTTGGAAGTGGAAAGTTTGCAATCCTGGGGATGAAGGGTGAATCTGCTCAATGTACCAGGTTGTCTAAATTTTGAGCGGCCTTTGCTTTCAAGTTGTTCTTTATGTCTCCCATCTATTTCTTCATCTCATGCAATTCCTCTTTGAACCGTTCAGTTTTATCGTCGGGTCCTCTAGACAACCAGACCGAATGGTCGGGTCTTTTGGACGATCGAACTGACCTGGTAGGTCTATGTCGGCTACGATGAGTGGAGCTTCCTGCGCTTTCCTCCCGGTGTCTGCCAGAGGAAAGGGTTTTCTAGGCGTCCTCACCTTCCAGATTTCGGTGGACCGTCCATCGACTATCAATTTCTTGGTCCTCCCTCCTGCCTTCTCTTTGTGAAGGAGGTAGATTGTTATCGAGGGTTCGTGAAGGAGTTGGTGGCTCATTTCTGAGTGTCTGCCATAATTCTTTGTTTTGGCGTGTTGTTTCTCGAGCAAGTTCTTGTATGCTAGTTGCAATGACTTGCATTTGCCTCTCGAGGGGGGTCAAGGGAGGATCAGTGCCGGTTCCTTCATTGTTGACTCCTTCCATAACTTCCACTGATTTGCGTAGAGCCCTTTTTGTTCTAGGAATGACAATTGTGTATATTGCCTTGTTCCCATAGACAGCGCCAACTAATGATGTCTGAAAATTAGTGGGCTCGTACACAGTTCGATTGAAAGCTAGAAGGCCTGCGTTCACAAATAATAAGTTAACGAAGACACCGGAGAGAATCCGGTGTAGGTTTCTTTGATGCTACAGTTAGTGACTTAATCAAAAAGTGAATAACTTTTACAGAAAGCATATAGAGAATGAATAATAATAAGATTGTGTGTACCTTCTGAGGGTGAGAGGGGGTCCCTTTTATAAGGTTTTTAGCATTGCTAACTGTTTGATTGAAATGAAAGCCAACCTTGATTCTTACTTATAATTAGGGACATTATAACGGATTGCCATAATTATAATGCCTGAGTTTTGAATGAGAATAGCGGGCATAACGTATCTTGTGATTGTAGCGTTTTTAATGAGATGATTTGGACAATCGTCCATATGAGGTTCATTGAACAATCTTACACGGAATGTCTAAACAAATGACGAACGTCTCTGTTACTTGTCGGTTGTGGGGTATTTTAGTATCATCAGCCAACAACCACGACGATAGTGATTTCTTCTCCTTTGGGTGGAGATTTCATCACCATTGATGGCCGATCTACACTATGGGTGGTGATTCTTCAACATTGGATGGAGATTTCTCCATTTCATATGTGACTTGCTTGGCAGCATAACTGACAGCTAGCTTTTTTTTTTTTTTTTTTTTCTTTTTTTCTGCTTTATTTTTCTCTGTTTTTATTTAAAATGAAAATAAGCTATCTTTTATTACGTTGTCTCATCTTTCGGTAAATAAGTTATTGAAAAACAAACTAATATCAAACGGACAAATGTCAATTGTCAAAGTCTTTTTCAGTCTCTTTCAAATGCATGATTTGATACTTTTACAACTATTCAAGTACAAAGGTACAAAGAAATGTCTTACACACTCTTTAAGATTTTACTTCTTTTTCTTGGTTGAGGAATAAAAGAAAAAAATCTTAATTATAAAAATAAAGTGAGCTCATGGATAAGTCAACCATGGTTTGGTACTATGGGAAATGGGATCGGTTTGCCCCAACCCATGCCCCATGGAGCGTCCACATGGATTATCTGATAAACGAGAGTTTGAGTTTGAGTTTGAACTAAGATTATCTTGATAAGGGTTATCAAGATAAGTGGATGAGTAGTTAGTCAAAAGACTCCTCATTTTGCTGACTTTTCAGCCATCTATTTTAAGTATATGTAACAATCACATAAAAAGACTACTGATAGGAAACTAATAGACACATAGATAGGGTTTATGAATGCTTCTCTCTCTAGCAAGCCATCTCTTCAAGGTCTCCATCTAAATTTCAATCACAATCCCAGCCCTAGCCCAGTCCAATTCACTAGCCCAACAATTCCAATTTAAAACCCAAAATCATCTAAACATAAAATCAAGGCCAGCAATTCCAATCAAACCCTAACCCAATTAATTCCAATTTCAATATCATCTAAACATAAAATTCCCAATTAATTCCAAATTAAAAAAAAAAAAAAAAAACACTCACTGTTTTCATCAAAAAAAAAACAAAAAACACTGTGACTGCCTTGCGTGACCCAGCCACCATCGGCCAACCCTCACCAGTGGAACGGTCATCTTCTCCTCCACGCGGCGTGCCTCCTCCAGTCCGCCCGGAACCCTTCTAGTATGGTTTTCTCTCTCTTTCGCTCTTTGACTCTTTCATCTATGCCTTTGTGACTCACGCGGCCTGAGTGCCTGAAGCCACTCACGGACTGATGGACTACGGCCTCAGTGCGACAGTGCCTCACCGGCCACCAACTCTCCTTCTTTCTTTCTTTCTTTCTTCTTTCTTCTCCGGTTCTCCCTTCTTTCTTTCTCTCTCTTATTTTCTGATTCTCAGATTCTCTACAATTAGTCAATTAGCAATTTGTTTTTTTTTATTCTTTTTTATTCATTTACTTATTTCACTGTTTCTTTTTTTGCTCTGTTTTTTTTTTTTTTTTGCTCAGTACTTATTTCACTGTTTCAGTGCACTACAATTAGTCAATTAGCAATTTGTTCTTTTTTATTGTTTTACTTATTTCACTGTTTCAGTACACTATGTCACTGTGTCAGTCACTTTGGTTTATTTTAGACTATTAGTTACTTTTATATTTTAGACTTTTAGTATTTTATTCTTGAATGTGGTGTGGGTGGGTGGTGTACTGGTATATGTGTGCGTGTCAGCAGTGAATAATTTCATTATTTGTGGTCTTGTGGGGCACGTATTTGATAAGAAAAACATTTTATTTAAAAAATTATCTTTGTGGTTTGTAGATTAAAATGTCAAGCCAAACTCAATTAAAGAAGGCAAGAAATACCCTTTTTTCATACTATAGGAAAGAATCGAAAGATCAACCAACAAGTGAGACCAATTCATCATCAAATATTAATGTTCTGATTCCTGATGAGCCGCCTTCTTCTGAACCTCAAATAGTCGAATCCACACAAGTTGATATCTCTTCTTTGGAACGTGACCCGGGATTACGTCTTCCAATATGGTCATATCCCAATAATGAACATGATAATGTTCGAAAAGCATATATCAAATTGAAAGCTTGTCAACCCAAGTTAGAGAACTATCCAGAAACACTTGGTAAAATTCAAAAACGTAGATTTAACTATTCTTGGTTCAAAGACTTTCCATGGCTTGAGTATTCAGAATCAAAAGATAAAGCATTTTGTTTTCCATGCTTTCTTTTTGACAAAAATCGACCAAGGTTTCCTAAATTTACTGTTGAAGGGTTTGATAATTGGAAAAAAGTTAAGGGAGATCAATGTGCATTTGCAAATCATGAAGGGGGTCCTTGTTCCTCACACAATAATGCTATGAACAATTTGGATAGCTTATCGGATCCATCTTTACGTATTGATAAAAGGATGCAAGTGCAGGATTCAAAACTAGTTTTGCAGAATCGATTGCGACTCAAGACCACAATAGAATGTGTTAAGTGGCTAGCAATGCAAGCATGTGCTTTTAGAGGTCATATGAATCTTCAGAGTCATCCAATCATGGAAATTTCGTTGAAATGTTGAAGTATATAGCTTCTATAAATGAAAGCATTGTTGAAGTTATTTTGCAAAATGCTCCAGGAAATGCCAAATATACGTCGCCAAACATTCAAAAGGAAATCTTGAATATTCTTGCTATAAGGGTGAGAAATAAGATTCGCGAGGAAATTGGGGATGCCAAATTTTGTATTCTTGTTGATGAAGCGCTTGACGAATCTAATAAGGAACAAATGGCTATTGTTTTGAGATTTGTTAATCGTGATGGGTTTGTTCAAGAGCGTTTTTTTGATGTTGTGGGTGTTGATGAAACAAGTGCCAAAACTCTTAAAAAAGGGATATGCAATGTTCTTACTCATCACAATCTTCAAGTTGAAAATATGCGAGGTCAAGGGTATGATGGTGCTAGCAATATGAGAGGTGCATGGAATGGATTACAAGCATTGTTACTCAAAAATTGTCCATATGCATACTATGAACATTGTTTTGCTCATCAACTACAATTAGCATTAGTTGCGGCTGCTAAAGATGTGCCTGATGTTTGGAAATTTTTTTCAAAGTTGAATTCTATTGTAAACCTTGTTGGTGTTTCTCCCAAGCGTCATATGGAGTTAAAAAATATTAAAGCAGCTGAGTTAGCAGATATGTTAGCTTCTGGAGAACTTGCAACAGGTAAAGGGGCTAATCAAAGTCGTTCTTTGCAACGACCAGGAGCTACTCGTTGGGGCTCCCATTTTGGTGCTGTTAGTAAGTTGATTGAAATGTTTACTGCAGCTCAGACAGTTCTTGAAAGTATATCTAAGAATGGACTGAATAACAATATACGTGGGGAAGCTAATGGTGCTTATAATTCGACAAAATCATTTAAATTTTGTTTTCTCTTGTTTTTGTTGAATGAAGTTATGAGAATCATTGATTGTCTTTGTCAAGTATTGCAACGCAAATCTCAAGACATCATAAATGCTTTGGATTTAGTCTCAGCTACAAAGATGTAATCTTCAAAAGTTGAGACAAGATGGTTGGGATGCTTTCATTGGGGATGTGACATCATTTTGTATTTCAAACAAAATTGATATGCCGGATATGAGTGCTCATTATAAAGAAGGTACTGGTCGTTCTTGTCAACAAAATGATAATATCACAATTGAACATTATTATCGTATTGATCTATTTAATGCTATAATAGATTTTCAATTGTTGGAATTAGATAACAGATTCACAGAGCGGACTACAAGACTCCTTATGCTTAGCTTAGCTTTAAATCCCATTGATGGATTTAAATCATTTAAAATAGATGATATTTGTAGTCTTGCTAGTGAATTCTATCCTGGAGATTTCACTCAAGTTGAGATGGGTAATTTGAGAAGACAGTTGAAAATTTATGAGCATGATGTGTTTCATAACTCCAAATTTCAAAATTTGACTTCTCTTTCTGAATTATGTCGAAGATTGGTTGAAACGGGAAAAGTATCAATCTATTTCTTGATTGATAGATTGGTTCGTCTAGTGTTGACTCTTCCAGTTTCCACGGCAACGACAGAACGGGCATTCTCTGCTATGAAACTTGTAAAAACAATACTTCGGAATAAGATGGAAGATGGATTTCTTGCAGATTGTTTGGTTATTTACATCGAAAGAGAACTTGCTAGAAATATCGATTCAGATTCGATAATTAATGATTTTTACTCTATCAAGAATTGTAGGGCACCACTTAAGTAGTATTTTTTTTTTTTTTTCTTTATTTAGGATAGTATCTATTGTATTTGCATTGCATTTCATTTTTTTTTTGCTTGTGTATAGAATATACATTGAGGGGTAGGGTTCATTATGTCCCCCCCTGACTAGGTGTATTTTTCTTTTTATTTAATGAAATTTTCTCGTACCGTCGAGATTTACTTATTGGATATTCTAACCCACCCTAAAATAAATTCCTGGCTTCACCCCTGGAGATGAGTAGTGTACCAAAGACAATAGAGGTCGTGTGAAGAGTTCGTAAAGCAAGCCAAGAAAGATCCGAGTGTGGGTATACTATTGTTACAGAGTAAAGTGAATATATAATCTATTATTATATATATATATATTTTTTTTCTAAACATTATTATGTATATTCAACTGGTACAAAGAGAAAGAGGGGAGAGAAGAAAAATAATTAACCAAAATGTATTAAAAGTTAGTACATTTGGATCACATTCCAATTTTTCTCTCCTCTAATACATTATGGTAATCTTGTATTTTGATTTACTCTCTTGCCTTCTCTCTCCCCATCTCCCTCACTCATATCCTAAAAACGGGAAAAGGACGAGGAAAAGAGTCAAGAGGGAAAAGGCCGAAACTAACGTGGTGCCACCTGGCATCTAGCTGGAGACAGAATGTATAATGTGTAGGACTAGACAATGGAGAAAGTTTCAAATAATGAATCCAACAGGAAATCCAATTGTGATGCATAATGTGGAATCCATTCAGTAAGAAACAAAAAATCCGCATTGAATGTAACATAGATCAGCCAATGGCTATTTGGCTCAAGGGTATCCAAGTTTTTTATTTATATAATTATTACAACTTTTAAATTTCTTTATGGTTTTCGTAGACGACAAAGATTTTAGAATCTGTACAACTTTTGCATAATAATAAAGCAACGTACAGATTTTTCTAGTATCATTTAACTTTAAAGAGAGAGAGAGAGATCAAAGATAAACTATATATAATCCAAGTTCTATAAAAATTTCTTGATTCTTTTACACATTATGCCTCAACTTTCCTGATAACTTACATAAGAAACTCATGTTCGTGGATAATTGTTTTTCCTATCAAGTTTTATAAATAAAATTAAAATATCTTTGAAGTAAGCTAAGCATGGAGGTAAGAAAAATAGAAGAAAAAATAATAATCTTGTCAGCCTTATTCTCTTATTCTTTGAAAGTTTCTCGTAAAATATTCACTCTTCTCCTAGAGAAAAAAATAATAATAATAATAATAATAATAATAAAAACTTTAACTTAAACTATACTTAAGAGTTTTGTGATTTAGTAATACTAGTTGATAACCCATGCAACGGGAAAATATAACATAACATGATTTTTTTTCAATCTTTTATATTTTTTCTAAATATGAAAATTGATAATTACTAAAACATATTTATTATTATTGTGTTTATATATTATATTAGACATATCTTATCATTCTGTTTGTATACATGAAATATAATATTCTTTTTATTAAAGAAAATATGATTTATCAAGATTCTAATGGAATGTTTAATTAGTTAATAAAATTAAAATATATATTAAAATAATGAGGTGTAAAATTGTAAGACCTCAAAAGCTTATGTGGCACAAATATTAATGAATTTTAATTAATAGAATAAAATTTAAATTCAATTAAAATATATATATATATATATAAATATAATGAGGTGTAAAATTGTGAGAACTTCAAAAACTTATGTGGTGTAATATTATGGGTCAACAAAAAATTATTAAAAAAAAAAAAAAAAAAAAAAAAAAAAAAAACTTCGGTTTTAGATTGTAGTATAGCTTATCAACTTCTCCCCTAGAGAAGAACCTAAGTGTGAAAGCCCCAGCTTAGGCTTACTCGTCAGTTCCAACGTGGCCTCCTAAATGATTGGACCGCTCTGAAGCAAGTCAAGTTGAAATAGGGTGTGGGTCCATCCTAGACATGGGCTCAGGAGTACATCGCTAGTCTCGTGGGTTAGGGCGGAGAAGGAGTCACTACCTAATTATAGGTCCAAGAACCATTTGAACCTCGTTTGCAGAAGAACTAGTCTAAACTGAATATGGAGTTAGGGCTCTCAAGATTGTCCAACCTTACGACTAGTACACACAAATAGTAGCCCTAAAACTCATATTTAATAACTAGAGAAAGACAAACATATAAAGCATAACATAAACCAATCAAGGAAAATTATGCACATGAATTAAAATCAAAACTAAAATGCAATTTCCACCCTCTAAGTTTGGCTCTTTTGGATTTTCCCCCCTAAATTTTGAAAAATAAGAAAAGTGAGAGACGCATCGTAAGGATTAGATAAAATGATAAATTGGGATAGATACTAGGTAGTGATATATCGTAACTCTATTTTTTTTTATGCTTTTTGTGAGATATTGTTGGGGCACCTTAGGGGGTCGTTCGTGCTATTGAACCCTTTTTAGGATTAAAAGCAGAGGAACAAGAAAATGAGTTACCACCTGGTTTATAGGTCCATGAACCAAATTTGACTTTATTTACAAAAGGACTAGTCTTGACTAGATTCGAAGCTAAGGTACGCATTGGGAAGGTGTTAGACACCTAAGAACGTCTAATCTCATGGCTAGCCTTCCTCTATATTACTTGATATTCTTGAAACAATTTCATAAAATAAATCTCTAATCACACAGAAAGCAATTAAACTCAAAATTATGACAATCAACGAACAATCAAAGTATAGAATTAGGGCAAAATACTTATTTAAAATAAAAATGAGGAATTCTTACCTGGCACCAAGCTTGCTTATCACCAAATTGTAGGGAGGAAATCCCAACAATAATTAAATAATGTGAATTTGATGAAAATCACGTAACAAATTAAAGAGCATGCTTTGAAAGCAATAATCATTGCAAAGTTCATTAAAGAGTATAAAAAAAAAAAGCTTTTGAAGGCGAATAGCAAGATTCATTGAAGAGTAAAAAAATGAAAAAACATGTTCTTGAAAATAAAGACAATTAATTTCATTGAAAAATTAAATAAAAGGGTTTATGATCGTCTAGATGAAGAACCTAATATGAAATCAATGATTTAATTAAAATAGACTTGAAATTCATGAAATAAAGTAGAACTAAACATGAAAAAACATCAATTGAATAAAAATAAGCTTGAAACAAAATATTAAAACATGCAAATTAAACTAAAACTAAACATGCAGTAACAAGAATAATATCTCTAAATTTTGCCAAGAATTTTGTACTTTTTTTTTTTTTTGAAATAGTGGGTTCTAGATCCATAAAATTGCCAGAACATAGAGAAAAAACAAAAAAAGGTTCAAAACCATCGAAAAGCTACCATAATAAGAATTCTAAACATAACTTACTTTGGAACTAAATTATAAATATTACATTTTAACAATATATATAAATATGTGTTGTAATGTAATGAATTCTTGGTCAAATGACACTTTGTTTTTTAACAATGAAGTGGTGAATCAAATAATAAGTTTTTACAACGCAGTTGCAAAAAGCAATTTCCAATTATTTTTGTAGTCTATTGCAATGAAATCACTAAATCAATAACTTACTATAACGAAAAGGTCGTTGTAATAAGCTAGTACCAATTGTTTTGTAGTCAATTGCAACGAAAATACTGAAAGCAATAATTTATTACAACAAACTTATCGTTGTAACAAGGTATTGCCAATTGTTTTTGTGTTCTGTTGCAATGAAATCAATGAAGTAATAACTTATTACAATGAACATGTCGTTGTAATAAGCTAGTACCAATTATTTTTGTATAGTCCCTTCGAATGGGTCTTTTGGTTGATCATGACATTCGATAGCAACCATTCTCTTTTATTAGGAAGGATCGAGGTCATTGAATTCAAGTAAACAACTTTGTTTTTTTTACTTTGAGCGTTATGAGATTGAATCCTTAAAGACAATCAAAGAATGTGCATGATAGTGCTTGAAGAATTGAAGGTATTTACTGAGAATAATCAAGGGGAATGCCTCTGATTTAGGAATTTTTTTCATTTGAGATTAAATAAGGGGAGTGCCCCTAGTTTGAGAATTTTTCCTATTTGAAAGCAAACAAGGGGAGTGCCCCTAGTTTGAGAATTTTTATCTGAGGACAAATAAGGGGAGTACCCTTAATTTGGGAATTTTTTTTTGTTTGATAACAAACAAGGGGAGTGCCCTTAGCTTAGGAATTTTTGTTTGAGATCAAATAAGGGGAGTGCCCCTAATTTGAGAATTTTCCTTTTTAAGATCTTTTGCCAGTAGCGCTTGTCTACCTCGGGCTTTCTTTCTTTTCAATCTAAGAGAAATTATCGCAAGAGTTGTGCCTAAAAACTACCAAGACTTCAAGGAGGTCTTTATTCATAGGTTGTAATGTAGGCTGGGTTCAGGTATTTGAAATGAAGGATATATAAAAGACTCAAAATCCCTTTTTGGATATATTCCCTAAGTGTGCATTACTTAAAACTTAGACATTGGAAAAGCTTTCTCCCTTTTTATCAGTGCTTGCTTTTGAATCGGCTTCTTGAAAGTCTCTTCTCATTTGTCTCTTTTTATTTCATTCAAGTTGTTCCTTTGTGTGAACTCATTCTTTTTGTTCAATTCTCTTATTTAGCTCTTCAGCTTTGATGGACATTCATTTTTGGTTTTGAGGGAATTTCATCTTCCTTTCTCTCTTCAATCTTTCATATCTCTTCTTTGAGTTTTTTTTTTTTTTTGAATGAAACCCTAACTTTTACCTAAGCCGCCCTTTCGGGTTTTCAACCTACTAGGTTACCCTATTTTTTGCCTAGGTCACCCTTTCGGGTTTTCAACCTAGCGGGTCTTTCTTCTTCTTCTTTTTGAACTTTTCTTTCACAGTTATTTGCTTTCTCATACACTCATGTTGCTCCTTGTCAGATTTAGCTTGTTGGACTCTCATGTGAGCTTAACATGAATCTCTCATAGTTGGTGAGAATTAAGATTTCAGATTCGACCTTTCTTCAAGGTGGGTCTTGAACATGCCCTTAATCACCACACTTTCTTTTCAATCTTTAGTACATCTGTACCTCCTTTGTTGGTTTTTTTGCAGACGAAGCATTTGGTTTGACTTCTCCTCAAAATGAAGTTTGAGTATGTGCACACTTGATTTTTCCCACCCTTGGGTTTAAGTTTTTCATTATGTGTTCATAAAAAAGTGGCTAACTGTATGTAGACTCAAATGGGCTAGCAATAGATTAATTTGTGACAGGTTAATTCCGGGATGATGTGGTCTAGACAAAGATGGCCTCCTATCCCTAGTAATGTTAGTTTGTCGGCACAAAGATATGACCTCTCTTGATAGACTTCTCTTAGAGTAAAAAGAAGTAACAACCCATTGTTGTGACATCAAATTTCTCAAAACAAGATTTTGCACTTTAATTAAATGACATGTGATTTTTTCCTTGATTGCATTTATAATCTCTTTCCCTTTTGTTCTAAATTGTGAGCAAAGATCCTTACATGAATTAAATGAAATTAATCTCTTCTTTATGCAAATTGATTGGTAAGGCTATGGAATCTCATGATTTGCAAAAAGATTTTATCAAAGATATTTCCTTATGCATAATTTGAAAATGTGTTTGAAAATTTTGAATTTTACTCACTCTAGAAGAAGAGCGATTCTTGATCTTGAAAGAACACCTTCTTTTGAAAAACAATCCACAATATATATATATATTTGAATATGCACATTTTGAAAACCAGCAGTGGTTAGAGATCATAACCATTGAGTATTGGATGAATGGATGGACTCTTAGGCTTTGGGCCTTGAGGAGATTGGGAGTCATTAGGGGCTCATGCCCCTAGTTCAGAACTCTTTATTGAAAGCAACTTAAGGGTCATGCCCCTAGTTGGAAAGAGAGATTTTTTTTTGGCTTTTTTATTATTTTTTTTTTTTTTTAACTTTAAAAAAAAAAAAAATGAAAAATGTAAACAGGAAATTCAAACAAACATTCCTATGATAAGTTAAGAATCGAAACCTAAGCAACATGTTACTAAGAATTCAAATAAGCAAACAAAATGAACTTAAACAAAAGAAAGATAGAAAAACCCCATGGATGAGATCTTGGCTTGGGAGCTTGTGGAGTGATCACTTGGCTCAAGAGAGGTTTGAATTAGCCGCCTGGTGAAGATGGATTAATGATCTTTTGGTCAATGAGGTCTCGAATGGCATGACCAGTCCCTTGAGTTCACCATGGCTTTGTTGGAGTCTTCTTGGTCCATTGAGAAATCTAATGATGAACAAACTGGCCTTTCTTCGAATTGATCCTTCAACAATTGGACTTGATTCCTGTGGACCTTTAAGCAATGATCTTGGACTTTTGACTGTCTTTGTGAAACAAGCCCTTTTGTCAATTTTGAGCACAATCTTACTGCATATACTTAGACTCATTAGTTCAATGGACTGTGAGTTTCAAACTTGGGTCTTATTTCACAAAGTCTCATGGGTGAACCATTGGATTTGGGGTTTGATTCAACGAGGTCCAAAATCATAAGAGTTGGAAACAATGGACTTTGAGCTTTAATTCGAACAGGATCATGTGAAACTCAAGCATTGGGCTTAGAATTTCATTCAAGAAAAGAGCCATGTGCGTCTCAAGTTTTTGGGCTTGGGCCTTTTTGTTTTTCAAAATTACTGAATGGGTTCCAAGCGTTGGACTTGGGTTTTGAATTTATTAAAGTCATTTAGGTCTCAAATATTGGACTTAGGTCTTGATTCCAATAAGGTCATGAGAGCCTCAAGAGTTGAACTCGGGCTTCAATTTCAACAAAGTGATGTAAACCTTAAGCCTTGGACTTGGGCTTTAATTCATGCAAGGTTAGACTTAAGTTCAAGAAAGGTCATGTGAGCCTCAAGTCTTGAGCTTGGGCTTCAATTCAAGTGAAGTAATGTTGGTCTTAAGCCTTGAGCTTGGACCTTTGATCCAATCAATGTCTTGTTAGGTTAGGTATCATTTTCTCGAAAAATGGGCCCAAGCTTTGGACTTGGACTTTCACTTCATGTTATTTTGGAATCCTAAACTATTCTTTAAGCATAGGCTCAAGAGTGGAACTTGAACTCTTTTTTTTCAAAATGACCAAGTGGGCCTCAAATACAAAACTTATGCTTTATTTTTTGAAATGACCAAGTGGGCCTCAAGTATAGGACTTGGGCTTTTTTTTTCAACATGACTAGATGGATTTTAAGTTTTTGATTTAGGTTTTGAATTTTCTTAGAATCATGTGACTTTTAATCTCTTTAAAGTCATGTGGGCCTGAAGTATTGGACTTGATTGATTTTTGTCTTCAAAAAGTGATTAGTTAAGAAACTTTTCTCTTTTGGGCCTTTGATTCACTTCAATGATGGATTTTAATTCTCTTAAGTACATGTGGGCTTCAAGCATTGGACTTGAGCCTGAGTTCAAACAACATCCAAGTGGGCCACAAGCATTGGACTTGGGCTTAGGTTCAAACAAGAGCAAATAGGGCCTCAAGCGTTGGACTTGGGCCTAGGTTCAAACAAAGGCAATCATGAATGCACGCTCTAACGGGTTGGGTCATCCTAGAGGAAAGATCTAAATGGGCTTTTACATGAGGGTAGAGGGTAGGCTAAAAAAGTTCCCCATTACTTGAGCTTAACATACCTACCAATGCATGTGAGGGGCATCAAAGGCTCATAATATGTTTCACTACTATATACTTGCTCGAGAGGGTCGAGAGTACGTATTCATGGGGTGGTAGGTTGGCTAAGGGTACCCGCATCCGAGGGGGACCGTGATCCAAGGCTACTACTACCGTGGCTTCTAGGCTAACCAACATACAATGCAAAATCACACGTGCAATGTATGACATACAAAATGACAATTATCAAAGCGAAGTAACAAACAATAACAAACAACTTGTGAACTATAGACTAGGAATCCTATACTAGAGTTTAGCCCTCTAATTCCCCGGTGGAGTCGCTATTATGAGAATCAAGACCCTAAAACCATCCCTTTTTAGATGAGGATCTAAACATGGTTCTCAAAATGAGGGATTTTCACTGTTTTCCATCCTAATCACTAGGGGAAATTACAATAGGAGTCGCCACCTAACTTTTATAAAAAAAAGTTAAGAAAAAAGTAATATTTTATTGATTGAATAAATAATACAATGGTTTGGAAAAGAAATAAATTACAATATTTTGCCCTAGATACAATCTAAGAAAACAAAATACAAGACTTTGGTCCTAAATACAATCTAAAAAAGAAATTAAATAGGATACATAAACTAATCTAATCTTCCCCTAAGATTAGGATTCGGGGGCTAGGGGATTGGATAGGAAGGTGTTAGGCACCCATCCAATCTGACCTAGGTCAGTCTCTAAGGATCCATTAGTCTAAGTTCACAACCTCAAGAAAACCATACTCGCATTTGATTCATATCATCATAATAGTACATGCAATGAAAAATTAAATAGTGATTAATCATCAAGCAATTAAAATCATTTAGGCACACATCTCACATGAAAAATAAAATTTAAAGTTGCTGTAATTTTAGTAAAACATGTTAGAAAAATCAGATTTGCATCATTCACAAAACAGAAACCGAAAACAATGCAATCTAGTAATTGCACAATAAAAATTAATTAAGCAATTAAAATTAAAACCTAATCATGCATTTTACACAATTAAGGTTGCTGCATTAAATTAAAAAAAAAAAAGAGGATTGTATAATTTGGGATGCAACCTCTTGAATGAGTGTCTTGAATTGAATTTGATTGTGATAGAATGCGGCCTCTTGATTGAGAATACCACCGATCCTGAAAATTGTTTCTTGAGAAAAACCGTTAAATTTGATTAAAAGAGATTAAAAATGGAATTGAAACATTGGAAATAGAGATTACAAATAATGGCTTTTGTAATCTCTGGACTTGAATATAAGAACACACTTGTGTTCTTATTCCAAAGTCTAACCTTTTGCAAAAATTCTCTTGAATTTTGCTTAGGATTGCTCTGACTAATTTTTCCAATCTCTCGTTATAATGAGAATATTTTCTATTTATATGGTGGCCCTAAAATGAACCTACTCACGTTCTGGACCCCATGGAAGTGCATTAGGGTTTTGAAAATTGGATATATTTCATGAAAATCCCGAAATTCTGACTGATTTTTAGGCCCTGATTGTGGGCCCGTTTTGACCCTCTAAATGTTCCAATTTGGAGATGGGCATTAGACGCATATTTGTAGCCCATCATGTCATCTTTCCAGCCCAATTTGAATCAACTTAATCGGATAACTAAGTCAAAAGTTATGGTCGAAATACCGATCAGTGTACAGGTTAGAATCCAAATCTGAATTGGGCTTTGGATAAGTCTGGGTTTTTTCACATTTGGTCAACTTCTAGTGGATTTAGAAGTCCTTATTTGGCTGAATTCGAGGTTTCTTGATTTTAATCAATTTATTAATAATTAATATAATAATTATTGGTCAAAATAATTATCCCATTAGTTAAAAATTAATCAATTTAAGAATTATTCTTTGATGAATATCTTGTGCATGAATACTTACCATTTGAAGGTGTTCTAAACCAATAAAAATTATTTATTAATTGATTTTAATTGAATTCTTTAGAGGACCAATCAAATTAATTAATAAGTAATCCTATGTATGTGAGTTTATGGTAAATATCATTTCAACCAATCAAATTTATTTCCTTAATAAAATCTTGGTTTTTAATCCGATTTCCAATCCAAAAAATGCGTTCTCATTCTTAATTCAATTTTGATCACTTAAAATATGATTTTAAATTTATGGACCAATTTTGAATTTTCAGACTTGTGAAATTACTATTTTACCCTTTATGCATTACAGTGTAAAAAAGTAAAATTAATGGTTGCAAAATGGGGTGTCAACACTTGCACCACTTGGTACTAAGTCACTAAAGGATTATCGATTTAGTAAATTAATAGGGTCGGTTGCAATGTTTTATGTGAATTAATTATAACTAATGCTTGGAGGTATATTAAGTGATAGTAATAGATTATACTATTTGGATGGTAAGTTAATTTACATTGGTTAGTTACTACATCATTTTAGCATAGACACATTAGTAGGATTAATATGTAAGGTTAACCATAATCACCCAGCATGACTAAGGAGTAGTTTGGTCATTGCACATCTAAATTTGAGGTCCATAAGAAATTAGCCTCTTGGCTTATTGCCATTGATATTCATGCATAAAAACACTTGTAATCCACTAAGCCAAAGCCCCATAGTTGACCAGCCTTACACACATAATTGAACCACCCCCCCCCCCCCCCCCCACACACACACACACACATTCTCTTCATTTCCCTGATTCTCTAGTATAAGCAAAACAAAGAAACTAAGAACTCTCTTCTCCCTCTTACACCTCACGGGTCCATCAGCTCATAAGGGTGGAAATCCCCTTGTTTCCCTTAAGTTCCTCCCTTTGATCTCATGCTAGAGTGAAGTGTAGCCACCATCCATCAAGTAGACCTAAGTGAGGTAAGGTTTCCACTCTAAAACTCTAAGAAATTCTTGGTTGATCTTTTTTATTCTTGTGCTTTGAGGTTATGTGGCTATGAAGTTATGATTTTGGGTTGAGGAAAGTGAAATGTTATGGATATGCATGTGGGTTTGGTATGAAGTTTGGGTGATTCCATGTTAATTTCTTACAATTGATAATGAAATTGGGTTTGCATGTGGATTTCTATGGCTAGTATGTGTTATGTGTGATGGATTAACGAGAGTTATAACATGATTGAGTGTTTCATGTGTAAGATTTGGAAGGATTGTTGCATACATGTGAGAACTGATTGCGATTATAGAATGAAAACATAAACTAGTTGTTGTACCTAGTGCTTGACAAAATCTGTTGCATGCAATTTTGAAATTTTCTAAAATAGAAATGAGGAAATAGTTTCTTTGGAGCAATCTATCATATGTCTAAGTCATATATATGAAATATCATAGAAAAATAATGAGGTTTCATATTTGTTTAGGATTTTATGAGAAAACTTGCAAATCTGTCACCTAAGAAGATTCTGTGTTTGTAATTTATAAAATAGTAATAAATTGTAATGGTGGAATCTGGATGCCTAAGATGGATATAATTAACACATAGGGCTTGAATTTAGAATTAAGATTTACAACAATTGAGTTGGTATTAAAAAATTTATGAATTTTCTTTGAGGACGTTAAAATCTGCCTGTAAGAATTGAGTACACTGTCTTGTGTGAATTTTAATAAATTGTAGAAAAATCCTTTCGAGCTGAAAATTTTACAATGTATTCGAGACTTATATTAGTGTTCTTTTTATGAAATTTAAGGGTATTTGGACATGTTTTAGTGTGTAAATTAAAATATACAAGAGACCTGTCCTATAGGGAAACAGATTGACAATAACTTGAAAATAATGAAACTTTAGAAAATTTATTCTTGAAATTTTTGGATTTCCTAATTCTGCCATCTAGTATAGGAAAAAAACGGTTTTAAATCATGTAATACCGTTTCTGTATTATGCCCTGAATAGAACTATTTTTTATGTTTTGTTCACTATTGCTATATTTGGTTGTTTGGTTGCCCTTGGGATGAGTTATAGAGACTCCTAGAAACCTAATTATGGTAAGGATATGATAAGGAATAGAAAATCTATAGAGTTGATAGTTAAAATAAGCCATAAGTACCTTTGTGAGTTAGAATGTCTACTAATCATTGGATTTTGAAATCCTTGGGTCTACGGACCAAACAAGGAATGTAAAAGTACTTCACTGCATTCTTTGAGACTATTGTGTTGTTGCTAGATCGAGGGAAGGGAATGTGCCATGAAAACTTAATAGTCTATGTTTTAAGAATATGTATATATGTTTTATCAATGCCTTTGGTAAACTCAGCTTTGATAACTATTTAGAAATAAAATATGCATTGATTTAGAAACAACATTGAGTGAGTACAGTTGAGACAGATTTTTGAAATCGATTATGGATATGCTTTCAACTTTGGGTAGTAAGGCACAAGAGAGATTGAAAAATAAACACGCATGATTTATTTTATGAACACAGAACACAATTTTAAGTGTGATTGTCTTGTAGATTGACAACCCAGGCCACGAGAGGATTATATTCCTTAAAGACATGGCAACTTAGGCCTCGAGGGGTTTAATTCCTTGTAGACAAGCAACCATTTAGGCCAAGAGGGGTTATATTCCCTGAAGACATGGCAACCCATGCCACGAGGG
This sequence comes from Fagus sylvatica, assembly GCA_907173295.1. Classification (NCBI taxonomy): domain Eukaryota; kingdom Viridiplantae; phylum Streptophyta; class Magnoliopsida; order Fagales; family Fagaceae; genus Fagus; species Fagus sylvatica. Next base: position 3,951,489 of record OU015767.1, on the reverse strand, counting down.
GATTTTCGAATCTTTGTAGTCATGGCAACTTAGGGCTCAAGAGGTTTTATTCCATGTCGACCGGCAACCTTTTAGGCCATGAGGGATTGTATTCCTTGAAGACATGACACCAACTAGGTCACAATATACCAAATTTCAAAGATATAGTATAGTTACATGTTTCATATAGTTTTGCTAAACTATGCAACAGTATGAGATATGCTTTCTCTTCATAATAGTTTAAGGGAACATGTTATGTTTGTATATGAAGGAATCATGCTATATGTTCATATTTTAAACAGTTATATTATACCTTAAAAGTTATTAGATATTATGTTCATCAGTATGAAACACAAATGTTCAATAAACCCATGCAACATTTTAGCTTGAACTGTTTATAAGCAAGTCATATCCACAAAAGATTATTCGGTTTATCATGCATTCATGAATACTATTAAATCTTCATGTCATGTCTCCTTTACAGAGCAAGTTGATTGCTCAAACTGCAGGAACATCCTATAGTGGAGTTCTAGCATGGAGAAGCAATTATTTTGTATTTGGAGCTAGCCTTAATTGTTTTGATCTTGTGTATATAAAGCAAAAGTGATGTATATATATAGACAATGTTCCGCTGTGTTAGATTTATTAAATCCACATGGTGATGTGTTTTGTATTAAAAGTTACAAATGCTTTGACTATTATCACTTCCTTTAGATGGACTAGTATATTCAGATATTTTGTGGAGTATGTTCATAATATTATGAGAGTTTCCAAACATAAAATAACAAGGAATTGAAATGTAGGTTACACGCTTAATTTAGTTAAGTTTAATGACAACAAATTGGTAAATCAACGAACCAGGATAAATGAAAAGAAATTTTTTATACTTCTTTTAATAGGTTTGTGTTAATATCATGCACGAACTTGGTATTAGCATGTCGGTCTAACTTCGAATCATATTTCCTATCTGGGTCGTGACATGTAACGCCTCAAATCATATTTCAGCCTATCTATTTCTTCACGTTAAAGGTCCCTAGTTGCAAGGTGATCACTAGGGCATTTTCATGCGGTTCCTAAATTCCTTCCAGATCTTTGTCAAAGAACGTGATCTCATTTTCTTCATTGATCCCTTTGTACCTTGGCCTCTTCTGGACCAATTGTTCGCCTACTTCAATGTTAAAGACTTCTCTTAGGTGGGCGGCCTTTCTAACTTTTCCTCGATCCTGGTTGGGGATGTCGTTAGTCAGTTTGTGGATCACTTCAGTTATCCCAATGTGGGGTCTTGCTCTCTACCCTATGTTTATGGATTCCTAGCACCTCGTTCTTGTTTTTTTTTTTTTTGGTCAATAAATTGCTTAAGGTGTCCTGCCCTGACTAGTTCCTCTAGATGACTTTTAAAGGTACAAAAACTTTCTGTCAGATGTCCTTTTATCTCTATGATACGAGCAGAACAATTTTTGGCCTCTCTTGGCAGGGTCCCCAACCATCTTAGGTGGCCAAACAAAGTAAGGCTTGTCCTTTATTTGTGTGATTATGTGGTATATTGGCTCTCGGAAAATTGTATGTATTCCTTTGTGGGCCTTGTGATCCCAAGTTCTTTCACAGCTTAGGGGTGGACTCCCAGAAATTGGGTCAGGGCCTTGAGGCTTTTTTGGAGATGATTGGCTTTGCTATGGCTACCGAGTAGTTCAAAGTGAGTCTTCTTCAACTCTTACGTACTGCTCGATTTGGGACATTAGGTTTGTCATCTCTTGTACTAGTCGTTTTGCGAGGAACTGCCTTAGCTTGGATCCAAGAAGGAGTCCAAACTTAAAAGTCTTCACTTGCCAAGTCTTTCTTGCATCCATCAATCTCATTGTAGGTCTCCCAATATCTAGTCGAGTAGTCTTTTAGCATTTCTCCTACCCTCATGCTAAGAGAGAGGAGAGTGTCCATTTCCTTAGGTCGTTTAATATTGGTTATAAACTGAGCGTTGAAGGCCTATGCTAATTCCTTCCAAGAGCGGATGGAGCTATGTTCTAATCGGTCAAACCAACACAGTGCCACTTATCCTAGGTTGGAAGGGAACATATGACACATCAAGTTGCTATTTTGACTATAGAGGGCCATGGCTTGTCGATAATCGCTAAGGTGGCCAACCGGATCGCTCTTCTTGTCATACAAGTCAACCTTTGGAGTTGAGAAACTGTCTGGCATCTGTGCTTGCTCGATTTTGGCAAAGAATGGGGAGAGAGAGATTTGTTGGAGAACTCGCCAAACTTGATCATCACCATTCTTCTGCTTCTTTTCCCTTCCGTGATAATGTTTGTCTTGCTCCCTTTTGCCTATGTTGTCGAGGGAATGATCTCTTCGGTCGTCAAGTCCCTTTTGCGAGGATAGGAATCCTCGCAAGATCCTTCCTGATTGGGAGATTGTCCCTCCTCATTTCTACCATACAGTTTATTCAGCTCATGGATTTCTGATTTTAACTCATTGATTTTCTGGTCACGTTTTCCTTTTTTTTTCTATGAATGCGCTTTTTTGAAGGCTCGGGGTTGTGGTGGGGCCCCTTTCCGCCTCTTAGTCTTAGGTTCTCTGAAATGGTTCTGCTTATGTGATATTGAGGTCAATGGATTTCCGACCTAATTTTGTTCCATTGATTCTGTTTGAATTCTTGATTCCCTCATGCCAAGGTGATTCTAATGGGACAATCAACCATGTTCTCTCGTGCTCTTTTCCTCAAATCGTGGTTCCAACAAATGACGCCAATTGTGGAAGGGTGGATTCAAAAGGTGATGTGGGCTGTTTAGGAAAGGTTGTAGTGTCTATTAGTGTTTGGGCTGTGAGTTGCTTAGAGCAATGGTTCAAGGTGCAGAGGGACCTTCCGCAAGAGAATACATCTCCAAATGGCTCTAGGCTAATACTTTTATTTATCAAAATTCAACTATTGCCAATTGAATACAAGCAGCCAGGTTTATATACCTAGGTTGCTAAAATGCTATTGGCTAGAGCCATTACAAAGATTAATACTATTGGCTAAAGCATGTTGCATGCCTATTGGTTGATAGCTTACTAATTGTAACTGACTCAACTAACTAAGCTTGACTACTTCTTACAAAATACTAGCTCCAATGCTCCTGCATCAAAAGGTCAAGAAACCACAAATGAAAAGAAGAAAGAGAGAGAAAAACAAAAAGAGAGAACGCAAGCATTTACATGGTTCAACAATTTGCCTTCATCCACCAGCGGCGATAGGGAGAAAGTTCCACTATAAAATAGGGAGATTACAAAAATGATACAAGGACTTTCTCAAGAAACCCAAACCTCAAATACACCCATAAATCTTTCTTTCACATAGAATAAAATTAGAGAGATTTCTCTACTGCTCTCTCAAATTCAGCTATGCTCTCGCTCTACGTATTTCTTTTTTATCTGATGCTTCCCCCTTCCTCCAGTATCTCACATGCACACGGCTTTTATAACAAAGCTTGCCCAACAATCTAATAAATGCATATTGTTCTTACTCCATGCATACTGCTCTCATGGCAATTAATGCAAAGAAGAAAGGTGCTACACTGCTACTGAAGCTAAATCACGCATGCTTCTCTTTTGCGGCTTGCATATATAGAAAAATGAGATGTTGTCTGCTGCTCATGAAATACATTATTCACATGTGAATACTTTGTGAATCTTGCTGTGTGAACTACTGAGTTGGTAAAAGTGTATGGAGAAACTAATAGCTTCACTAGGACTACTATTATTATATTATTATATTATGAATAATTTTTTTTTTTATTATATTATGAATACTTTTATTACTATTATTATATTATGAATAATTTTTTTTCTTCCACGTACTCATGGTCTTTTTTATAAACTAATTTTTTTTTATAACCTTATTATATGATGAATATGGTTTCACAATTTATTTCGGATGTGAGTGGGTGAGTGATCCATGAGTTGGTCATTAACTATGACTATATTGCCATGAGTACGTGGAACATAACAAGCATTGGGTTTTTGTAGTATTTGTAATGTTATGTCTTGATTTTTATTTATGTCATTATGTGATTTTAGTTGATTAGGTTTCCTTCATAAATTGTTATCTCTAATACTATTGCGGATAAGTATGTTGTGGGCATATAAAACAATTTATATAGATTTCTCATATTTTACCTACACCAACATTACCAATACCACAAACCCAATGCAACCAAAACCAACATTACCAAGCCATTACAAAATCAACATTACCAAACCACTACAAATTGAAAATTCAACCAAATCAAGCCATAAACAACATCAAGCAAACCCAAGCAAGCAATGCCCACAACCAAAGTTCCAAAAACTTGAACCAAAACTCAAATTTCAATCAAACATGCTGTACCAATTGAACAAATCCCATAACCACAACCAAATGAAGTTAATCCCAGCAAAATAAACCATCTCAAACATCATCAAATCAGCCCAAAACAGTAACTCGACAAAAAACAGAGAATAAAATCAAAATTTTGCAAAAATTAACAAAACCCAATCAAATTCATCAAAACCCAATCATACCAATACCCAAAATCAACCACAAACCCGAGAATCCCAGATCATGTATCAAAGAAAATCATTTTTTTTTTTTTAACCCATGAGAGTTTCGGCCCTATCAAAAAGAAATCCCAAATGTGCAACAAATTAATCAAAGCTCTAGCCCAACCTAAAGCAATAAACATGGAAGCAAATCCAACAAAACCCATTCCAACATTCAGGCAAAAAAATGGAATAAAAGAAAAATGAGAGAATCGGTTTTTTCAAGAAACATACCTGGAAAGTTCTGAATCTTCAAGACCTCACCAAAATCAAACTCCCACGAGCACAATCTGTCAAAAAACAGAAACCCATCAATAACCAAAAACAAAAAACCCCAAATTCATGATTCAAAGCAAAAAGAAATCGAAAAAGGAAAAGAACACAAGTTTTCGGCCCAGCCAAGAAAAGAAGAAGAAATGAATCAAAAAGAGAGAAACAATGTTTTCTGTATCTCCTACTCTCTGCCAAATGAACCAAAATCAACTCCAAATCAAAACCCCAAGAAGCTTCTGCCTGAACAAAAAAGCAAGAAGGAAGTTTCTTATTTATTTATTTATTTTTTAAAAAGAAGAAGAAGAGAGAACCCGCGTGAGTGTAACTGAAATCAACTCCTAGTGGGAAAATAAAATAGAAACCCATGGGTTAACCGATAAAATTGCTTTTTCTTTTTAATGAAAGTTTGGTTTACCAAAAAATCAAATCAATTCCAAGCAAGGAAACAAAAAAAATAAAATAAAAATCCCAACACCCCGTCAAATTTTAAAATCTAAAACTTAAAAAATAAATAAAAACAAAATGTTAAAATAAATAATTTTCAACTACAAGTCAAAATTTAAAAATTAAGAAAAAAAAAAAAATCCTGTCCTCTATCCTTAAGAATTGATTTCTCCCTTACTAGGATTGAATCATTCGGTACAAAATGGCTCAGGTTGTCGCTTTCCAAGATACAACGACAACCATTAGTGTTTACTCATCAACAAGGTTATGAACATGTCGTCATTGGATGCCTAATAACAATTTGACAGTAAAAGATATAAAGAAGAGGATGGAGAGATGTGTGTTTATGCATCTTTAGGGTTACTGTTATATAGGAAAATCATAATACATATAATGAGCAAGAGCTAGACTTATGATTTTTGCTAGCTTGAATTCAAGGTGTACTATCAATAGAAGAAGAAAAAAAATCCCCATTTATAACGGTAAACTTTCAAATAGGATTGAAAAGTTTAAATCTTTTCAAGAAGGAAAATAATTAATTAGAAAGAGAATTAAGAGGTGATTGAGTATGAAGAAGGAGGATATAGTCATCAAGGTTTTCCTTCGTGGACATAGGTCTTTATAATCGAACCACGTAACCCTCGTATATGCTCTCTCTTTCTTTAAACCATAATCTCTTAAACACTTTTTATAATCAACAACTTTCTTCTTTCTATTCTAATTTCTAACAAGTTATCAATGTAGTGATTCTAAAATTCAATTAATGATAATGAATTTAAGGTGCAATTCTTAAACTATACACATTCTTTAAATAATATCTCATAAGACGGTTTCAAGAAATGCCTCTCTGATGATATGTGGATCTCATCCTAAAAAGCACCTTTTATTTTATTTTATTATGGGACCAGGTTGGATAATGGGTGGAGGGTTGTACTAAAATGTCATTAGCCTAGTAGGGAAATTGTAAGGGAAATTGTAAGTACCAAAATAATGAGAGAGATGGGCTATAGGCTACAGCCTACATATCCTTCCAACTCCCTCCTCTTAGTCTAACCAAAAGTCCATTTGAATCCGTTTCTTTTTCCACTCTCACCCACACAACGCACAGTCATACAAAATTTGCTCTTCTATTTTAACACCAATTCAATTTTCAATTTTTTTCACACAAACACATATATATATATATAGGATTAGGAATTCAAGAAATTGAATTGAAACCTCTTGGCCTTGTCGCCCTTATTTCTTGCTTATAACTAATTACTTATTTGATTCGCATTGCTTGGCAATTGGCATTAAGATTTAAGATACACAACACAAGGAGGGTTTGATTGATGTTTTAATCCAACTTCAATTTTCTCATACCTCTACTCTGCTTTGCTCTCTCTAGAGGACAACAAACACCTTCTCTTCTGGCCTTGGCCTTGCTTAATTTTTAGGGTTTTAGTTTTGGGATACTTTACCAACCGTAATGCCTCTGCCCATGAATTCAAACACACGAGATGGGTTTGTTTCTTCTTCTTCTTCTTCTTCTTGTAGAGTATATATAGGTTTCGTATGATTCATTGGGGTTGTTAATTCAAGTTTTTTCTCTACCAACTTCTTATTTTGTTGTCATTTCATTTTCATAGTATATATAGTGTACAGAGAGGAATGAAAGAAAAAGACTAATTTTTAGTGTACAGGACAGTTTTGAAGAATTAGGGTATGGCCAATTTTGATTGAGATGAGCAAAAAGCTTTGGTTTTCAATTTTTTTTTATTGAAAGGGACACTGGATTGATTTTTTAAAGAGAAATAGTTGAGGGTTTTGTGGGGGTGGAATTGAGAAGTTTTACACGAAAGACGAATTGGGATTCGTTTAATTTTTTGTTTGATCATGATTGAGACAAGTAATGGATAGAAGTGAGCCCACTTTGGTGCCGGAATGGTTGAAAAGCAGTGCAAGTGTCACTGGTGGGGGCAGTCCAAACCATCAATTTTCATCATCTTCATTGCACTCAGGTAATCTTCATTTCTTCACTTTCAAGTTATTCTATGTTTATCTGTTTAATTATTTCCTGGTTGCTGAGAAACTTGAGGAAGAGGGAAGGAAACTAAGCTTGAGTCCTTTTTTTTTTTTTTTCAGTAGATGAAGAAAGATGAAATACCCAAATCTGTACTGAGAGTAATGCTAGAATTTGTTAAACCGATTAATGCATATTATCTCAAATTGTTATGATTTCTTGAGTACTTGTATTGCAAAATTTACCCTTTCTTTGGGTCTCACAAGGATTGAATGGAATCACTAAAATCATTTTTCATTTTGAATCCATCATTTTTTCTCTGAAATACACAGGACCTTAATATAAAGTTTTAATTGACATCTCTTTTATTACATTTTGAATAAAAGAATAAGAGCATAAGCTGAAATATTTACCCTTTGCATATGTTTTTTGATATAGATGATCATCCCATATCAAAGCATGTGAGAAATAGGTCGTCTTTGAGCAGTAGTGATCATGATATAGGTCGCTTATTTGCCTTTGATCAAGCCACTTCCTCCTATTTCCGCCAGAATTCTAGTAATAACGGTTCTGGCCACTCACGGTCTTACAGTAGTTTTGGCAGAAGCCACCGTGATTGGGATTTGGAGGACATCAATGACTACCGTGATAAGGACAAGTTGGTTTTGGGTGACCACTGGCGGCGTGACAATTCTGATACTCTTAGAAGCATCTTGCCCAATAGGTTAGAGAAGGATATGTTGCAGCATTCAGAGTCTATGATTACGGGGAAAAGTGGTGACTCATGGCCCAGGAACGTAGCTGGTGACCCAAATAATGCTAAGAGCAAACACAACAATGCTAATGTCCTTCTTGGTGGTGGGGGTAGTGTTGTTAGCAGTACTAGTAAAACTGCATTTGAGCAGGACTTTCCCTCACTCATAGCTGATGAGAGACAAGGTGGTTCTGAAATAGGAAGAGTCTCATCTTCTGGCTTAAATGCTGCCATTCAGAGCTTGCCAATTGGCACTTCATCTGTGATTGGTTGTGATAGCTGGAAGTCTGCTCTAGTTGAGGTGCCTGTGCTTTCTGGAAGCAATAGCACAGGTGCAGCATTGGCACAGCAAACTATTTCTCCAAGCTCAGCTCCTGTGTCTTTAAGCACAGGGACTGGCCTCAATATGGCTGAAACCTTGGCTAACATTCCTTCTCGTGCTTGCACACCTCCCCAAGTAAGTTGGATTTTTTATTGTATTTTTGAGTTTTTGTTATAAAATATATTCCTTCTCACATGGCTTCCTATGCTTCTTAATGTAGTTATCAGTTGGAAATCAGAGGCTTGACGAGCTGGCTATGAAGCAATCTAGGCAATTAATTCCCATGACACCTTCCATGCCAAAACCCCTGGTAAGAGTTGTTGCTTACCTCAATTGTAATTCATAAATGCCTAGAGCTGTGCATTGAACATATTGTAGTCTGCCTTGTGATATTATTTGTTTGAAGGTTTACATTTTCTGATGTTGTTTAGGTATTGTTTTAGTATCAGAACTTTTTATTCTTCTCTTTGGCAAGTTTGTGACCAATGCTTATAATTAAATATAAGCCTAATTTGCCCTGTACTGGAAATTTTTGGGTCTAGCGATAGACACAAAACTGCTAGATTTTTCTGTTTATTGTCCACTAGAAAATATGCTTTTCCTATTGGTGGCATAAGTAACATGATTTTGGATTTTATATTGCTGCCCAATACTGTTAAAAGCTCAAGGTGCACTTAGTGCATAGGCCTCATAATACATAGGCACAAAGTGAAAAGTGCAAGTGCAAGTGTGTGCCTCATTGAAATGAAGTGCACATTTTTTAAATATAATGTCTAATTATTTCCCAGATAAATGTTCATAATGTATAATAGAAAAGCTTAAAAAAAATCTAATAGTGATTAAGTTAGCTTATTAGCAACAACAACAACAACCAAGCCTTAGTCCCAAATTTTTTTTTTGATTGACACCGGGTGAAGCATTTGCTCCAACTATTCCCGGGGGTGCACAGGCCCTCGGCTAGGAATTTTGGGGTTGGTTATGAATCCTCAACAAACTAGTTGGGCTCAGCTGCATGTATTCTTTTCTGCCGATTGGTTCTATCTGAGGTCATACTCTTTGTTAATTTCTTAATTGACACGTCCTTTTTTAATTCTTCTATTAATGTTATTTTTGGTCTTCCTCTACATTTTCATTCCCTCAACTTGAATTAACTCACTCTTTCTTGCTAGTGCATTAATAGCTCTCCTCTGAACATGGTCAATCCATCTTAAGTGACTCTCCCTCATCTTTTCTATTAGCACAATGGTACAAAATTATGAAATCTCTACATAATACATTATAAACTATTGTCTTGTGAGTTACAAAATATATTTTCCTATAACTTATGAAATATACCCAAGCATGGTAGTGATGATCAAATCAAGCACATTATTGTACAAAGTATATTAAAAAAGCACGTAAGAATAGTGTGAATATTACTAATCAGTGGTCATTCTCAATTGGTTTTTGATCTAACAGTTATTCCTAATTGAATTATATATATTTTAAGGAAAATTAAAAAAGCTCTCTTTTTTATGCCTGAAGCTTGAAGAAAAAGTTTGTGTTTTTTGTACTTTTACCCCGATTTATTAAATGAGTTTTGCTTTAAGATCTAGAACTTTTCCTTTGGTGCTTTGTGCTTTAAGTATGTGTGCTTTTAACAAACTGCTGCTGTCAGACAATGAACTGTATGAGGTACAAAAACTAGATTATGTATATTTTGAATTGAATAAGTTTTTGAACTCCAAAGTTGAGAAAGGCCGTTGCTTCCATTCTACATTTTAGTCGGCTCAATAAAACTTATTACTTACAAAAAAAAAACTTTTTGGTTGGCTCAATAGTTATTATAGCTGCAGATTGTTGCTTAGAAGGCATGTAATGTGCATACATTTTCCTTTTTAACACTACCCACAATGTAGTTTCTAAATGCTTTGTTTATGAGTACCGATTCCTCTATTAATTTAAATTTCTGGTTTATCATCTCTCTTTTCGAATAGTATTTTTTTATTCCTTTGGTACATAGCATTTATAAAGTGCACTTTGTGACTCCTCACTGTACTATTATGTATTTTAATGATTGGTTTTTAATGTCTTAAGATTACATACAGTAATTAACAGAGCTTTTCAAGTTATCGATTTGAATGTAATTGATTGGTACTTTATTTCTTCTCATGGAGTGCATCAGGAAACCCCAAAAATGAAGAATTCAGTTCATTTCAAATTGTCTTCCCTTGTTTGGAACAAAAAAGAATTGTCAGAATTCAATTCTATATGGTTAAAAACAAGGATTTTTGTACAACGATGATTCCATGCAAAATTGGTTGGATTTTGAAGGAATTCAATTCAATTGTGGTTGACCTGCCCATTAGCCAAACTCGTTTTTGAATTTAATCCTCCAACTTATTACTAATTTTCAAATTGGAACCAATCCAACTCCTCCCTCCCTGCGTATAATATTGGGCAACATCATGGTCCATTTGGTAACACTATTTTAAAGTTTCTACAACAATTTTATCATCCTATTGATCATAAAATCAAAGAATATAATTCATGAAGCGGAGGTCACTAGTTCAAATCTCTTATTTTCCCACCTCTTGGGGCCAACAAAACTTCTTATGAAGAAAATGGAGATAATGCTAGCTTAGTGTATTGCATGACATGTGATAGTTGGTTTTTCCTAATAATAATGAAAAGCAATTAAGAACCTCTAAACCAAATAGGGAAAGGACTCAAAACATAAAATAAGATTCATAGGCTTCTAGAACAACTCATTACAGCCCATTCCAGAAAATCTGGAAATTACCAAACTGCCCTTATTCTAATAAACTTAATTAATACTGACCAGCAACTTTCTAACCTAAGAAAATTAGTACTAAGACTCAATAATAACTAAAACAACCTATGAAAGGTGCCTAGAAGGCCCTACATCAAAACTAGACCACAATTCTTGAATCTTTTTGTCTTTAATCTTGTTTTTCCTGGAACTCCTTTTTACTGTTTGCATCATTCTATGTGGTACAAAGCACAGTTTTTCAATTTTTAGTTTGGGTGTGAAAGTCTTGTTGGTCAGTTTTTATTTTTAGTGCTTTTATAAAAAAAAAAAAAAAGATTTTATTTTTAGTGCTGCGCTTTAAATCAATGAGAATAAATTCAATAGGATTAAGTGTAAAATCCATTATTTACACCCTCCAATACAAATATGCCACATCAGACTTTTATAAATTAATGAATAGGTACTATGATGCAGGACAACCCTAGGCTTCACCACCTAGAGCAACCTGATGACTTAGATTCACCACTAAGCCGTGATTTCAAAGAAAATATTCTTTTATTAATAATAATAGTCTGATCAAAACAAACACAACCTGAAGCTTTTATAGTTTCCAGTAAATCTCCAACTAAAACTCAAATACAAAGAGATAATCCATATCTATAAAGATAACTAAATAGAGATAATCCTAGTCTAAATCCTAGTTTGGAAAATCTTGAAATCTAATCCTTATTGATTCCTATCTGAAAAGTTTAGATAAAATTTTAAAAACAAGATAACATATAAATAAATAACAATAAAATTTAAAATAATAAATTCTGAAAAATTCTTGGTTATCCTCCCGCATCATACTCCCTTGGTTGGAGAAAACTCAACCTTGAGTTTTAAAGTGTTCAAGGATGAGAACTCTTGTGCTTGGCACTTGCACCAATTCAACACTTTTGGCAACCCTAAAAAGAAAGAAGGCTTTTGTTCTCACACGGTTAGTGTCTCTGGATAATAAAATCAATGTGTGGAGTTAATGTGGCTAATGTTACAGCCTTATCTTGAAGTGTAGCAGGTGCATCAAGCTCTTGGCTTTCTTGTTGAACTTTCTCCTCATCAAGTAGTGACTCTATAACATGCTCAGTGAGATCCTCCATACATAGTTTAGGCTCATCTATGGGCACCTGTAATTTATTTTCAGCACTAGGTTCAAGTGGTGCTTGAAGTTCCTTTATCTCCAAGATTTCATTACCCATGCCATTGTCTTCTATTCAATTGCTATGGATCTTCTTTTGGTAAAAGAAACGAATAACTTGATCTTCAGAGTCTTTAAGGCCTTCCTGGATGTCTTTGCGTATGGCTTCCATTGCTGCGCGAACACTCCTCTTGTCTTTTTCAAATTGTGAAATAGTCAGTGAAATCTATTCTCTCGTTTCACACTGATTGGATAGGTATTTCTCTTGATAGGATTGGGGAACATATTTCTCTGTAAGATTTGTTTCATCTCATTCCAATCAGGAATGTCGTTGGTTAATTTCATCTTGGCAAACCTAACCTTCATTGCCTTTAATAAACCATTTTGTCAAAGGATTTACCTAACCAATTGTAAGGGTCCATGATCTGGGCGTCCACAAATGTAGGTGCTTCAATACTACCTGGTTCCTTGAATAGAACTTCAACAAATAATTGTCAAAAATTTGGGTGAACTATTGACTGAACCTGTATTAGGCTTGTTTCCCATTCTTGAACAGTAAGTGTTGGATGAGGCCTGTGATCACGTACCCTGGCTTTTGTCTTCTCTTCTTAATGGGGTCGATCGATATTATTTCCATTGATGAGAACACAATACACAATTCGCATAACCGCTAGCACGAAATGAATATGTGAAGCTAATGGATCCCCTCTTGTGTCAGTAAGGCAACCTTTCCCTGAAAATCTCATTCTAATTGTTAACACAGTACACAGACATCAGGTACTTTAATAATCCCATTGGATTGGCAATGGAGACTAACAGTAAAACTCATCAATGGCTGTAACCGGCGGTATTGGTGGGTGGAGTTCGGCCTAAAACACCGCAACACTAGCAGATCCGGCACCGGTGGAGTCCCAGCAGCTTTTCTGGCAGCTTCTTAGCTTGGTGGCTCTTGAGTTGAACAAACCGTTTGGGTTTTTAGTTTGTGGGTTTTAATTTTATGATATATTAGTGTAAAGAGAGTATTAATGAGAACTTGTGTTGCAGGAGCAGAATATTTATTTTATTTTTATCTTTAATTTCAAAGTTGATTGTATGTTTATTTTAGGTCTTAGTATCTAATCAAGTTTATTAGTATTTTAATTCCAATAATTGGGCCGAGCCCATTAGAATTAGGGTTTCTTATGTTAAGGCTTAGTAGCCTATTTAAGCAAAGCTTATACTCATTTTCAAGGAACTTGATGATTAATGAATATTTCTTTGATTTGAGATGCGTCTCTCTTCGTTATTTGGTGGTGATGCCGAACACCCCTACGGTGGTGATGCCTAGGATTTTGCAGGCAGATTCTAGGCGATGATTCCTAGGGTTTGTTCTATTTGTTTCTATCCTTTTTACCATTTATCCTATTTCTCCGTTGTTGTCCTGCATCAACTTGGTATTAGAGCAAACTTCTTTCCAACCAGCTTCCCACACAGTCAAACCACCATCATAGCTTCTAACACCAAAAAACCCACAACAATCTCAACTTCCCACAATTCAAATCCATCATCCACGACACAAATACCTCAAAATCCAGCAACCCCACACCCACAAACCACCACTCAAAACCAAACTTCCCAAAATATTCAGCACCACTGTGAACCCACCATAACCCACCATCATCACAAACCAACACCCCAACAAAACCCACTGTGACCAGCCATTAACAACCCACCAAAGCCACACTCATCAAACCACCCAACAACCCAACACTCATCAAACCACCAGACAAACCCACCCACACTACACAGTACCACTAGAGAGGAAAAAAAAAAAAAACCCAGATCCTGCCAAACTTCTAGGCCACCACACCACTGGCAGCAACTCGATCATCTAGACAAGCAAGGTCGCCGACCACCGGCGACCCACATCGATGGTCTTGAGCCCCTCGCACATTGGCAATTCTGCTAGCCCAGTCACCATCAATCATAGATAGCCACCGGCGGTCCCTATCGGTCACCACTTGCCTTCACTGGCACAGTGCCGTGCCGCTGCAACTCCGCCGGGACCTCTCAGCCTGTCACGACGCACCAAACCCTCTACATGGTCTCCAAGTTAACCCATTCAGGTTTGTTTGTTTTGAATCCCATTCTTTTAGTCGTATCCCACTCATTTTTTGTGTACCCTTAGCCGACCCACCCAAAAGACACAACCAAACCATGTGGGTCACCTGACCCGACCTAACCTAGCAAACGGGACCTGTCCCTAGAAATACAAAAAAACCCAAAAAAAAAAAAAAAAAAAAAAAAAAAAAAAAAAAAACAAATAGCCCAGCAAACAGACCTGTCCCCAAAAAAACAAAAACAGCCCAAACCCCATCCTTGCAAAGTCCAGGTTCTTTTTCAAATTCTTTGTTTGAAATTTGAAACACTATTTTATTGAATTGATAATGACTTCCTTTAAGACAGCCCTTATTGACCAGCTTAAGGAGGCTGGGACTGATCTCCTTAATTTTCCTTCCTCCATTGATGACCTCCTCACTCTTCTTGATTGAGTTGAGACTTTGTTAGTAAATGTGCAACAAGCACCATCCAAATCAATGCACGATGCACTTTTACACTCAATGAATGCACTAATCACCGATGAACTTTTGAGTCATGCTGAAATGGATGTGAAAGTTTCAGTTCTATCTTGCATTACTGAGATTACAAGGATAACAACACCAGATGCCCCATATGATGATGAGAAAATGAAGGAAGTATTTCAGCTGACTGTAATAGTATTTGAAAATTTATCTCATGTGTCCAGTCACTGTTATATGAAGGTGATTTCAATTCTTAATACAGTTGCAAAGGTCAAGTCATGCTTACTGATGCTGGATCTTGAGTGTGATGCATTGGTTGTTGACATGTTTCAAACTTTCTTCAAAACCATTAGTGCCAACCATCCACATGATGTATTTTCAGCCATGGAAACAATTATGACAATGGTCATAGATGAAAGTGACAACATTTCCTTGGATCTTCTTAGTCCCCTATTAGCTAGTGTAAGAAAGGAAAATGAGACTGTTTCACCTATTTCGTGGAAATTAGGGGAGAAAGTGATCACTAATTGTGTTGTTAAGCTTCAACCTTATCTCCAAGAAGCAGTGTGCTCTATAGGTGTTGCTTCAAACACATTTTGTGCTACCAAGGTTGGCCAACCTATGGATGCTACTTTCAAGTTTGTTGAAGACTTTACTATACTTGAGGAAGACAAGGTGGTTTCATTTTCCTCTCCGATTCCACACATTGAATTTATAATTTCTGAACAAGTTTAATGATGTGATGGAATCCAAGGCTCCTTTGTTCTCTGTCCTCTCAACTATTGTTCCAGAGTTGAAGTAAGTGTTCTGTGTCAGACTTTTACTCCTTCAAACATTATAAAACTGAGGTCGAGTTTTCTCCAACCAGAGGAGTATGATGCGGGAGCAGAATATTTATTTTATTTTTATCTTTAATTTCAAAGTTGATTGTATGTTTATTTTAGGTCTTAGTATCTAATCAAGTTTATTAGTATTTTAATTCCAATAATTGGGCCGAGCCCATTAGAATTAGGGTTTCTTATGTTAAGGCTTAGTAGCCTATTTAAGCAAAGCTTGTACTCATTTTCAAGGAACTTGATGATTAATGAATATTTCTTTGATTTGAGATGCGTCTCTCTTCGTTGTTTGGTGGTGATGCCTAGGGTTTTGCAAGGCAAATTCTAGGTAGTGATTCCTAGGGTTTGTTTGGTTTGTTTCTATCCTTTTTCCCACTTATCCTCTTTTCTCATTGTTGTCCTGCATCAACTTGATTGTGTGTGGTAGTCCCTACTCATTAATTTGCAAAATTCTGACGTGGCATATTGGTATTGAAGGGTGTAAACAATGAGTTTTACACTACATCCTTATTGAATTTGTTCTCTAAATCAATACAAGTTCAATGAATCTTAAGAACTGGTCAAAAACTTGAAATTTGATGTCAAAGCTCTAATGAGTTTGAGGATGTGTCCAGCTGATGTAACTTGGACAATCATTTTTGGCTTCTTAAGAGTTTTAAATATAAGGGATGACATAAGCATTCAATTCAGGCATAGGCTTCATAACTTTGGTGTTTAATTCATAAATAAATATAAAGTTGTCTGAATTTTTATAATATGTTTAAATGACTAAAATATTAGAATATCTAAAAATATCATTTGTAGTTACAAATGTATAAAGAATTCAAGAGAGGTAGATAGTTTTCAGGCATTTAAGAAGTGGCATCTGCTTCTTGAAAAGAAAAAATAATGTCAAATACTGTTTGTGAAGGCTAAAGGTGCAATAAGCGCAAATTCTTTTGTATGCCATAAGTTGTGGACTGCATTCTTCCTTAGTCTTCTGTTTGAACATTTTTAAGCCTTGAGGGTTGTGAAAGGACCATTCCAGTGCTGAACTGTTATTTGTTTTCGAACTTTGTATGAGGGAATGGTAACTTTGGCCTTGTTTTCTCTTTCCTCCCTTGTGGAGTAGATTGCTCTTTGTGCCTTTCCGGGTTCTATTTTTGTCCCACAGTTTAGCTCTAGTATGCTTGGGCAGTTTCATTAAAGTTTCTTACTTATCAAAAAAAAAAAAAAAATCCTCGAGTTCATTTAGACCTTGCTTTGGATTGGTGCTGTATGTGTAAAGCAAGTGGGGAATCCACCTCTCACCTTCTTTTACACTGCCCAATGGCGAGGGAGTTATGGTATTTTATATTCAGCTTATTGGTATTCAATTGGTTATGCCACAAGGAGTTATGGATCTACTAGATTGCTGGAGGGTTGGCAGTGGCAGATCAAAGATTAAGGAGCTGTGGAGTTCTATTCCCCATTGTGTTTTCTGGTGCATATGGTGGGAAAGAAACTCTAGATCGTTTGAGGGAAAGGAAAGACATTGGCTGGAGCTTAAATGGTTTATTCTTCGTACCCTGATGGATTGGTCAAATGCATCTGGCTTGACGTCTTTTCTCTCTGTTTTTTGATTTTATAGATTATTGTGTTATGTAATTCATTGTGTGTGTCCTTAGTACACTCCCTGTGTACCAGGTTTAACATCTTTTTTGATGCAATAAAACTTTTTATTACCTATCAAAAAAAAAAAAAAAAAAAATCTATAGACAAGTGAACATATACTTACCTTAGGTGAAATATAAAGCCTGTATTTCTATAACGTTAATGTTATCATTTAATAATTTGAAAGTCATCCAATAGGAAGCCTTCTGTCCATGATGGTAGAGATAGATTAATGGTCATGGACAGGCATTTTGTAATTGGAGAAGTATGAGGACCCATTGATGAGCAAAACTCTTATGCACTAGTCTTGCATTGGCCTCCGCACAAATATTGGAAGATATGCATGATCAGGTTTCATGCTGTATGTTTCTCATCAAGGGCATTGATGAATGTTGATTGTGGGTAATCCTTGAGGATTGAAGAAGTCGCTATTTACTAGATGTTTGTTTGATTGGTCTTGGGAATTGGATTTTAGTGATTCTCACACTATTGTAGATTTCATAGATTCTCTATCTTTTCGATTGTAGATTTCATAGATTCTCTATCTTTTCGATTGTAGATTTCATAGATTCTTTATCCTTTTGATTGTAATACTCATTCATTTGTAATGCTTTAGGCTACCTTTTATTACATCCTGTGTACATGAGATAGTTATTATGTTTTAATAAAATTTTATTACTTATAAAAAAAGGTTGTGTTCAGAGATGACTAGTAATTGATAAAATTCTCTAGAGAGTTATGTTGTCCAATAACAGAAGGTTATTTGTTTTTTTTTAGGGTTTAAAATTTTTATTAGAAAGCAAAAAGAAAAATACACATAATAAGATGCGAACAAAACCTTTTCAAAGATTACAAATCACAAAGAAAGGGAATCAATAAATGACATTAAAGGAATGCCACCTGAAGCTCACATCTTATCAAGCAAAGACAGCAAAATATGCTCTTTGATTACAAAAATGAGACTCTCAACTCCATCAAAGACCTGTTTGATTCTTACATGACTCATAGAAGCAAGGCTTGCCACACCTTGTTGCTCTGTGGCGTTGAAACCTACCTTGCCAACACTCCAACAATTCAAACATAGATTTGGGCATCACCAAGCTAGCCCGAACATAATAAAGACGAATGACCATCTATCTGAAGCCTAGGAACAATGGAGAAGCAAGTGATCAATTAATTATTAATCACCCACTAGTGATCAATTAACTATCAATCAACCGCTAATGGCCACCTGTTTGACTCTTCCCTGCTTTTGCACATAGAACACCAATCAACTATCAATATGTGCCTCCTGCACAATATATCAATTTGGAATTCCTAATGGTCACTGTCCTCACAAAGAATGCCACCTTTTTATGGGACCTTGGCCATCTAGATCTTCTTTCAAGGAAAAGAAAGGCCTAAAGAACGCCAAAGAGCATTATTTTTTTTTTTTGATAAGTAATGAGTATTATTAAGAAGGCCCAAAAAGGCAAAAGAGTCAAAATTTACAAAGATCTATCAACTCCAACATGGAGTGAATAGGAGAGCCACCCGACCCCACAACCCAATCAAATAAGGTATGAAAAAAGAATAATTTCAGCTCATGAATGTGATGTTCAGAATCCTCGAAATGGCGAGTTTTCTCTCATCCACAAACACCAGATCAAGCAGTGCGGGACCTCTTCCAAACCAGAACAGAATCATGCTGCCCAGCTGCCCCATCCAACAAGAAAAAAGATCCATGCCGTTCTAGGCATAACCCACTAACCCCAAACAAACCAAACACCATAGACACATAGAGCATAGAGCCTATCCAACTTTCCCCATCGCTTTGAAAAACAACACCAGTTTTGGAGAATCAAGCCTCGCTTCCTCAGATTGTCAATAGTGAGAGCCTTCCCCAAAGAAGCAATCCAAGAAAAAAGCAACACGAGGGGGGACCTTAGCCTTCAAATCTCAAACACTCCTTTCTTTGAAGGCTTCCCCAAAGCTTTATCTGGACCTATCGAGGAGGGCAGATTAGCATAGAGCACCTAAAAAAAGAATCCACTAACTCTAACTCCCAAATCTTTAAAGAACGGATGAATTGAGGATTCCAATGTTGAACCTCTCCCTCAGACGGATGCTCTAAATAAGATGCTACTGAAGTCTCCTTATCCACCGCTAATGCAAATAGGTTCGGGTACAGTTCCTTAAGAGAACAGACACCACACCAAATGTTTGTCCAAAACCTCACTCTGGACTGTATGAATTTGGAGAAAGAATCCCATCCCCCATGAATAGCGTTCCATAACCTAAGCCCCATGTGAACCCCGGATTTGCTCCATTGTCCAACCTCCCCATAAGAAATCCCTTTGAAGTTTCTCCAACTTATTGACCACATGAGTAGGTAATGTAAACAGTGATATAAAGTAGGTAGAAATGGAAAATTTTGTCAGATGTATGAACAGTTGAACACTAAGTTTCTCCAACAGAAGGTTATGTTGATACTTTCAAGAGTAGAGTGAGAATCTATTTAAGCTTTACCGTCAGATGTCTTAGAGTTGTAAAATTTTGTTTGTTAGTTGTTTTCTTGTTTTTGGTTTTGCTCCATTTTGGTCAAAATCATTCGAAGTGATGAAAAATCATAGAGCATGTGGATGGAGAAGAAAAGAATGATGGGTGACATGTGATTGATGAGGTGCTTTAGAGTGTTGTTGATCAGTTTGCAATATGTGGTTTTATTTGTCTATCCTTTTTCTATTTAACTGGGAAGGGCTGTGTGCCACAAGAAATTGGTTGTAGGGCTCAGTCTTGCAGACAAAGCCACAGCCACTGGCTGTTGGTTATGAGACTGCCAAGGCCAAGCCATGGGCAGCCAAGGCAATGCCATGCCACGTGCTGCCGAGGCATGCATGGGCAAGGCTGCCATGCCAGCTGCCGAGGCATGCCAAGGCTAAGCCATGGGCCAAGCCAATGCCAAGGCTATGCCATGGGCTGCCAAGGCATGCCATGGCTATGCCATGGGCTGCCAATAATTGGATAGTTAAAGTTCATTTCTTGAGAAAATTTTGGAGAATTTGGGATGGTGCATTTGGGATCATGTGTACAAAGATGAATCATTGCACAAGCCAGCATCACTAGCTGTTTTAGGAAGGTGAATATGAATATTAACAAGGAAAATTGGAAGGGCTAGAAAGGATTGAGAGTTTGCGGTAACGAGAAACAATATTTTGGCTTATTTAGTAAAAAAATTTGTTGCTAGATGCGTATGAGATCTGGATGAAATGGCACTTCCTCCTCCCACAAGAATGGGTGGAGGGTGAGGTTGCAACTTCAAAACCCACTGGGTGCTTAACTTACCAATAAAAAGTTTGTTGCTAGATTTGTATGAATTGCAAAATGGGATTTACTTGGGATTGTTGAATCATAGAAAAAGGGGGTTAGTTGTGATAGTTGGGAGAAAGCTTTGCTGTGTTGTGTGAAAAGAACAAAACATAATATAACTGTTGCTTTGCTTGTCAAATCTTAAACGTAATGTGTGTAAATTTATCACTTGAAGATGGTGGTGGGGCCAAAAATTGTGGTATTAATATTCTAAAGCTAAAAATCACTGCTTCAAACTAGCGATAGATTCCTATTTATGTGATACATTAATTTAATGTTGGCTCATTTATGTTTGATTCTTATTAGGTGTCCAGTCCTTCAGAGAAATCAAAACCCAAGATTGGGCAGCAGCAGCATGCATTCTCATCTTCACACCCTGTCAATAACAGTCCACGTGGAGGGCCTGCAAAATCTGATGTTACAAAGATATCTGTGGGTAATCTCCATGTCCTAAATCCATCACGAGAGTTGAACAGTCTCTCTTCAGCTGCTAAGGATAGCTTGAGTCCTACTAATGGAAGTAGACTACCTAATAGCCCACTTGGTGTCGCTCCATCAGCTACTGGGTCTGCTCCCTTGAGGAACTTAATAAGTGCTGCCACTGCTGAGCGCAGGCCAGCTGCTTTCCGGACAATTATGGAGAAGAAACCATCATCTCAAGTCCAGAGCCGGAGTGATTTCTTCAAAAGTCTTTCAAGGAAGAACTCTCCTACTAACCCCCCTTTTGCAGTCTCTGATCCTGACCCAGCTGCCTTGTCATCCATCTCAGAGAATTCTGATAAATTGGTCACAGAAGCTGCCACTGCTGCCTCTGTAACTCTTCAGAGTACAGATGATGCCCTTTCAATGGATAACTCTGTTACAGACTTGTTGAATAATGTGTCTCAGAAACATTTAAGCAATAGAGAGCAGCATTCAAACCCTGATGTACCTCTTTATCCAGATGAGGAAGAGGCTGCGTTTTTACGATCGCTTGGGTGGGAGGAAAATGCTGGAGAGGATGAAGGCCTTACAGAGGAGGAGATCAGTGCTTTCTATGTCGAGGTACTGCTTTTCATGAATTTTCTCTTTCCTTGTTTTTTTCCTCTTCCTATAAATTTTCTATGTTCTTTAATTAATATTGAATTTTTTATTTTTTATTTTAATACATATCATTTAAATAGTACTTTATAAACCTATGTGCTTGACTTCTTATACAGTACATGAAATTGCGGCCATCATCAAAACTTCTGAATGGAATGCAGCCAAAGATATCACTGGCACTCAACTCACAGGATGGCAGCTGTGGTGGTGCTTCCTTTGCTGCCGAGTCATAATCTGAATGGTGGTTTACTTCTATTTTCTTTTTGGTTGTGATTGATATTAAGAAGACGATTTTAGCCAAGCGGGTGGGTGTTCAAAGAGAAAGATTGTGGGATGCGTCTGCAATTGCTGTTTGCTGAAAGTTAAATGGAATAATCTGCAAATGGTCCATTCCAGAGGAAAACTAGTGATATACTCTGTTTGCTTTTAACCTAGGGTTTTCTGAGTTTGAAGGTTGATAGAAAATGTAGGAATAGGTTACATACTGATCTGCGATGTAAGAAGCTGCTGAGGGAAATAGTATGAGAAAAGTGGGTTTTTCCTTTATTCGTTTGGGGATCAATTCAAAAAATAGATTTTGATTTCATTAGTCATTTGAAAAAGAAAAAAGAAAAAAAAAATTAGTTCACTTTGGCTTTTCTATTCCATAAGCATTTTATTTTTTATGTTATAAATTCAATGTTTATATCTGAAGAATAATACCATTATTCTTATACGGAGAGCAAGGAATTTTTTTCTTTTATGCATCACTACTACGATGCTTGTTTAGGATTCATTTAGGTTCTGGAAACCCAACTGACATCCGCTTGTGCTTTATACTACACAACTGACCTGTGTTTAACAATTTGATTTGTGAACTTTTGGTTTAAATAGTTGTAATTTACTATTTTGAGATTTAATTATATATTTTTTAAACCTATGATTTATTGAATGATTTTGAACTATTTTTTATTGAGTTAAATTAAATCATAGCTTGGTTAAACATAGTCTTTTAAATTATACATTGGCAACTCGAATTCAATGTAAATCATGTGGATAAAATAATTATCCTTAATTTATATAATGATAGCTCTATTCCTACCTAGAGTCGAACCTCAGAAGCTTTACGTTTGAGTACCACATCTTCTAGGGTTAGTGGAACCATATATTTTAGATGGATTGCTTAGCGAAAAATATAATAATAACAAAATTAGATGGCCTGATGACCTTCAAAGATTGGTATGCACGAAAAAGGTTGAAATCTTTTGCAAGGCTATCTTTCGAAGTAAATATTTGTGAAGGTTTGATCCATGAGGAGGGTAACAAAATTCCCCCCTAAGTGTTGTGTTTTGGGTGGGGGGGCACTTAGGTCCCACCATGGAACCAGTATTGATTTTGATAAAATTTGTGTGTTTTATGGCAAATGTTATGTCCATATTGATAAATGTGTGTTTATTGTTGTAAAAATAAAATGTGTAAATTCTGGTAAAATTAGGGATAAAGTTAACTTTACTACAAATTATACACAATTACAACATTTGACATACATTTTATTAAAATACACACAATATTTTATTAAAACACACACATATTATAATTTTTGACACCTTTGGTGAGACGGTTCCGCAGCGGGATCTAAGAATTTCCCGTGTTTGTGAGGTCTCCAAAAGCAAAAGCATAATTTCTTCAAAGCGCTCTGCCTTCCTATCTACTTGTACTAGCTATGGGATAAAGGACTAGGTCTAAGGGGCCCTTTCGTCAAATAACTTCCACGTAGTGGATGATCTTATTAGTCATTACGTAGTGTGTTGTAGTAAGTTGACTACAAACCATGTCCTTATTATTATTACTACTAGGGTACTAGCGTGGTGCTCAGTTGATGTTATAATTTGTAGTGTGATGTTTAAACCATTTCTTCAAAAAGGTTTTACAAATAGGTATTATTTTGCAAATATTCCTTTACTTGTTCTAGAAAAAACATGGCCATCTTTTTTTCATTTTTTTTAAAAATATTTTAGATAACGTATGTAAAGATTATCTTTGCAAATAATTGATGATGATTTATTTTTATTTTTATTTAACAGTGAGTTAGATGAAAAAAAAAAAAAAAAAAAAAAACAAGGTGTAGATAAACATGAAAAGAAGAAATGAAAAAAGAAAAAAAAAAATAGAGATCTCGCCACATGTCAAACACCACACATTCCAAATGGAAAATCTCAGCTGAAGGTCTATGCTTATATATATATATATATAAGAAAGAAAATTATAGAAATCTCGCCACACCACACATTCCAAATGGTAGAATATCAGTTGAAGGTCTCTACTTTTATATATACTAGCATATAACCCGTGCAAAGAACAGAAAAAAACTCTATATAAACACATAATGTGTATATGATCAAAATATATATTCAGAATTATTTAATGGAAAATATGTTCCATAAAAAAAATAAAACTGATAATAACAAATAGATGAAATTGCACCAACAACAGAAAAATAAAAGAAATTAGATAGTGTATAATAATTGAGAAAAAATAGTTATATTTAATTGATAAAATAGAAAATAAGTTAGAATCAAGCAAAAATAAAAGATTACCTTAGTTCAATTGCCTCTTAGATCCCCTTGCAGTCATATAAACGTACAAAAACACAAAAATAAAAATAGATCATGATAGAAAAATAAATAAATAAAAAAGAAAAAGAAGTAGAAGAACAAAACTTGTACCAGATTATCATTGTTTAGATGTTACGTAAACAGATTATGGAAGAATGAGAAACCTTCAATTTAACGTGCTCTATTTATCTTCCTTCTATCAAGGAGTATGTCTGTTCACCAAATGATATCTTAAGTGATTTCACCAATCAATACTTTTTCACTAAAAGAGTACTCTAACACAGAGAATTTGTTATTATCTATTTTTATTTAAAGGTATTTTAACAGTTATTAAATCAAACCACTTAGGAAATTTAAACAACGTATGAATTTTTTTTAATAATCTTTAAGAAGTCTTCTAGTATTAGGAGATTGTCATAATTGTAAGATTTTTAATATGATATTTTATTAAGATGTCTTTTAGTAGTAGGAGACTTATTTTAAAGTATAAATTTTTTTTAATAATCTTTAAGAAGTCTTCTAGTATTAGGAGATTGTCATAATTGTAAAATTTTTAATATGATATTTTATTAAGATGTCTTTTAGTAGTAGGAGACTTATTTTAAAGAATTTGTTATTATATGTTTTTATTTTAAAGATTTTTATTATGATATTTTATTAAGATATCTTTTTAGTAGTAGGAGACTTATTATCAAGAATTTGTTATTATCTATTTTTATTTAAAAGTGTTTGGCAGTTATTAAATCAAACCACTTAGGAAATTTAAACAACGTATCACTTCAAAAATTTAGATGATAGATAGACATGCAAACCACTTAGAAAATCTAAACAACGTATCATTTCAGAAATTTAAATGATAAATAGACATGCCACTTGTCATGATGTGAGACATTCTAGATTTTAATGCTTATATCTTCTGCTTTTATATGTTGTATAGACTCTATAACCCGAGCAATGCGCGGCTTTTTTTCATTATTTTTCTAAAAATATGTTTCTAACAAAGCAACTTAACTAAGAAGAAGGAAAAAATAATAACAATAATGAAAAGTAAAAATGAAAATAAGAAAGAAAAGAAAAGAAAAGTGTAAAATAGAAAATGTAAATAATTTTTCTTTGTACTTAAAAATAGAAATGATCATTTTTATTATATCTCATCAAATGTATTATATTGATTTTTATTATATTTCATCAAATGTATTATACTAAGTCTATAAAGATAACTACCAATAACTTTCTAGCCGATTCCTTTCAATTGGGGTTTATATCCCGAGGTTGTATTCACTTAGCAAAAAAAAAAAAAAAACTCACTTCACATCATTTATGAATTTCAATCACTTTGATAAACCTCAATTGTTCCATATAGGGATTTTAAATGTTCAGAAGCTTCTCATTTTTGTTTAACTTACAACACCTTGATAGTACAAATAAATAATACAATTTGTCACATATTTATCCCATCTTTACCTTTTTTGACTTTCTTTTGTTTCTCTTTTCATCTTTTTTTGGGCAATTTATCACTTATTAATAATCACATAAATAATATATGTGACCTTAGAAGTCCATCATATAACAAATTGGTCCACGAAAATAAAAATGACAATGTCATCTTAAGTCTAACACGTATCTCTTAGGAAAATTAAACACATAAAAAAAAAAAATGTTAAAATGTTATTCCCTCTACCCCTAAAAAGAAAAATAAATTAAAAAAAATCAACACAATTGCCGCTTTTGTTTATCTCTAAATGATAGTACATTAATGTCCTAAATCTCAGATAATTTGAATGTTGCTTCATCAATTCTAATATGAGTGTTGGAAAATAATTTATATTTAACACTTACCCCCTAAAAATATATTAAACAGATACCAAAAATAGAGGACTACAACTTAACCAAGCAAAAATACTTCGAATATATCCAATTGTTTAAAAATAAAAAGATCAAGTCAAACTAAATTTTATATGCAGTTAAATAGTATCAGAAATTGTAAAAAAAAAAAAAAACATTTTTGGTTGCAAAAAATAGAAGACTACAACTTAACCAAGCAAAAATACTTCGAATTTAAAATATACATATTGCATATTGCGAAAAAAAACTCATCCTAACTATATCCTCCACTCTTTTCAAGACCAACTCAGCTAATGCATCTGTATGCATAAATAAAATATATATATATATATATATATATATATATATATATATATGATCAGAATCAATTGAGATTGCTAATAACAATGAGACACGTTTTACTCCACCCTTTAAGATCAATTCATTAAGGTATCTCATGACAGAAGAACATCATTTTACATAATTATAGCTAGAGTCATATAACTTACGAAAAAATTTCATATAATAATTCAAATGAATATTTTAAAAACATGAGATTCTGCCTCATGCTCATTTTCAGTTTTCATGAAAGTATATTTTCATACAATGATTATTATCATTGATTTAACTTTTAAAGCAAAAAGGAAACAAAACTTTTATGGCCAAACCACATATATAGTAAAAGTTTCATTTTTCGATGTATCTCCAAGTATTAATAATTATTTAGCATTCAACTTGGAAAAAAACTCAACTTAATTGTAGCAGTTTATAATCTAAACAAATCTTTGCTCTTTAAATAAAGAAAATATAATTTTCAAATATGCAATTATCAACATAGCAAACACATAGAAACTTAACCTAAGAAAAGACGAAAATGAAGATAATACTTATGTAAACTTTATCTTGCCTAAACTCTTATTTCCATTTAAATATTAAATATTAGAAAATAATTATACAATAGTAAGTAAATTAGACGCAAACAAAAATAAAATATGCAAATAAAAAGAAAATATAATATAAATTGATACAAACCTGAAGAAGAAGAAGAATAAATTTGAGGATCCTAGGGATTGAACCCAAGCACTCACAAGGGGATGAGACCTTTTGGGGAGAGAAATGACCATTGGGATGAATGTCCAAGTTATAATTTAAATGCATATTTGAAATAACATATATTGTGTTTAACAAATTTGGCTGGAATATATCTATTTATATCTGAATTAACCATTTAATTTATTAAATATGAGCATTTAATTGGGTAGTGGGCATTTAATTTAGTTTATTTAATTTATGTGCCACCTAAGATGCTACATGTCAAGTAGAAGACGTTGGCTAAAATGCCACGTGGCAGAAAGATGACAACGTCTTCTGCTTTAATATATATATATATATATATTGATGAGTCAACGTCCAAAGTGATGGACGACTCTATCTCCCACGACTGTTTCGACGACCTTGATACAACGACGACCATACAACTTCGTCCTTCGTTCATTAAAAGAATGATGTGGGCGGGTATACCACCAAACCAACAGACGAATATACACACGCCTTGCTCTACGACGAGCATATGCGGGGACGACCTTATGCATCGTCCTTGACACGTTCCCCCCTCGGCCCATTGAAGACCACACTCCATGAACGTAATTAAATGCCAAAAGCGTTATGTTCCCATTAATGACAATATCCCCGAGATATTGTAACGGTCTTCATAAAGACCCCCATTCAAGTCCCATTAAGGAAAAAATTAAAGAAGGCTCAACGGCTAATCCCTGAGGGGGTATATAAACCTCACATCAGAAAGACACCAGGTACGCACACTATTATCCTAAACACTTTTACTTATTTGTTAACCATTCTCCACCAAATCTCTGACAAAGGCATCGGAGGAATTTTGGCCGGCACCCCACCGGTGTTTTCCTACCGTCGTCATTGTTTGTTCCTTGTTTCAGGTCTTCCATCAGAGAAAGCATCGTAGGACGACCGTGCTGATTTTGCACATCATCAGTTGGCGCCGTCTGTGGGAACGAGTTGCTTCCAGCCATTTCGTTTCTTTACCAGAAAACTAAAAGCGGTCGACCAAAGTAACCTTTTTCTCTCATGGAAGCCGGAGATAACAGTGCCCCGCCTTTGAGCGCCTCGGAGAGACAACTGCAGGCTCTCACAGCCAACATTCAAGAACTAGCACGACAGAGTGCTGCCGATCGCAGGGAGATGCAAGAGCTGGCCAAGCAGAACCAAGAACTCATGGCCCTTCCTTCCGGTCAAGGGGAGAAATTCCCAGCCCTGGACAGGGCCAAAACGGTGAAGAGATTCCTCGCAATGAGACAGGAAGGAACCAGAGTCAGAATCATAACCAGAATGACGAAGGCAGCTCTGCCAACCAGAATCGAGAGCCTCATCCTCACCCCCATCCAAGTCAGGTGGCGGACCCCGCCAAATCCGCAGCAGACGCCAGGGCAGCCAAGCTCGAGGAAGAGCTGAAAGAGATGAGAGAACAAATGAAAGAGATGAAGAGCCAGGTCAAAGCAAAGGCAGCCAAAAACCTCGATATGCTCGTCCATCGCTCTGAATCTCCATTCACCAAGAGGATAGACGAATACCCTCTTCCAGCAAAGTTCAAGGTTCCCCAGTTAGAGACGTTCGACGGGTTCAAAGACCCACTTGATTACTTGGACTCATTCAGAACCATCATGCGTCTTCATGGCGTGTCGGACGAGATCATGTGCCGCACTTTCCCAACAAACCTCAGAGGCTCGGCAAGGACCTGGTTCAACCAACTGGAGACAGGCTCCATAGACACATTCGCCCAGTTGAGTAGGGCCTTCATTGACAACTTCATTGGAGGACGAAGATCAGTACGTCCAGCGAACTACCTTCTCAACATACGGCAGAGAGAAGGAGAATCCCTAAGGTCCTATGTACAACGGTTCAACAAGGAAGCAGTCCAGATTGACGAACCGAATGAATACGTCGCTCTCACTGCATTCAATGCTGGCCTCCTCAAAGGGGATTTCCTCTTCCAGCTGTGCAAGGACCCACCGAAGTCAATGTCAGAACTAATGTACGAGGCCCAGAAGTTCATAAATGCGGAGGATGCCTTCCAAGCCCGAGACGAGTTCCTCAGCAGAAAGAGGAAAGAACCGGAAGATCGACGATTCGATTCGTCCAGGAATAAGTCTTCCAGGCAAGACTATCCAAAGACCGAGAGGAAGAACATAAGCTCGTCCAACCGACGGGAAGAACGACCTAGCAGCTTCACACCCTTGAACATGTCCATCGATCAGGTCCTGCTACAGATTCAGGACAATCCAGATATCAAGTGGCCAGGGAAGCTTCGTTCAGACCCGACGAAGAGATCTAAGGACCTCTACTGTCGCTTCCACCGAGACCACGGTCACACCACCGAAGACTGCTTTGCCCTAAAACAACAAATAGAGGCCCTGATTAGGCAAGGGAAGCTGGGGAAATTCGTGCGACAGGACAAGCCAGAAGTCCGTCACGAGCCTCGTCCACCCAGGCAGGACGAGAATAAGGATCGCCAAGAAGACCGCCCCCGGGATATCATAGGCGAGATACGTACTATCGTAGGAGGCCTAGCGTCCGGAGGTGCCTCACGGTCGTCTAGAAAAGCTTACGCTCGGCAGGCCCACAATATCTTGGTCACTCAAAGGTCAAGGAAGAGTTTGAAGATGGACGACCAAGTCATCTCGTTCAGTGAAGACGACGCAAGAAACATCCATCATCCACATGACGACGCACTTGTCGTCACATTAACCATCGCAGGATTTCTCACCAGACGAGTGCTTGTCGATAATGGGAGTTCTGCTGACATCATATACCTCCCAGCATACCAGCAGATGAAGATAGACAAGGAGCAATTGAAGCCTATTGATATTCCCCTTGTGGGATTCACAGGTGACAAAGTTAAGCCCCTGGGAGTAGTTTCCCTCGTTATTGAAGCAGGGACGTACCCGAGACAAGTGAGAACCTCGGTAGAGTTCCTTGTGGTAGACTGTCCCTCGGCCTACAACGTCATAATCGGTCGTCCGACCCTCAACAAGCTTCGCGCAGTCACCTCGACCTACCATCTCCTCGTCCGGTTCCCCACGGAACATGGCATAGGAGAGCTCAAAGGAGACCAGGCAACAGCGAGGGAGTGCTACTTCGCATCCCTAGGTCCAGAGGCAACACACCAGACAATGAAGATTGACGAGGGACACAAGCTCGTCGAACCCACAGAAGAGTTGGAGGAGATAGTGTTGGACGACGACGAGCCAAGCAAAACCACCAGCATTGGGACAAAAATGGACAGGACAATAAGGGAGGCCATGATCAGTTTCCTGAAGAGCAATCTGGACGTCTTTGCCTGGACGCACGACGACATGCCTGGTATCGACCCAGCAACAATTTGCCACAAGCTGAACGTAGACCCGTCCATTCGACCCATTAAGCAGAAGAGACGAGTATTCGCCCCTGACAGAAATCAAGCGATCTCTGACGAAGTAGAAAAGCTTCTGACAGCCGGGTTCATCAGAGAAGTTTTCTATCCAGACTGGCTAGCCAATGTCGTCATGGTGAAAAAGGCCAACGGCAAATGGAGAATGTGCGTAGACTTCACAGACCTTAACAGGGCCTGCCCAAAAGATAGCTTCCCCCTGCCTCGAATCGATCAACTTGTCGACTCGACAGCAGGACACCGGTTGCTAACCTTCATGGACGCCTTCTCAGGGTACAACCAGATCATGATGGACGAATCTGACCAAGAGAAAACTTCCTTTATCACAAGCAAAGGACTCTTCTGCTACAAAGTCATGCCGTTCGGATTGAAGAACGCTGGAGCCACCTACCAGCGACTGATGAACAAGATGTTCCACCACCAGATCGGACGAAACATGGAGGTGTATGTCGACGATATGCTGGTGAAAACGAAGGACGAGAGAAAGCACTTGGAGGATTTGAAAGAGACGTTCGAAACCCTCCGTCGATATCGCATGAAGCTCAACCCGAGCAAATGTGTCTTCGGCGTTTCGTCCGGAAAATTCCTTGGGTTCATGGTCTCCCAGAGAGGAATAGAGGCCAACCCAGACAAAATAAAAGCCGTGCTAGAGATGACTCCCCCAAGGTCAACGAAAGAAGTGCAAAGCCTCACGGGAAGAGTGGCGGCACTTAACCGCTTTGTCTCGCGGGCTACTGACAAGTGCCTCCCCTTCTTCAAGACGCTGAGAAAAGCGTTCGTTTGGACGGACGAGTGCCAGAAATCCTTCGAAGAGCTCAAGAGGTACCTGACGTCCCCACCATTGCTGAGCCCTTCCCAACAGGGCGAAACCCTCTCCTTGTACCTAGCAGTCTCCCCGACAGCTGTCAGCTCAGCCCTCATCAGGGAAGACGGGGGCACCCAACTGCCAGTGTACTACACCAGTAGAGCTTTCCAAGGAGCTGAGGAAAGGTATCCAGCAATGGAGAAACTGGCACTAGCTCTTGTAATCGCTGCCAGGAAACTTCGACCATACTTCCAGTCTCACAAAATCATCGTCCTTACGAACCATCCCCTCCGTAAGGCGATGAACAAGCCAGACGCAGCTGGACGACTGATTCAATGGGCTGTCGAGTTGAGCGAGTTCGACATTGAGTACCACCCAAGGCAGGCTATCAAGGCACAAGCCCTAGCTGACTTCATAGCTGAGTTCACAGTGATTGAAGACGAACCATCAGAAGAGAAACCGGACGAAGGGTGGGAAATTGAAATCGACGGGTCGTCCGTCAAGGGGGCAGGAGGTGTTGGAATAGTCTTCAAGACACCTGAAGGGCATCTACTCAAACACTCCACCCGGCTCCAGTATCCCACCACAAACAACGAGGCAGAATACGAGGCCCTGTTAACCGGCCTACGTATAGCTAAAGAACTGGGGGCAAACAGACTCAAGATCCGAAGCGACTCACAACTGATAGTAGGGCAGGTCAACGGTGAGTATGAAGCAAGAGAAGATAGAATGACCAAATATCTCAAGCTCGTCAGAAATGCCATAAAGTGGTTCGACGAAGTTAAGCTCGTCCAAATACCTCGTGAACAGAACACAGAGGCTGACGCCTTGGCAAAGCTAGCCTCTTCTGACGAAGCAACAGACCGGTACATCGAAGTCCAACACTCGCCAAGCCACCTGGAAGAAGAACTAAGTCCCATCAACGTCAGTAACTCCTGGATGACACCCATCATCAACTACCTAGAAGACGAAACACTCCCTGCAGACCCAGTCGAGGCTAGAAAGCTGAAAGTCCGGTGCACGAGATTTGCCCTGATACAAGGCATTCTATACAAAAGAGGCTTCTCCCTCCCATATCTACGTTGCCTAGATAAGGCAGAGGCCGACTACGTGATGAGAGAGGTACACGAAGGAATTTGCGGCAATCATTCAGGTGCACGTTCCTTAGTGCACAAACTCATCCGAGCTGGATACTATTGGCCGACGATGCAGAAGGACGTGGTCTCCTATGTTCGTGCATGCGACAAGTGCCAAAGATTTGGAAACCTCATCCACTCACCACCGGAGACACTGACCCCAATGACGGCACCTTGGCCGTTCGCCCAATGGGGACTGGACATCATGGGACCTCCTCCCTGTCGGACGAAGACAGCTAAAATTCCTAGTAGTGGGAATAGACTATTTCACAAAGTGGGTAGAAGCTGAACCACTTGCTACGATCACAGAGAAGAACATAAGAGGATTCGTATGGAAGGCAATCATATGCAGGTTTGGGATACCAAGAGCCTTTATATCGGACAACGGACGACAGTTCGACAACTCGCCTTTCCGAGAATTTTGTGAAGAGCTTGGCATACACAACCACTATTCGTCCCCCGGTCACCCACAGGCCAACGGACAGGTGGAAGTTACAAATCGATCCTTGCTCAAGATGATCAAGACTCGACTTGAGGGGGCAAAGGGACTATGGCCTGAAGAGCTCCCAAATATCTTGTGGGCATACAGGACAACAGCAAGAACTCCCACAGGAGAAACCCCCTTTCGACTGACGTATGGCACCGAAGCCGTCATACCCGTGGAAGTCGGCCTCACTACATGGAGGACGAACAACTATGACGAGGAAAGCAACGATGCTCAACTACGATCAAACCTAGATCTGGTGGACGAAGTTCGGGATCAAGCTGAAGCCAGAACCAGGGTCTACCAACAGAGGATGGCCCGCTACTACGATAGACGAGTGAAGCACAGAGAATTCAAAGTTGGAGACTTAGTGCTGAGAAAAGTGACCCTCGCAACAAAGGACCCAACACAGGGAAAACTGGGTCCCACATGGGAAGGACCATACAGGGTCGTCAAGTTCCACAGGAGAGGCACCTACCACCTGGAGAAGTTAGACGGGGACGCACTACCTCACCCCTGGAACGCCGAGCATCTAAAGAAATATTACCAGTAAGACAACGACATTCATATGTATTCCTTTTTGCTTTTTGCTCATATGATTCGAAATCTCCAGTGTATTTGTTTTTAAAATAAACTAGCGGAATACAAAGTCATCCAAACATCATGACTCCGTCTCTACTTCCCGAAAGCTCAAACAACCTTAACTGCTTGAATAAAACAACAAGCATAAGGACGACCTTAAGCGCTTGAACAAAACAACAAGCCAAAGGTCCACGAAACAACCTTAACCGCTTGAATAAAACAACAAGCATAAGGACGACCTTAAGCGCTTGAACAAAACAACAAGCCAAAGGTTCACATAACAACCTTAACTGCTTGAATAAAACAACAAGCATAAGGACGACCTTAAGCGCTTGAACAAAACAACAAGCCAAAGGTCCACGAAACAACCTTAACTGCTTGAATAAAACAACACTGAACAAAACAACAAGCATAAGGACGACCGTAAGCGCTTGAACAAAACAACAAGCCAAAGGTCCACGAAACAACCTTAACCGCTTGAACAAAACAACAAGCGTAAGGACGACTCTAAACACTTGAACAAAACAACAAGTGTCACAGTCCCTGAGCACGTGTACAAACGCACATGCATGGACGGCTCTAAACACTTGAACAAGACAACAAGTGTCATAGTCCCTGAGCATGTGTACAAACGCAAATGCATGGACGACTCTAAACACTTGACAAAACAACAAGTGTCATAGTCCCTGAGCATGTGTACAAACGCACATGCATGGACGACTCTAAACACTTGAACAAAACAACAAGTGTCACAGTCCCTGAGCATGTGTACAAACGCACATGCATGGACGACTCTAAACACTTGAACAAAACAACAAGTGTCACAGTCCCTGAGCACGTGTACAAACGCACATGCATGGACGACTCTAAACACTTGAACAAAACAACAAGTGTCATAGTCCCTGAGCATGTGTACAAACGCACATGCATGGACGACTCTAAACACTTGAACAAAACAACAAGTGTCACAGTCCCTAAGCATGCGTACAAACGCTCATGTATGGACGACTCTAAACACTTGAACAAAACAATAAGTGTCACAGTCCCTAAGCACGTATACGAACGCACATGCATGGACGACTCTAAATACTTGAACAAAATAACGAGTACCTCAATCATCAATACATGTATACCAACCAAACAACAATCACACCCACGAACGGGAGCAGTGAAAAACATTCAGATAAATGTGCTCAGATAGATACGATCAAAAAACAGTTAGACTATATTAAGAAAAGCCCAATGTCATCGAAATTCCCCCAAAACCAGGGTATTGTAGCATCCTAACATTGTTTCAAAAATATAAACAGCCTCAAAACGGGCCCCATTAACAACATGTGTCTAAAAAAGTTACAAAATATAACGAAAAATTATGAAGTGGCATCGTCGTCCATCTGTGGGTCGCTAGCCAATTTCTCGACATTCTCCTCGCCAGCAGGCATCGTCGACTCGTCATCATCGAACGGTTGGAACCCATCAAAGTCAAGCTCAGGAAACTTCTCTTTTGCTTGTTTCTTCAGAAGGTTGAAACCAGAAAGGAAATACTTCGTATTGACGTCGTCATAAGCCTCTGACGATTTGAATTCCTCCACGGCTGAGACCCTCGCCCCCTCCAGCTGCGAGGCTAACGTCTTAACCTGCTCGTCAGACCTCCTAGCCCCGTCCAACGCTTTCTTCAGCTCTTCATCCCTCCTTGCCAGGTCCGTCTTGAGTATCGACAACTCGCCAACTACCCTATCCCTGTCAAGGGTTAGTTCATTGACGAGCGCCGTCAACCTTTGATTGGCCTGGGCAGCCTCAGACATCTGAATTTTCTGCTTCAACAGCGCCTCCTCCCACTGCGTACAGCGGTTGGCGATCACTGTCAGCTCAGTCAGGCCCTACATACGAAAACGGATAAGTCAAATCTCTGCACACGAAGGCATGAACAATGAAAAAGAGAAGAACGTACCTTCATAAGGGAATGAATGCCGGCCACCTTGATGACGTCAGTGTTGACTTTGTCATACTCACCAACGTCGTCCTTAGTTACCACGGATTTGGCACGACGACAAGCCAAGGAAGCGTCGCGCGGCAGCGTCGGCACCTTCTCCAAAGACCGGCTGGACGATGGCTCGGCAGAGATCTCTACCACCTCGACGGACGATGTGGGCACAGGGTCTGGGACGGACGGTTTCTGGACAGGAGGAGGAGGTGGAAGATTCCTCTCGTCAGTCACCTTCTTGGAAGACGAGTCAGCTTTTCTTTTCTTTCCAATTACCAACGGGGCTTCGTCCTGTTGGCTCATCATCATCTTCTTAAGCTTCTCCCTGTTAAGCTTTGCAGTCGCCATCCCTGCAAAAAACCAGGAAGAAACTATCAGATAAGAGTCGTCCGACCTAAGTAAGCAATTTAATCGGTTAAGATGTGGGCACTCACTTTTTTCGTTCACCTTCTTGAAGACGAGTCTCCTTTCCAATTACCAACGCTTCGTCCTGTTGGCTCAATCATCTTCTTAAGCTTCTCCCTGTTAAGCTATGACGCAAAAAACCAGGAAGAAACTCAGATAAGAGTCTCGCTAAGTAAGCAATTTAATCGGTTAAGATACTCACTTTTTTCGTTGATCTCCTGCAATGATATGACGTCCTCGCTCGGTTCCGGGCCGAAGGAATATCGAGCTAGCAATTCCGGACGGACGAAGTGCTTGTAGTGGTGCTGATTATGATGCAGAGCCCGGAGAACCCTATTATGACCGTCAGAGCTCAGCGTCGGTCGTTTAAGTGCTGCCAAGAAGATAAAGGAGACGTCAGAAAACAAATCAAATTACTAAAACTCAAGACATGCAAAAGGACACACACACACCAGAAGACGAGGGCACGCCCCACTCTCGACGAACATGGACAAAGTTCTCGTCCTTCTCACATTGGAGACCCTCCCAGTTGTCTCCGCAGACAAAAACGTAGTTGTCTTTCCATTCGCGGTTGGACGATGGGGTCCCTACTATCAACTTCAAGCCCCGTTGCCGCATGTTCAAGGACCAGAAGCCCGGGGAAGCCGGTATCTGGCATGGCTTATAACAAAATAGCAGCTCGTCTATGGTAAGGTCGTCCTTCCCGTCACTTAAGACCTTCCACATCACCATGGATCCGACCACCGTCCTCCAGGCATTGGGGGCCAATTGGCCAGGCGCTAGATTGAGACGGTCAAGCAACTCCCTCATCAGGGGTTGCATTGGAAACCGTATACCAGCATTAAAATCAGCCTCATAAAAGGCCACGTCCCCATACCTGGACGAGCATGCTACTTCGTCCGACTCCGGTATCCGAAGGACGACGTCCTCAGGAATCTGGTACTTCCGCCTATAACCATCTAATCCGTCACTATCCACAACCTTTGACAGATAAGATCTCGCCGTCCACGAGTCGCCGGGCCCAACAACCCTTGACGAACCAGAGACAGACGGGGCTTCCCCCTGGGAACGACTATCCTCGTCCCGGTCAGAAAGCCCCTCCGGCAACTCCTCCGACCGAACCTCGTGCCAACTACTCTCCCCAGATACCATTAGCCCCCTAATTATTTTCCCCGTGTCTAACGCCGGCGAGACTAAACCGAAGAACTCCTCCGATAAACGGCGGAGCACACAATCGGAGGGAACCAACTCACCGAAATCTAACACCCTATCCTCACCCTCAACCACGCGACACACT
Organism: Fagus sylvatica; assembly: GCA_907173295.1. Classification (NCBI taxonomy): domain Eukaryota; kingdom Viridiplantae; phylum Streptophyta; class Magnoliopsida; order Fagales; family Fagaceae; genus Fagus; species Fagus sylvatica. The sequence goes on along the minus strand of OU015767.1, from coordinate 3,914,199 downwards.
CTTACGAAAAGCCTCCTCAACGAAAAATGCGAGGAATCCAGATTTACCAAGAGAAAGAACTTAAATCGGAAAAGGTAAACAGGCAAGAAACACTCACCGGAGAAGTAATGGCTCGGAGAGAATAAAAAGCGCACCAGAGATAGAAACACCAGAGAAATCGAAATGAGACAAAACGAAGAATTTTTTCATTTTAAACATTCAAAACCGCGGCAGTCGAAACGAAGCGCCCCTTCGTGACGCGTGCCTAACGAATGGAGAACACGTGTCGAAAGGGGAGTTCACTCGGTCACTTCAGCATTTAATGCCTTGATTTCTTTTCGGCTACGCGCTTCTCGAAAAAGACGCGCCCTAAAAACGCGCCAAAAACAATAAAGACGAAAACCCTAGATATTCCGCCCGTCGTCCATGATGGAACCACAACGGAATAGGGGGCATCTGATGAGTCAACGTCCAAAGTGATGGACGACTCTATCTCCCACGACTGTTTCGACGACCTTGATACAACGACGACCATACAACTTCGTCCTTCATTCATTAAAAGAATGATGTGGGCGGGTATACCACCAAACCAACAGACGAATATACACACGCCTTGCTCTACGACGAGCATATGCGGGGACGACCTTATGCATCGTCCTTGACATGTTCCCCCCTCGGCCCATTGAAGACCACACTCCATGAACGTAATTAAATGCCAAAAGCGTTATGTTCCCATTAATGACAATATCCCCGAGATATTGTAACGGTCTTCATAAAGACCCCCATTCAAGTCCCATTAAGGAAAGAATTAAAGAAGGCTCAACGGCTAATCCCTGAGGGGGTATATAAACCTCACATCAGAAAGACACCAGGTACGCACACTATTATCCTAAACACTTTTACTTATTTGTTAACCATTCAACACCAAATCTCTGACAAAGGCATCAGAGGAATTTTGGCCGGCACACAACCGGTGTTTTCCTACCGTCGTCATTGCTTGTTCCTTGTTTCAGGTCTTCCATCAGAGAAAGCATCGTAGGACGACCGTGCTGATTTTGCACCTCATCATATATATATAAGAAAGAAAAAAATAGAGATCTCGCCACATTTCAAACACCACACATTCCAAATAGTAAATCCTAGATGAAGGTCTCTGCTTTTATATATATATATATATATATATATAATATATACACTAAAAGGTAAAGCTGAGAGAAAATTTTTAAGCTTCCTCAAATACCGTCACGTCAAATTTGCTACACCCACACACTTCCATCTTCCTCTTCCCTCTATTTAATTCTCTCTCACACTTTTATTCTCTCTCTCATGGTTGTTCCTTTACCTCACATTTTCATCTACCTCTCATTTCTTGAACTTCCTGACCTTTTCATCTCCTTAACTAATTATCTCACCTTTTTATCTACCTCTCTCTCTCTCTCACCTCTTGAACCTCCTGACCTCTTCATCTCCTCAATTAATTATCTCACATTTTCATCTACCTTTCTCTCACTCTCATCTCTTGAACTCCCTGACCTCTTCATCTCCCCAATTAATTGCACCCCCAATTTCCTATTTAAATCCTATGCTGAGATTTTTTTTAGTCTCCATATGGTCCCTATAGTTCTATTATTGTTTGAGTCTCAAAGGTGTGTTCTTTCCCCTTTGGTTTCTGATTGGCTTTGCCGGGTTTCATGCTTTTATTTATTTATTTATTTGGTTTTTCAGTTATGCTCAATATTTTTATTTTTTGGCTTTTGGTGTTCTTTGTTCCGTTGGTTTTATAATTTTGTAGTTCCTAAGCTTTTCTCAAGCAATGTTTTAATTGTTGTCTTGGTTTCATTCGTTTTTCTGTTTATATTGATGTTGTACAACATTAGATTAATTAGATTAGATATATTTCCCGTACATCGCACAAGTTTATGACTAGTATATATTATTTTGAAATCCCAATTGAGACTATATCCTCTCAACGTTTTGCACAACTATGACGTGTCTGCCTATTAGGCCATTTACGATTCATATGGACAACCATTGCGTTAAACATGTGTCGTATCTATGTTGTGTCCATTGCACTGGAAGATTGAGCGCACACCAAACCCAATTCATATATACATATTGATTTACATTTGTACTGTGTTTGTAATACATTGCAGAGATATGGACACTTACTGACATCTTTTTTTTTTTTTTTTCTAATGTATACAGCTCTTTGAGAAATTGGGTATTTCTTGAACATGTATAGTTTTTCGGTCCTACACAAATCAAATAATTTGTAAAATAAATTTTTGGTGTGACTCAAAAAAAAATTGTTAGATGTTATGGGGGTGGTTTATATTTCGTCCCTATACATGTACATATGTATATCTACACTTAAGCACACTACTTTCTTCTAGCTAAATGACATGTATATACATGTACTGATGTACACATTCGGTGCTTTGGCCTATAATCAAAAGTACATTTAAATTTATAGGTTTGGACCAATTATATTATATTAAATTCTTAATTTTTTTTTTTATGTGAAATTTTTACTCATAGGTGTATGTCCATCAATATCTATTAAAGTAGTGTCAGACAAAAAATCCGTACAACTCTAGATAAATGAAGGGAGTTGATCCCATATCTCTAGTACATCCCTTGAAGGCTTTGTCGCTAATAAATTTGGTCCCAAGTCTTGGTCAGCTCTCGCTTCAAGCTTGTGTAGTTTTACTAAAATGATCGAAATATTTACATGATCAGTTTTTAGAGGAAAATTGAGAAGATGGATTTTTGTGCTTCGATAAGTGGTCCATGTACATCGTTTTGCTGAGCAAAGGAAAGGAGGTCAAATTAAATAAACCCATGTCGTGTCAACTATCCGGATTTATTTGTTTTTGAGTCACCATCACCATCACCGTCTTCAACTCCAAGAAGCGATTGATTCTCGATCAACTCAAAATATTCCACAAGTCACAAATTAAAGAGAGGTGTTATCGGGGGGAATTTGATGTACAACTTGCACAATTCATTACTATATGACTGTTTGATAGATAATTCTAATTGTCGTCAGCGTGACAAAGAATTGCCCAAAAAACTCGGACAACGCTCCACTTGGGATGCTTTATACTAGATATTGGTGCATCACCTATGTTCACCAGAGAATTATTATATGGTTATTTAAAAAGCAAGAAAACAAAAAGTCATTGATTATAACTTATAATAATAGATAAGAAATTATTTCTGAAAATTTCTTTCCAAGGTTTGATTGAGGCATAAAGCCAATGATCAATCGTTGAAATGGGGGCTTGTGCAAGTTGAGCGAAGAAAAACAAGCAGCAAAAATATACTACACTACAGGTAAAAACGGAATTCAATGACTCATGCTTTCATTCACTACTGGCTTTCCATGAACAGAACTGCGTTTCGCTTCTAATTGTTTAGATTATAGAATACAAGTGTCCGCCTCTACTTTAATAAAATAAATAAATAAACAAACCACAACAATTAACCCCATGACTAAAACTCAATAACACACTAAATAGTAAATACTCATAAGAATGCAGTCATAGTAAGAGAGTAGTTCGGTTTTAATTTCCTCCACCACATACATTCTCGGCCCGAGGAATTATGGAAACCGGAGGAACGTTGGATAACGGACGACGAGCATAAAGGACTAAATATATATTTTACATTCAAAGGGAAAATTTTAAGTTGACAATCATTAATGGCTCAAGAACAAAGAGAAGTTTTGTTAATCAAGCATTGATGACTGTAGGACAAAAGGAAGCTCACGGGAAGCTCTAGCTCACCAGTTGGAGCATGACTTAACCCTGACTAATAGGATGACAGCCATGAAATCAAGATCTTTAGGAGCAAGTTTTAAAGTTTGAGGATCTATAAATACCGCATCAGCTCAACATTAAAGGGGTTGGTGAATTATTTTTACTTCATTAAGAGAGGATTTATAGTCTTTCACCTTTTTTTTCTTCCAAAGTATGATGACTGACTTAATCTTGGGAGGATTGAGGTCAACACCCATTGGATTGACCTCAGTCTCACCCTTTTTGTTGTTATCTTCAGAAGGAAATACATTTCAGGATTGAGTTGACAGTGTTTGAAGTTTTATTTCCGAGTCTTCTTAGTGTACTCTTGCTTTCCCAAATTTTTGGACCCTACAGGGCCTATTCAGTTGGTAAGATTTATTTTTTTCTTGAAAATTTAAGATTTCTGTGAGTTTAAACTCTTTACTGTTTGCATTTTTTAGAAATCTGAACTTTGTGTTTGATAGGTTCTAGGAAATTAGTTTTAGAAATTTTGATGTTTTAATGTAAGTTTAATGGGAAGAGAAAAACCCACATGGAAATTATTATAAGTGAGACTTGATAAGAAATATTAACTAGTTTTAAGTGTGATTTGTTGCGATTCTAATTAAGTGCAAGATGCATAACAAAATTATTCCTACCAATTAGGTAGAACATTAAAATCCCATAAATTTTGAGAGCTTACATACCTCAAAAATTTTGAATTCTCACAATATTATTCAATCGAACAATCATAATTTTGATAACTTTTGCGAATTTTAAACTTTCACCTTAAAGGTATTGTCTAAGCTAGGAATCAAACACATTTAGGCCAACACCATACCAGTGTCCTTGTATTTCTTTTCTCATAACATGTGCTCATTGCTCGAGTTTACTGTAGAATCAACTATATCATCAACTATTAACCATCACCCCAAGTTGTGACACAATTCAGTTGGCAAAAAGGCAAATAATTGAAGTTTTTTAATTGATTGGCATAACGAAATTCCATGGGCGTTTAGTCACGTTACGTACGGTGATGTGCCATGAGATTGAACAAGTATTATTGACCAATTGTTATTTGGTTGTGCAGTTTATAAGTCATGGATAATCCTCTTTTCTCAAAGCGTCTTTTGAGATTGAGCTATACCTATTAGACTTTAACAAAGACATGGTTAGCAAAGGACAAAGTTGTCCTCCAAATTTGATTAAGGGATGTCCTCGCATCTATTACTTAGGGCACGTCTGGTATACTGTAATAGGTCCTGTAATGTAATAACTATTCATAAAGAATAACTATTCGGTTGTTTGGTTATGCTTTCAAAGCGTCTTTTGAGATTGAGCTATACCTATTAGACTTTAACAAAGACATGGTTAGCAAAGGACAAAGTTGTCCTCCAAATTTGATTAAGGGATGTCCTCGCATCTATTACTTAGGGCACGTCTGGTATACTGTAATAGGTCCTGTAATGTAATAACTATTCATAAAGAATAACTATTCGGTTGTTTGGTTATGCTTTCATTATAGGGAATAACTATTCTTTAGGAATGACTATTCTTTAAAATGAGGAATAGCTATTACTTAGATCACTTTTTTTTTTTTTTAATATTTTTATAAATTTTTTCTCTCTTTCTCTCTCTCTCTCTCTACACGTAGAGAGAGAGAGAGAGAGAGAGAGAGAGAGAGAGAAAAAAAAATTAAAAATTGTTATATATATATATATATAAGTCTCCATCTAAAAAAAAAATTGCACACACACACACACACACACATATATATATATATACCCAAGTCTCCATTTAAAAAAAATTGCCTCTCTCTCTCTCTCTCTCTCTCTCTCTACACACACACACACACACACATATATATATATACATTCAAAATCCAAGTCTCTAATTTTTTTTTAAAAATTATTAATGCTTGTATATTTATCATGTTATAGTAAAATATAGAATCACACACACATATATATAATTCAAAATCCAAGTCTCCAATTTTTTTTTTTTTTTAATTATTAATACTCGTATATTAATCATGTTATAGTAAAATATAGAATACAAATTCAGTGTTCTATTCATGTGTTGTTACCAAACAAATGAATAGTAGCTGTTATACATTACAACTTCTTTTATTACTTGTAATACTAATTGTTATTACAGTATAATAACCATTACAGTGTATCAAACATGTCCAAATTTGATTAAGGGATGTCCTCGCATCTATTACCTAATGTTTTAGAACATCATTCACATGTATTTAATCACATAATTATTAAGTTGTGCATGTAACTAAAAGTATAGGTATGAATTAACATATACTGGGTTTGGTGAAGTTTCCATAAAAAAATTTATCTGTTAGGGAAAACGTGTCATAGGTAAAATTTATCTGTTGGGTAAAACTTTTCCTTTTTATTTTTTTATTATAGGATAAGTCTTTACTTGACATTAGTCTCATGGATTTCGACAATATTCATGAGCCCGAACAAAATAGTCCTTAATATAATAGTAAGTTCATTGAGAATTTAGGATAAATGATTTCACTTTGTCAAGGTCAAATATATTGATAATTTATAACGTAATATACGGATGATTTATGAGAGGTCAAATGTAGGCACTTAGGAAAAAAATTTAGAAAAGTTGTCCAGCTGTTGAATTGAATGGAGGCATCTTATATATATTATAAGAAATTGATGGGAGATGGAATGGGATAAAGAAATTTTTTAATGGCCATGTCGAGTTGGGCAGCATAGTTTGTGTTCCACTTCCCTTGGGTGGGATTTCCTAAGGTTTAAATTTTTAAAAGCATAAGTTATCTACAGTCTTTTGGTAACTTAAGAATTAAGAGTGAACTGTTTAGACAATTTTGGAGAAGCAGCTCAAGATTACTTCAAGTTATCAATTTTTAACAAGTTCAAGCCCTCCAAATCTAGCTCTAGGACCACGCTATAGAATAGAACTACCTCTCATCTCATCTTAGACCAGTAGTTGAAGGTTAGGTAAAATCAGAAGTAATGAATAAATTGATCAATTTTGTCAAGTGTCAATTAAGCGAGGCATGTCAAAGAACAAATTGGAGTATGTTATTATCATTGCAAAATTGCTAGAAATATATATATGCCAAATAAATTGCTAGATTGGATTTAGAAGCAAAGGTCAATTATATATGAGAATTAGGTCCTTTTTCGAGCCAATCATCTAATGCCACGAAATCATTGTTTGGCTTTCGGTGGGGATAGGCGTGAAGGCAGAGAGGAGTGGAGAAGGGGAAAAGGGGAGTGCTATAGGGACAATGTGGCGAAGCGATGCTGCTAATTGATCATTCCTCTGAATTTTTTAGAGAGAGAGAGAGAACTTAACTCTAAGTTGTATATAATGTGATTATTTTCTTTTTCACTTTTTGAAGAAATGTGATTAGTTTCTTAAGTCATGTATCGGAGGGTGACTTTGGTATCGTGGAGTGTTATTGGTAGAATATACTTTGTTATATGTTGTAATATATCTGTCATTTATGATAAAGTACATATCATTTACTATAAATGATAGACACTTTATTACAAATGATACTCTCCACAGGGCGGTTCTGTGAAAAGATCAAAGAATTTTCACAAAAATTGATGTTTACATTTGAACTAGTTTAGCATAGATTTTAAAAGGTGACAAAGGTAAAGTGAAACATACAGATTGTAAAAAGTCATGAAAGTAAAGTGAAACATGCAGATCATTTATAATTTCTCTAAAAAAGATAAAAATAAAAAGAGTATTAAACTTTTGAAAAATGACATAGTTTGGCTACAAACCAATTTGTAGCTAGTTTGCTACAACCTATTATGTGGCAACTTATAGAACCATTCACATGTATTATTTAAAGAAGTCACATGACTCATTAAATATGTCATATGACTAAAATACACATGGATGATCTTATTATTTACCACGTAGTGGGTTGTAGCAAGTTAACTACAAACCAGTTTGTAGCCAAACTCTGTTCTTTGAAAAAATATGAGTAGTATTAGTATGTAATATGATAATATTGAAGGTATAAGAGTGATCATACTATAATAGTGTGACACTCATATACCATAGCTTAGTTTTTTGGTGGTTTTTGAAATTTGGACTGGACACCAACCAGACATGACTAATCTCAAAGTGTGGGGTTGCAAAGCACATGTATTCATACCAAAGCCTTTACGAAACAAGCTTACAGATAAAACTTAGGAGTGCAAGTTTATTGGGTATGTGGAAAATGGGAGCGGATATAGGTTTTTCCACTCAGATAAAGGATTAATTGAAATCAGAGATGCTATATCCATTGAAGATACCAAATTAATCACACTACTGGATCAGATCAAAAAGTTACTTCAAGCTGAACCTGAGGAATCAGGCTCTCATACATCAGATTTTTTTGATAAAGATCTTGAGAATAGTGGGAGAAAAAGAACAAGTCCTGAACCTGTAATGCCAAGTATAGATGTTGATGATAGTGGGAGAAAAAGGCAAAGGCAACCATCTTCAATGTTAAAAGATTACTATCTAATGGAAAGCAAAGTTATTAGTATTGAAAATGATCCTGCAAAATTTTGCGAAAGTAATGGAAATTCATGATGCAGAACAATGGCTTAAGGCAATGCATGAGGAATTGGATTCAATATCCAAAAATGAAGTTGAGACTTAACAGAATTGCCTGCAGGTAGAAAACCTGTTGGATGCAAGTGGGTACTGAGAAAGAAATACAAAATTGATGGATCTTTGGATAAATACAAGGTAAGGTTAGTGGCTAAAGGATTTACTCAATAACCTGGTGTGGATTTTGTGGATACATATTCACCAATAGCCAAGTTTGCTTCTGGTTGTTGCTGCAAGATTAGATCTTGAACTACATCAGCTGGACGTTAAGACTGTTTTTTTTTTTTAACGAGGACTTAAAAGAGGAAATTTACATGGATCGGCCAGATGGATTTCAAATAAAGGGCCAAGAAAGAAAAGTTTGTAGACTGAAGAAATCATTGTATAGATTAAAAGCAATCTTCAAGACAATGGTATTTGAAGTTCCATCAGGCGATATTGGATATTGGCTATGAGATGAGTCCTCTGGATCATTGTGTTTATGTTTGGAGGGATAAAGAGAAATTGACATTATTGTCACTTTATGTGGATGACATATTGTTAGCCAATAATTCTCCTGACATGATGAAAGAAACTAAGTTTTGTCTAGAATCAAAGTTTGAAATGAAAGACATGGGCCATGCAAACTATGTCTTGGGAATTAGAATCTCTAGAGATAGAGATTCAAAGTTAATATACTTGGATCAAGAGAATTATTTGGAAAAGGTACTCAAGAGATTTAAAATGGAGGATTGTAGACCAGTGAGCACACCTGTTTCCAAAGGAACGATTCTCAACAAAATTATGTGCCAAATAAACAAGACAGAACTGGAAGAAATGATAGCTGTTCCTTATGCCCAAGCTGTGAGCAGTCTAATGTACGCAATAACGAGCACAAGACTAGATATATGTTATGCAATAGGATTGGTAAGCAGATATCAATCCAATCCTGGTAAGGCACATTGGCAAGCAGTGAAATGGATATTTACGTATCTCTAAATGACTAAAAGTATGAAATTATGCTTTGGACTTGATGAACTGTAGATAAAAGGATTTATTGATGTGATTTTGTTGGAGACACGGATGATAGAAAATCTACCAGCGGATATGTGTTCTTGTTTGGTGGAACATCGGTTTCTTGGCTAAGTAAGAAATAAGGTTGTGTTGCTAAGTATACAACGAAAGCTGAGTACATTGCATGCAGCACATCGGTCAGCAATGCGGTCTGGATCATACGTTTCGTGGACAGTTTGAAACTTGATATGCAAGATAGACTGGTAAATGTGTTTTGCGATAATAAGTTCGCTATTTCATTGATTAAAAGCAGAGCAAATAGTTCGAAAGGTAAACACATTGACGTCAACTATCACTATATTCAAGATATAGTGGAAATGGGGGAAATGATGGCCAATCCCATGACCAAGGGATTGAATTTGAACTAATTCAGAGTGCATGTAATAAGTATGGGACTGAGAGGTAATTCGGTTGAGTTACATGGTTCTACAAGATCAGATGGACTTGGGGACGCCTAGGAGAATGATCAAATACAGCTCTTGCAATGTAAAATATTGGTCAGGAATAATTGCAAGAGAATCACTAACGAGAATGGGAAGTCATAAACCACATGGTTGTAAAGTCCATTAATATGTATCATGTGTGAACTAGGTGATATCCACACTTGGTTAGTGAAAGACGCTGATAAGGTCATTTGAGGAAAGCGTAGGAAGTACTTGTGAAAATTTCAGCACAGGTTGAAGTATTATTAAATACATGCGGCTGAAGTCGTCAATGTTGGAATGGGTATGGATTGTTTTTCCCATCCATAAAGATTGGTGCCAGTCACTTGAAAGATAGTGATTTGAAAGTTGCCTGGAGTACAATATCGTTATGATAATGTACGAAGATAGGTGCGGTTAGAATGGATGATAAGGAAGTGTGCACACAATGGTCAAGTCATCTTCTGATATCGATCTGTATGGTTTATACATATGAGAGTTGGTATGGAGTATTATTATTGGTACTAGGTTAACATACTGACTTGCTCATGTGATTTCACTTTATAGTGTGATCAAGTGGGAGATGAAGGTATAAGAGTGATCACACTATAATAATGTGGACACTCATATACCATAGCTTAGCTTTTTGGTGGTTGGCTATTCCCTTGAAAATAGAGAAACCTAAATAATTGCTAAAAACTGTTTGGCGATTATTGACGGTTATTGGAAGTAAAGTAATTATAGGAGTTGTAATTGTTGACAGTTCTATTATAAATAGAACTGTTAACCATTATAATTATTCTAACATTGCATTCTCTTTCTCAAGTGGTAAACACCCTTGCGAGAATCCATCAGTTTATTTGTTTTTACTTTGTAAATTCCATCAAATATGTCATTTACTAGGTGGATTACTTCCAATTAGCTTCTTGCACTTAAAAAAAAAAATGGCTAATCACATGTTTAAAGTTTGTCTATTTTACTAAACGTGAAGCAAAGAAATACCAAAGATAGTCCATAAAACAAGTTTAGCATAAATAATAAATCTATTATCATGATAAAGAGAACATCATGGATTTAAATTTTCTCATTTAACAAAAATTGACTTTTTCTAATACATTAAAAATGTTGCAAATGTACTAAAAGTCATGTAGCTCAATTTGATGATGCCTCTTGGTATTCTTTAAAGGAAACATCAACCTATGCCCTTTATGTCAAAAACCTCCTCTCCCAACTATCGAAATATAAATAAATAAAAGCTTAAATTACAATTTTGGTCCTCTAACTATGCCCTTTGTGTCAAAATAGTCCTCAATGTTTCAAAAATGTCAATTTAGTCCTTAACCTTTCATCTTTGTGTCATTTTGGTCTTTATTGTTAAGTGATGGATAAAAAATGTTGACGTGGCTAATGAAACTATTAAAATAATAAATAAAATATGATGACATAAACGCCATGTCAGATAAAAAAATAATATAAAATAAAGAAACATCAGCTATAAACTCACGTGCGACAACACATGAGGTTATAAGACTTGAGGATTTTGAGTGAATTGCTAGAAAGAAAGAGACCAACAGCCATGGGAACCATCTTCTCCATGCGACAACATGTGAGGTTATAAGACTTGAGGATTACGTGTTTTTCGGTCTCCAAGTTGTTGTCACCATGGTTTGTCTGCTACGTTGCTGCTCTTAGAGGTTGATGAACAATAAACAGAGTTCCTCTCTTGATGGTGGAGAGATGATAGAGAACCTGCATGATACTAGCCTTTGATTGTGAGGAGAACATGCAGTCAGGAGTGGTCCAAATAGCATGGGCTGTAGGAAGGCCAACAACATGAGCCACCAATGATTCAAAGAGAAAGGAAATTATGGTGGAGAGAATGATCTGATCTTGTTGAACCCATGTGTTGTATTCGAGATTGGGAACTAGTGTGGTCTCACCAGGGGTGGAGGAGACATCAATCATCTATGATGAAGCAGGATGATGCCATCAACATAACCGAGAAGATGCTTGCCCATAGAGATAAGGAACAAAGGAACCAATTGAGCCTTCCAAATCAAGAAATTATCACGATTTTAATTTAATGGAGATAGCATGATGAAGATTAATAAGAGAAGAGTTATTTGATGGAAATGCATACAAGTTAATGCATATTAATGGGGAAGAACACATCAGATCAATAAATGGAAAATACCTTAAACCTTACAGGCCAAGCTTTAATGAAATAGTTTATCAACATAAAAAGTTTTGAGCAAAAGCAAAAGGCAATAAGGCTTAAAGATAGCCTAAATAAATGTTAGACAGAGCCAGAAATTGGAAGTATATTAAAAAGCCAGAAAATGGAAATCGAAGGAAGAGCTAAAAATTACAACTCCTTAAAAGCAGCAAGAAGACCAGGCCAACTCATCAAAGGCAGCATTTCGAGGTCATTAATCTCAGATTAAAGGGTTTGCAAGTCTTATTCAACTCTGGAGATTAACTCTACCCCTCAAACTAGTCATTGGCTCTCGGCATGAATAGTTTGAAGCTCCAAACACTTTTGGGTGCATTTGGACTTCCAAATTTGGAGCTCAGCCTCGAGAGACTTCACCTTCTGGCCAATGGACTTCAGTTCTGATGCCTTGGTTTGAAGAGTGAGTTGGTGAGCTTGCAGCATGGAGACTCTTTGCTTATGATCTGCTTCTTGGCTAATGGCTCGACTCCTTTTCTCCTGGGCTGTTTGGAGATTAGAAACAATGTTATCCAAGTTCTGCACAAATAAACCCAAGAGAGCCTTGCCATTCTCACTCAAGGCAGAGGGATGGGTAGTCAAGAATCGAGCCACCTATTGAAACTGGTCCACCAGACTAGCATCAAGAAGAACTATACCAGTAGGCTTTTGCAAGAGCTCCTTTAGCTAATCAACTACTGATTGAAGTTGATCCCTTGTTGGTTCTAAAGGAATAAGGATAGAAGAAGTCTTGGTAGGAGTCTGGCATTGTTGAAGGGTTAAAGAGACATCTTTAAGAAGTTTTTCAATGTCCCCAAGACCCTCTAGCATGTTTTGAGCCTGAAAAAGGAAATACAAGTTAGTAAGCAAGTTAAAGACACAAGGGGCAAAGGATCAAAGTAAAGTTTACACTGACCAAGGGAGTGGAAGCCTCGATAGAGGTCTTAACCTCGATAATCGGCTGTGTAACCTTTTGTGATGGCATTGTAGCCATTTCCCTAGATTGCTTTGCCACTTCTCTTTCCATTGGCACCACCTGTGCCCTTTGTTGTTTTGCTTTTTTCTGGCAGCCACTACTTCTTCTTTCTTCTCCTTCTCCTTTCTTTCAGCTTCTTCCTTCTCTTCCTCCTCTCTAGCTCTTGCTATTTCTTCGGTTCAGCTTCAGCCTTTTCTTTTTTCTTTATTTCCAACCTCCTCTCAATCTCAACAATTCTCTCATCCTCAGCCTTCTCAGCTTTCCTTCTCTTCTCCACCTTAGCTTCTAGACACTTCCTCTCAGCTTCCTTAGCTTTAGTCTTGGCTTTGAGGGTAGCAACGAATTGCTTAGCTTCTTTAAACTCTCAAGCTACCTGTCGATCTTCAGCTTCAAGAGCCTCTTGAGCCTCGATGACACCACCCAAAATTTGTTTCTATTGATCTACATCTCTTATCAAAGCAGATAAGGTGGTAGCATCATCGAGCTCCTCATCCAAAAGGCTCTATCTCAATGATCGAGGCATCAGGTGTGACCTCGACAACCCTGGGCTTCTTGGCAGTGGACTTTTTAGCCACTGTCATGACAAGTTTTTTGCTAGAGGGTTTAGCACCTTTGGTAGAAACGGCAGGGTCGACTTCTTCAACCTTAGGAGTTTTGCATTTGATTGAAGTACGAATCCCTTGCTTTAAGAAAGCTGGTAGTCTAAGATTGGGAGCATGAAGCTTAAGGTCCTCTTTGGCTTTTTTGAAAGCTGCACTTTGAAGCAAATTGGCCTGACAAGACTTCATTAACTAATTTCTTAAATCAAATGCTACTTCAGCAAGTTCGGCATTATATGTAGTAACTCTATCAGTGACTATATCAACAAGACTGATGAGAGGATCAGAACTTACTTCAACAGTGGCAAATTTCTGAGATGAGGGGTCACCACCTACTTTCTTCCTATAAGGAGAGATTTGCTGAAGAGGTTGGGGAGTCACATAACTAACCATGTGTTCAAAACCAGCACCTGAAAGAAACAAATGGTATTCATGTTATGCTTAAAACCATACAAGCAACAACTCAATTAAAAGAAGTATGAAAGGAATACCTACAAACTGGTTCATTAAGAATGAAGGGCAGCAACCCTGAATGGCCTCGATCAGATCATCCTCGTTATTGAAATGAGCCATGTAAGTCTCCCACCAGCTGTGGAACGATGAGGAAGACATTGATCGAACTTGGAAAGGTGTGAAGATAAAACTTGTAACCCGTTCCCTGGCCAAAACGCTTATTTGTTGGGCATCATCTTTGAAGATAGAGACCTGAGAAGTCCAATCTTTGTTCTTGGTCCAGATTGGGGAAATGAGTAGCAATTGGACGAGTCCAAATTGCCTCACCACCAGCGAAGGACAGTACGCCTCGACACCAGCATTGGTGGACCTGATAGCCACCAAGTCCCTCGATTGGAGACAAGCGCCCCACGCCGAATTCCCTCTAAAAAAGCCTTGACTTGAGAATTTTTGGAAATCCTCAGAACCATACTTCTTTGCCTTGAAAGGCATAAAGTCTTTAGGAGACCTCCTCATTGATGCGTCACTGAAGAGCTTGAAGCAGGTAGGATAGGAGGGGACTTCCTTAGGGTACTTAGCATGCATTCAGGCTTCTCCATAGGACCACAGAATGATAGTGGGATGAAGCTCAGGAGCAATCGAAGGAAAGTACGAATAGGCCCACGTTTGTGTAAGCCAAATGGGCCCACCATGGGATTGTTTGGGCTCAGTGTTGAGCAAGAACATGGCTCGATAGAGCTTTCCCAGTACAAACGAGCTCAGATCGACAGAAGTGCCGTTTGCTAAGCATCGAGCGATGGGCATATAGTAGTTAATAACCCGTTTGGAGGAAGTTCAAGCCAGAAACTTGCATATCAAGAACAAGTAGAAGTAGCACTCCTCTTTGTAAGTAACGAGTGAGTTGGTAGAACCTTTCATCTCCTTAATGAAATTATTATAGTTGAGGGGCATGCCATTAAGGATGTCTTTGTCAGGGCCTTTACCAACGGCAATTAGGTTGTGGGCAAATGCACCCATAGGACGTAAACACAAAAGGGCGAAGACATCAGCCACCGTTGGGGTCATATACCCCTCGGGAAAAGAAAAAGTATTGGTCACTGAGGACCAAGAAGATAGAAGAGATATCAACAAACTTGGATTGATAGGGATGTCATATTTAAATGTACGGATTGCTTCATTAATCCCCAACATCTTCCACTTTTTAAGGTTGGAGATAGCTAATCTTGCCACCCAGGCAGACCAACTGTCAGATGCCTTGTACCATGTAATGGAGGTGGAAAAAGTGTCCCATTCTCCCCACTTCATCTATCTCTTTTGGTAAGAGGAAGCACAGTGGGAATGATAAGGAAAAATCGAAGAGAGTTCCTCAGGAAAAGATGAAAAAGAAGGACCTAAACCACATCAAGGCAATGTAGAGGTAGAAGAGGAAGAGGTTTGTGTATTCTCACGAGGGATAAGGACACTCGTGATACATTGAGTAGCAGAAAGTGCCTCGATTATCTGAATGGCACAATCACAGGGATCAGTGTTGGAAGAAGATTTTGCCATTTTAGTAGTTGAAATGAGAAATTGAGGGTAAAAACAAGGGTTTACAGAAGAACTGGGAGGAAAAACACTTGAAGACAAGGGTTTACAGTAAAGTTTGAGAGAGAATACATTTAAGAGTTGGTAGGATTTTGAAAGTTGGAATAATAAAATGACTACTGAGCAATGAAACGACTATATGTTGTCTTTCATTCATTTAAGAGCCGCATAAAAGCTAACATAACCGTCAGAAGGCAAAGCGTACCTTGGAGCCTTAAATTCACACAATTGGTAAAGGATCTTTACCGAATTGCGTGCGAGGGGCATATGTTAGTACAAAATTCAAAATAATGATCTAGCGTATGATTTGACGTGGGTACCAATTAAATGGTGACACGTGGATTAAGTAATGGTCAATATGTGGACCAAGCAGAAGGAAACATGTAAACCAATAAAAGAGCAATGCATGGATCAAAGTAATGAATAGAATGCAAACCAATCAAATGGTGACACGTAGACAAAGTAGTGACCAAAGCAAGGGCCAATCATAAAGAAACACGCAAACCGGTCAAGGAGCAACACATGTTCGATTTTTATAACCATACAGATGACATTTGGCAAATGAAGTTATGCACGATACACATTCCTGGATTCTCTAACAGAAAAACCATGATCAAAACAGTTAGCAAGTAATAGGGGCTAGCTATTTCCATGGGGTTTGAAGAGAAGATCAAGGCTAAATCAAGGCTTGGAATGTAACCGTTGGAGTTGATATAACCGTTGGAGTTGGCTTATAAATAGTGAACCCAAATGCATTTCGAACACACACACACCCCCTCAAACAAACCCAAAGAGCACTTGTTAGATTAGTTACTGTTTCTTTAGAATCTTAGAGAGCTTTCATTTGTAGCTTCTAGTGTTTTCTTAGAGAAAGGTTATAGTGTGCTGGGTCACTTTACATGCTTGTAAGTATTCCTTCAATTGATGTCTTGACTACATAAGAATGTATCGTTTATGTGAATGTTACTTTATTTGACTCTTTAGTTACCTCGATTTCATTATGTTTTACTTTAGTTAAGGCATCGTTACCTCGATTAGCATTAGTTACTCTAGATTTAGCTTAATTAGTTAGTTTAATTAATTAATTAGTTGCCTTAGCATATCTAAATTAGTTTATTTAATTAATTAGTTACCTTAGTCTACTTAGAATTAGTTTAATTAATTAATTGTTATATGCCTTAGCTTAATTAGTTAGCTTAATTAGTTGTTATTTATTCTACTTGCATTAGCTTAATTAGTTAATCTTATTTATTGTTATTTTCATTCTTTTTCTTTGCTTGCAATTTATTTTAAAGTCCTTTGGGTAAAGATAGTTATTGAGCCTACCATCTTTTTAGATCAAAGTCAGATTGTGGTTCTAAGCTTGCTTTAAGGCATTAGACCCTCATCTAACATTATTATTTTTTTCCTTTAAACAAATTGGCGACCATTCCTTGGAAATTCTAGTTTGGCAACAAACAATTGTTTCCTTGAAACCAAACACCCCCCACACCTTCAAGAATTCCTAGGAAGGCGTTCGACCTTTCCAAGATTCATAGGATATCTCATTTGTTTTGTTTTTTCCGACACTCATTGAGAATATAATTGGTGGAAAGAATAGCTTCCCTCACAAGTTTTGAGGTAAATCAGACTTTATCAATATTACACTTATCCTTTTAGTAACTTTATTCTCAACCTCATTCTCATAATGAATGAACAATTTTTATGCCTCATCCTTGCTCTTTAGCAAACACACATAAGAGTATCTTGTGTATTTCCAATATTAGATTACTCAAGCATATAAACAATGACATGAAACACATTTTTCATCAAAAGGAAATATTAAAAATAAGTATTGATATAACACCCTTAATATCCAATTAATTTTACACATTCCAAATAAGTTTAATAAAAACCAAAATTGTTAAATTCAGCAATTGACATAAACTACAGAAAATATTTTCTATATACAACACTTCAAGCAAACAATGCAAACAAAGTGTTAATATTCATACAAAAGCCAAAAGAAACAATTTATGTAAATTACTGTTTCGGTATAAGCCTAAGAATACATATGTTCAATTTCAACAAACATGAAAACGGTAATATTACAACATATGATCAAAGCATATAATATTACTATTTCAATAACTTAAATCTTCAACTGATTCAAAATGTAAAAGACACAGTGAACCACTTTTCAGACAATCTGGGTTTGTGATAGAATGTTATAACACACACAGGCACAACCAAGCGAAACAATTTATTTATATGTTCGGTAAAGATTCCAAAAAACTTTTTAGTAATATTTCTGCACACAGTATTCAATTTATATAAATATAATATATATAATATATATATATATATATATATATATATATATATATATATATGCAATGGAGTTTTGCTCCAATGGTCTTTGTATAAACCCATTTTGAGGGGAAATCCTTGAGAGAAAGGGGATAGAAAACCACCATTAATTATCGCTCGTCGATTCTCCATAGATGGAGGGTGATGAAGTTAAGAGGTACAAGAATAGGGTTGATGGAAAACCGTTTTCTTCTCCTATCAAGAGGGTTATCAACCTCTAAAAGCTTTGGGGCTTTAGAGTGGGGAGTGAACCTATTATCCCAATTTAGGGTTTTTGAGGCAGCTTCTTGATTTTAAAATAAAATGAGTAAAAAAGCCACACATTTTTTCTCATGTGTTCATTAAAGATGATGGAGGGTGATGATATCAAGAGGGATAAAAAAGGGGTTGATGAACAACCGTTTTCTTCTCCTATCAAGAGGGTTCTCAACTTTCAAAAACTTTAGAGCTTAGAGTGAGAGCGTAAAAATTCTAATGACTGTCTGAATTTTTATGACCCTTTGCAATGGAGGAGGTCTCCTTTATTTATAGTGAAAGGATGGGCTAGGGTTTATACTTTTAGCCATTATGAGTTATGACCTGCTAAAATTGTGCCTTAGCCATAAATTGAAAATAAGTTAACTAAAATTTGATTTCAGATTCAAACGAGCCAAAATTCGAATTTTGGAACTAAATGTTGACCAAGACACTCAGATTTCCAATCGAAGGCCTTTGAGAGCCAATCGTCACTTGGTCCCTGATGAGCAATTTCCTTTTCCAGCTTCGTGTCCAATATGTTTTGGAGTGTTTTTGGAAGCCTTGACAGCTGTGGGGGACCTAATTTTCAACCCCATGACTCCATTTGACTTCTTAATTGATTAGGGTATCAATTTACATCACTCATTTTAAGTGATTTCAATTAATTTTAACTTGAATCTCTCTCAATTTGAATTTAAATTATTCCATGTATGTGTGCATAGTCAAATTAACTCTAAAAGTAACCAATTAGAATTTCACATCTATTTCATTAATAATTAATTCTCTTTGGAACTTATTAAAATTCAAGTGAAATAATTTTGTGGGTTCGATTTTAATTTTAACTATGTATAATTATCTTAAATCTTGATTTAGTGGTAACTTTTAATATGATGGTCTGATTTGGGCACCTAATATGTTGTTTTGATCATGGTGATGTTCATATTTGATTTGAATTATTTCTAAGACAGTTAAACGATTAAGGTTTTGCTCATACAAACAAATCTACTTGGGTGTGAGGTGAGATGAATGAGTTTCTCTGACCTAGGGGATGACTTTCTCAAACCTTAGCCACCAGTGGTGAAAAGTTCTTGTCTTTTGTACAAGCATAGTTCCTCCTGTGTGACTACACTCATAGGATCCTAGTCTTTTGTTTTTGTCTCCTTGTGTTACTCGTCTTTTTGTCTTTTTTCTCTTCTGCTTTTCATACATCTGAGATTTATGGAATCGCTTGAAACACAATGGGAAAAGTTCACTCTCTCCGAGGTTGAGGGTGACACAGCAGATCTTGTCTCGACAACAAAACAACCCAAAAGTTACTTGGCAGCAAAGTTCCTTACCCGCAGAGCCCTGAATGCAGAAGCTGTGGCCCGTACTTTTACGCCACTGTGGAGAACAGATCACGGCTTCACCATCAGAGACATGAATGAAAACAGACTGGTTTTTATCTTTGAGGATGAAGTTGACCGTGAAAGAGTTATGATGGGTGAACCTTGGGCTTATGATAAGCATTTGGTAGTCCTCCAACGTATTGAGGAGGAGGAAGCCATACGTGGTTTTCTAGGAGACTTCGCTGTGGGTGCAATTGCATGGCTTACTAGTCTGCAGAATGAACCTCGACGTAGCCACTACTCTTGTCTCCTTCCTAGGACGAATTGAGCAGATATCAGAAGGTGAAGCAAATGCTGATGGTGGCCAGGCAATGCGTATTCATATTCGATTGGATGTTACAAAACCATTGTGCCGTGGGAGGAAAGCCAGATTAGAGAAGGGACGTGAAACTTGGATTTCTTTCAAATATGAAAGACTCCCCAATTTTTGTTATTGGTGTGGACTCCTATCGCACAGTGAGAAGGATTGCCCCAAGTGGTTACTGAACAAAACAAGATTGAGAACAGAAGACCAACCATTTGGTCCTTGGTTGAGAGCTGTGAATGATCGCCCATGGAGGAAGACTGAGATCAAGGTCGACGGCATATGTAAACCAGCATCCCAAAAACAATCCAAAACACCATCCACACAAAAAGCCAACCTGACACCATCCACAAACACTAAAACCCCATACCAGACCAGACCAACTCCACCACCCCAATCCAACACAGACCAATCTACATCTCCAGAAAAAACCATGACCCCCACACCACTGTTTTCCGAAGCCCCACCCCCCACGACGGCAGTAACCAATATGGAAAATGGAAATGACGGATTGATCAATATGGAGGTTGAGGAAAATTCGGGATTTCACCCTTATTTTTTTGCCAATCATACGAATGGGGAAACTATCTTTGAGCAGGAATTACGAGATATTGACGTAGCTATTGGATATGTCCCTCACTCACCAGCCAGCAAGTCAACGATCCCTAACAGCATTTTTCGCTCACCTACCCTCACGTCCACCCCGCATGTCATACCTCAATCACCCCGTGTGTTTGGGGATATTACCAATACAGTACAAACCCATCCAAAGACTACAAAGTCCTACCCTGGAAAAAAGTCCTGGAAAAAATTAGCCAGAGCTAATGGTGACCAAACTAATACCCAATCTGGGCCTTTTCAGGGTAAAAGATCATCTAGTTCCATGGAAGAGGAGGGCTTCTTCGAAGCTGGCTTGAAGAAACAAAGAGGAGTTCAGTACGATCCTATATCGGCGGAGGCTGTGGAGCAACCCTGCCGAGAGCCATGAATTGTTTAGCATGGAATTGTCGTGGGCTTGGGAACCCACATACAGTTCAGGAAATTGCACGCCTGGTACATGCACAAGATCCCTCTATTGTGTTTCTAATTGAAACATGGCAAGATGACGGTCCTTTAGAAAGATTACGTTGCCAATTGCAATTTAAAAATAAATTTGTTGCGTGTAGCAAAAATAAGGGTGGTGGGTTGTGTTTGTTCTGGAAGGCGGCAGTGAAGTTGAGAGTGCAAAGCTTCTCGGCCTCCCACATTGATGCCATTGTCAATGAGAACCAACCAGATGCTTGGCGTCTCACTGGTTTCTATGGAGCTCCGGAGACCCACCTTCGCGAAGAATCGTGGACTTTGCTTCGATGACTTAGCTCCCATTTTAGCTTACCATGGTGCTGCCTGGGGGGCTTCAATGAATTAATCAGAGCTGAAGAGAAGCAAGGTCGCATACATAGATCTGAAAACCAAATGCAACGGTTCCGTGATGCTATTGATGATTGTGGATTTTTGGACTTGGGTTATCAAGGCCCGAGCTTTACCTGGACCAATAACCGTGTGGGCGACATGACTTGGGAACGATTGGACAGGGCGCTGGCCACCCCAGAATGGCTCATGCTCTTCCCAACAACCAAAGTTCATCACTTAGAAGGACGTTGGTCTGATCACAAACCCATACTAGTGAGCACCAAACCAATGAGAACTCCAACACGGAAACTGTTTCGTTTTGAAGAGATGTGGACTTCTGATGCAGGTTGTGAGAAGACAATAGCTGCCTCTTGGAAGTCAATGAAAAGTGGAGTACCCATGTACCAAGTATGGGACAAGATTCATGCATGTAGAAAAGGGCTCCGTAGGTGGAGCTATCATAGCTTTGGCAGCATGAAGAAGCGGATTCATGAAGTGGAGCAACGGCTCAAACAAGCCGAGACAAATTCCATGATGGGAAGAGACCACCTCCAATACAAAATGCTGCAAAAAGAACTCCATACACTTTTGGGCAAAGAGGAGAGAATGTGGAGGCAATGCTCGAGATCGGAATGGCTACAAGAAGGAGACAAGAACACCAGATACTTTCACTGCCGTGCCACTCAGAGAAGAAGAAGAAACCGAATACTCCAGATGAAAGACTCCACGGGTTCATGGACAACTCACCAAACCCAGGTACCACATATGTTCATAAATTTTTATAATGACTTATTCACCTCTGCCAACCCAAGTCAGGTTGAGCAAGTGGTTGAAAAAATCCCACGAGTTGTCACATCAGAAATGAATCATCACCTCACAAAAGACTTTATGCCACTGGAAGTAATTGAAGCAGTAAAGCAAATGTCACCCATAAAGTCCCGGGCTCAGATGGGTTACCTCCAGTTTTTTACCAAAAATACTGGCATATAATTGGGGAAGATGTCTCTAATGCAGTCCTAACATGCCTCAACTCGGGTAAGATCCTCAAAGCCATCAACCACACTCATATCACTTTAATTCCCAAAGTTAAGAACCTAGAGACAGTGGTAGAATTTCAACCAATAAGCCTATGTAATGTCATTTATAAAATAATTTCAAAGGTGCTGACAAATCGACTCAAAAGTATCCTTCCACAGATTGTTTTAGAATCTCAGAGTGCATTTGTCCCAAGGAGACTAATCGTAGATAATATCTTGGTGGCTTTTGAGACACTCCATCACATGCATCAGCAAAGAAATGGGAAAAGTGGTTCAGTTGCTCTCAAACTAGACATGAGTAAGGCGTATGACAGGGTGGAGTGGAAGTATTTGGAAAGGGTCATGCAACAAATGGGGTTTCATGAAAAATGGGTAAACATCATGATGGAATGCATTTCCACTGTCTCATACTCCATTCTTATAAATGGTGAACCCCATGGCTACATAAAACCCTCTCGGGGATTACACCAAGGGGACCCATTATCTCCTTACCTGTTTCTTTTTTGTGCAGAGGGTCTCCATTCTCTCCTTTAACAAGCAAAAAATGAGGGGAATATCCGCGGTGTTTCCATTAGCCGAAGTGGTCCAAAACTCACACATCTTTTCTTTGCTGATGGCTCCCTACTTTTTTGCAAAGCAACCACCAATGAAGTAATGTGTATCCAAGACATCCTCACAGAATATGAGCTTGCTTTAGGCCAGCAAGTAAATCGCCAGAAGACCATTCTCTTCTTCAGCAAGTCTACCCCACGGCTCATTCAGAATAACATCCAGGCCATGCTTGGGGTTCCTATAATTCATCAGTACGAAAAGTATCTAGGCCTTCCTTCATTCATAGGGCATGCCAAATACTCCAGCTTTGCTCAAATTAAAGAGAGTGTGTGGAGTAAACTAAAAGGATGGAAGGAAAAATTGATTTCACAAGCTGGAAGAGAAATCCTCATCAAGTCAGTTGCCCAGGCAATTCCCATTTATGCAATGAGTTGCTTTCGCCTCCCCCATAGATTGATTAAAGAAATTGAAGTACTGATTCGCAAATTCTGGTGGGGACAAGGAGGAGAGAGAGGCAAAATGCACTGGATTCCATGGGATTCCCTTTGCCAGGCAAAGCAAAAGGGTGGGATTGGTTTTCGAGAATTGGGTTTCTTCAATGAAGCCTTTCTGGCAAAGCAAGTGTGGAGGTTGATGCACAATAGAAGTTCTCTGTTTTATAAAGTCTTCAAAGCAAAACACTTTCCCCACTGCTCAATCCTAGATGCACAGTTGACTGCAAGAAGCTCTTATGCATGGAAGAGTATAATGGGAGTCCGAGACGTTATAAAAAAGGGGTTAATTTGGAGAATAGGAGATGTCGAAATTATCAAAATCTGGGGTGAACGCTGGCTGCCTGTTTCCCACCATCACACCATAATCTCACCACGACCTCACCAAGTCACCGTAACTCATGTAGCACAACTCATTGATTAGGATACAAAGACTTGGAACTCTGCTGTTGTCAAAGCAAACTTCCTGCCATTTGAAGCAGAGACCATCATGGGTATCCCACTCTGCACCACAAGAAACGAAGACATGGTTATATGGGGAGGCACTCGAATTGGTACCTATGCAGTGCAAAGTGGGTACCACATGCTCCTAGATGAAAAGTAGAGAGAAACTCCTGGAGTTTCGAATGCAGCAACACAAACACAGGTATGGAAATCAATATGGTCTCTCTCCATTCCCACTAAGGTCCGCCACTTTCTCTGGCGAGCTTGCCACGATTCCCTGCCAACCAAGAAAAATCTACATCACAGGCATGTCCTTAATGACCCCCGATGCCCAAATTGCTTAAACCCAGTGGAAAGTACACTCCATGCTTTAGTGTTCTGCAAAAACCTGCAAAGGATATGGCAAGCTACCCCATGGGGACGTCGTCTAGCAGAGGACTCATTCGTAGACTTCATGGAACTCTATTACCGAAACATGCAGACTTTATCGACTCAGGAACTCCAACTCTTCACCATGGTCACCTGGTCAATTTGGTACCGTCGCAATGATCAGCGCCTGAATCAACCCACTGAAGATATTGATCGCCTTCTCCCGAGAGCGCTTGAACTCCTCACTGAGTTCCATCAGGCCCAGGAAGACCACTCACCATTAGCTCGCCCCCCTGGGCCACCTACAGTCATCAAATGGTCACCACCGAGTTCTGGTCGATACAAGGTAAATTTTGATTGAGCAATTTTCAGGGAATCAAATGAAGCAGGGCTTGGAGCAATCGTTCGCAATCACTGTGGGAAAGTAATGGCATCGCTTTGTCAGAGGATCCCATACCCTTATTCGATTGAGGCAGTGGAAGCTTCAGCTGCCAGGATAGCCGTCAACCTCGTATAGGACCTGGGACTACAAGAAGTGGATATTGAAGGGGATTCTCTAAAGATAATCATGGCCTTGCAACAAAATACACCCTGTTACACTAGCTACGGTCACTTGATATTGGATACCAACACCTTAGGACAGAACCTCATTTCTTATCAATTTATGCATGTAAAACGAGATGGCAACTTTGTTGCTCACTCTCTTGCCAAAAGAGCTCGTCTATGTGAGCCTCTTGAGGTCTGGATGGAGTCTGTCCCTCCTGATCTATGCAATATTTTGTATTCTAATTTCCCTTTGAATTAATACACTTTGACGTTTCTTCTAAAAAAAAAAAAAGATTAAGGTTTTGCTCTTGGGATGTGAAAAATCCATTTTAGTCTTTAATTTAAGGTTAAATAAGGATAGCAAAATAGGATCTCAACAATTTAGAATATTGAAAATATCATTGTACTATTATATAATTATTTATTGCTTTACATTACTACAATCCCTAATGAGTTGTTCAACAGGCAGGCAACCATCTTCAAATTATAGACACATATTACATGGTTATGAAGATGACTATCTTATGATGGTTGAGTCCATGGAAACATATACCACCTAGGCTATAACATACTCTCATGTTTGTCTTAAGGGGTTTTAACTTTTAACTCAATTGATAATCCCCTTCTCATAAGATTGAGTAAAGGAAGTCTATTTAACTTAGCAGTCACTGGTGGAGCCAGAAATTTTTTCTAGGGGGAGCCAAGATAAATATATATATATAAAAAATAATATATTTTAATCTAAAAAATAACCTATCATATCTATATTACTAATTCTCCACAACAACAACAATCAAGTCTTGTACTGGAGGTAGCTCCCTAATGTCGAGATCATCTTGATGAGACCATTTAACCATGACATCTTGACTATAGACGTGTCCTAAAATAAGAAGGAATTGTGGCTGTATAATATTGGAGGGCATTTCCACTGTTCCAAGGAGTAGAGCAGCCCAATGTTGAGGCAATCTGCTTATGCTATGTATAGAAGAAACAACTAAAAAGAGTGTTAGCATTTGGTGAAACCCTTAATGGCTTGCATATAGCCAAAGTTGTGTGATATACGTATATTCAAAGGCATACCGCTATTAGCCATTGGGTATTGAAGAAGGCATTTAGCCATTAGACAAATACATGTAGCCTTTGATTATTAGTCGTTGGTCATTAAGCCATTGACTAGTGGACAAAGATCATTGGTCATTTACTCTTTTAACTCTTGTAGTGGCATGCTTTTAGACAATGACAAAAGGCACATGAATGGGTTCCCTCAGTATAGCAAATGCCACAACAATAGCAGATTTTGGCTACATTGCAGCTAAATTCCACCCAGCGAAAGAGAATAAAATAACAGCCAACTAGTAGGCACAAAATGCATCAGATATACTACCTTGAGCACCATTTGCATAGGTACTATTTTTTGCTCTATTCACCATTGTCCTTCTCTAATAGGAATGCAACACCTTGCCATCTTGTCTCCCCACTTTTGGCTATAAAAGGTGAAGAATGAAGACCAAAAATAACAAGAGAGGAAGAGGGAAAGAAAAGGAGAGAACAAGCAAAAGAGAGAATTTTCCTCCATATGTAAGAATTCCACAATCCAAAAAGTTTAAGCCTTTCTCTATTATTTTCTCTCTTGTAAACACACATCTCTTGTAATTATTTCAATACGGAGTGAAATACTTGACTGGCTTGTGCCCGTGGTTTTCTCCCTCTTTCATTTAGAGGGTTTTCACGTAAAAAACTTGTATTTATCTTGCTTTTACTTTATATTTATTTGCTCATTATAAAACATTTGCAACCATTACATAGCTAGTAATACACTATTATTAGCACCAAATGTACTGCTAGTTACTTGAAGTCTCGCCATTGAAATTCAACGTAATTAGTAGTTACAAGTCTTAGTCCCTATATTTTTGGGATCGGTAAATTGCAAATTCTCCATGAAATTCATAATTTTTCTTTAAAAAAATAAAAATAAAGAAAGATTCTATTAATTTAATTATCTATTTATAGGAACATATATTTTAAATATGTTTTGATTTAATGAATTATGTATGACATAAGAATATTAAGGGAAAAATAATGCATTAATCATTTATATAAACTTATTTATTTTTAAGAAAATATATTTTGGATATACTTTGATTTAATGAGTTACATATGGTATAAGAGTAATACAAGGGAAAAAAAAAAATGTATCAATCATTTACATAAATGTAATACAACTTTTTTTTTTCTTTTTTAATCTATAGAGGGGTATTAATTAAATTTTATGGTCCAAATTAATATTTTTTATACAAAAATACAAGAGGGAGAGGGGTAATATTGTAAAAGCCAGGGGGAGCCGTGGCTCCCCCTAACTCCCCCTCTCCCTCTGCCCCTGTTAGCAATAATAGTAGTTTATCAAAACTTAGCAATAATTAAATAATAGAGTTCATTATCAAACTACATATGACGATTCATATGACTATATTTGTATTTTTAGTTACATAATCTATTTAATGAGTCGTGTGACTTGTCTAATTAATACACGTAGATAGTTTTATGAGTCACCACATAGTAAGTTGGAAGAAGATTCCTCCAAACCAATTTGGAGGTAAACTCTGTCTATAAAAAAACTCTCATTTCCATTCAACCATTGTACCAATTAGAAATAGGGCAGAACTTAGATACGGTAACATAGGTATAGTTCCTGCGATACCCTTGCTAAAAATGGGACACGTGGATAATTAACAAATTATTGTTCTTTTTTTTGCCCAGCTTTCCCGTTATCTCATCTCAGACTCTTTCTCTCTCATCTCAACGTGGAGGCCCAAGACGGCGAAGACCCACGAACGGCAGAGACGAGACCCACGACGGCAGAGAAGAAACCCACAAAGGGCAGCAACGAGACCCACGATGGCGAAGGCAAGTAGAGAGAACGGTTGGGAGTACACAGGCGCGGTTGGCATTCGCTGCATTTCTGAGCACGACGAGAGGACTATGACTTCCAAAACAAGTCCTGGCGACCTTTCGGGGTGGGCGATAAACCCAGGGTTCGTGGAGAACCTCGCCTTGTGCCGAAACCCTAGAATCGGTAACGGTGGAATTGGGGGTCTTAGGGTATTTATGAAACTTTGTTGGAGGCGAGGGGTTTGAGATTGGGGATAGGGATTGGAAATTGGGGGATTTGATTGCGAGGGGTTTGCGGGATTTGGAGGCGGAGTGAGAGGCTACGGCGGAGTCGATTACGGCCCATAAAGTGGCGTCGTGAGGTCTTTGTCGTCCATTTTCTCACTTCTCACTCCCTGGGTTTGAGCGTAGCAATGTGACTTGAGTCCATTGACTTGATTTGTTGTGGATTGATTACGTTTGTTTGTGTTTATGTATGGTTGAGGTTGTTGTGTTTTGAGATCCGGTTGAGTTTGGGGGCTTTTGGCGTTGTTGTGGGGTGATTTTGGTGGTGGGGTTTTTAGATGAAGGATTTTCAGGTGGGTCTCGTCTCTGCCCTTCGTGGGTCTTCGCCGTCTTGGGCCTCCACTGTCGTGGGTCTCCGTTGAGATGAGAGAGAAAGAGTCTGAGATGAGATAACGGGAAAGCTGGGCAAAAAAAAGAACAATAACGCCGTTTGTTAATTATCCATGTGTCCCATTTTTAGCATGGGTACCGCAGGAACTATATGTATGTTACCGTATTTAAGTTCTGCCCTTAGAAATAATGATAAAATAGTAACAAAAAATAAATTTTTTAAAAATTAGTGCATTAGTAGTTTAATATATGACTAAAACCTTTGAGCTTATCAAGAAAACATATACACATGCACTTCGTCTTTTGTTTATTGACTTGTTGTCAATTATAAACTCCAAAACAAATGTCTTTTTTTTTTCTCCTCGGTAAAGAATGATAAAGGATTAGGATTTGAATTTAAAAATACTCCATACATGAGTAATTTGTCAATAAAAAAGAAAATTGAGTCTTATAAGTTAACGTGGGAGGAGGTCGAGAGGATAATAAAAAAATGATGTCTAAGAATGAGAGCAGGGAGAGGTGTGAGGCCTTGGAGTTGACGGTTTCAAGATCTGATCCCAAGATTTCTTGTTATTGGATTTCGTACTGGGTTCACATTCCATGAGCGAAGTTGATGTCGCTGATATATTAATTATTAATTATTAGTTATTCATTGTTAATTTTAATTTTTACTCAGAACAACTATCATGATTTATTTATTCCTTATTAATTAGCACCTACATATGGGTGCCTTAGTTTGACAGTTGTGCTGCTCATTGTAAACTATTGGTTTGTAGCTAAACAATGTCCAAGATGAAATTAATGTAATTTTCATCTTTAGAGTTTAGGCTGCATGCGGTTGTGCTCAGAATAATTTTTATCAACAAAATAAAAAGGATCCGTTGAAAATGTTAAAGATGTTTCAAATTTTACAGTATTTATAGTCTTTATAAATTGACGTGCAATGAATGTGATTAATGAATTCTTTAATATGATGGTGTTATTTCCATATCATTTTTTGATATTTCCGCATCATTGGTGTGGAAATAACAAAAGGTAAAGTAAAATATAACTCAACTTTTTGTTATTTCCACATCAATAATGCAGAAATATCATTTCCCTTTTAATATTATAAATGAATGTCTATTTATTTATTTATTTTATTATTTTATTTTTTTATTGATGACACATCAATTTGTAAATGTTATATATAGTAAAATTTGTAATATCCCTATCAATGTACTGTATATGAAAGAGTCACTTTTACAAGAGATATTAAAAAATTTAGTAATGATCTCATCTTACTTGTTACTTCCATTTTTATTTTTGGCGATAAGCATAGTTAGTACAAATAAACATAACAAAATATATACAATACAAAATACGTATATATTTCATTCAGTTTTAGATTTTAAAAAACGTTGTAAAAACAATGAAAATAAATAAATAAATGTATATATGGGCAGCGGCATAGGCAGAAATTTTTTTCAGGGGTCTAAGTTAAATATATATATATAATATTAAATAGAAAAATAACTTATTTGATGAATGAATGAGAAGATTTTATTTCAAATAAAGGAAAAACAAACAAGTTATTTTTATTTATTATAGTATTATTTTTACATAAAGTATATTTGTAATATGATTTAACATATGTTATTTTCTCATATATAACCAAAATATTTACACCAAGTTATTTTTTACATATCTCAAATAATTGTGTTTCATCCAATCAATTTGTAAATTGTGAACTATCTTTTAAATCATATTGATCATAATTAATATTTTTTAAATATTTTAGATCAAGATTTTTTAAATAATTTTGAGAATACATAGTTAAATTATACTAATAGTTTTAAAAATTATGAAATATCTAAAAATTTAATCAATATTAAATTGTAATGTAAATGTCACTTTACATTTCTAAACATATACAGCTCAATATAAGAAAAATATAGCAATAATAAAATTAAAGATTTATTTTAGATAGACAAATGCAATAACAATCTCTAACTACTCCTAACCACAAAATCTGCAATTTTCCTTTCTTCTAACATAAAAAATAAAAAAAACAAAAACATAGTGTCCATATCATTCTCCAAATGATTTTTTTTTTAATTTTTAAATTTTTTTTTTATATTTAAAATAAAGAAGACTTATTTTAAAGAAATATAGATTGACTAAGAGTAATAAGTGAGAAAAAATGAGGTAATTTATATAAATGTAGTACAATTTTTTTTTTTTTTAATCTATGGGGTCATCACTTACATTTTTTATATACATTTTCATTAGTTTCTTATAAAACATATAAGGGGTAATAGAAATATTTAAAAATCTAAGGGGGTTCATGGCCCCCAAGCATCTAGCACTGCCCCTGTACGTGGATATATTATGAATTTGTGAAGAAAATTCTGGACTAATAAAACGGGTATATAAGTTAGGTTATTTCTTTTATTATAAAAGAATATAATATATATATTTTTCAAATTTTAGCTGCATTTCAAGAAAAATATATAATAAGTTAATGAAGGAGATGATATTTCATATATTCCTTCATTCACTTACTTAGCTAAAAAAAAAAAAAAAAAAAAAACAAAACAAAAGTATTTATTGTCTCATATTATAATAATTTAAAATGATTTTTTTTATTTAAAATATAATATACATCATAAATATTATATATTGCAATAATATTTAATCATTCAAATTATATAAAAATTTCAAGATTATAATATTACAGGTATAAAAACGTTGATTTTAATATAAATAATAAAACATGGAACTAAAAAGTATTGATTTTGATAATTTCATTGTCATATATAATGACACACGTTTACAATATAAATGATTACACTGTTGATAAATGTATTGAATAGGCTATAATAACCATTAAATAGGCTACATATTTTTTCAATAAAACAACTGATTATTTAATAATCTAGGATTACAAATAAATTCATAGTCCAGACTCTCTCATATGAATGGTGGATCACACCACGTAAATGTAGGTCCCATTAATTAAATTAATGGTAAGACTCATAAATATATAAAATCTTTAGATGGATAAAGCACGCAAAAAAGTTGGAATTATGAGTGATACTAAGGGTAATACAACATAAATCTTACATACTAATATATTAATTTATGAATACACGATAAAAAAGAATTATTAAAAAAATTATTTATTATATTATTGATGTAACATCAATTATATTCATTCTCATGTTAATTTTTAATAATAAAATTGATAATTAATTTAGCATTTTTTTCTTTTCTATTCCTTTTTTCTAAAAATTTCAGGAACTTTTTTCATGACATGAAATTATGTATATATACATAGAGGGGACAGTAAAACTAAAAGTATGCTGTATCATCACAAGCACGACAAGAGTCGCATTACTAAACAAGCTAAAGATTAGGCCATTTAATTTATTTTTATTTTTTTGAGAAGAAAGGCCATTTAATTAAGTACGTAGGGTATTAAGCCATTGGACCCTTAAAAACAAAACAAAAAAGTTACCGGGTCCAAAATATTAATGCGATTTTTTTTAACACTTTCGTTGAAATGGGTAGTTTTTGCCTTTTAGCTTTAGCTTAGGAGTAAGGGCTATGATTTAGATTTACCCTATATCTTAAACTTAGGGATTCCTTTTTAATTTAGGGCATGAAAGGCAAAATGACCCAATATTATATTGTCAAAACAGTGATTTAGATGGGTAGTAGTGTCTTTTCAGCATGAGGAGGGCTCTGATTGTGAACTATTGGGGTGCTCAGGTCATTTTTGATATATATAATAAACTAACTTTGAGCTAATTGATTTTTAGTGTGTGTATTAAATATATATAGGTTAATTAAGAAGGCAATTAAAGTCAAAGCTTAGATGCGTCCTTGTGTGTCTAATAATAAGTCATTGAGACGAAGGAATTGACTTCGGTGCCTCAAAAGCAGCAATAATAGGTAGAAAGAGATTCTACAATTTTGTCTTGTTCAATGGGGCAAGAAAAAGAGAGAGAGATGGAGATTGATCTGTCACTGAATATTGATGCTAAAGAAGAGGAAGAAGAAGAAGAACCAGTACTACATGATACAGAAGAGGCAGCTGAGGCCACAGCAGGAGAAGTAGACGATGATGCATCAGTAGTAGAAGCCGTATCCTTGCAACAAAGCATGAAGACTGAAGAGGTACATATCTTTACAAAGTTTTCTTATGCATATATATATATATACATATTGTTGTATATATATGATAATTGACAAAGAAATCTGTGATATTCCACTAGTTGTGTGTGCTACAAATGGAGATGAACCGCATGAAAGAAGAAAACAAGGTGTTGAGGAAGGTAGTGGAGCAAACAATGAAAGATTACTGTGATTTACAGATGAAATTTGCCGCTATCCAGCAAAATAACCACAAAAAGGTAGTATATATATCCAAATCTTTCTATAATGAATTCTAGTCATTATGAGATTAATTAATATTTAATTTGATTTAGGATCCTCAAATCTTTCTTTCGCTCCATGGTAATTATGACAACCCTAGTCATGAACGAAAGACAGTAACCAAGACTCCTTCGCTATCACACATTAAGGATGGTATTAGAGAGAGTGAATTAGGGTTGTCGTTGAGGCTACATGCGGATATTGCTCAAGACCAAGAACGAGTGGAAATCGAAGATAAAGAAGAAGAGAACAAAGCAGAATTGGAAAGTTTTACCCCACTCCAATTACAAAACAAGCAGCAGCGGACTAATGATTTGGGTGGTCGTGTTGCCTCTCCAGCCAATAGAAAAGCTAGGGTTTCAGTCAGAGCTAGATGTGAAGCAGCCACTGTGAGTTTCATTTATCACCTAGCTAGCTAATTCTCATAGACTTTTGATTAGCTCAATAATTAATCGCGTAATTATAATTTGATCAAAAAATGTTTTGATATAGATGAATGATGGGTGCCAATGGAGGAAATATGGGCAGAAAATTGCTAAAGGAAATCCTTGCCCACGAGCCTATTATCGTTGTACGGTAGTTGCAGGATGCCCAGTTAGAAAACAGGTAAAATAATATGATAAAACTAGATTTTCTAATTAAGAGATTTGTAACTCAATAGTATTGTCTACTTTTTTTTTTTTCCTTAATTTATTTTGAATTTTTATGAGTGGTCGTTTATTGTTTTGCAAGTAGGTGCAAAGATGCTTAGAGGACATGTCTATACTCATAACAACATATGAAGGTACACATAACCATCCACTTCCTGTGGGTGCAACAGCCATGGCTTCCACAGCCTCAGCAGCAGCTTCCTTTATGTTATTAGATTCAAGTAATCCACTTTCAGATGGGACCTCTAGTTTCACCCAAGCATCCCTTCCTAATTACCATAGTTCTCATATGATTAACCCTTATTCTAATTCTCATCCATCATATATTAGAAGCATAAACCCTCATGATCCTTCCAAAGGGATTGTTCTTGACCTTACAAACAACCCTTATGATAATCAACCTCAATTATTCCCAATGGGTAGCCCCTCATACTCACAAGCTCAACAAGAAGGTTTCAATTGGATGCATGGAAAACCAAGTTATCATAACACTAATTCTCTTACCAACAATCTTTTTCCTAGCCCTAGAGGAGGAGTAGTGGATAACAAGGGTTGGAAAGGTGAAGAGAGTAATAAGTCATTGGCTGAAAATGTGACAGCAATAGCTTCAGATCCTAAATTTAGGGTCGCCGTTGCGGCTGCTATTTCTTCTCTCATTAATAAAGAGAACCATACAACTACAAGTACAACTCATCCTGTGGGGACTTCTTTTGGTCCTAGGGATGGGGAGAGTGGTAGCTCTAGTAGCAACAACTGGGTTCTTGAATCTCTTTCGGGAAACGGTAAGCCACTTTAGCCAATCAATAAGCCTTGAAAGAATCTGAATAGTACATTGTTTTTTCTTAAGACAAATGGAAGTTTATACACAGACTTGATTTGTATTATTATCTTGTCAAGATTTGGTTATTAATTTGCACAATAAAATTAATATACTACTTTCACTTTATTTTTCTTTTTGGGTCTTCTCACTTCTTCTTTTTGTAGAAATTATTATGTTTCTTTATATGTCATCAACTGTATCCAAGGACTTTATCAACATTATTGCAAAATAGGATGTGAGTTAACCAAAGTAGATACGCCGAATTTTATTCATTCAAATATTTTTGCAGCAATCCCTAGTCCCTACCTTGTATCGTCACATTTAGTGATAAACAAGTTTGATAATTCCTTGAAAAAGATAAACGATGAAGATTTTGGGGTGTGAAAAGTTGTCAATTTCGTTTCATTCCAGTCGAAACAGGTGTTGAAAATTTCGTAAAGGTCAGTTGCTCATGTCCACCTCAACTTAAATTTTGGCCCATTCCGATCTAATTCATCAATTTCCAGCCATTTCACTAAATTTCAGCCAATATCTAAACAAGACATTATCATTATTTTTTTTTTAAGAAAAACTTTATTTTTTATTTTTTACTCAAATGTGAGTTTAACATGGCTTTTATTTTATTTGATATAATTATTGATTTCTTATTAATAGCTAATGAACTTAATTTTTTTTTTTTTTTTTTTTTTGATATAGTTAATGAAACTAATTGATTCAGGGTTGTTATACTTTTTATTTATTACAATTTACATATTTCAAGTTTATATCATAAATGTGTTTGTTATGTAATGATGATATTAAGAATGCATATCATTTGGTTTAGAATCAATAATTTAATATGGTATAAAACTATGTGATGAATACTTACATATATTTATTATGTGTTGTAAATACATATATATTTATAATTCGATAATTGAAAGAGAGGGAATTCAAACCCTAGTTTTCCTCTTAAAGAAAAACAATAAATGTTAGTTGAGTTATAAAACTCTTTCACTAAAATATTTCATTTCAAGTAAACAAACCAAAACAATCATTAAAACCGAATTGATGACTTTGTGTGGAACCCTTCTACTCGGTGATACATTTTTACCCTTTTTATTTTTTTTAGAGAAACTGAGTGATAAGTTAGACATGCATATTTGCTAAATGACTAGATTCATTTGGTTTTATAGATTATTCTTTATTACAATAAGAATGCCATAGCATCGACAGTCCTTTGCACGCCTCATAAAGGTGCTACTACAATAATTATCTTGTTCTAGTTCTGCCGGCATAAACAGTGCCATAATTTGCGTAGCCAGGATCATAGGATCTTCTAATATTACAATATTGCTAAATTTTGATTCACAATTGCGTGATGTAAATTTATTTTAGACTGGATTACAGTTGTGCAGACCCTTAATATAGTATGCGTGGTATTTAGTGAGATCTGAATCTAAACGTAAAGTCAACTCTTGTCTAATTATAAAAACTTAAACTAGGCAATGCTGGAGCATACACTTTAAGTAGAAAATGCTTGAGCAAACGCTAACCAATACAAAAAAGTGATTGTGAGTTTAGTTGATTATGTGGTTTCTTAAATTTAGGAATGAATAAGAAATCACTTATTTATATTGGTTGATCTTATCCTTTTCTAAAAAAGAAAAAATCCATATGTTTTCTAATCTTGTGCAAATGTGCTGCCATGAATCATGATAGAGTGTACATTATAAAATAAATTTTTTATTAATTGAGTAAAAGAAAAAATCTCTTTTATGAGGTGTTCGAATATCCTCAAGGTAGATAAGAGTCGGTATTTTTTCCTTTATTTTTTAATTTTTATTTTTTTAAGGTGTGTGTTTGGAGCTCTGTGAGAGTTTGACTATTTGGGAACTACTAGACTAATTACCCCTTCGAGGTTTCACTATTCTTTCCTTTAGAACATGAATGAAATGGATATAAATATGAGAAAAATGAACTGACTTTCCTTGAGATTTTGCTAAATCAATCTTTTTTTTTTTCTTTTCTTTTTATTATTATTTATTATTATTTTATTATTTTGCTAAGCACTATATAATCTAGTGCATTATCATTGGCTACAAGTTTTCATAAAAATCAAACAAATTTGCCTTGTTCATCCAATACAATGTAAGATGCACTACATTGCCCATCTGTACAAAAATGTAAAACATCATAATTTGTCCAACTTAAAAACATCATCCATACAATGTCTATCAAACGCAACCCATCTCCAACACAAAATCATTCTAAACACTATATATTCTAAACCTTGCAAATAAAGTTCATAACAACACAACGTGCATAAAAACCAAATTCAAAACAAATAAAACAACTAAATCAGCAACTAAAGGCAAGATGATGATTCCCTTAAAAAACACAACATGACGATTCCCCTACAAAACAACCAAATTTTTTTTTTCTTAGAAATGTAACACAAAACCAGAAAATACTCCAAAATTCATCAATGCAATGCAACTTACCTAAGATTCAGGAGCATAATGCCAGTCTTGGTTGTGACCCGTGAATGCATGCTCTATGAATCTAAACCAACCTGGAAAAGATGCACATAAAGTTATCATAGACTAAATTGTTATGTAGCATGTAATGTGAAAAAGGAAAAACTTGCTCACCTTCAACTATTGTGAGCAATACTTGTGGCCTTTGTACAGCTTCAAAACTAGTTTCTTTACCCGATAAAGAACACAATAATATTCAAGTTGTTACCCAAATATCAACCTAAGAGGGGGGTGAATTAGGTTAAGGCAAACTTTTCGATTAAATGCAGAATTAAAAACAAGTATGAAATAACTTTTTAATTGCAATAAACAATAAACAAGCACAAGTAAATGAGCAATTAAAGAGTTAGAGAGAAGCAAACTCGGCGATTTATCGAGGTTCGGCTTCCTATCTACGTCACTGCCTCAAGAACACCTCTTAAGGATTCACAAATCCACTAACTTAGCCTTCTTACGGGTGAAGACAAAACCGTTACAATCTTGCTTAATCGGTCAAGAGTAACCACCTAGTGAAAAATATTTTTCACTACTTAGGATTTATACCAAAATCCTAACTATCAATCTCAAGAATGATAAAGAGTTGTTGTAAAAGATAAAACTCTCTCTAAGAGTATGTAGTACACAAATAAACTCACTCTAATAGTATATCAAGATTTGATCAAGATGGCTCAAAAACTATTTAGAGAATTTTGGGTTTTTATCAAATGATGTGAAGGATTTCAAATGTAAGCTCAAGACTTGATGGATTTTGATCTTAGATAATGTATGGCTTCAATCTCTACAGTAGATATTCATATATATGAGTATATATAGCCCAAAACACATTATAGCCGTTTTCTAGCCGTTATACAAAAACTATTAAAAGATCTCATAAAAAAACTAGCTGTTATTTTCATCAGAATCGAGAATATAGGCACTTGGATCATGATATAGGCGCCTGGATTAACTGAGCAGAAAGTTTCTGAATGATTTAATCAGTTGGCTGGACCAGACATAGTTGACTGGACCCAATCTAGTCGCCTGGATCAGGACTTAGGCGCTTGGATCCTTAGGTTTTCCTCTTTTCAATTGTTTTGGTTTTACTTCAAATAATCAATCTTATATATTTATATTTTTAATCGATTTTTGATTATTTCATTGAAAACTTGAAAGTCCTTTTGAATATTTCTATGATGTGAATTGAGGACTTAAGATTTAATTAATTTCTAAATCTTTTTTAGTTGGTTTTTAAAGTTGAGCCATAATGATCAAAATAGATAAACTTTACAAAAACCTAACTCTTACTCTCACTTATCTTGGAACATGATGCTTGAGCTTGGTTCCTTTGGCTTTGGCTTTAATGACTTAATCTTCAATGAATTTGCAATTTGAACTTTGACGAAGTTGCATTGTTTGAATCTTGTTGACCATGACGGTCCAATCAATAACTTGTCAAAATTATGCTTCAACATAAAATCATTAGTTTACTTGAAAATATCATTTATGAATATATTTAAATCCTTGTTATTATCAAAATTACATAAATGCCCTTAGATTAATTAGCCAATTAAATAGGCATTGAAACCTTAAGGCTAACACAAGTGTCAATCCAACAAATAATAAACTAACCAAATTGCAAGTCTAAAAATAAAAAAATTTATGTTGCTTATCCTAATAGAATTAGCTCTAGGTTGACTTCCATTAACATGAGCTTTTTCACATGTCCTTTTGTTGTGCCCAAATTGCTTACAAATTTTGCACATTATAGTGCTTGATCTTTTCGACTGACTAGATGGTGGTGCTTCATCAGGTTCCCTTCTCCTATGCATCTTTGGCCTTCATGGCTTGCGTCGTAATGGAGGAGGAGCAACTGGGTCATGCTGAATTGGAGTCACACGATTTATCATCAGGCACTAGGTGGATCATCTTCTTATAAGTGTTGAGATATGCTTCAACAGTAAAATAGTCATGATAATAAAGCTCTACATCTAACCTATTGTTACTAATGTCAACGAGTGCATGACTACATGGCAACCCAATGATGGTCCATTCTCCACACACATACACACGTCATAGTTCTAAATCAACTGTATATCTTAGTTCTAAATCAACTGTATATCTAGTACCCATATCCATGACCTCATATTCATTTGCCTGGAAATATTACAGGACACTTTCTAGACTCTTTTCTTATTTGCTCCAACATAAACCTAATCTTATGAGTGACTCTACTAGTCCAAGATGCACCCATAGTTGTGAATGCTGTTTCACTTCGGTCGGAATAGTTGGAAAATCTCGTACCGGTGTGCAAACCAATGTTGTATATTCCGTTTCGGCACCCGTTTCGGTTTGGCCATTGGAACGGAATATTTCGGTACCGGTCCGTTTCGGCGTTCCGTTTCGGGTTTACCGCAAATATTTATATATATATATATATATATATATATATATATATATATATATATATATATAATTAGCAACTATAGATAAATAACATCAAATAATACAAATTCTTAAGTCTTAATATCACATTGGTAAGACAAATAATATCAAATAATACAAAGTTTTAACTAATATTTTTTCAAGAAGTCTAATTAAAATCACATTACATAACATAATATAACATAACAAGAAGTCTAATTAAAATCACATAACATAATATAACATAACAAGAAGTCTTAATGTCACTAAGTCTTAACATTACTACTTATCAAATTCCCCAAAATCAAAAACATCATTATCATCAACAGCATCATCAGCATCATCAGCATCAACAGCAAAAGCATCATCAGCATCAACAGCAAAAGGATAACGCTATCAGCTGGGGTATCACAAGGAGTGTCAAAACTTCTACCAAGAACCCTTCTATGATTTTCCTTAACCACCCGATCATCCTCTGTAATGTCTTCATTCAGAACAATAACTTCATCATCATCTTCCACATTCATAGGAGCTATTGGTGCATCAAGATTATCCCAAATTCAAGTCATCTTCATCAAGAAGCCCAGGTTCTTCAGCCACCCACTCCGCCATCAAATCAATGTTATCCAAGCTTATAGGATCAAATGTATTTTTGGTTCTTCTAATGTTTCTACCAATGTGAAATGTGAATATCATACATTAGCAACATTTTCATGATTATTGACAAGTATATTTGCATTTGCATAAGAGTAATAATAATAATTTTACCTTTCTCGAAGCTTCAAATTATAACGAACAAAAACCAAATCATTTGTTCGCTTATGCTCTAATCTATTTCTCCTTTTTGAGTGAACATCCTCAAATATGCTCCAATTTCTCTCACAACCAGTTGCACTACAACATTGACTTAGTACACGGATAGCAAATGTACGTAACTCTGGAGTTCCAAGCCCAAATTGCTCCCACCATGAAACTACAATAACAAAATCAAACAAGTATTACCCATAGATAAATTAAATAACAAATATAAAGGATAAATAGACAAAGGTTAGATAAAACCTTTAATATTATACCTGGATTTAGCTTCTCACGTTGACGGATTGCTAGTGACATACCAAAGTCACCAATTGACTTTTTGTATTCATCAAGTTGTGAACTAATCTTGTCTTGAATTTCAGGATCACGAACCAATCTCATAATAGTGGATATTAACCCTCTGTGAACTTCATTTTTCTTGGTAAATGTAGGCCTAAAATAAATTGCTGGGTTTAGAAAACAACCTGCTGCATGTAAGTGACTATAAAGCTGTTTATCCCATCTAGCATTAATAACTTGAACATATGGCCCATACAAAGAAACTTTGTGCTTCATCCTCACTTTTATTTCCTCCTTTGCTCTGTCCATTGCTTCATACAAGTATCCCATAGCAGGTTTCTCATCCCCATCTACAAGACGAAGTACTCTGACTAAAGGCTCAGTAACTTTCACTATGTGATGACACTGACTCCAAAATTCATGATCTTCCAAAACAATTTTAGCTACTTCCTTCCCCACAACACTCTTAGCATAAGCAGATTCAACCCATTCATCAGAAGTAAACATTTGTCCTAAGCTCTTTTTTGAATTTTATAAAGCACTGAAGACTTAAAAAGTTGGTAGCAAATCTTGTAATTGCAGGTCGACATAACTCCCTACCATTTGTATACTCTCTCCTCATCAAGTCCAAAACCCATCCATGGTTGTAAATATATTTTGTTACATGTTTTGCCTTTCTAACAGTATCATCAATAATGGGGAAATATCTCCTATCAGCAATATTCTCCAACATCAAGTCTAAGCAATGAGCTGCACAAGGAGACCAAAATAAAGCAGGATACTTCATCATCAACTTTTTTCCAGCAGCTTTGTAGCTGGAATCATTGTCAGTAATAAATTGCACAATATATTCCACACCAATTTCTTGGACAACAGTATCAAATATACCAAACAATGTTTCAGCATCCTTTCTAAGACCTGAAGTATCAAGAGATTTCAAAAACATAGTACCTCTTGGACAATACACCAAAAAATTCATTATTGGTTGTTGCTTTTGATTTGTCCACCCATCAGACATCACTGAACAACCATATTCTTTCCAATCATTTTTAATATCTACCA
The DNA here is from genome assembly GCA_907173295.1 of Fagus sylvatica. Taxonomy (NCBI): domain Eukaryota; kingdom Viridiplantae; phylum Streptophyta; class Magnoliopsida; order Fagales; family Fagaceae; genus Fagus; species Fagus sylvatica. The sequence continues at coordinate 3,872,944 of OU015767.1, read as the reverse complement.
TAAAGTCATTTACTTCACGCACATTGTTTCTCAATAAAGGTCCTCTCAATTCTTGATAAGTAGGTCCCTTAAAACCTGGGCCAATGCTAGCTATGGCATCTATAGCAGGTTGATAATACACAGAATTAGCTGCATTAAATGATATATTAGAATCAAACCACCATTTCGACCAAGCCATTTTTGCCTTATCAACCATTGCTTTTGAAGCCAAAGCACTTTTTATAGAGGGTTGAGCCCCAGGAGTTGTTCTTGGAGCAAAATAGTTTTGAATCCCTGAACCTTTCTTTCCACTTGTAGACTGAACACCTTTTCCCTTATCACGTTTACCTACTGATTGAGAAACACTCCTTGCAACAACATCCCCACCCTCCTCCTCCTCTTCCTCATCAATATCAATTGGATCACCATATGGCCTCGCAATTTCTGCATTAATTTTCCTTTTTGTTTGTTTAGATTTATTTAAATCTTCAACCAGTTGTTTCATTTGCCATTTAACATCATCAGGTGCACTTTTACACGATTCAACTTGACCTCTAATCCCAGCAAGATGATACTTAAGTCTAGTAATACCACCTCCTTTAATCAACTTATTGCAATACAAACAAATTGTGTTATTCCTAGCCTCTGGCACTACACGGGCATGAGCCCATGCAGGATCATCTGATCTTGCAGGTGCAGAGGCAGCAGAAGACCCAATTGTTGAACTATTATCAGCCATATTAATACCTAAAGTTTATGAAATAAAATTCAATCACAATTCACAATTCACAAATTCACAATCACAAATACAATCATAATCACAATCACAATCAAATTCACAATAATCCCAATTGTGGGTTTCGGTCCTACATTATTCAAACTTAAAAATTTCAAGATTTTTTAATCAAATCATAAACCAAAAATAACAGTAAAAAAAAAAAAATCAAATATCCAATTATCCATACCTGTTGGAGGCGGCTGGACTCTGGAGGCAGCAGAAACGGTGGCAAAGGCTTGAAGCTGGGCTGGACTGGACTGCTGGAGGCGGCAGAAACAGTGGGCAACGGCTTGAAGCTGGGCTGGACTGGACTGAACTGCTGGAGGCGGCAGAAACAGTGGGCAAACCGGCAAAGGCTTGAAGCTTGAACAAAGAAAGGCGGAGAGATCTCAAAAGTCGAAGAGAACAGAGAGGAGGAGAGAGGCGGCAGAACAGAGAGGAGAGAGGCGGAGAGATCTCAAAAGTCAAAACAGAGAAATGTTTTAGGGCCGGCTGAGTGCTGACTCAAAACAGAGAAAAAAAAATAAAAACCAAAGGCCCAAAAAGTATTCCGGCCGAAACAAGCTTACCGGCTGAAACAGGCCGGAACGGCCGGAACAGGCCGAGGTGGAACATGGGGGTGACTCGTACCGGTTAGCATGCCGGTACGAGATTTTCCGTCCGTTCCGGCCGGAACAGAACGGATTATACAACATTGGTGCAAACTGGAACGAGAAACCCCCCTATTCCACCTTGGGTAAAATTTCGGCACGTTTCGGCCATTCCGACCAATTCTGACCGGTATACTAATTCGGATGGTATACTAATTTCTTCTTTTTTGGCATCTCTTACACTCAAATGGTGGTACAAACTACAAAATATTAAAAAAGAAAGTGAAAAATCGCGGTACCTTCTCTGCTATTTTTCTTCTTCGCCCCTCCTCCTCCTCCTCTTCTTTTCTTGTTTTGTCTGCTAGCCTTTACTTCTTCTTTTCTTGTTTTGTCCGCCAACTATTACTTTTTCAGCTTTTCTTTACCTTTTCTACTTGTTTCCTTTTCTTTTTGGTTTAAGTGTCGCCGCCCCTTCACATGTTTTGCTATTTGGCTCTTAAAGTTTCAAGTTTCAACTATTCATTTTATTTCTTTTTGTACTTTGGTGTGTCTTTTAGTTTTTATTATTATTACTATTTTTTATTATTAGTATTATTAACTAAGCGGTGTATGATAATTGTTTATTATTTCTTTAGGTTTTATATTATCATTATTTATTATCTAAATACAAGTGTCTATTATTATCTATTAGTATTAGAATTTATATGAGCTTGTTATTTTAAAGATTCCTAACATATTATAGATTTTGATGTATATATATATATATATATTAACGGTAAACTTGAAATGGAACAATGGTATTGACCGGTATCGAAATATTTCGTTCCAATGGCCAAACTGGAACGGCCACAGTATCCTCAACATTGGATGCACCCTTGAGCTACCTACTTTGTAATCTTTTCATCATTTTCCTCCTAAGGTAATCAAGCAATGTTAAAATGGGCTTATTCCTCCACTCCCTTAACCAACCATTGAATGATTTAGTAAGGTTGTTAGTGACATGGTCAATCTTGACCTTATCATCAATTGCATGTCTAGACCAGTGCTTAGCAAGAACCTTTTCCAACCAACTATGAACATTATCATTAATCGTCTTTATGATAGCCATCTCATCCTTATAAATGTGAGCACTAAATGCCCCAACAGCCCTCCAAAAGTGATTCCTAAGTGCAACACCCGGATACTTTGCTTAGAAATTGTTGTATACATGTTTTGCACATAAACGATGTTGTGCATGAGGAAAAATATCATCTATAGCATCAATAACACCATGTTAGCCCAAAAAACAAAATCAACAATGGTTATAATAAAACTAGAAATAACAAAAATAAAAATACAACTTCAACAAAAATAAAACCATAAACATATCATGTACCCTTTATCTATCTGTCATGAAAGTCAGTGGATTCTTCTTTTTGTAAGTGGGAATATTTTGAATATTGAGGAAAAACTAATCAACACTAATAAAAATATGATTCAGAATGAAAACCGAACTGACCCGAACAGCAATGTTGTCATACCCGAGCAACTTGTCACGTGCAAACCTGTGGGAAATACAAAGACACAAACGCTCAGATGGCCTTGATCAACCCAGTGGGGGTTGACCTATAACTCTCCGATGGTTTTGTTAATAACACCATAATTGAAACAATTTGTATAAGCTGAAGACCTTTGTTTAAACTATTTTTCTCAGATTCATATGGGATTTCGGAACCCCTTCTTTGTTGTTTTTAGCTCTATTTATATCCCTTATTTTTCAAAGATCTTTTCACTTTCTTTCCCTTATCTTCTTCCTCCTTCCTTCTTTGCAGGCCATCAATGCCTGCTGTTTTTCAGCCCATTTGCATCGTTTATCTCCCACTTTATTCAGAGTAATCCTGACATTAGCTTGATATTTAGCTTAGCATTTAATGCAATAGATTGATTTGAAATTCACTTTGCATTTAATGCAATATATTAGCTTGATATTTAGTTCATATTTAATATGATTGACTGGAATGATTCCCCATGCCTTGTCATTAGTTCAGACTTTCCGTAAATATTTTAAACCGAACCGAACAACTTTATTATGTACCCTGTGCTTGGACATAATCCGAACAGGTAATATTTAATATCAAAGTTTTATTTTCCGAATAAGTTTTTACCCTTCCAATTACCCCCTGATTTCGGCTCCTTCACGCAACTCTAGAAGGAGTCGGAATCAACAAACGCGTTTCCCCAAAAATGAACTTAACACGCCGCCATCTGACTCGCGCCTTTCCAAGAAAAGCTAAAGCGGTGGGACTTTTTGAGGGGAAAAGTTTTTTATTTTTCAAACCAAGAATTAATACTCCCGGTTCCCTAAATTTCTCACTCTTTCTCCTTTTTCTCTCTCTCAATCGTTCATCTTCTCAGAGCTCTCCAACGTTCATTGCTACGACTCCCAGGACCGTTTCCGTGTAAGTCTTCTTTGCCCTCATTAAATTTACTAAATCTCCCAAACCTCCTAGTTTGATAGCATGGCTAGAACCCAACCGAGGGTTAGGGCGAGCAAATTAGCTCGATTGGTAAACTCTGAGGAGAGTATGGTTCGATTTAGAGAACTGTACTGCGTCCCCCCATCTATTCGTTTAGCCTACTGCCATACGGATAACATACCCGTAATAAATAAGGATGAAATCCTACTTCCGATCATGGCCGTAGTTGAAGGCGGAGTGAGGTTCCCACTCCACCCTTTACTCATAAACTTTCTTCAAACCGTTAATGCTTCCCCCTCTCAAGTGTCTGTTAATCTCTTCCGAATAATAATGGGTGTAGTTGCCCTGAATCGTATCTTGAGAGTCAACTTGACCACTAGGGATATTCTTTATGTTTATCAATATATGTGTCCAAGGGGAAGAGTCTAGGACCTCCTGCCACTTAAAAGCCAAAAATGTAAACAAAAAGCTAGTGAACGGCCTCCCGGACACTAACAAAGGGTACGACAAGGATTGCCTAAGGGTTTTAGGCGACTGGTTCACAGACGGATCTGCCTGCCGGAGCTTGTTCGGATACCCAGGTTAGGATTTTACCCAATATTAACCTTACGGGAATAAAACCGACCAAATTTCTCAAAGAACCAAACAGATTCATACATTATGTTGTTGTTTGTTTTTGTTTGTATTGTTTTGTATAAGCTAACTTGTGATGTTTTTGCAGATCCGTCCCGAATCGAAGTACACGAAAAACAAGCCGACGTTGAGTTGGTAAAGAGAGTGCTAGCGACCAACGTCTACGTCGATCAGAGAGGAGAGCCTCGATCGGCTCCCTTGTTGCTGAGATACGAGCCTCAAATCAGGTCTTTCCTCGAGGGACCCACCATTCCAAGATCCCAAGAAGTTCGAGTAGATCCCTCAATCCCATTCGTAGCAGCACCAGCGGACACAACCAGCCTGAGTGAACACCCCGATCTAATCCCCATCGGCCAAGTTTCTGAAATGGCTCCTCCAATCAACTCGTTCAAATTAATGGGTAAGGCAACTGGTGGAAGCTCATCCGAGGCAACTAAGGGCAAAGGGAAGAGTAAAAACAAAGGCGCTGGAGCCGAGAAGAAACCAAAGAAAATAGTTACCGAAACTCCAACGCCCGAACAGAACATTCAAGCCACCGTCAATCAAGAACCTCCACAACCATTACCAGTGATTCATAACATCGATGAATCCGATCACGGGGAGGAGCTAGCTCCCCGAAAGAAAAGAGGAAGAACCGAAGAGCCTTCAATACCAGCCGAAGGGTCCTCTTCAAATTTAGTAGCTTGGGAACCAGAGTTGCTGTTCGGTCCAGGACCGATCTCGATCCGAGACACTGTCTTGGACGAATCCGAGACAGAACTTTCGGCACAGGTGGCACACGGCCTCACCCGAGCAGCTTGTCTGCTTGAAGACATGAAGTTATGGGACAGCATGTCCTCAGGGCGGGTCTTCCGTCATGTCACCAGGGCACATAATGATGGTAAGTATCTATTCCCTAACACATGTATTTTTTACACATCTTTGTACCCCCATTTTTAATGTATTCTTACTTCCTTTCCTTATACATTCAGGCTACTCAAGGCGTCCTCTCTATGGAAGCCAGGGTCATTAGAATGATCCGACGAGCTTCAGAAGAAGGACGCCGTACATGAAGAAAAGGCCGAGGTATTGGCGAATGCTACTGCCAATTACAAAAAACTAGAGGATCAGCATTTTAAAAATGTTAATGTAATGAAGGAGGCCAAAGAGCGGGCGAGAACTGAGGCAGCCAATAGAGAAAGAATGGAAGGGGAATTGGCCAAGATGAAGGATAAGGTAAAAAAGCTGGAATCCAAGTGCATCTTGTCAATCGGAAAGGCCCAAGAAGAAGGGAAAGCAGAGGGAAAAGTACTGGGAAAGGAGGCGGCAATGGATGAAGCTAGAACACAGTTTTGGATGGTGTACAACAACGGTTTGAGGCACGGATGGAAGTCCGCCCTGAATAAAACCGAACAGCCAGAAACATCCGAACTCTTCTTGCGGTGCAAACACTCTTCTCCCGTACCCCACGGAGGGTCTTAAAGATTCCGACGACGAAGATGAAGAAGAGGGCGACGAAGGTGAGGAAGCTGCCGAGGAGGAAGGAGAACCGGACAAATCACAAGAGGAGTCGAGACCCGCTCCATCCGAGATGGCAACAGATGTGCCCGGTCTCGGCCCAAACTTGTGATTTCATTTGAATTGTGTAGTGTTTTATTTTATTTTATCATCATACTCTTAGTTTTAGTTTAGTTTTTCTTTATATGGTTCTCAGAAAATTATTTAACTTTTGGGGATTCTAAATTCTTATCTTAATTTTAATTTTGTTATCAGTTTTGAATGTTAGCCCAATCAGGTTTGTTGTGATTGACAATTTCAAATTGCATTTGATAATCCCTAAACAAAAAACACCCTAACTATATTGATTTTAATTCTACATTAACACACAGTTTAATTGTAATGTACATATTATCCAATAAGAGTGAAGGGCTTTACCTTTCGCACATTCTGGAGATCATTCTCTTCTTGACTTTGATCACTTTGTTGTTTCTTTCGAAATTACAAGCCCGAATTCTATATTGCTGAATAAAAATTTCGCACGTCTTCCTTAGAAGTGCTAGGACGCTGGTGTGAGAGGTTCTATCCGAACAATGATTTTTAAAATAGGATGCTTAAGCACTCCCCAAGAAGTGATAAGTTCCGTCCAAACAACAATTTGAAAGATAGGATGCTTAAGCACTCCCCCAGAAATGATAAGTTCCGTCCGAACAACAATTTGAAAGATAGGTTGCTTAAGAACTCCCCCAGAAGTGATAAGTTCCGTCCGAACAACAATTTGAAAGATAGGATGCTTAAGCACTCCCCCAGAAGTGATAAGTTCCGTCCGAACAACAATTTGAAAGATAGGATGCTTAAGCACTCCCCCAGAAGTGATAAGTTTCCTTCCGAACAACAATTTGATCTGAACAACAATTTTAGATATAGAATGCTTAAGCACTCCCCCAGAAGTGATAAGTTCCTTCCAAACAACAATTATTTGGATAGGATGCTTATGCATTTGTGCAAAATGACAAGTTCCGGCCGAACAAGAGTTGTTTAGATAGAAAAAATATTAACAATACTTCTGTTTATCCATTATATTCCTTTCAAAAGAAGTATTTCTTAAGATTACATATGTTCCATGGCCTAGGGATTGGCTTTCTATCCATGTTTTCTAATCTATATGCTCCTACCCCAGCAAATGAAACTACCTTATAAGGTCCTTCCCAATTCGGCCCAAGCTTCCCATCGTTCGAATTCCGGGTGTTAGCTACTACCTTGCGCAGCACCAGATCATTAATCTGAAAGCTCCTGGGTCTGATATTCTTGTCGTACCCCTTTTTCATTTGACGCTGATATGGGGCCAACTTAATCGCGGCCAAGTCTTTTCTCTCTTCTATCAAGTTGAGATCCTTCTTGAGGTTATTTTCGTTCTGTTCAGCATTGAATTCTGTTGTTCGGATTGTAGGGAGACCGATCTCTAGCGGAATGACAGCTTCTACACCATATGCCAATGCGAATGGAGTCTCACCAGTCGACCTCCTATAGGTTGTTCGGTGAGTCCACAAGACACTAGGAAGTTCTTCTACCCACTTGCCTTTAGCCTCTTCCAATCTCTTCTTTATTCCATCTAGAATCACCTTGTTTGAGACTTCTGCCTGTCTGTTCGCCTGAGGATAACCCGGTGAGGAGAAAAAATTTCTTATTCCCAAATCCGAACAGAAACTTTTAAAAACTTTACCCTCGAATTGAGTTCCATTATCTGATACGACCGCCCATGGTACTCCAAATCGGGTGACGACATTCTTCCAAAGGAAATGTTTAGCATCCGTATCCCGAATGTGAGCAAGCGGTTCAGCTTCCACCCATTTTGTAAAATAATCCGTGGCAACAATTAAGAATTTTTTATTTCCTGGCGCCCGAGGTAGAGGCCCCACAATATCTACCCCCCACTGAGCAAAGGGCCAGGGACTTGATAGTGGGTTAAGCTCCCGAGCTGGTTGATGAATTTTTGGAGCAAACCTCTGACATTTATCGCACGCTTTTACATACCGAACAAAATCACTCTGCATGTATGGCTACCAGTACCCTTGGGATATTGCTTGGTGGGCCAAGGATCGACCCTCGGTATGACTTCCACAAATACCTTCATGGATTTCATAGAGTAGGTTATTAACCAAATCCGGATGGACACAGAGTAAATAGGGCCCCGAAAAGGATCTTTTATAGAGGCTCCCTTCTTTAGATAACCAGTAGCCCGGAGCTTTTCTTTTAACAATATCAGCTTCTTTCTGATCCTCGGGTAACTGATCGTCCCGTAAATATGCCATTAAAGGATCCATTCAACTTCCCACAAGACTCATCGTGCAGACCATGTCTGAATCAACAGCTCGGGAACTTGAAGAATTCAATACTTCTACTGTTACTGTTCTTTGCAGATCGGTCTCCATGGCCGTGGCTAGCTTGGCCAAAATATCTGCATAAGAATTATGCTCCCTTCCGATCTGTTCCACCTGAGTGAATTCAAACTTGGATAGTGAAGTTTGGACAGCTCGGAGGTATGACACCATCCGTTCGTCCCGAGCTTGATATTCTCCCGAAATCTGATTAGCCACCAACTGTGAGTCACAAAATACCCGCAATCGGTTGGCTCCAAGGCGTTTAGCACATTTCAGCCCGATCAGCAATGCTTCATACTCGGACTCATTGTTCGATGCCAAGAAATTCAACCTCACAGCCTGTTCCAGAATTAGCCCTTCCGGAGAGATTAATACAGCTCTTTGCTCCCGACCCCATCGCATTTGACGCGTCGTCCACGAAAAATTTCCATTTAGTAGAGACTGAATTGGCCTCAACCCCAAGAGGATTGATCGACCAACTTCCATATCCTTCCCCTGAAATTTAGCTACAAAGTTTGCCAAGACTTGTCCCTTGATTGAAGTTCTCGGCTTATACTCCACTACAAGAGATCCAAGCTGCACTCCCCATCTAGTGATCCGCCCGGAGAAGTTGGAACACTGTAGTAGGGCTTTGAGGGGTAAGTCCGTCAGTACAGTTACTGTATTTGATTGGAAATACTGTGGAAGCTTCTTCGCTACACAGATCAATGCTAGGGCGGCCTTCTTAAGTGGTAAGTATCTAGATTCCGCTTCGGTCATGGTCTTACTTATAAAGAAAATTGGTTTCTGGTCTTCGGATGTTTCCCGAACAAGAACTGCGTTGACTGCATGTTCTGACACTGCCAAATAAAGATAGAGTGGTTCCCCGGGAGAGGGAATGGACAGGCAAGGTGGTGATGAGAGATAAGCCTTTATAATTTGGAAGGAAGCCGAGCAGTCTTCGTCCCATAAGAACTTCCTCTTCTTCCCCAACAGTCGAAAGAAAGGATGACACTTATCCCCCGACCTAGAGATGAACCAACCAAGAGCTGCTATCATTCCCGTTAAACGCTGAACTTGTTTAGCGTCCTTGGGTTCTTCAAGATTTATTAACGCGGTTATCTGATCTGGGTTAGCTTCAATTCCTCTATTACTGATGATGTGACCCAAGAACTTGCCCGAACACTCCCCGAACAAACATTTCGAGGCGTTAAGGCGTAGTTTGTCCCTTCGAAGAATCTCGAAGACTTCTCTTAAGTGGGCTAAATGATCCTCCTTTCTGACACTCTTCACCAACATATCATCGATATAGACTTCCACAATCTTTCCGATTTGACTTCCGAACATGGTGGTCACCATCCTTTGGTAAGTAGCTCCCGCGTTTTTCAACCCAAACGGCATTACCCTATAGCAATATGCACCTCGGGGAGTAATGAAAGCTGTTTTCTCCTGGTCGGACAGAACCATGGGAATTTGATGATATCCCTGAAATGCATCTAAGAAACTCATCTGCTCATGTCCCGAAGCTGAGTCGACCAACTGATCTATCCTCGGGAGAGGGAAGTGGTCTTTCGGACAAACTTTATTCAAATCGGTGAAATCCACGCAGACTCTCCACTTCCCGTTTTTCTTCTTAACTACCACCGTGTTAGATAGCCAGGTTGGGTACAGGATTGGCTGAATTGCTTCCGCAGCCAATAATCTTCTGACCTCCTCCATAATTATCTCCGACCTCTCCGGAGCCAACTTTCGTCGTCTTTGTTGGACAAGCTTAGAATCGGGAGGTATAGCAAGAAAATGACATGCCAAGTTGGGTGATACCCCCGGGGCTTCATAAACCGACCAGGTGAATACATCCCGGAATTCCAGCAAGAGAGTAATCAGTTCGTCTCTATCAGGAAGAGACAAATTTATTCTGACCTGAAAATAAAGCTCGGGGTTAGATGAATCAAATTGTATTTTTTCAGGTTCTTCTTGTTTGATACTTTCTCCTTCCACTGTCCCAGGCGACTGTAATTGTCATGATATCCCTGTAGAATTTACTTTACCTGAAGCCTTTCTCTTAGCTGCCGCCAAAACACACTGCTTGGCAGCTACTTGGTCGCCATTTACCTCCATAACTCTGTCCTTGGTGGGAAACCTCAACTTCTGATGTAAGGTGGAGGGTACGGCCCTCATCTTGTGCAACCAACCCCTTCCCATAATGGCATTGTAAGGTGATGGGGCTTGAATCACTATAATTCTGTTTGAAGGTTAACCGGTCCCGTCAACACTAGGAGAGTTGTTTTCCCCAATGGAACTGTTGATTCTCCCGAAAAGCCGAATACTGGAGAACTGAACTCAGAGAGATCGGACTCCCCCAAACCCAATTTCTCATAAAGCTCCTGGTACATCACCTCGGCAAAGCTTCCCTGATCCACCAAAACTCTTTTAACATCATAATTCCCGATACGAAGTGTTATGACAAGAGGGTCATTGTGAGGTAGCTGGACATCATGTAGGTCACTATCCGAGAACGAAATAGTCCCTTTGCCAAAGGAACCATGAGCTTCCAAGCAAAGCTTTGGTACAAGATGAGTGAAGTCTGAAATCTCATAGCTTTGTCTGAGGTGAGAGGCCTTTTGGAGGTTCGACCGGTAAGACGCCGGATTGATAGATGTACACAGGGGACTAAGTATTACATGAATCACGCCCATGGGAGCTGTTCTCGAACTTCCTGGTCGGTCGTAGTTCTCTCCAGCCTTCTTCTTCTCGGTCAAATTGAGATTACATACTCACTTAAATGCCCATCAGATACCAGTTGTTCCAAGTGAGACTTGAGCTTATAACAATTTTCGGTGAGATAGCCCCTTTCATGGTGGTAGGCACACTTGGGTTTCTGATTTCGAGCTGCCGGGTCGCCTGGCATTTTCGGCGGCCACATAAAGAAAGGTTCTCCTTTAATCTTTTCGAGAATCCGGTAAATCGGCTCTTTGAACACTGTACTAAGTGCTTTGAAGGATGGAGCAACGAAATTATTCGGGACCGAAGTAACTCTGGGAGTCTGATTCGTTCGAGCAGATGGTTTAACATTTGGTGGCTAGACAGGAGCTTCAGGTTGCACAGTACTGCTGTTACCTTTGTCTTCCTCTAATCTTATAAACTGCTCTATTCGAGCCATTAACTTTTTCATATTACTGGGGGGGCGTTTAGTTAAGGATTGGCGCAAGCCTGTGTCGATAGGCAAGCCCAGTTTAAATGTCTGAACAGCTACATCTTCTCCGCAACCATCTATGTCATTATAGGTTTCCGAGAACCTAGCTGAATAGTTTTTAATTGACTCGTTATCACCCAATTTCATAGTCATCAGAGCATCCATACCTTTAGGCTTTCGGCTGTTCGTTATGAACCTCCTAACAAATGCTTTGGCCATTTGGTCCCAAGATGCAATTGTGCCTCGGTCAATCTGGTTGAACCAATGGAAGGCGACCTCTCCCAAACTGGACGGAAATAACCTACACATCAGGGCATCGTTGTGTTGGGATAAGGCCATTCTTTGGTGGTAATGACCTATGTGGGCAACGGGGTCTGTCCGACCATTATATACTTCAAATCTAGGTGCCGTGAATCTCGTTGGTAGCTGAGCGCACTCTATCTCCTCGGAGAAAGGTGATGAAGGTACTTGGTCGAGTGCCTTCCAGACAGCTCCTTGCTCTCCCCGATTACCCCTTTTTTTTGGTACTTTAGGAGGCAAAGCATTTCCACCAAGGCGCTGACTGAGACTCATGTTAGGATGCTTTGACTTTTCTTTCGCAATCTGAACCATGCCAGACGGATGGATAGAGCTAGGAGCTTTCTTTGTTGGAGACGGAGTTTCTGCCCATACTTCAGTGCGTGCATTCAAAGACGCCTCAGAGTTTTCTCGGTCAACTTTCCCATGCCTCTTCCTCGGCCTTTCTTTTGCTGGGGACTTGCCTCTAGCTTCCTTTTTCAAATCGCTTATTTCTCGGCAGAGTTCAGCTATAATGCTCTCACTATCTTGGGTTCAGGATCCCGATGAGGATGGGAAATTTAACGTCCGCCGAGCTCGATGTTGTGTCTCTTCTCCGGAAGCTTGTTTGTTCCGCACTGATCGTTGACTATTCAGATGCTGGCGGGGGTCGGTATGTCTAGAAGGGGTGGCCGAGGTAGAAGATGGGGTATGCACGGATGGTCTGTAGGACGATCCTGAGGAGGACAAATCAAAGTGAGGGGGAGCTGAAGCCAACCGTGCTTGTGATCCGGCAGATGAAGGAAGGGGAAATGCGAGCCCAGAACGTGCCATGATGAATCAATTTATGCACTATACCAGTGTTAAGAAGTTTCCCCACAGACGGCACCAATTGTAAGTGGGAATATTTTGAATATTGAGGAAAAACTAATCAACACTAATAAAAATATGATTCAGAATGAAAACCGAACTGACCCGAACAGCAATGTTGTCATACCCGAGCAACTTGTCACGTGCAAACCTGTGGGAAATACAAAGACACAAACGCTCAGATGGCCTTGATCAACCCAGTGGGGGTTGACCTATAACTCTCCGATGGTTTTGTTAATAACACCATAATTGAAACAATTTGTATAAGCTAAAGACCTTTGTTTAAACTATTTTTCTCAGATTCATATGGATTCCGGAACCCCTTCTTTGTTGTTTTTAGCTCTATTTATATCCCTTATTTTTCAAAGATCTTTTCCTTTCTTTCCCTTATCCTCTTCATCCTTCCTTCTTTGCAGGCCATCAATGCCTGCTGTTTTTCAGCCCATTTGCATCGTTTATCTCCCACTTTATTCAGAGTAATCCTGACATTAGCTTGATATTTAGCTTAGCATTTAATGCAATAGATTGATTTGAAATTCACTTTGCATTTAATGCAATATATTAGCTTGATATTTAGTTCATATTTAATATGATGTTCTGGAATGATTCCCCATGCCTTGTCATTAGTTCAGACTTTCCGTAAATATTTTAAACCGAACCGAACAACTTTATTATGTACCCTGTGCTCAGACATAATCCGAACAGGTAATATTTAATATCAAAGTTTTATTTTCCGAATAAGTTTTTACCCCTCCACTTTTGTACTCCAATATCACCAAGCAAGAAGCTTAAAGACCAATTCTAGGAACCTTTGTTTTCTCCTTAAGTGATTGCCCATGCAATAGGGAACAATCTAGTGTTTGCATAGAGTGCTATAATGGAAAAAAACACACCACCATAAGGACCCTTTAGATGATACCGATCCAACCTTATGAAAGGCCTACAACCCTTCACAAATCCCTCCTTCATTGAACTAAAACATATCTTGAAGGTGGGATTTACATTCAATTTTGGTATATCCAATTGCATCTTCACTAAAGTCTCAACATTCCTTTTCCTTAACTCCTCATTATAAGTGAACAACATGTTATAACTTCGTCGATGGTTCCCCTCACCCTTTTCTTGTGCCTTCCTCCTAGCTATATAGAACCTCCAATCCTTACACTCTATCCCAAATGATATTCTCATTTTTTTTTCTTGCATAACACCCAACTCCGTTCTTGGGCCTGATCTCAAATCCTCATCAAGCTTTTCTACTATCCATGTGGAGGTAGTGTCATAACCCTATTTTTACCCCCGAGATTTTCTCTGGTGTCGACAAGCAAAACGAGGCAGCCCGGATTGAGCCGTTCTGACCCGACGGGGACCCACCATATCGGAAGAACCTCAAGATAGGCTCGGAGCACATTTCCTGGAGTTTGGAGAGGTTTGACCAATTTTGATCAAGTTTGACCAAGTTTGACCAAGGTTGACAAGGTTTGACCAAGCCAGTTTGACCCGATTGGGGTCCACCGTATCAAAAAAGCCTCGAAACGGGGCCCGGAGCACATTTTCTGAAGTTTGAGGAGGTTTGACCAAGTTTGACTAGGATTGACCAAGTTTGACCAAGGTTTGACCAAGGCGTTGACCAAACCAAAAGCTGGATATAGCTGACCACCCCCTGACCATTAGATAGAGCACATCGAAAGCTTCGATTCGATACTTTACGAGTCGAAAACAAACGAAAAATGAGAGAGTTACGGGCAAAACCGAAGAAAATTGGTCCAACACATGGCCAAATTTTGCTAAGTGTTGTTGACAAAACAGCCTATTTGGGAGGCAGTGTTTGTGTGTAAATTCTTTCCTACCCGCAGCAACTTGGTCCACAAGCTAAAACCTTTAAGCAAGAGGGTTACTTCAGCTACGACGTACAACTCTCGGATCGTCAAGAGCTCCTCCGGTCAAGCCGGAATCTCGATCAGAAAATGACCCATTGGCATATGGAACATTCCAACGGCCTCTGTTCGCGGGACCGCATCTCACGAACCCAAGTTCGCCTCTGTGGAAGGCCCGATACTTTTAGAAAGAAGGTAACGCAAGCTTTCCAGCGACACCAAGATCGCCAAAATCCGACATTGGGAGCTATGTCTACCACGCGTGCAAAAACTGACGAATGAAATAAGACTATGCTAAAAATTTCATAACTTTCCCCCCCGACGATGTCGCGCTCGCGCACAGAGTCTTACTGACTCACAACGAGTTGATCCGCGAGCCCGAGTGCGTAAGAAAGAGGACATGTTCAGACACAACGTGGAACTCTCGGATCGACAAGATTTTCCCCGGTCTAGCCGGAATCTCGATCGGAAAAATGCCCTCCGACGGACCAAAAACACTCCGGTGACCTCCGCTCGCGGGACCATATCTCTCCAGCCCTAACTCGGTTTCCCGCAAGTCCAAAACTTTAAGAAAGAGGGTAGTGCAAGCTTTCCAACAGTACCAAGAATGTCAAAAACCGACGTCAGGAGCTAGGTCAAACATGTGAGCGAACACAGGACAAAAAGTAAGAAAAACGCGCTGAAGATTTGACGCGTTTTTCCTCCTGGACAACCGCCTTCGCGCGTAGAGTCTTTTCCGGCTCACAATGAGTTGATCCGCGAACCCAGGGTGCATTGGAAAGATAGCAAACTTCGGCTACAACGTGCAACTCTCGGTTCGCCGGTGGCTTCCCCCATTTGGCTAGAATCTTCGCTGGAAAAACACGAAAAAACAGCTCCGGCACCCCAACTTCCGGGCGCCATATCTCTCTCATCCGAACTCCGATTCATGCAAACCTTATATCGTTGGAAAGTAGACGTCGTGAGCTTTCCGAAGATATGCTGTATGACCGATTTTGAGCACCAGAAGACCTCCAAAATTGCCCCTGAAAATCGGGTCAGAAAACAATATGCGCCATGAAAATCGAGGAGGATTCGGAAGGGGGGTTGCGTGGCGAATAAGATCGCCACGTGGCGGGGAGCACGCCTCGCGCACCCCCATCACGCGCCGTACGCCATCATGGCGCGCGAGGCGTGCAACTTCGCCTATAAATAAAGCCACAAACCCCCCAGTCCAGGCACGATTTTTGCTCGGGCTCTAGGCCATTCTGAGCGTAGTTTAGGCAGAAATAGGGGTTTTGGGGTCCTTTTTTGGGCTTTTGGGTAGTTTTTAGAGTGAGAGAGGCCTACTTAGGTAATCTCTCTCTCTTTAAACTCTTTCTCTCTCCTCTCTTCCTTCTTTTTCTTTCTCTTTGGTGGAGGTGACTAGTGATGATCCCTAAAATGGGAAGGAATTCACAAGGATCCACTTTTATTTATACTCTCTAGTTCATTAAATGCTTTATTTATGCACTTTTAGTTCAATAAATGCCTTATTTATGTTCTTTAAGTTCATGTCTTGCTTTATTTATTTGCTTTAAAATTTATCTATTGCCTTATGCTTTAAGATTCATTTATTGCTTTCCATATTTGCTTTAAATACATTTATCGCTTTCCGCAATGCTTTAAATTAATTTATCGCTTTCATATTATGTTGTGATTATCCCCTTTCCCCGTGTATTTGGGCGTGAAAATCCTTAGTTGGTCTTGGTGGATTATGTAAGACCTCAAAGAGGCATTAACAACCATGTAAACCCACAAGGCATTGGATCCAAGAACACGTCCCCTTATTTAAATTCCGTCATTTATCGCTTTACTACGTTATAAATGCTTATTATTTATCCCCCTTTTTCTCCCTTTGAGATTTGGGCGTGATAATCCCGATTGGTCGCGGCGGATTATGTAAGACCTCAATGAGGCATTAACAACCACGTAATTCCATAGGGCATTGGATCCAAGAAAACCCCTTCACATTAAATTTCATTATTGCTTTAAATATATTTATCGCTTTCCGCAATGCTTTAAATTTATTTATCGCTTTCATATTGTATCATGATTATCCCCCTTTCCCCGTGTATTTGGACGTGAAAATCCTTAGTGGTTTTGGTGGATTATGTAAGTCCTCTATGAGGCATTAACAACCATGTAAACCCGCAAGGCATTGGATCCAAGAACACGTCTCCCTTGATTAAATTCCGTCATTTATCGTTTTACTACGTTATAAATGCTTATTATTTATCCTCCTTTCCCTTGTGATTTGGGCATGATAATCCCGATTGGTTGTAGGCGGATTATGCAAGACCTCAATGAAGCATTAACAACCACGTAAATCCATGAGGCGTTGGACCCACGAGAATCATTTGTCTTAAACCCCGTTAATTTCATTATTTACAATGATGTTACACATTGTCCATTTTTCTACTTTGATTTGGGCATGAAAACACCGAACGGTATTGGTGGTTTAGGTAAGTCTTTCAATAGCACTAAACTCCATATAAATCCATGAGGCATTGGACCCGTAAATTTCCCAATGTTATCTAAGAATGATTTTTCCCCTCATATAAGTCCTATTCGGCCTCCAAGGATTAGGTAAGTCTTTCAATAGCACTAATCCTTTGTGTAAGCCCGAGAGGCATTGAATTCTCTTCTAAATCACTTTTAAAACGATTTTTTCACTCATATAAGTCCTATTCGGCCTCCAAGGATTAGGTAAGTCTTTCAATAGCACTAATCATTCGTGTAAGCCTGAGAGGCGTTGAACTCCCTTTTAAAACGATTTTTCTACTCACATAAGTCCTATTCGGCCTCAAAGGTTTAGGTAAGTCTTTCAATAGCACTAACCCTTCGTGTAAGCCCGAAAGGCATTGAGTTCCCTTCTAAATTGCCTTATTTTATTCATGTAAATCCTAAGGTGGTGTCGAGATTCGAGTAAAGTCTTTCAATAGCATTGAATCCTGGCCTCACGAGGTCTTGACCCTTTTCTTAATATCTATCATAAATTACACTTTGTTATTGCGATTAAGCGTTACATTTATGTCATCCCATACTTTGTCATCTCTACTATAATGCATATTTATGATTAATGTGCTGCGAACATGCCATGATCATCCCATACTTGTGTTTTAAGTAATTTATGTGCTGCAAACATGCCGTGATTACTCATTTGATTTGCTTTTTTATGATTAATGTGTTGCGAACATGCCATGATCATCCCACATTTGTTAGAATTATTTTTAGTAATTTATGTGCTGTGAACATGCCATGATTACTTGTTTGTTTATTCGCTTTGATACAAAAATATGATTAAAATACACTTTGCCATGAAAACTTTAAAAAGAGTAAACATGGTAATGTGGGCATTATAAACAAAGTTGGTGCAACCCAAGAGCTACGGCCCGTCCTGGCATTGGGACACCATGGTATGAGTCCTTTACACGTTGATGTGGCTGGTACGTGTCCTCGTTGTAAAGGATTCTACGCGTTCTAACTCCCATAAGATCATGGTTTAAAATTCCCCAAAGTGTGAATTAATCATCCAAAAACTCCGCCATTTGACGGACCGCTTTATTCTTGGAAAATCAAGAGTAAAGAGATCCCAAATATGGCATCAAAAAACAATAATTGTTTGTCCCTGCACTAGGTGTTAGGATTTCAAGTATATCCTACCACCGAACTGCCCGAAACCTAAAAAATACAAAGATGAGGGACGGTGAAATAAATAGTCTAATCAAAACCAAATGAAGTCAAATTGCATTTGCCACTCTTGGTATATTGCACGACGGAATTTGGGACATTTGTTCATAATTAAAACCAACAAACCTAGGCTTAGCAAATAAAAGGGAACACTAGAAGGGAGGTAACCGTTTCTTAACGGATGTCGTGGGGTGCCTAACAACTTCCCCACGCATAAGCAAACCCCCGAACCCATCTCTGGTTCAAGACCATTCTTTAAATGTCTAAACAAGATAAAATCTATTAGACATAGGTGCCCAATCACACCTTAAATTTCCCATGATTGGTGGCGACTCCTAACTTGTGTTCACATGCACACACACACATGTGTTCCCACACACACACACACACACAACTCATATCTCGAAACTCAAAGAGAGAGAGAGAGATCACACATGACTCGCCAAATGGGGGTCGGGATCAAGGAAAAAGAAAAAAGACTCACTCCAAGTGAGTATTCATTTTTCCGCCGGTGTCGACAGGTAGCCTTTACATTCTTTGTTTCCCTATCATATGTATGCATCCCTTCATAAGATTTGATTCTTTAATTTTGGTTGTGCCTCTACATTCTTTTTTCTTACATAACACCCAACTCCATTCTCTAAACCTGTCACGACCCAAGAGTTCTAATAAAAGAAGTCCCAAGTTGTGATGAAACTCTTACAATTAAAATCTTCCTACGAGTTATTTATATTATCGTGTTCCATAAATCTCTCCAAAGTAAAATGTAGTTAATTCAAAGCATACTATGAACTTCAAACATTTAAAACACCCTCAAAGCATTATAGTCATTTTCTTTATATATACAGTCCATATACATTCATCCACATTGTTCCTCTAAACTACCTCAAGATACACATATCACATCAGATTATTTACACCAAAATACCTTCAAAAGACAAAAGATTTCTTAAGATTTCATTCCCAACTGGTAGTACAATCACTCCAAAAGATCCAGCTATATAATCCTTGCTCCTAATTGCTTTAAAACATCAATACACTAACTAATCTGAAATGTTAAGGGAGAGGAGTGAGTTTTCCACAACTCAGTAACATAACCATGATTCAAACGAGACGAAAGGAATTATGAAATAGCATATAGTAGCACCAGATTTGATAGTAAAACAAATCCTAGCTTTAAGTTTAATACAAAAGGCACGAATGAGCATAATGAGTAAAATATATCAACAAGCTGAAAGTTTACTTAGTAGTATTATTTGATAGCAAGCTTGGAAATAATCCAAATATTCTTACCATTGGCCAGGGTTCCAAACATATCAAAAACTTATCCATATTCCCTTTGGTTGATCCAAAAAGGTCACAAATCACATATAGATTTCCAATCTGCTTTTAGATTACCAATAGTGTGTAAAAATATTGAATTAGGAAGTCATAGGTCTCACATTCGAAAAACATATGTAGGACATGAATAAGGTTATAAATTTCAGTCTACAACAAGGAAGAACTTGATTAACACAATTTGACAATAATGGGGTAATTTAGAGTACTTTGGTATGACCCAAAATTTAAGTAACTTACTTGAATAGATTAGGTCACAAATAATCAATTTTGATTGAACCAAAACAGAACACAGTATAAAGAAAAGGATAGATTGTTATTCTGAGTCCTAACGTACCAAGTCTGTCAAACATGAAATTAAGGCTTTAGAAGAATATGTTAAACCTTAAGAAAATCAAACTGAATAAGGGTTTTGATTAAAGAGTAAAACCCTAATTAGAAACAAGGTAAAAGCTATAATAATAATAATAAATCTGTAACATGTTACATTAATACAAGATGGATTCTAAATCAAAAAGGAGTAACTTGAATTTTTAGTTAATTCCATGAATACAGCAGAACGGGAAATTAGCAAGGAAGTAAGAAATATCTAAGAACCTAAACAAGGGTTTTAACTAAGTTAAGAGAACCATGGAGATGTTACTTACATTAAAGCTGAAACTTTAAAACTAAAACAGAAAATTTCTCCATTCAGATCAGCTACAACTCCAACTCCTCTAGGATACCCACGTTTTTCCTTGGTTGTAAGAGTATATGGTCTAATTTAGAGAGACGCTTCTACTGTTAGGCTGATTTTAAGGGTAGGGAGATAGTGGAAAATGATGTGGCATGTTCTGGAGAGTTCTAGCTGATCTAGAGAAACGGAGATAGTGGAAAATGATGTCATGTATGAGATATTTGTGGGCTTAGTTTCTAATTTTACAAAACAGCCCCCACTACCAGCCAAACTATACTAAGGCCCTACCTACCCCTATATTATACATATACACGCTTATCTACATGTAATATCAAAAGGTCCTCATTCAATATCTCTACTTACTTAACATTACATGTGAATGAGGAACTACCCCTTAACACAAAGTAGTTTTCAAGTATCTTATAATGATATAATACCCATTGGTAAAATTGAATACAATTAGAGAATTAAGGATAGCATACGTATTGGGGTGTTACAACACCATTGGCACGCAAATGAGCGTCGTGGCATGTTCACACACTTCATGAGAGTCCATCGAACCCAATGGAGGTTGGGGTCGGTCATTGCTCAAAATTTGGGTGTCGACACTAGACACGTATTAGATTAATCTCCAAAAAGACGTTTCCCCATAGCTATTTCAAATAAGTGTAGAATTTCAATGAAAATTTATTATTCCGCGCAACAGCAGACACAACACCAAAAACAATTAACCATAAAACCCTAATGCTGTGTTTAGATAAAGGAAATGTTAAATACACATTATTTTAAAAACGATGGGATTTACATCCCCATCATTTAAAATCCCATCATTTTTAAATTTCTTTTTTTGGTTGTAATAGTTGTAGGAAATTTAAAATGATGGGACTTGTAAGTTTATGCCAACCCAATATACTTAAGTGAGATTAAAGATATTTTTAACTAGATAAATTAAATCAATAAGTTGATCAAGAAAACACAAAAATAATAATAATGAAATAACGAATGGCAAAAAAAAAGAAAAGGAAGTGGATGATAAAACTAAGAATGATAAATATAGTACGTGGCTCACGAGAAAATACATAAGTTATTCATAAAAAAGAAAAAGAAACAAAGAGCAGGCATAATATAAAAATAACAAAAAGACAGGGGGAAAAAGAATAAAGTTGTAGTAGGTGATAGATAAGAAGAAGTGATGGGGAGGTAGAGTCACATGGGAGATTGTAGAAGAAGAAATCTTAGAAAAATAGCAAAGTAGTGGCAAATAAAACAATCAAATGGAAAAGAGAAAGTGTTACGATGGACAGAGAGAAAAACTGAAGTGAAGAAGAAGAATAAGAAGGAGAAGTGTGGGATGGGTTTGTCCAACACTTTTATTGCAACGATTTCACCGTTGCGCATCACCTCTGTAAGTTTCTAAACATTTGAAACCCTTTTTTTCTTTTCGTTTTTTGTGCTACGGTCGAAACAACCAAATGATTTTTAAAGAAGAAAAAGTAAGATCTGGAGGTTGAGGTGCTAATTGTTTGTCCTTTTGTTTATCTTTGTTTGCCACAGAGAATGGATGGGTTTAAGGAGAAGAGATCGGGTATGGAGACAAGGGTGAATGAGACCAAAGAATCTTGTGACAAAATAGATAAATAGCGTCATTGGGTCTTTGATCCTGCGTTGCCAAGAATTTGGAAATTTCCATTTGTTTACGCGGGATTTGGAGCCAAAATTTGTGACCCTCAAATTCCAACTAAAAATTCCTCATGGAAATTTGATTTCCTTTTTTATAGTACCAAACGAGGGAATTGATAAATCCTTCATTAAATTCTGGCTTCTCCACAATTTCCGTCTACAAATACTTAACCCAAACACACAGTAAGTTTCTTACCATTAAATGGAAGCCCTAGCCAACTACTAATCTCTTTGAGGAAGAATTTGATACTTGAAGGAAAAAAAATAAAAATAAAAAATGAAATCTCCCTTTAGAATCTGTTGGAACCCGTGGGTCTCAGGGGGAAGAGAGCTTCGTTTCTTATTTAGTTTTAGTGAGAATGAGGGAACAAAAGGGTGGGATTGCTTTGTTTAGTATATGGCCGACTAGGTGTGGGATTTGTGGGGTTAGGTGGGTTTTTAGGTCAACTTTGACTAGTTTTAACTTTTAACTTAACTAGAATTAAGTTATTTAACTCTAGTTACTTTGATCACCTTAATTAGTTTAGTGTAAAGTCATGAGAATCCCACTAACTCCTAGGTTTTTTACATTAGGTTTAGGTTTTCTTAATCTTAATTAAGTTGTTAATCATGTGATACTACTTAGGGTTCGTTTGGGTTAGTTGTATGAAAATGTGTGTTTTTAAAAAATAGCGATTTAAAATGTGCGTTTTGAAAACACGATTTTAAAAATCACAATTACGCGTTTGGAAAAACTAATAAAAAAGTGATGTTTCTGTCAATTAAGCATTTGGATAATTTTAGTCTACAATTGCTGATTTGGGTGCAAATGACCAAAAATGATTTAACTATACAATTAAGCTTAGGTTAAACTATTATTTTCGTCCCTAAAATTTGCATAAAGTTCGTTTTTCATCATTGAACTTGAAAGGTTCTTTTTACACATAAATTTTGTCTCTGAACGTTTTTTTAAAAGGAAGAAATTCATGTGTAAAAACGAACTTTTTGAAAGTTCAGGGACAAAAAACGAATTTTTCAAAATTCAAGGACGAAAACCGAATCTCATGCAAAGTTTAGGGACTAAAACAATAGTTTAGCCTTAAGCTTAAATAATAATAATAAGTAATGATACATCTAAAGAAGATTTTTAGATAATAATTGTTAGCCTCAAGGTTTCAATACCTATTAATTGGCTAATTAATCCAAGGACATTCATGTAGTTTTGATGATAACTATGATTTTAAGTTATTTAAAATAATTTTCATATGAACTAATGATTTATGTTTAAAGCACAATGTTGACATTGATTTAATTGGACAAGATGGCCAATTCAAATATCAAGCAAATGCAAATTCATTAAATAAAGTATCAAGCCAAGACAAAGAAATCAACTCAAAGACAATGATCCGATATGAGAAGTAAGAGTTAGGTTTTGTAAAGTTTATTAAGATTTGATATTTATGGCTCAACTTTTCCAACTAAATTGATTTTGAAAAGTTTTCAAAGAAAGCAACTTGATGAAATTCAAATACAAGACAACCATATCAATTATGGTTGACAAATCTTTAAGAAGAAAAGTTTTCAAAGAAAGCAACTTGATTGAAATTCACATGCAAAACAACCATACATATGGTTGAAAAATCCCTTAGAAGAAAAGTTTTCAAAGAAAGCAACTTGATTGAAATTCACCACAACCACCACCGCTAATTCAATGGTTGAAAAATCTCTTAAGGTCAAAGAAAGCCTTGATTGATTGAAAATCAAGAAGAATGCCAAGACAACATGTATGGGAAGAAAACAATTATGGCTATAAATACAATCTTATTTCTTCTTATCCTTCTCAAGCTTAATTTTCAACCCAAAACCTTCAAGTCTTGATTCTATTAGAGTGAGCTGTGTACAATTACTCTTTGAAGAGCCTATCTTGACAACAAATTTTAATTTATTTTGTTAGGGTTTTGGTATAAATCTAAGGAGTGAAAAGGATTTTTCACTTGGTGTTACTCTTCACTGTGTAAGAAGATTTGTAACTTTGATCTTCACCCGGAAGAAGATTTTGTCAAGAAGTGTTCTTGAGGCGGGGATAAGTTAACAATTCGTGTTTGATTCTCTCTCTCTATCTCTTACATATTTAATTGCTTATATATATACTTGTTTGATTTCATATCAACCCAATTTTTCTCTGCTCATCTCAATAGAAACACCAAAGAATGTTTTATTTTAAAATAATAATGATACCACAATTTTTTTTTTTTTTTAATAAATTAGCATGTGACACACACGATTGTTCTTGTGGAAGAAGCTGGTTTTGTCAGGACAATAAGTTTTATTCTTTCCAACCCAATTTTTCTCTGTTAATAGAAACAATTTGTACACACACGATTGTTCTTGTGTAAATGTGTTAACAATTTGAGCAAATGTGGAGGAAAACGAAGAGGAATGAAATCCTTGAAACCAACAGTGTAAAGAAGTTTGGTATTTTGGTAAAAGTGTGTTTTGGAAAAAGCTACATGTCAATTCGATTTCAAAACGCCATTTTTGGCATTTTAAAAAACACAATCTCTTCAAAACCGTTGGGATAAACACACCAGGATTTGCGTTTTTTGCAACAACAAAAACGCGCGTTTGTTCAATGACAACGGGGGGCCAAACGGACCCTTAATATTACACCATTTCTATTATATGTGTATGTATATATATAATGTTATTACTTAGTCAAACCATATACTATATCTATAATAATCATTTTCCCTTATCCTTAATGGTGTGTTTGGGTGGAGAATTTACTATTTAAATAGAATTTGATAAATGAAGGGATTTAATCTCCCATCATTTAAAATCCTAGTAATTACAGATTTCATTGTTTGGATAAATGATGGTACTAACATATTATTCATTAACAAGTTGAAGTCTTTATTTTATATTTTTGGTTTTGTTGTTTCTAGAAAATCTGTCTAAATGAATAAATCTTCATTTTATTTATTTTTATATATTTTATTTTATTTCTTGTTTACAAAAGATCCCAAGTTCAGCCATTGTAGGAATCAACAGATTTACGGTAATTGTAGGAACCAACAACACCCTCAATTGGGTCTTTAGTGACGACTGTTAGTTGCCACCTGACTCTCTGCTACTCATTTTACTGGTTCGTATCCACTCAAACTCTAACATGGATTGGAATTAAATTCAGCCGAAAACCCATAAATTGCAGGAACCAAGTTCAACCATGGTGGCACAACAACAAATAGCTCAAGAAAACAAGCCAACACAGTAAAGTCAGACTCACTCAAATGGGCAATGTGAGTTTTTGCTCAAAGAGATTGGTCCCAACTTAGCGATGAGTCTTTACAGAAAGATCTTGTGGGTTGTTACTAGGGCATTGGTAGCAAGCTCAAGCAATGTGGGGGTGGATTTGCAGTCGAAGTACTATATGGGTTTTTGTTTTGTTTTTGTGTGTGGGTCATCGGTGACAACAATAGTGGTGGTGGGTGGTTCCTTGTTGGTTGGTTTTGGGTTCTGTTGAAACACCCCAATATGTACGCTATCCTTAAATCTCTAAAGTACTCAATTTCAGCAATGGGTATTATTATCATTATAAGATACTTAAAACTTACTTTGTGTTGGGGGATAGTTCTTTTATTTTCAAATAATGTTTAAGTAAGTGGAAATGATAAGTGAAGGCATCTAATTAGATGATATTACATGTAGTATGGGTGCATATGTATAAATTATAGACATGTGGGGCCTTAATATAGTTTGGGCTGATAATGGGGGGCTGTTTTGTAAAATCAGAAACTTAGCCACAAATATCTCATATATGACATCACATTCACTATCTCCTTTCCTCTAGATAAGCTAAAACCCTCTAGAAGCATGCCACCTCATATTTCACTATCTCCCTTGCCTTAAAATCAGCCTAACACTAGAAGTTTCTCTCAAAATCAAACCATACACCCTTTTAGCCAAGGAAAAACGTGGGTAACATAGAAGAATTGGAGTTATGGATGATCTAAAAGGAGAAGTTCCTATTTTGGTTTTGAATTTTGAGCTTTAAGGTAAGTAGCATCTCCATGGTTCTCTTAACGTAGTTAAACCACTATTTAGGTTCTTAGATATGTTTTACTTCCTTGCTATTTGCCCTTGCTATTTTATTCATGGAATTAACTAGAAATTCAAGTTACTCTATTTTTTAGTTAGAATCCATCTTGTATTTTGTTTTATGTTACAAATCCATTATATTTACAGCTTGAATCTTGTTTCTAATTAGGGTTGTATTCCAGAATCAAAACCCTTATTTAGCTTGATTTCTTGTTGTTTAATATATTCTTCTAAAACCCTAACTTCATGTATTACAAATTTAGTGTATTCAAACTCAAGGAGTCATTGTTGTATCTTTAGGTTTAGGGCTGTAATTATTAAGTTAACCATTGTTTAAGCTTGTAATTGACTCAATCAGCTTTCCTATGTCTCTTTGAGGTAAAACCATTTTGCTTTTACCACTTTGCTGCCCAATCATGTTAATAAAGTTCCTTCTTGTTGTAGAATGAAATTTGTAACTTTATTCATGTCCTACATATGTTTTTCGAGTGTGAAACCTATGAATTTCCAAATCTGTATTTTCACATGCTATTTGTAATCTAAGGCAGCTTGGAAAGGTATATGTGATTTGTGACCTTTTTGGATTAACCAAAGGGAATTCGAATAAGATTTTGATATGTTTGGAACCCTAGCCAGTGGTATTTGTTTTGGAACCCACTTGATATGAATTGTGGGTATTTGGATATGTATTCTTTGGAACTTGCCTAAATGAAAGGTGAGAATATCTAGACCATTTCCAAGCTTGCAATCAAGAACCACCACTATGTAATCTTCCAACTTGTTGATATATGCCCAATTGTAACTTTTGTCTTGAACTGAAATCTACGAATAATTTTACTATCAACTTGGTGCCACTCTATGCTATTCTATTATCCCTTTTGTTTCGTTTGAGTCATGGTTATGTTACTGAGTTGTGGAAAATTCACCCCTCTCCCTTAACATTTCAGATTAAGTAGTGTTAATGTTTTGAAGCAAGTGGGAAGAAAGATTAAATAACTGGATCTTTTGGAGTGCATACACTACCAGCTTGGGAAGGAAAATCTTAAGAAATATTTTGGGGTA
The DNA here is from genome assembly GCA_907173295.1 of Fagus sylvatica. Taxonomy (NCBI): domain Eukaryota; kingdom Viridiplantae; phylum Streptophyta; class Magnoliopsida; order Fagales; family Fagaceae; genus Fagus; species Fagus sylvatica. Next base: position 3,845,915 of record OU015767.1, on the reverse strand, counting down.
TTTTGAAGGTATTTTGGTGTAAATAATCTGATGTAATATGTGTATTAAGGTGATTTAGAGGAACAATGTAGATGAATCTGTACATGGACTGTATATATATAAAGAAAATGACTATAATGCTTTGATGGTGTTTTAGATATTTGAAGTGCATGGTATGCTCTGATTTAACTACATTCTTTCCTTGGAGACATTTATAGAACATGATAGTATATGACTCATAGGAAGATGTTAATTGTAAGATTTTTGTCACAACTTAGGACTTCTTTTATTAAAAGTCTTGGGTCGTGACAGTATGGTATTAGAGCATTAGGTTATGATTTGTAAACTATAATAGCTGCTGGAATTTTGTTAGATCTTAGGTCGCTTCTAAGCCGTATAATTTTCATTGTAGGAAATCTAAGATGTCACGTGCTAGTAAAGCTAAACCCAAACAACGGGGGGGAATGTCAAATATTTTGAAAGCATTAAAGGGTATGGCTGGAATTTTGCAGCAACAACAAGAGTTACTGCAACAACAGTTGCAACAAGGAGTTTCACCATAGCAAAGACAACGAAAAGGTTAGCGGGGTGTAGGTTGAATGGTGATGGTGATGGGCAAGAACAATCAGCCATGGAAAGTGATGCTAATCATGGCCTTTATCAATTTGAGAAGTTAAATCCCCCTTCATTCAATGGTGAACCAAATCTGATGATAGTTGAGAAATGGATCATGAGAGTAGAAAAGATTGTTTAGGCTTTGGGATGCTCTAAAGAAAAAAAAAGAAAAAAAGAAAAAAAAGAAGTAGTTATGGCAGTATTTAAACATGAAGGTGAAGCTGAGCATTGGTGGAAGATGACCAAGGCTGGTTTGGAGGCGAAAGGAAAACCACTGACATGGACAAATTTCCTTGAGGCTTTCTATGAAAAATATTTTCCTAATAGTGTTCGAGATCAAAAAGAGTTGGAGTTCTAGCAGCTAGAACAAAGGGACTTAACAATAGGACAATATGAAGCAAAGTTTACTGAAATTGGCTAGGTTTGCACCATATATAATTGAGGATGATTCAAAGAAAGCGAAGAAATTCCTACGAGGGTTGCGCCCTCCGATTCAAAGCAAATTAGTTCCTCTTTTATTAGATATCTATAGTGAGGTGGTGAGACGAGCTTTAGCTATAGAGAAGGACTAGGAGGAGAATCAAAAGCAGAAAAATCAGCAAGGTGGAATACAGGGAAACATGCCTAAGGTTCGAAAAGAATTTGGGTCAAAAGGGGGTAACAAAGGAGCAAAGAAAGGTGAGCCTGAGAAAGTACCTCCACTAAAAATAGTGGGACCTTGTGGAAAATGCGGCAAGAATCATGACACTAAGGATTGTCATTGTGTAAATAGAGCTTGTTTTAGGTGTGGAAAGATGGGGCACTTGATCAAAGATTGCCCTATGCAAGCACAACAGCAAGAGAAGCCAAAAGTCCATGGGAAAGTCTTTGCCATTACCCAATAGGATTGTAATACCCGGTCCCAAAGGATTCAAAAAAAAAAAAAAGAATTTTTGTTTAAGTGGGTAATTTAGTAAATTTCAAGTGTAGGGTAAAAATACAAATAAATCATTTATTTTAGGAGTTTTTAGAAATAAAAATAAATGGGTTGTAACCCTAGTAATATTAGGATATAAATAGAGTTCTAAACTTTATTTGGATACCAATAGACACTCTTTGACGGCAAGAATTTGAAGGGTTTCAAGAGGAGACAGATTGAAGAATTCTTGAGGTAAGAACTCTAAAACATTTTTTAGTAAATTTGGTGACCGGCCAATTGTGAAGCAATCTAAGTGTTCTATAGGTATCGTTGTAATCACATTATATTTTTAGTGTGAGATTTGGTAAAGGTCTGATTGTGCCTAATAGATGCTCAATTGTTTCAGTTTTATTGATTTCAGACTCAATTGTTTGCTCTTGGTTGTCAACGTAGCGTAGTGTTGATTTTGGAATTGTCGTTGAGGTATAGTGAAAGAAACCACGTTGATGAGGTTGATTCTGATCAAAAGTAGTGGTAGGTAATATTTTTTTGTGGGTGTGACCAAATCTCTTTTCAAGTCTATATACTATGAAGTGAATTAAGTGTTCTTAGATGGTAAAAATAATCATAACGGTAGTACTAGAATAAACATTACCATGGTCATACGTTGTTAAAATAAGCATCCAACAATCTATATTATGTATTGTGGTGGTTCAAGCTTATTTGCTTATTGAATTACTTATTCAATCATGGGTTGATGTGGGGATAAGTTTAATAGCCAACTTGGTGATATGTCGTTGGGATGTACAAGGTACAATTTGTAAGTTTAATTCTTTTAAGAATAGGTTATGTCGTGGTGTTTATTCCATAAACTGTAAAGTTATGGACCTCTAAGTTATGCTTGGATTTCAATACATTTATTCTTTGGTATTTTTGGGAATCGCACTTAATATTTAATTCTAGTGAAAGAGCTATTAGTGGGCACCATTGGACACTTTAGAGGATTTCCAAATGGCCGTGTAACCAACCAATTGTTAAGTAAATAGTATTGTTTACATTGATTGATGAAATTGGTCATTGTACAAATTGATTTAGGATCGGAGTTGTAAATTTTGAAAAGAAGAGATTGAGAGTATTACAAGATCTCTTGCTTGGTAGATGTAAGTAACCTTTATCCTTAACTAGTGTTTTCTCAATTCTATATATTAAATGTTCCTATTTGCAAACTTATTATTATAGTTTTATTATTCTATTATGCCAAAATCAATTTTGTTTCGAAATATCAGAAAAATCATTGTATTTGTAAAGTATTGTTTCCTTCAAAAATTCGGATCAAGCATGTGATGATATGTTACAAGAATCTTTATACAACTTATTTGTTAAACTGATCTGTTTTTGTACCGTAATTTGAATAAGGTTGAAAATCACTATGTTTTGGAATTCAAATGTATTTTAAATGTGTTTTGATATTTGAAACCTCTCAGTCTGACTATGTTCTGGGCCCCGCCAATGGGGATATACGTTGGTACCGAAACTAGTTTCATTCTGGGGTTTGCCACCGACCTATGTGTGGTTTTTGGGCCTTGTCACAAGGATAATGTGACCGTAGTCACTAAGACTATTTAGTATATGTATTATATCTGTTATTTGTTTTTTTAACAAATGTGTGTTTGATCCGACTGGATAAGGATATTGGTTATTTACTGGGCCTCCCAGCTCACCCCCCATTTATTTCCCCATTTCAGATTCTGAGGATTAGTTAGCGCAAACGTTGCAAGGGAGTAGTGTGGGAAGAAAGTTAGACAAGATTATCAAGCGTATCATGATTGCTATTTTTGTGATTTTGTGAGAGACCTTTGTTTAAGAAAATTTGGATTAGTGATGTTATGAAATTTAATTATTTGATACATCCTTGATTAGTGGATTATTTTGGAGATTTTAATTTCATTTGGTGCTAGTATTGTAATTTGTTAGTAAGGCCTGGCACACTTGTAAGGCAAAGCTTTATGGGTGTGCGGCCGTTGTCACGTGTCGAACTCATGCTTTGGGTTTGGGGCGTTACAAGGATGCTCAGGCTTCTCAATCAGTGATGCAAGGTAATCTTAGAATTTCTAAGATGATGGCTAGAATTCTAATTGATCCTGGTTCTACATACTTTTTTGTTTCACCTAGCTTTGCATGTCATTTAGGCAAAGCACCATAACTATTAGATTTTCTAATGATGGTAGATATTCTAGTTGGGGATTCTCTAGTTACTGATTTGGTATATAGATCTTGTGTGGTGCAAGTAGCAGATCGGGAACTCCTTGTAGATTTAATCCTCCTAGATATCCAAGACTTTGATATCATTCGAGGGATGTATTGGCTCTCAACTTATCATGCTAGTGTTGATTGTTATTCAAAACATGTTACTTTTCATATACCAAATCAATCTGAATTCCATTTTGAGGGTATTAGGGAAGCTTCTCTACCTTTAATATCTGCCATGTGAGCTTATCGTCTACTTAGGAAAGGGTGTCATGCCAATCCTGCTTATGTTTCTAATAGTAAATTAGAGTTACCGGAGCTTGATAAAAGTCAGGTGGTTAAGGAATTTCTTGATGTATTCTTTGAGGATTTACCAGGGCTACCACCAGATCGAGAGATTGAATTTTCCATTGATCTACTTCTAGGGACAACCCCAATTTCTAAAGCACCCTATCGAATGGCACTCGTGGAGTTGGAAGAACTTAAAAAACTTATTATATGAAACCTTTAAAGTATGCAGGTATATGAAACCTTTAAACTTAAAAAGCTTAATAAACCTTAGTAGGGGTTAAATTGATATGGGGCATCATTGGAAATGTGTTATGAGTTTTTGGTAAGTCATGAAGTTATTTAAAAAACCTTATTATGCATTCAACATTTTGATAAGAAATATTGCATACAACCATGTTTTAGACAAATATATGTTTGTGAGCATTTGAAATCCAAAATATGTAATTTAACCATATTGAAACTTTTACTTATCTCACAAACATGATGTGTTAACAAAATAGTGGATATGCTGTTATATGAAATGTTATGGAAAATCATTAATTAGATAAATATTTGTCTAATGGTTATGTTGTGTAGTATAATCTGAACTTGACTAGTAAAGGTTAAATTAGTAGCTTTCCATGAAAAATTATGTTATTAACCACTAAAGAGTGATTACTCCATAGTACTCGACCTCTGTTGGGAAATGTTAATTTGTAGTGGATCCCAATCACCCCCATGGGTGATGATAATCACTGATGTCGCTCAATAATAAGCAGTACTTCGAAGTACAGAGAAAGGGATTGTCGATCCTCATAGAATTTGTGTTTTCAGAGGGCAATGTGTAAAAGTGTTTATAGCAGTAAAATAGAATGATTTAGAGAAGTTCAATGAATAAAAAGGCACTAGGGTTTCAGGGTGTTTCTCTATACTGATATAAGTTATATTGTGATCAAAGTAAAAACTTTGTTCTAAAAACAACATACATTCAATTGTTTTAACTTTAAAAACTTTTTTCACTTGGTTGAATTAAAAGAACTTAGGAACCTTTTATAACTGGAAAAGATAAAATGGCTAAAATAATGTTCAGAAAAACCTTTCAAGTATAAACAAGATTCTTAATTGAAACCATGAATGATTCCCTTTAATAATAAGAAAAACATGAATGGTCTTATAAAAATTATGGAATAAAACATACATCTATAGAAATCAATAATAAAACATTCAAATGTATTTAGACATTAAAGATCAAAAGGATTCACAATAGAATTCATACCATTACAAAGGAAACATAGCCCCTAACCCTAGCAAGAAGCTTAGGCGGCCATGGGAATGAAAACCTAAAACTTGGAGAGAGAGAGAGAGTCTAAGTTTGTTTGTCTGTCTGTCTAAAACTATCTAATGAGTTGCCTTTTAAGGTTCTATTTTGATCTCTCTAATTCGCACTAAAAACCATAATATTTTCGTCTGTTTTGGGCCTTGGAGTTAGGGAAACTTTAAAACACAATTGGGCTTTCTGCAAAACTAAGATCATGCGAATCTAGGCACCTGGATCTAATCTAGACGCTTGGATTCTCATTAAAATCTATCCTGGAGTCTCTGCCTGATTAATATAGGCATTTGGATTGAATGTAGTCGCATGGATTCTTCAATATTTCAATTTTGGAGTTACTGCCTGAATTAGTAGGCTGTTGGATCGTGATCTAGGCTGCTAGATTGTGAATCTTCTCTTTCCTTCTTCCAACTTATACCTACAATCAACACAACCCAACTTAACATCTATGGGATTAATATAATACACACAAATGGATGAATCTCATGCAATTCAATGAAATGACAAAGTGTATCAATTTATGTGTAATTCAACACGCAATGCAAAACAATCCCATTAAAGTCTCTCTAAAACCTATGTAAATAAGTCATATTTTTTGAGATATCATCACACCCCTAACCTGAAGTTTGCTAGTCCCAAACAGACTAACAAATGAAAAACAACAAAATATAAAATAAATAAAAACTAACTAAGCCTCTTTGGCTGGCACTCTCAATTGTATTTAGCATATGCAATAAGCCTTTAAACCCTTAGATGTCCCTAGTGGGATGAGTTATAGTCTCGTGAGGTTTTACCAGAAGTGATACCCACACACACTATGAAATACTAAGTCTTGATTCAAAGTAAACACATACAACATCATGTTGTCAATTGAGAACAAAGCATCACACAAACAATAGTTTTCAATCATAAGCAAGCTTAAATAAATCAACCCTAACTTCAAATCTTTAACAATTTTAACTAGGCCAAAATCATTTGAAATTAAGCAGTAAAAATTACACAAGTTCCTTGATGTGTGAAGTGAACTAAATTTAATCATGGGGCTTAAATATCTTTCCAACAAAATGTTGTAGGACAATGAAATTCTCATGAGATGAACCAACCAGGGCATACAACTCTTTTTTTATTTTTTATTTTATTTTTTGAGGAATGTGCAATGCCTAACTACATTAAGTTTTCTAATTGACCCATGTATCGAGTGTTAGACCAATGACTCCCGAATTAGTTGGCTCAAAAGGCACTAAGTGTAGAGGCACCGCTAAGAGTTTACTAACTCGAGTAAAAAAGACTACGAAACTAAATTAGTACATATATCTCAACCATGTGAATTGCTTACCCTTTTTTATCATAAGATCCCATGGTTAGTTATTATTTATTTATTTTTATTCTTTTCTTTTTCTATGCCAAGTTTAATCACCTAACAAGTCAAAAAATATAAATTTCGTAACAATTGGATGCATACTTCATTCCCATAGACTACATGTTAGTGTGCTAGTGCTTAGTTCAAGGTATACAAATGAAACACTCACTACTCAAAAACAAGTAATAAATGACCATGTTCAAATATCTCAATCAAATAATCATGTGTTCATATGTTTAAGCTCACAAATGACTTTCAAACCAAAGTTTAGAGTTCAACAAGATTCTCAAAGATAACACAATGATGCATGTGAAAATGGGAAGGCCTCCCAAATGTGCCCTGAAAAAAGGTGATCAAAACTGTCGAGAACTAAGTAGAAGAGGATAAGATCGAGAAGGAGCTAAGCTGGACGGATAAGGATAAGGGGATCACGCAGCATGCCTCCCAAATGTTGCATGAAGCTCCTTTAGCCTTCTATAAATAGAGGCACCCCCCCCCCCCCCCCCAATCATCAAGACACACAATCTAGAGATAGGGGAGAAATTATAGAGGAATTGGGTCAGCAAATCATGAGAAAAAGTCTCCTATTCTAGGATAGACCCATTTTGGGATAGAAATCCAAGAGAGATTTTGCATAGATAATCATTCACCCCCCTTTTAGAAGCTTTGACATTTTCCATTATTTATACTTGCTTCCTTTACCTCATTTACATTGTATGCATGATGGAAATGATACGTGATGATCCTTCAAAAGGATGTGATTCATAGTGATCCATTCTTTATTTGTTGCTTTCATTATGCTATTTACATATGACTATGTGGCTGTTTGTAGAGATGATGCATGATGATCCTTCTAAAGGATGTGATTCAAGATGATCCATTTTTCACTTAATACTTTCATTATGCTATTTACATTATGACTATGTGGTTATTTTGTGGAGATGATGTATGATGATCCTTTCAAAAGGATATGATTCATGAGGATCCATTCTTGTATTTGTTTTCCATTATGTCATTTACATTATAACTATGTCTTTGTATGATGGAAATGATACTTGATGATCATCAAAAGGATGTGATTCATAGTGATCCATTCTTTAATTACTTGCTTTCCATTATATTATTTATATTACAAGTATGTCTTTGTATGTTGGAAATGATACTTGATAATCCTTTCAAGAGATGTGATTCATAGTGATACATTCTTTAATTACTTGTCTTCCATTATGTCATTTACATTATATGTCTTTGTATGATGGAGATGATGCTTGATGATCCTTCAAAACGATATGATTCATGGTGATCCATGATATTGCTATTATTTGCATTATGTCTTTTATGCTTTGATTTTATTTTTACCATCATGTAAATCCTAATGTGGTTGTGGGAATTATGTAAGTCCATCAAGGCATTGATTTCCATGTTAATTCTGTAAGGTATTGATCTTCATTGATTTTACTCCTTACTATCATGTAAACCCTAATTTGGTTGTGAATTTTATATAAGTCCATCAAGGCATTAATCTTCACGTAATCCCATAGAGGTTTTGATCATCTAATTGATTTCTCATTCGATCTTATCATGGATAACATTTTGATTAAGTGTTGCAAACATGCCATAATCATTTATTAATTGTCATTTTGATTAAGTGCTGCAAACATGTCATAATCATCTCTTAATTGTCATTTTGATTAAGTGTTGAAAACATGTCATAATCATTTCTTAACTGTTATTGTGATTTAAGTGCTACAAATATGTCATGATCACATGCTTTTGTTTGTCTACATGCTTTGAATAAATGTGGTTAAGTACATATTTGCCATGAAAGCTTTAAAAAGAGAAAACATGGTATTGCGGGTATTATAAACGAGATTGGTCCATCTCAACTCAATGGCTTAGCCTGGTTTTGGGACACCATGGTATGAATCATTTATATGTCGAAATGGCTTGCCATTGAAACAATGTAATGGTTTCTACACGTTATAATGCTCATAATATTATAGTAAAAAGATAACTACCAAAAAGAAAGAATGAATCATCCAAAATTGCTATTTGACAGATCGCTTTATTTTTTAAAATCAAGGGTAAAGAGATCCCTAATGTAGCCCTAAAGATATAATTGTTTATCCCGGCATTCAATGTTAGGATTTCAAGTGCATCATACCATTGATTTGCCCGAAACCTTAAAAAATACAAAAAGATAAGCAAAGTGAAACAAAGAGTGTAAAACAAAACCAAATGAAGTCAATTTGCATATACCATTCTTTGCATATTGCATGACGAAAATTGGGACATTTGCACCTAATAAAAACCAACGGTCATTCTTAGCAAACACAAAAGAATATTTGGAGGAAGGTAACCGTTCTTGAATGTCGTGGGTGCCTATTACTTTCCCCACGCATAATCTAATCCCCGAATCCATCTCTGATTCAGACCATTTTCACATGTCTAAACAAGATACTTTAAAATTTGTTAGACATAAGTGTCCAATCACACCTTAATTTTCCATGATTGATGGCGACTCCAAATTTTGTGCACATACATGTTCCCCTCACACCCACACACACATTGCAAGAGAAATGCGCCAATGAGAGTCGAAGTAGAATATTTTCATGAGCATCATGTCATATTGCACCTTGCATAACATACACATGTAGCACATATGTAGTTGAAAATTCTCCAGTGTCGACAGCTTGGCGACTCCACTAGGGACTTAGAGCATTTAAGCCTATAGACTTTCAAGTGTTTTTGTTTACTAAGCATGTGAATATCTATCATCTGTTGGTATTTTGTTAGAGGGTTTGTCACTCTCTTTGTTTCATTTTATATAGTGTTTTGATTTCTGCATGTTTATATTCTTGTACATATATACTGCAAACATAGGATAGAGATTTAATTTCTGCAATATCATTATCTGTTGTGCTTTGTGAAAAATCTTTTCCCGATTTGTTTTCAAAATCATAACATGTCTCTCATGACTTATGGGTCAAACCCAGACTTGGCGGTTATAGGCTTGTACGGTTCCACCACTACCTTTAGCCTAGGACCTGGAATCACAAAAATATGGACTCCTTCCCTCACACCCGTGGGGGAAAGGTTTCCAAAAAGTGATTCCCCTTGATCTAATACCTTTTGACTTTCTCTTGGAAGTCAATTTTGGCATGATCAAGGACCCTTTAGGAAACAGATTTTGGAAGACAGTCCACACCATGTCTCATATAGTGAAGCTATAGAGTAAATGACCACCTAGTGAAGGCTAGGTAAAGGCAAAACTGAGTGAACATCCAAGCTAAGGTAGGATAACCAAATTAGGACTTGTCATTCAAAATGAGTCAAGGGAAAATAGTCATGTTGTTTCTCCAGGTATAAAAAAATTAGGAATCAAGCTAGGTTCGATCTATTCAAACCTTTGTTTACATATCATGTGATGTTAAGGGGAAGGGATAACCATATTTTCCATACCCATGTGAACCACCCAAGCCCTAAAAGTTTCCGACTCTATGAGGGAATGTATGCATTCTTTATCCTTTCATCTTCAACAAGAAGTATGAACCTCACATCAACCAATGTTGGTTTCCAAAAATAATTGTTAAAAAATGGGAACCATGGGCAGAAACGCTCATTAACAAAAACAATTTTTGATAACCCGATGTGAGATTCTATCTACTTGTTATTGCATATTGCATTAATTCCTTGTCATATAGATATTTGTGAAAAAGGCTCGAGTCAAAGGTTTACTCATGAAGTGAACCAGGGTCATGTTCCTAATGTTGGTTTCAGAATCTAACTTATTTTCGTTGGTTTGTTTACCCTTTGTAGATTAGCTTTCTAAGCCACTCGAGTGTTAGCATTAAGACTCATGGCAGGAGAAATGAGTGGGCCTAGCACACAAGATATCTGCATGGCTTTGTTGGAGGAGAAGTTTAAAGACCTTCTAAATTTTGTACACCTTATGGTGAAATGAGACGTGGATAATGAGAAGCGAACAGAGGACATCAACAAGGATGCATCCGAAGAAAATCCAGGGGGACGTTCCCACATCAATTTTGGCCCACTGCCAGTGCAGCCATTAAAGCCTGAAGAAACGGACTCCCAATTAGACAACAAGCTCAAAGGGCTGGAGGAGAAAATCAGACTAATGCAGGGTTTGAATTCCTTTGGGAATACGGATTTCTCCAGTATGTCTTGGTTTCCAAACATGTCTTTGCCTCACAAGTTCAAAGCTCTGATGTTCGAAAAATATAACGGGAGGGGCGATCCCATGATCCACCTACAATGTCTTGTCGAAAAATGGCTCAATATGCGGGCAACGAGCCTTTGCTGATCCAAACTTTCCAAGATACCCTCACAGGGCATGCAGCTGAGTGGTACTCACAGTTGAAATGGATTTCCCACTAGAAAGAGCTGGCAGATATGTTTCTTGCCCAATATGGCTTTAATTTGCAGTTGGCACCCGATTGCTTTGACTTGCAAAGGATGGAGAAAAAAATTGGGATACTTTCAGAGAATATGCCCAGTGGTGGAGAGAAATGGCGGCCCGAGCTCGCCCTCCCTTAGACGAAAAGGAGATGATTAAGATCTTTGTCGACACCCTGAAGAATCCCTATTTTAATAGGATGATAGGGCTACAACTGCAATTTTTCGTTGATCTAATTCCGGTTGGGGAGAGGATTGAAGATGCTATAAAGACCAAAAAGATTGTAGACATGTTAGCTTTGATGTCATTAGCTGAGCAGACTGCAAAGAGGACCCCCATGGAGAAAGAGGAGGGAGAAGTTCAGTTGATAGCCAAGAACAATAGGAAACAAAAGAAGACTCTCCAATGTTTTATTATGCAATCTATTTGGAATCAGCCAAGGCCGGCTCAGATAGGACAAGCACCCTCAAGAGTGACAAGACGGATTACCCACTACTACTCAGTTTGTCAAGAGGGAGTGTAGACAATTCCACCACTTACCCATGCCCATGGCGTAATTATACCCTATCCTTTTTAGAGAAGCTTGATTTCACCCATTGCTCCAAGACCATACATTGGTCTACAACTAAGGGCCCATGACTCGAAGTTAGCCTGTGATTTACACTTTGGAGAAGTGGGACATTCTATGGAAGGTTGCAAGGTTTTGAAGCATCGTGTGCAAGACCTTATTGATCATATAATTCTAATAATCGATGAAACTTCAAATATGATCATCACATAACCTCCAAAGCATCACAAAGGTAAGATGAGCATGACGGATATGAGCTCAATAGTCAGCAACTCAGTTCGAGGAGATCTCCATACATCCTCATATCCTTAAGGCCTAACTTTTCCTTCATTGTTATTAAATAAAGGTGGATCAAGTAGTTTCCCCCCTCAATCTAAAGGTCCAAGCGGGGAAGCCGAACATCCATGCCATCCTTGTGAAAAAGCTAGGTTAAGACCTGACTCTCAAAGCAGTGATCCATCAAGGGATCAAACTAAGTGAGCCGTCAGGGAATCTATTCAAGGGGCACCGAAACCTAGACTCTTTATCGCCAAGAAAGAATTTTCAAAGACAAGACGTCACTTCAATTTACTTTAGGTCTCATTTGCATTTCCTTTTAAGACTATTTTGGATTATGTTTTGGTTTGTAACGTTAAGTTTCAAGACTCACTTTGAGCCTAGAACAAACCTCCTGAGTGCCACACACAATGATGACCTTGCATTTCGTCATATATTATCTTATGAAAGGCCTATTCATATTAACACGGTTCCCTACTTTCTGCACTTGTAGGAGTGATATATGACAATCTTTACCCACCAATTGCATGAAGAACTGTTCTATATTGGGACACATTCACTTCGGTATTGTGTTCACAACAGCAGGACAAGCAAATGACTGAGGGCTTAAAGAGAAGTCTCTCCCCGAAAGCATTAAGCACACAAACACTGAAGCAATAGCTCACCTGACAACTCCCAAGGTACACAAGACCTAAATGACTTGCTCAAACTACCCAAGGGCGTAACATTTGAGGAAGGTTGACAAAGAAACTTAAGGCAATTGCATCAAGACAGCTACAATCAGATGATGGTTCGTAAGCACCTCACCTTGAATACCCTTACAACACGGTGTTGGAATCAGGGATGCGGCAAAATGATGGAATTTTTCTTGTCCAAACTGAGAACATGATGTCGACCATAATCAAGACACCAAAAAAGGATCACTTTCAAGCAAAAGCTTCACACAACTGGATCCAAACTCCGAAAAGGTTTTCCTGATATTAAGAATGCCACCCACGAAAGACAAAGCACAACAAACTTTTGAGATTCAATCATGATTCTACAAACTTTCCCATATCCATTTTGAGTAGTTTGTTGAATCTTGTACAAATTTTCAAAAAATATTTTTTCAAAATAAAATGTGCATAATAAAATGTAAAATCACAAAAAGACTTGTTTTGAAATGCATGCATCCATAAGAGGGACGAGTCAACACCATAATTCTACTTGTGGAGAAGGAAGTGTCCAAGTAAAATGACTATACACTATTGAGAAAAAGTGGCATGAGTTCTCTGAACACCCATGCCCAAAACACTTCTTCCCAAACATATGAATCACTTAACCCTTTGCACACAAATTCAACATTTCACAACCAATGTTGGTGTGGTCCTAAACTTGTAAGTGAAAAAGGTTCAAACTTCACTGATCAACTGATCGAAAATGAAATGATGGAGGTAATGTTTCTACTATCCAAACAGTTATACCGCTTATGAACCCCATTGATCCAAGGAATATATTTTTAAAGAAATTTCACCTAGATCTATGAAATGGAACTCAAGCTCTCGAGGCTAAGAAGTTAGTACCCAGGATGACGGTAAAGGCCTCTGTTCTACTATCTTCCCGCTTGTAGAAAATTACCACTTGTTAGCCAAGTTGAGCCTGTTTGTTCCTTTCTGTGAAAAACCAATCAAGGATTACCCCCTACACTAGGGCAGGTTAAATGGTTGTGAGAGTCCCACACTAGGTAAAAGCGAACAAAGTGAGTAAATTGAACTTCCAAAGAAAACCAAGTCAATCAAGTGAATCCCTCAAAAAGAAATAGGGAAAGAAGTAAAGTCATAAGCCAATAAACCGAAGTGAAGCTCATAATTATAAAAAGGGTAAATCCGAAGAGAAAGCCAGCCCGAAGAAAGAAAAGACGATCGCGCAAGAACCGGAGAAAGTTGAACAGAGTGAATAGGAGAATCAATTGAAATGTTCAAATTGAGGACAAGACAAGGCACGAAGTGCTTAATGGAGTGAAAATTTAACGAAGAGTAAGCATTGACTTTAGGAAAACCCTTCAAGTAATTTCAAAGCCAAAATTATCCTCCTATAAAGCTTAGGAGAACCAAAGCCTTACATTACGGTCCTTTAAAAGTCATTCCTAACCTGGGAGTAATTGCTTAGTCTAAAGAGCTTGTGCCAAGGAAACATCATGAAAGTAATTTTGAGCCTGATATTCTCATTTCAAGCACCCTTTAAACCCCGAGGCCATGTTACAAGCCAACAAAGACCTCACTGATCATTATTGATCGGTTGGTCATGAAGTAATGAACTTTTGGTCAAAAATTGGTAATGATGGAATCTAACTCACACACGTACAAGATATCACATCTCATAAGTGCACCTTCCACTTTGCACCACGGCCTTTGGGCCCAAAAAGAGTGACTTCAATGTTTGAAGCCTCACCCCAATACAAAAGTAACAAAAAGGAGAAAAAGCTCATTCAAAAAACTCACAAGATAATGCCAAACAGATTAACCCGAGAGATCATGCTTTCTATTCTCGGTAAGGGATGGTTGTTAAGCAAAGATATCCATTAACTGCCTCTCTCAGATGGTGAATGCGTCCAAAACAATTTTCAAAAGATTGACCACTTTAATGATTTTCCAATAACAAAAAGATTTGCAAATGATTTTCTAAAAAAAAAAAAACTGTCCTCGAAATCTTGAATGAGGGAAATTAAAAAAAAAAAAAAAAGAAAAAAAATCTTAAAATCATTTCCAACAGAGAGGGTCTTGTTTAAAATTGCAACGACCTATGAAATTCATTTCACCCTTTAACCACCAATTAGGCCACTAGCCTAGAAAGCTTAAAAGATGTTGAGCACTTTTGCCTTAAAACTCTCTGCAAACATGCATGTCTTGTACTAGAAAATACCCAAACATAATCCCATGCATTAACTTTGGTTGAATATTGTCTAGAGAAAATGAAGGCCAGCACCCAATCTCAACCTTGATATTGGGGAAATTTTTCTTTCTTGGTTCTACTAAATCCGTGGGTGGTATCTAAAAGCTTCAGAAGGTAAAAAGGAAATCTCTCATCATAGAGACACTCAGCAGACATGAAAGTCGATGTTGGGGCAGATTTTTAGGTCATTAAAAAATCTACGTCATTCAGGCAAAATGGAAACCTCTTGCAAAACCTCCCAGATCGGTGATACTATCGGAGCCCGGGAATAAGGAATTCTGAACAATAATGCAAGAAAACTCCCGGAGAGAGAAATAGGACCCAAATTGGGGAAAATATGTGAAAGACCTTTGATTTATCTTTGGATCTCACCATCGATCTTATTTTATCACACTGGGAAATTTTTCCTATCTGTTTGCTAAAAAGAAAAATTAGAAGGCATTACGCCACACTTGGGGAAATTTTTTCGTGACCGGAAAAATTAGAAAACAAACCAAGGATCAAGGAAATGCTACCACCATCAAGAACGTGTTGAAAAATTGAAGGCTCAACCGAATGGATCGATGATTGAGAAAGTGTCATCCGACCAAATAATCAAGAGCACGTCATCAGACAGACTGACTGGATGAACTATGATCAAAAGCGTGTTAACAACATCGACGAACCGACCAAATGGACCGAAGATTGAGAATCAAGAGAGGATCTTCGTTCAGCCCTAGAGTGTTCACCAACCAAGATGACACCATATTGGGGAAAATTTTTCCTATCTGTAGCCAGATAGTAAAAATTCATGGTATTGCCCTACACTAGGGCAATTTTTCCATGGCCAGAAAAAACCACAGTCGAATGATGATCAAGAAAGTGATACATCGGGCCTCTTGGACTTGTAAGACTCAACCCTTTTATATTTTGGGCCTCTTGGACATGTAAGACCCAACCCTCTGATATTTTGGGCCTCTTGGATGTATAAGACCCAATCCGCTGATATTTCGGGCCTTTTGGATGTGTAAGACCCAACCTCCTGATATTTTGGGCCTTTTGGATGTATAAGACCCAACCTTCTAATATTTCGGCCTCTTGATCATGTAAGACCCATCCCTCTGATATTTTGGGACTCTTGGATGTGTAAGACTCAACCCTCTAATATTTTGGGCCTCTTAGATGTATAGACCCAATAGACAGAGTGACAGCTACGTCGCAAGAGCTCACATGTAAAAGTGCTCAAAAGCCCAAAACACGATGAATTGCCAAAACCCGAGAAAGCTACTAGTCTCGCAACGAGAGAAGCAGCGTATACCCTAAATGTAGAAACCGTATTGTAGACACCCCATTTTATACCTACCAAAATCCAGAATCCTCGGTCTCGATGATGATACTATCTTGTCTATCACAATGAAACTTCGAATAGTGAGCCCGAAAAAAAGGTCTGGAAAGGCCCATAAGCGCAAAACCAAAGCCCAAAAGCCCAAACCTAACCAAGAAAGTGTATGCTTCTTTCAAATGGCATATGCATCTTCAAAGATACATACGCCACTCAAACAAGCTTCATTTAAAGGTTAAGCGCCTCAAGGTGGCGTATGCCACTTTGAAGCTGCGTACGCAGCAGTCAAAGCAGCGTACGCCACTTTGAGACATATCCCCTGAATTGCTCGTTTTCCATACGAGTCTCAACCAGCCATGTAGGGGAAGTTGACAAGGCTCAACTTAGGATTTCTGAATTCCGACCACACCAACCCTCACCCTCAATTTTGTTATACATACACCCCCATTTCACCATTTCAAAGATCCCGAATTCTTACAAAAAAATCCTAGCCGAAACTACAATCGATTTACTCCAGAGCTTTTGGTTACATAAGTTTCTTGAGAGTTTGGTTATTTTTCGTGAGTTCAAAAACCATGAAAACAAGCTTTTTTCTCAAGAGGCCAAACATACCATATCCCTTTCCAAAGTATTCTTCTCAAATCATACAATGAAGTTGTGATAAGCAAACAACCAAGAGACCGGTTAAGAAAAGCTTCCTACGACTAGGTGGGCAATAGGGGGAGAAATGGATCTTCTTAATAGTTCATTTTCTCCACCTTGAATCTTTTCTCTTATTTATTCTTGTTATTTCAATTAAATAGCAGTTAAAATTGCTTATTTTTATTACTGTTCGTTCGAAATTCCATTTCCCGCACTTAGATTAGGGTTACTGGACAAGGTAGCATACGCCACTCTTAGTGAGCGTATGCTACATTGGAAGTGGCATACACCACTTGGTGTTAGGTCAATTTTGATGAGGGATGGATAGTATAGTAGTGAAGAAGGTTGTCGAACCACATGGAGATTGAAATTCAAGAGACACTTTTAAAAGAGTAAAAATAAAGAAAATAATGTTTTGAAATTTGTAGAAAACTAATAATTAAGATTAAGAAAAATGCGATGGGTAAAAATGCATAGACTTCAAGTTCATCCACTTTATAAAAATACTATTAATTCAATTTTATCATGTGATAACTCAATTGATGGTTTTTCATCCCAAACCATCAATCGGAAGATTTGCAATAAAGACTTTGTAAAATAATTCTAATATAAATTTCTCTAAAGATTGTCCATTGATTAAAACATGAAATCAATAACTACACTAGAAAAATCATAAGACGACGATATAATCCCAAGCAATAACGCAGCAAACAATAATATCTAGTGCAATTAAGGTTTTGTATTTGATAAATTTAGGGTTCTTACATAACTATAAGAAAAGCCTGACTGAACTTATGAAACGGTTCAAACCCTAAAAGTTTCAAATAAAAAAATAATATAATATGTATGAACAATCAATAGAAGAAATTATAAACATTGAAACAAATTCATGGCATTAAAAAGAAATAATATTTTACAAAGGGGAATCCCCTTAGTCTAAGTTAAGGTTTTAGCCTTCCATGAAAAATACTAAACAAAATTCTAAAGAAAATATTGGGGGAGAGAGGCAAAGAGAGGCTAAGAGAGAAGAGAGCGTCTTAAATTTGACCTAATGAACCTTTAAATAGGTCTAGAAGTCCTAATAAAACTAGAATTTTCGTAGGTTTAAAATCTCAGATTTTTAGGCTTTACTTGACCTCCACGTTTGACCCCTTATACGTCCGAATTAGGCAATTCTCATTAAATACAAAATTGTAGCCCTTTTAATCAGTTTTCCAACCCAACTTGAATCGTATCAATCCGATATTTGGCTGAAAATTATGGCCCAAATACGAAGACGTATGCAAGCTGGAATCCTAATACAAATTGGACTGCGATTTTTCTTTGATTCCTTGTTCTATTTGGACTCCAATTGAATTGGGCTGACCTTCTTTTGCTTCATTAAGACCTACACACATAAAAAAAACTAAGATAACACTCTATGGGATCAATATAACTCACATAAATGGTAAATTTCATGCAATGCAATGAAATTATAGAATTATAAAACTTATGTATAATTCAAAGTATCATGCATAATAATCCCATTAAATTCTCTCTAAAACATAGGTAAATAAGTCATATTTCATGACTTATCACAACTTCACCTAGAAACCCTATTTTCTACTTGTTCACGTATATATTTTATATGCTCGTCTTTAATTATTTCGATATATTCATGATGAAGCTTATAGAGTTGGACTCTCAAACTCAAGAAACCCTAGGGTTTCACATAGAGTTGATGAAATAAACTCGAGGATTAAGTTGAGTTTCTTTACTTGAGTTATTTATTGTTTATCATACATTCAAAAGACCCGATGAAGAGTCTTCCATTCAAACACCCATCCAAGGTCCTCGGATCTTGTGTGAGGGTGATAGAAAGGAACTTTAGGGTCACATAAAAAATTGTTCATACATTTTACATCTTTAACTTAGGTCCAATGAATAAGTCCTCGTTGAAATGCCTATCCAAAACCCTCGGGTTTTGTGCAAAGGCACTACAATGGACTTTAGGACTATGTCAACAATTTGCCTTTTTATTCATTCTTCGAATCCGATGATGAACCTCGATTCTCATAAAGATGTCAAGTCTTCAACCCTAACGGGAAAACCAATGAGGAAGGTTCTAGGGCGGTGACATTTCCACTCTTTGTCAATATCCATCAATTCTATGTCTTTTGCTTTCGCGTATTAAACTACATGTTGATATGAACCCCCCATGATATGATTCACATGTTATATGCCTGATCTATCTCATGTGTTATAATCTTCCTTTATCTGTATAGTGCTCCCTGCACATCTTTCTGTATTATACCTTCTGCTTGTGTGTTTATTGCTTTGATACAAACTGTTTCTACATGGTTAAGGGTTCACAAAATAAATGTCAATGTTAGCTAAGATCCAATAAGTAATACAAACGAAGGTCAACTGCAAGATTGGGCGATCTTGGGTGCCTAACACCTTCCCAAGAACGTACCTAAGCATCCAGACCTAGTTTGTGGCTAGTACCTTTAAGCAATGGATGTCTAAATGGGTTCTCGGACCTCAAAACTGGGTGGCGACTCCCTATTCTCTACCCTAGTCCTTGAGGCTAGTTGGCGTACTCCCGAGCCCATGTGTTAGGTTGGGCTCACACCGGGCAAATCTCGATCCACCACCCCATAAGCGGTTCATTTACCTTATATTCAAAAAGGAGAGAAATCAAGTCAAGAGACCCCCCAGGGAGGGCCTCAACAAGATGGAAGGGATTCGAGGGGGCGCTTATAGTGGTGAATTCGCGGCTACCTCACACGTATGTCAAGGCACCCCAAGCATACTCCTTCATAGTGTCGATGTCTTTGAACATGCCGAAGATCAGAGTGGGAATAGTCGACTGGTCGTCACCCAGGAAGCAGTTGAAGATAAAGTACGCCATCCACTGGCTGTACCGTAAATCAGTAGGAGGCTCCTATAGCTCACCCTCCAAAACCTCTTTCAAATACCTCACCCTCAAATAGACATTAGTAAAAACATAGCAAGCAGCAAGATAATTAAGGCCCAGAATGGCCAATGCCTCGCGGCCTGATATGCGATCACTAGGAGGTACCCTACCCCCAAAGCGTATACCCAAAATAGCGCTACAATCCAAAGGGAGCACTCCCATCTCACAAGAACTCAGATGGAAGGTCCCAGTATGATGAAAGAATCGCTCCACCCAGCATCTCACCAAGGGATGACTCAGTGACATGTATGGAATGCTGAGGAAAGGACCAAAACCTAACTTCGACAAGAAGGCGCGATACTCAGGTCGAGCTCTCACCAAGAGCTTGTGCAAGTCAGACCATCCACCACGTTCAGAACCAGCGAGCTGAGGCACCTACACAAGAAAAGAAGAATGTTAGTATTAAAAACAAAAGATCACACAAGAGGTCTGAGTTAGAATGAATACCTCACAACGACGGACAAAAACCGAGGGATGGTCAGCCAAATTCGTCAAAAGTGGTGTGTCTACCACTAAGAGGGGACCCATGTCCCGAGGGCGAATACCACCCTAAGGAGGATATCTCACTCCTAGCCAAACCAACTCTAAATCTTAGGTAGAGGCTGGAGGTGGAACTATAGTGACTCTCGTTCTCTTCGACGTCGTCCTATGACTCAGAATCGACTCATTCCTAAAGGAACCTTAGTCGATACTCTCGAAGTATGGCGAGTAGTACCAGACGACCTAGTCGTCTCTCCAATGACAATACCTGGACTAGGAGTAAGCGAGAAGTCATCAGCACCGTCATCACTCTCAACATCAAAGAACCGTTGTAGGTTCTCAGCTACCTGACGATCAGTACGCTCGTTGGATATCTCCATAGCATCATACTCCTCATTAGTGTTAGGAGGGCTATCAGGAGCATATGCCACAACCTTACCTTCCTAAGGTGGGAAGAGCAAAGCTCACTACCACTACCTCTCTTAGAAGACATATGCAAACAAGAAGCAAACAGTTTGAGAATCAGAAGAACAGGTAAATTTCACTCTAAATATCTGAAGAAAAGATCAAGTTTCATGCAATTGAAATCCAAATTTTGTCAAAAATTGGGACAGTAGATCTCATTCAAAGCGAAGGCCCACATTTTTCAAAATTTTCCTTAGGGTTTGCAAAAATCCTAATCATGTCGAAATTGGGACAGTAAACTTCATTCAAGAGAGAGCCAGCATTTTCCAAAACTCCAAATTTTGTAAAAAATTGGGACAGTAGACCTCATTCAAAGAAAAGGCCCACATTTTTCAAAATTTTCCTTAGGGTTTGCAAAAATCCTAATCTTGTCGAAAATTAGGACAGTAGAGCTCATTCAAGCGAGGGCCCACATTTTCCAAAACTCCAAATTTTGTCCAAAATTGGGATAGTAGACCTCATTCAAAGCGATGGCCCACATTTTTTCAAAATTTCTCCTAGAGTTTGTAAAAATCTTAAACGGGACAATAGACCTCATTCAACCGAGGGACCGTATTCATTTAATTTCCTAAGAAGCCAAAAAGTAAAAAAATTTCAAAAAAATAAAATAAAATGTCTTTTGTTTTAAAGCACATATTCATATGTGCATATGCCTACCAATGTGTGTATACATGTTAGTTTATGCATTTACATATTATGTGTCGACGTGTCCATAAAAAATAAAAAATAAAAAATGCCCAATTTGTTTTCATCACGCATATATGTATATCCATATGTGCATACGCATACCCATTTGTGTGTGTACATATTTTTATACATAATTGCATTTGTGCGTTAACGTGTTTGTTAAGTTTGTAGATATAGCAAATAAAATCCAAAAAAAAAAATGCATATATTACATTAACATGTGATGTACAAACCAAAAAGTACAAGAAGAGATCTACGACACATTTGAACGGAGCAAAAGCGGAAAAAACAAAAGAAATGGAAAGAATCTTACTTGCTTGAAGTGTTGGAACAAACGGATGGGCAAATAGACTTCCGGAATGCGAGATTTGAGCAAAAGAAGAAGGAAAAAAGGAGAGAGAGCTTCAAAATGTAGAAAATGGAGTCTGGAGGAGAGAGAAAGTCGAGATCGGTCTTATAAGGAGTAACGATCTCACCGCAGCATCAAGCTACGTGCCACTTTTTGATGCCGTGTTTTGACACATGACACAATCTCGTGCTGCGTGCCGCCAGATCTATTTTTTACCTTTGACTTTTGACCTATATGTCAATTGATTGAGAACCAACATGTCTGATGGTGGGCACGCAAAGCAAGGAAGATATTTAACAAGAACCAACAGCTGGCACGAGAACCAAAAATTCAAGCGGGCCAAAATAAGGTGATTATATTTTTTGTCTGGCGTTCCTTGTGCCAAGCAATGCCAAACAAAGAAGGGGCAACTGTCATAACCCTATTTTTACCTTCGGGATTTTCTTGGATATTGGCACGTAAAACGAGGTAACCATATTGAGACGAGATTAGTCCGAAAGCAGTCCAAATGTAGCAAAAGCGCTTTGAATCATGACCATGGGCATGTTTGACCAGGTTTGAGAAAGTTTGACCGTGATTGAGCCAACATCAGGAATTGATCGACCATTTTCTTGCCATTGGAAAGAGCACATTGAGACCTTCAAGTCGATACTTCGTGGGCCAAAAACGGATTTGAAACGAAGAAGTTATGGGCAAAACCGTGAAAATTGGTCGGACACTTAGCCAAAATTTGCCAAATGTTTTTGACCAAAAGAGACCCATTTTGAGACAATCTTTTCACACGAAATCTACCCGATTCACCAAACATTGATCGAGTAGTTAGCACTTTTCTTGAACTAGGCAATTTTTGCTACGACTAGTGAGTCTCAGATCATCAAAAGCTTCTCAAGTTTGATCGGAATTTTGATTGGCAAATGACTCACCGCCATGAAAATCACTCTGGCAACCCTTATTCCCAAGGTTGTAACTCACTGATCCAAGCTCAACTCCTCACAATATTTGTGACACTTGAAAGCAGACATCATGAGCTTTCCGGGGACACCAAGATCATCAAAATCCAATACCGGAAGCTAGGTCAACTATGCGCGGGAAAAACGACGAAAATGAGATTATATGCTGGAAATCTGACACTTTTTCCATATGGGGAGATGCCTTCGCGCGCAGAATCTTCCCAACCCATTGCGAATTGATCTGCAAGCCAAGAAACTTTAAGGAAGAGGGTGAACTAATCTATGACTATTGTGTCTCATTGTTGACACCCCATTTTGCAACCATTAATTTTACTTTTTTACACTTTAGTACATAAAGGGTAAAATGGTAATTTCACAAGCTTGAAAATTCAAAGTTGGTCCATAAATTTAAAATCATATTTTAAGTGATCAAAATTGAATTAGGAATGAGAATGCATTTTTCGGATTGGAAATCGGATTAAAAACCAAGATTTTATTAAGAAAATAAATTTGATTGGTTGAAATGATATTTATCATAAGCTCACATACATAGGATTACCTGTTAATTAATTTGATTGGTCCTCTAAAGTATTAAATTGAAATTAATTAATAAATAATTCCTTTTGGTTTACAACACCTTGAAATGGTAAGTATTCATGCACAAGATATTCATCAAAGGATAATTCTTAAATTGATTTATTTTTAACTAATGAGATAATTATTTTGACCAATAATTATCATATTAATTATTAATAAATTGATTAAAATCAAGAAATCAAGAATTCATCCAAATAAGGACTTCTAAATCCACTAGAAGTTGACCAAAGATGAAAAACCCGGAATTATCCAAAGTCCAACTCGGATTTGGATTCCAGCCTGTACACTGACCGGTATTTTGACCATAACTTTTGACTCAGTTATCCAATTGAGTTGATTCAAATTGTGCTGGAAAGATGACATGATGGGCTACAAATATGCATGTAATGACCATTTCCAAATCGAACGTTTAGAGGGTCAAAACGGGCCCGCAATCAGGGCCTAAAAATTAGTCAGAATTTCGGCATTTTCATGAAGTATATCCAATTTCCAAAACCCTAATGCACTCCCATAAGGTCCAAAACGTGGGTAGGTTCATTTTAGGGCTGTCATATAAATAGAAAATATTCTCATTTTAACAGGGAGGTGGGAAAAATTAGTCAGAGCAATCCGAAGCAAAATTCAAGAGAATTTTTGCAAAGGGTTAGATTTTGGAATAAGAGTACACAAATGTGTTCTTATATTCAAGTGCAGAGATTACAAAAAGATTACAAAAGCCACTTTTTGTAATCTCTATTTCCAATCTTTCAATTCCATTTTTAATCTCTTTTAATCAAATTTAACGGTTTTTCTCTAAGAACAATTTTCAGGACCGGATCTGGTATTCTCCATCAAGAGGCCGCATCCCACCAAAATCAAAATCTATCGGGGACACTCATTCAAGAAATTGCATCCCAAAAGGTACAATCCTCTCTTTTTTTTAATTTAATGCAGCAACTTTAATTGTGTAGAATGCATGATTAGGTTTTAATTTTAATTGCTTGATTAATTTTTAATGCACAATTGCTACATTGCATTGTTTTCGGTTTCTGTTTTTTGAATGATGCAAATATGATTTCTCTAACATGTTGTATTAAAATTACAGCAACTTTAAATGTTATTTTTCATGT
The DNA here is from genome assembly GCA_907173295.1 of Fagus sylvatica. Classification (NCBI taxonomy): domain Eukaryota; kingdom Viridiplantae; phylum Streptophyta; class Magnoliopsida; order Fagales; family Fagaceae; genus Fagus; species Fagus sylvatica. The sequence continues at coordinate 3,821,462 of OU015767.1, read as the reverse complement.
GAGATGTATGCTTAAATGATTTTAATTGCTTGATGATTAATCATTGTTTAATTTTTTATTGCATGTACTGTTGTGTTGTTATGAATCAAATGCGAGTATGGTTTGTTTGAGGTTGTGAACTTAGACTAATGGATCCTTAGAGACTAACCTAGGTCAGGTTGAATGGGTGCCTAACACCTTCTCATCCAATCCCCTAACCCCCGAATCCTAATCTTAGGGGAAGATTAGATTAGTTTATGTATCCTATTTACTTTCTTATTTTTAGATTGTATTTAGGACCAAAGCCTTGTATTTTGTTTTCTTAGATTGTATCTAGAGCAAAATATTGTAATTTATTTCTTTTCCAAACCATTGTATTATTTATTCAATCAATAAAAGATGTACTTTTTTCTTAGCTTTTTTTTTTTATTTTTTTTATATAAAAGTTAGGTGGCGACTCTATTGTAAATTTTCCTAAAGATTAGGATAGAAAACAGTGAAAATCTCCATTTTGGGAATCATGTTTAGACCCTCATCTAAAAAGGGATGATTTTAGGATCGTGGTTCTCACAGTGACAACTCCATTGGAGACTTAGAGGGTTAAACTCTAATATAGGATTTTTAGTCTACAATTCACAAGTTGTTTGCTATTGTTTGTTACTCGCTTTGATAATTGTCATTTTGTACGTCATGCATTGCACGTGTGATTTTGCATTGTGTGTTGGTTAGCCCGGAAGCCACGGTAGTAGTAGCCTTGGATCACGGTCCCCCTCGGATGCGGGTACCCTTGAACAACCTACCACCCCATGAATACGTACTCTCAACCCTCTCAAGCACGTATATAGTGGTGAAACATACTGTGAGCCTTTGATGCCCCTCACATGCATTGGTGGGTATGCTGAGCCTAAGTAATGGGGAACCTTTTTATCCTACTCTCTACCCTCATGTAAAAGCCCATTTAGATCTTTCCTATAGGATGGCCCAACCCGATAAAGCGTGCATTCATGATTCCTTTTGTTTGAACCTAGGCCCAAGTTTAACGCTTGAGGCCTTGTTTGCTCTTGTTTGAACCTAAGCCTAAGTCCAATACTTGAGGCCCACTTGGATGTTGTTTGAACCCAGGCTCAAGTCCAATGCTTGAAACCCACATGAACTTATGAGAATTAAAAGCCATCATTGAGGTGAATCAAAGGCAGAAATCAATCAAGTCTAAAGCTTCAAGCCCACATGACTTTAAAGAGATTAAAAGTCACATGATTCTAAGAAAATTCAAAGCCCAAATTCAAAAACTTAGAATTCCATCTAGTCATGTTGAAAAGAAAAGCCCAAGTCCTATACTTGAGGCCCACTTGGTCATTTAAAAAAAAAAAAAAAAAAAAGCCTAAGTCCTGTACTTGAGGCCCACATGGTCATTTTGAAGAAAGAGTTCAAGTTCCATTCTTGGGCCTATGCTTAAAGAATTGTTTAGGAATCCAAAATAACATGAAGTGAAAGTACAAGTCCAAAGCTTGGGCCCATTTTTTTGAGAAAATGATACCTAACCCAACTAGACATTGATTGGATCAAAGGTCCAAGCCCAAGGCTTAAAGACCAACATGGCTTCACTTGAATTGAAGCCCAAGCTCAAGGCTTAAGGCTCACATGAATTTCCTTGAACTAAAGTCTGGCCTTGCATGAATTAAGGCCCAAGCCCAAGGCTTGAGATTCACATGACTTTGCTTGAATTGAAGCCCAAGCCCAAGGCTTGAAGCTCACCTGATTTTTCCTGAATGAGTTAAAGTCCAAATCCAAGACTCAAAGTTCACATGACCTTTGTTTTTTAGTCAAAGTCCAAGTTCAACTCTTGAGGCTCTCATGACCTTGTTGGAATCAAGGCCTAAGTCCAATATTTGAGACCCAAATGACTTTAATAAATTCAAAATCCAAGTCCAATGCTTGGAACCCATCCAGTCATTTTGACAAACAAAAAGGCCCAAGCCCAAAAATTTGAGGCGCACATGGCTATTTTCTTGAATGAAATTCTAAGCCCAATGCTTGAGTTTCACATAATCCTATTCAAATTAAAGCCCAAAGTCCATTGTTTCCAACTCTTATGATTTTGGAGCTCGTTGAATCAAAGCCCCAAATCCAATGGTTCACCCATGAGATTTTGTGAAATAAGGCCCAAGTTTGAAACTTGCAGTCTATTGAACTAATGAGTCTAAGTACATGCAATAAGATTGTGCTCAAAATTGAAAGGGCCTGTTTCACAAAGGCAATCAAAAGTCCAAGATCAATGTTCCAAGGTCCACAAGAATCAAGCCCAATTGTTGAAGGATCAATTCGAAGAAATCCCAGTTTGTTCATCATCAGATTTCTCAATGGACCAAGAAGACTACAACAGTGCCATGGAGAACTCAAGGGACCGGTCATGCCATCCGAGACCTCATTGACCAAAAAACCATTGATCCATCGTCACCAGGCGGCTAATTCAACTTCTCTTTAGCCAAGTGATCACTCCACAAGCTCCCAAGCCAAGATCTCATCCATGGGGTTCTTCTATCTTTCTTCTGCTTAAGTTCATTTTGTTTGCTCATTTGAATTCTTAGGAACATGTTGCTTAGGTTTTGATTCTGAACTTATCATAGGAATGTTTGTTTGAATTTCTTGTTTACATTTTTCATTTAAAAAAAAAATAAAAAAGCCAAAATAAAAAAAAAATAAAAAATCTCTCTGTCCAACTAAGGGCATGGGCCCTTAAGTTTCCTTCAATGAAGAGTCCTGAACTAGGGGCATGAACCCCTAATGACTCCCAATTTCTGCAAGGCCCAAAGCCTAAGAGCCCATCCATTCATCCAATGCTCAATGAGCATGATCTCCAACTGCTGTTGATTTTCAAAATGTGCATATTTAAAAAGAAAAAAAAAAATCATGTGGATTATTTTTCAAAAGAAGGTGTTCTTTCAAGATTAAGAATCGCTCTTCTTCTAGAATGAGTAAAATTCAAAATTTTCAAAACACTTTTTCAAAATTATGCATAAGGAAATATCTTTGATAAAATTATTTTGCAAATCATGAGATTCCATAGCCTTACCGATCAGTTTGCATAAAGAAGGGATTAACTTCATTTAATTCATGTAAAGATCTTTGCTCATGATTTTGAACAAAAGGGAAAGAGATCCTAAATGCAATCAAGGGAAAAATCACATGTCATTTGATTAAAGTGCAAAATCTTGTTTTGAGAAATTTTGATGTCACAACAATGGTTTGTTACTTCTTTTTACTCTAAGAGGAGTCTATCAAGAGAGATCATATCTTTGTGCCGACAAACTAGCATTACTAGGGATAGGAGGCCATCTTTGGCTAGACCATGTCATCCCAGAATTAACCTATCACAAATTAATCTATTGCTAGCCCATTCGAGCCTACATACAGTTAGCCACTTTTTCATGAACACATAATAAAAAACTTAAACCCAAGGGTGGGAAAAATCAAGTGTGCGCATACTCAAACTGTATTCTGAGGAGGAGTCAAACCCAATGCTCGTCTGCAAAAGAGCCAACAAAGGAGGTACAAGTGTAACAAAAGTTTGAAAAGAAAGTGTGGTGATTAGGGGTATGCTCGAGACCCACCTTGAAGAAAGGTCAAATATGAAATCCTTATTCACACTATCAAAGCTGAAGAGCTAAATAAGAGATTTGAACAAAAAGAATGAGTTCACACAAAGGACAACCTGAATGAAATAAAGAGAGACAAGTGAGGAGAGACTTTCAAGAAGCCAATTCAAAAGCAAGCACTGATAAAAAGGGAGAAAGCTTCTCCAATGTCTGAGTTTTAAGTAATGCACACTTAGAGAAAATATCAAAAATGAGATTTTGAGCATTTTATATATCCTTCATTTCAAATACCTGAACCCGGTCTACATTAAAACCTATGAATAAAGACCTCCTTGAAGTCTTGGTAGTTTTTAGGCACAACTCTTGTGATAATTTCTCTTAAATTGAAAAGAAAGAAAGTCCGAGGTAGTCAAACACTATTGGCAAAAGATCTTAAAAAGTAAAATTCTCAAATTAAGGACACTCCCCTTGTTTGCTTTCAAATAGGAAAAATTCTCAAACTAGGGGCACTCCCCTTGTTTAATCTCAAATGAAAAGAATTCCTAAATCAGAGGCATTCCCCTTGTTTATCCTCAGTGAATACCCTCAATTCTTCAAGCACTATCATGCACATTCTTTGATTGTCTTTAAGGATTCAATCTCATAATGCTCAAAGTAAAAAAGCAAGGTTGTTTACTTGAATTCAATGACATTGATCATTCTTAATAAAAGAGAATGGTTTGGCTATCGAATGTCATGATCAGCCAAAAGACCTCTTCAAATGGACTACCTTTTGCTCATTTAAAAAAGGAAAAAATGAATTTTCTCGAAATTGACAAGAACACCACATTGCAAAGAAAGATTTCTACACCACAAAGTTTTAAAAGAAAATTTTAGCTCATTTTCAAAAATTTTCTTGAATAAGCTCATTTTGAAATCACCATGCAAACTTGATCAGAGGTCTCTATCATCACCATGGTTGACGAAGTGTCTTCCAACTCTTGAACTAGGTCTGGACCCGATCCTCTCAAAAGGAGTACATAGGCAGTCCATCAAAGACTCGATCCCAATCATCTGAACGACCTTTGAATAGGTCCAACCTCTTGAACTATGTATGGACCTGATCCTCCCAAAAGGAGTACATAGGCAGTCCATCAAAGACTCGGTCCCAATTATCTGAACGACCTTTGGATAGGTCCAACCTTTTGAACTATGTCTGGACCTGATCCTCCCAAAAGGAGTACATAGGCAGTTCGTCAAATACTCGGTCCCAATCATCTAAACGACCTTTGGATAGGTCCAACCTCTTGAATTACGTCTAGACCTGATTCTCCCAAAAGAGGTATGTAGGCAGTCCATCAAAGACTCGGTCCCAATCATTTGAATGAACTTTGGATAGGTCCAACCTCTTGAACTACGTCTTGACCTGATCCTCCCAAAAAGAATACGTAGGCAGTCCACCAAAAACTCAGTCCCAATCATCTTAACGACCTTTGGATAGGTCCAACCTCTTGAACTATATCTCGACCTGATCCTCCCAAAAGAGGTACGTAGGCAGTCCAGCAAAGACTCGGTCTCAATCATTTGAATGACCTTATGGAAAGGTCCCACTCTTGAACTACGTCTGGACCTGATCCTCCCAAAAGAGGTACGTAGGCAGTGTATCAAAGACTCGGTCTCAATCATCTGCATGACCTTCGGATAGGTCCAACTTTTGAACTACGTCTAGACCTGATCCTCCCAAAAGAGGTACATAGGCAGTCTGCCAAAGGCTCGGTCCCAAGCACCCAAACGACCTAAACTTAGGTCTAGTGGAGAACTCAAAGTTATTGACTTGAAAATAGTTCACTTGCACAAAATGTTTTTACAACATGTATAAATTATGGGCATTGGCCCAATATTTTTGTATGCAAGCATGCTACACTAGGGGCATCGGTTTATCTGTTCTGTTTGTTAACATGATCTTCTTTTGCCAAATATGCTCAAACTAGGGGTATGCGCCCAACTGACAATCAAAAGAAGAGTTTGTTTGTTATCTCTTGCAGGTTGTTAAAGTCATCCCATTGGACCATTCATCAACAAGAGTTCACCCCACAGAATGTTGCCACATCTTCATCAAAATATCATTCACCAATGGAAACACCAAACTCAATACTTCAAGGAAAAAGCCGTCATCATCAAAATAGAAGGAGGCCAGGTAAGCATTGAAAAGCTAAGGTACGTGTTTCTAACCACATATGCCTTAAGCAAGACAAAACACTCCAACATTCACATAATGAAACCCATGACACTCAGGGTCTTGCGACAAATCAAATTTAACCTAATCGACATCCAAAGCGTACCGAACCAACTTTTGCTTCCTAGGATTAATTTCCTCAAACACCCACTAACACATAGACGAAGAAGCTATCAAAACTAAAATAGAGAACCACATCAAACACCACACCACCATAAAATCACAAGATATTAACCAAACTTAACTTAACATAATCAAGACTTAAAATTATCAACCAAGTTAAAAATCACCACAAACAGCAATTCCAACTCAAAGCAATCAAATTCAAATTTAAACAAAACTATCAAACTTGAATCAATTCATCAATCCAAAAGCAGAACAACTGTGCCAAGTTAACAAATCATGAAATCTCAACCAAATGGAGCAAATCCAAAACAGCTATCCATCTCAAACTTAATCAACCAAGGCAAGAAAATTAACAAAACAAAGTTCTTAAAAATAATAATAATTATTAAAATATATATAATAAAAATATATATTGGCCTCAAAAGTTGCAAAATTTCAACAAAACTCAATCCAAGTTGGCCATACCCATTTCGATCAAACAAACCCAATCATACTCATGATCACAAAGCAATCACCAAACTCATTTCAGAGACACGTTAAGAAACAACAAAATCAACTCAATTGTGCAAAAAGCCAGCCCATATAAATGACCAAAGTCGACAATCATTTCAAACCTCAAATATGACCCTAAGTCAATCAAAATTCCAAACTCCAACCTTGAGTTAGTGTCCATTTTGAAATCCAACACTAATCCAATGACCCTGAGTCAAATAACCAACACAAAGATTTTAAGCCTCAATACGAGCAAACTAAAGCAATTTTTAAGCCTCAAGATGAGCATTGAACAAATCTTCACAATGGAACAATCTCAAAAAAAAAAAAAAAAAAAAAATCTCCAAGAATAAAAAATCTTCACAATGAGAATCTCCAAAAATGCGAACAATAAAAAAAAATCTTCATGGAAAAACTTCCCTATGGACAAATCTTCATAAGCACATTAAAAAAAATCTCCAAAATCACTCATTTAAGCCTCAAAGATGAGCAAACCACCTCTTATTCAAAATTAATTCCTGACCCCGAGTCACCAATCAAAGATTAAACCTTAACCTCAAATTGTACCAAAAAAAAAAAAATGAAATTCTTGACCTAAAGACATCCACTGAAAGTCAAATGTATATGAATCTTGACCCTGAGTCATCATTAAGAGAATCAAAATTCGACCCTGAGTCGAAAATCAAGAATTGACCTTGAGTCATCATCCAAATTCAAAAAAAAATTAAAAATTAAAATTAAAAAAATCGACCCCAAGTCAAAAATCAAGAATTGACCCTAAGTCAAAAAATCAAAATCAAAATTGTGACCCTGAGTCAATGTCATCAAAATATTTCTTCCTAGAGCACTCTACGGATGTTGCATCCAACAACATTCTCTTTGAGGCAATTCTGCAGAATTGCATTCTCACTCGACATTCTTTTGGGGAAACTTTTCGGAGTTGTATTCCAACATTTTCTCCTTGAGACAATTCTACGGAATTGTATTTTCAAAACGTTTTCTTTGAAGCAATTCTACGGAATTATATTCTCAAAATATTTCCTTAAAGGCAATTCTACGGAATTGTATTATTAAAATATTTCCTTTGAGGCAACTCTGTGGAGTTGTATTCCCACACTTCTCTTTGAGGCAATTCTGCAAAATTGTATTCTTGAAACAATTCATTTAAGGCAACTCTCCAGAGTTGTATTGTAACCCAAATTTTCACAACAAATTTATTTAACCGCAATAAGAAATTTAAGCAAATAAGTCTAGTTTCAAAATCAAATCACCGGATAATTCAACTAGTCCCCAAAAATAGAAATAATCCAAACTCCATAAGTTGTAACAAGACCTTTAAATCTCACAAAAACAGTCTCTTTACAACAAAATCTCACAAAAGAATTCTTAAGATTAGCTTTGAGGCAATAAATGATCACGTACGAACCTTTCCTCATTGTCTGAGCAGCTTCTGAAAAATAAAACATTTCCTTTGAAGTAATTCTGCAGAATTGTATTCTCAAAATAGGCAATAAATGAGACATGATAGTTAGAGATACAAATTGGTTTAGAATATTAGAAGCTAGAAGGGTTAATCACAATGATAAATACATAATTCAAGGCATGTCCTGTGTATTGCCCCCGCAGGAAGGGTCACTCCCATGTATTGCCCCCAGGGTAGGGTCATCCCATGTATTCCCCCACGGGTAGGGTCACTCCCATGTATTGCCCCCATGGGTAGGGTCATCAAAATTCAACATTCATTCTCCAAAACATCAATTTCATAATCTAGATTATGGCACGTATTGCCCCCATGGACGGGGTGTGGAGTTGTATTCTCATACTTTCCTTTTAGGAAAGGATCAATGGACTCTGCGGAGTTGTATTCTCACAACACTTTCTCTCTGAGGCAATTCTACGAAATTGTATTCTCAAAACATTTCCTTTGAGGCAATTTTGCTGAATTGTAACCAAAATTCTCAAAATATTCCCTTTGAAGCAATTTTACTGAATTGCCTATTATACTCAAAACATTTCTTTAGAGATAATTATGCGGAGTTGTACTCTCAAAAACTTCCTCCACAGATCAAACGGCACCTGAGGTTAGGTGGTGGCAATTAAAGAAGGTGATTTCTATAAAAGGGGGAGAGAGAGAGAGGCTGGGTTTTCTGCCAATTAAATATTAGTATTCTTTAGGGTGTCAGGGTTTGATGGGAATATTAGGAAAATATAATTATTATTTATTCTTTAATAAAATCTAAACCTAATTACAATTATTCTATTTTGTTTTATTTTATTTTATTTTTCTATATTACTTTTCCCACACTTTCCTTTTAAGAACTCTGGGAGTTGTATTCAAACACTTCTCTTTGCAATTCTACGGAATCGTATTCTCAAAACATTTCTTTGAAGTAATTCTTCTTTTTATCAAAATATTCCCTTTGGGCAATTCTGCAAATTGTATTCTCAAAACATTCACTCGCAGGCAACTCTGTGGAGTTGTATTCTCATACTTTCCTTTTAGGCACTCTGCGGAGTTGTATTCTCACAACACTTTCTCTCTGAGGTCTACGAGTATTCTCAAAACATTTCCTTTGAGGCATTTTGTTGATTGTATCCAAAATATTCCCTTTGAAGCAATTTTACTGAATGATTCTCAAAACATTTCTTTAAATAATATGCGGATGTACTCTCAAAAACTTCCTTTGAGGCAATCACTGAATTGTATTCTCAAAACCTTCCCCTTTGAGGCATTCTGCGGAATCGTACTCACACTTTTTCTTTTGCATTTGCAAAGTGTTCCCACAAATGTCTGAGGACATTTATCCCCACATGAATAAATTAATGGTCACAAAATAATGTCGTATTCATTGGTGTTTATTTATTGCATAAATTCCAATGAGGGGCATCTATTGACATCTCATTTTGCAACTATTAATTTTACTTTTTTACACTTTAGTACATAAAGGGTAAAATGGTAATTTCACAAGCTTGAAAATTCAAAGTTGGTCCATAAATTTAAAATCATATTTTAAGTGATCAAAATTGAATTAAGAATGAAAGTGTATTTTTCGGAATGGAAATTGGATTAAAAACCAAGATTTTATTAAGGAAATAAATTTGATTGGTTGAAATAATATCCATAAGCTCACATACATAGGATTACTTGTTAATTAATTTGATTGATCCTCTAAAGGATTAAATTAAAATCAATTAATAAATAATTCATATTGTTTTAGAACACCTTAAAATGGTAAGTATTCATGCACAAGATATTCATCAAAGGATAATTTGTAAATTGATTTATTTTTAACTAATAAGATAATTATTTTGACCAATAATTATCATATTAATTATTAATAAATTGATTAAAATCAAGAAATCTCGAATTCAACCAAATAAAGACTTCTAAATCCATTAGAAGTTGACTAAAGGTGAAAAACCCGGAATTATCCAAAGCCTAATTCGGATTTGGATTCCAGCCTGTACACTGATCGGTATTTTGACCATAACTTTTGACTCCGTTATCCAATTGAGTTTATTCAAATTAGGTTGGACAGCTGACATGATGGGCTCCAAATTCGAACATTTAGAATGTCAAAACGGGCCCGCAATTAGGGCCAAAAAATCAGTCAAAATTTATGGATTTCATGAAGTATATTCAATATCCAAAACCCTAATGCACTCCCATGAGGTCCAAAACGTGGGTAGGTTCATTTTAGGGCTGCCATATAAATAGAAAATATTCTCATTTTAACACGGAGGTGGGTAAAATTAGTCAGAGCAATCCTAAGCAAAATTCAAGAGAA
>OU015767.1:3772363-3811166 GCA_907173295.1 Fagus sylvatica | reverse complement strand
TTTTTCCACCTTTTGTATCTATAGATTTGTAAGTTTCTTTGCCATGAGAAGTATTCAAGTCTAAAAATTGGTGTAAGCGGCTAATAAAATCGGAAGCATTTTAATGTCCGGTATTCTCTTGCCCACTATAAAGAGATTAAAGATCTGAACATGATTTTCGGTTTGGGCACAAGAATATGGCCATATGAGAAACTAGAGTACTTGGGCTCTGTTTGTTTTAATGTATTTACTGATGATAATACTTTCAGTAGAAACGAATTTTAGAAAAAATTATTTTGGTTTCTATTGTTTCATTGAGACCCTAATTATAATTTTCTAATATTAGGCTGCACTAAAAATCTCTATGTTAAACCCAATAAAAACCCACAAAAACTCAATAGGCAGTAGTAGCTGTGGGAGTTGAGGTGCTGAAAGGGGTTTGGGTGGGGTAGCATGGGGGAGTGGTGATGTGCATTAGGGAGAGAGAGAGAGAGAGAGAGAGAGAGAGAGATGGTGGTGTCAGCATAGAGGAGTGGGGGGGCAGGGGAGGGAGAGGAGGAGAAGGAAGGTGGTCATGCCAACAAGGAATGGAGGGGAGGAAGGTGGTGGTGGCGTGAGGTGACAGTGTGGGGGAGTGGGAAGAAGGGAGATAATGCTACCATGGAAGACAATTTGTTGCTACTTCGAAATTTTGTCTATTCAAGATTCATTTTATTGGGTCAATATATTAAAGTCCAATTGAAGCAAAAATCATATGGTTTTAGTTTTTAAATGGTCTAACTATAAGTATTTTGGGGTTAAAAAAGCTTTTAATTTGGGTTTTTAATTTCCTAGTTATGGCTAGTTTTGTAATCAGCCTACCACCAAAAGTGAAAGGTCGCAGGTTCAAGTTCGGCAATCAGTCTCTCAAAAACATGTACTCAAACTACACAACTTTTTTTTTTTGATAAGTCTCCCAAACTCTGCAAAATTGGGAGCTTTGTGCACTGGGCAGGACCCTTTTTATGGTTAGTTTTGTAATCAGGGCAAACCAAATTTTTTCAGTTTCTATAAATTAAGAATATATTTGATAATTGAGTTTAAGTATAAAGCTATCTAGGAAATTCTAAGTATCATAGGTTTATTTCCTTTGAGTCTAAGTGAGTCTTTATTTCTTATTAGGTTTTTGGTTTACCAATCAAATTAAGAGTCTTAATGCTATTAGTACAGGAAAGGATCCTAATATATTTGTGATCATGTACTCAAAGAATTGATGGAATTGATAAATGAAAACATTAAGTGTTTTAAGTACTAAGGTATGTTGGCCTTAATGTGTTCTTTCTCTCTTCTCTTTCTCTTCTCTTTAAGATTTTGTTCTTGTTCACACACAATGCTCACGCGTTCACAATTGTGAGCAGATTTGATCTCAGTTTTTCTTCTCTTCCCTAGTCATTCTTGAACCCTAACCCTTCTTTCTAAAGTTCTAAACCCTAAATCCACAAATTCTCCTAAATATGAACCTATCACAAACACAATAGATTCCCCAATCCATCCTACGTCAAAGGTGATGGTGGTGGTGATGCAAAAGAGCTGAGGGATGGTGGTAGCACAAAGGAAGGAAAGGGAGGTGCAAGAAGGCTTGGTCTAGAAAATGGTTCACACTTCAGTCATTATTTTCGATTGACTATCTAAACATTTTCCGTTTACTAGCAATTTTCAGTTACACCAAATGTTGGAGTCACATAGCGTTAAAGTCACATACAATCCCAAGCATGCCCTAAATTGTCACTGCAAAGTTATCTTCATGAATCAATGGGCAAAGATGATTCAGGACAACCCAGGCTTCACCACCTAGAGCAACCTGATGGACTTTGAATCACCACCAAGCCGGGATTTTCAAAAGAAAATACTTGTTTAAATTTCAATAATGATAGTCTGATTAAGAAAAACCACCTGGAGCCTTTTTATAGAGCTTCCAGGGATACAAAGATAATCTAAAACCTAATCTGGAAAAAAAAAATGTGAAACATGGAATAAATAACAATAAAATTTGAAATTATAAATTGCAAATTTATCTTGGTTGTCCTCTCTCATCAAAAGGTGTATTCATCCACTAGCAAATTTGAAATCAATGTTCAGTAATATTGCATGAAATACCAATGTCATACCTGTAAGGCTGTAACTGCCACTTTATCACAAAAAACCATAGGTTCAGAATGACCTTTTATGCAAACAAGTTGATTTTGGGTATCAATAATCCGGTCAAATAAGTTTTTTGTTTAAGCCCATGCATCAATTATCAGTTTATCACCAAATGATAAATAGAATTAAGATCTTGGTAGTTTTGTTATTTTTTCTAATTTATTAATTTAATGAAGAAAAGAGGTGAATGTTTTCATTTAAACTTCTTTGTAGACAGGTGGTTCATGATTAGGTTTTAACTTGACTACAATCATTCATGATTAGCAGGTTTGGACTCAACTCAACCACTTACTGGCTTATAAAAATAAATAGAATTCTTTTTTTATTTAAGTAAAAACATACATTTTTTTTGTTAGGAAAATAGGGGGAGGGGGGGCCTAGTGGAGTTCAAACCCCAGTGCCCAAGTACAACAAGAGGTGCTGGAACCACTGGGGTATCCCTTGATCCCCACATATATGGAAGTCAAAGAAAAAAAAGGTCTAATTTATGAGCATACTAAACAAGCAAAACATGGGAATAATGAAATAGTGTGCATGATCCGTTAAAGGTTATACATACGCCTTCCAAGTGAGAGTATGGATGCTGACGCGTTAACATCTCCAGCACAGTACATCCAAGGCTCCATATATCAGCTTCAAGCCCATAGCGACGATTCTGCATATTAACAACCTACAATTGCACAGCTAATTCGTTAATCCAGACAACCAAATATAAACAAGAGTGCTTGGAGCATGCTAGGTCAAAGCATATAAATGTAAAGGTAGCCTACATATGTAAGGGTCTGTTTGTTTGGGGGGGAAAGGGAGGGTAAGGGAAAGGACGAGGTGAAAACCCATTTCCTTCCACCTAGGCCCACATTTTTATTTTTCTCCTAATCAGGCGAAAAACTGGAAGGAAAACACGTGTGCTGATCTCAATCAATTAAGCTTCATTTTCTAACTTTGATCAATGGAGTATTTTTCTTGATCGATCGAAATTTAAATTCTTTTTTATCAATCAAGACTTTTCTCAATCTATCAAAAATCATATTCCATCATCTCACTTTTCTTTCCTCTCCCCCTTTTCTTTCCACACCCTTTTTCCTTCCTCCCAACCAAATAGAACCTAAAAGAATTAAGAATGATCAACAGATATACATACGATAGCAACCTACAAGACTAGATGAGAGAAAGAGAAAGAGAGTTATCGGAAGTGGAAGATACGCTTTTAAAAATAAATAAAAATAAATAAAAAAAAAGGTTATCTGCTTGGCTAGATGAGTAACAAAGAGAGATCAAACTTGGGATATATGGATAAAGAAGAAATAATAAATAAATAAATAAATAAACAAAACAAAACCAAATAAGAACTTAGAAACAACTTGGGTATTTGATGTTTGCCAAGTCACTAAGTTGGAAGTGTGACACCAATCAATTGAGTAAGGAGAAAAGACCAAATTTGGGATATATGGATAAAGAAGACATAATTATGGGAAAAAAAAAAAATGAGTTAAAAAGTATTTTGGTATTTGGTTTATGCTAAGTCACAGAGTTGGAACTGTGACACCAACTCAAATGCTATAGTTTATATGATTGTATAGAAACAAACAAGCATACATGTGTGTGTGCATTACAAACAAGCATGAATGTTAAAGTATTCCAATGGCGTCAGGATAACATTGATGGCATCAGCAGCAAAATGCTAAAGTCGAGTGTTACCAACCTCAAATCAATAGAGTAAAACAAATATAAGGATGAAGTACACTTCTGGGCCTCAAACTTTTATTCATGTTTCTATTTTGTCTTTGTCTTTCCATTTGCAACAATGTCACCCTTAAACTTTCAATGTTATCCCTCCATCCAAATCCATTTGTTGTTAGCTAATGAGCATGCCACATGACACCCCACATGGTGCTGACCTAGCAGATGTGTTTCCAAGTGGATTAAAAGGATGCCATGTCAACCAAGACGATGCCACATGTAATGTTTCTGTTAGCTAAGATCAAATCAATAAGGATGGAAGGACAATATTAAAATAATGGTGATAGTCTAAGGCAACATTGTTGCAATTGGAAAGACAGATGAAATCCAAACATTAATGAAAGTTGGCGGACCAAAAGTGTACTTAACCCTAAAAGTAACAATGGTTTTAACTTACCTATTCTACCCAAGAAATGAACCCAATAGCAAAGCTCAATTAGTTGAATTCCATTTGAAGTCCTCTGTGAAGCAACGCTATTACCTTTAAAAGGTTATTACAAGAATTCTATATGAAAATTTAATAAATTATAGTATTTAAGGATTTTTCATTATATTTAATGATCAGATTTTATGTACATAAAACAGCTTAATCACTTCCAAAAAAATCATTAACCTATTAAGACTGATCAAACTGGATCAACACTACTAACAGGGACTTAGATTAGCCAACCTCATAAGAGCACTTTGGTTTACAGATAAGAAGGCCACTACTGCATAAATATGCATAATAGAAATTTAGATTTCAATAGAAAGGAGGCTAACCTCAGGGGCCATCCAGAATGGAGTCCCTTTGCAAGACTTAATGTCATTCAATTTGGTAGTCTGAGAAAAAAACAAGCAAACAACCATAACATTACATCAAGTGTTTTAGCATTAGTAGTTCTATGAAACGAGAGAGAGAGGAAAACAAAAAAGTAATTCAGCTGAACAGAGCTACCTTTGCTAACCCAAAATCTGCAAGTTTTACAGATCCACTTGCATCCACCAATATATTAGAACATTTGATATCCCTTGAAAATTGGAAGAGAAAAAGAAAAAATTTAGCACAATGAAAATCCACGTACTATTCAAACTGTGGAAAGCAAGTTTTCAAGTGATCCTTCCATGTTCTAATTCAAACATCAACATTAATGACCATGATATGCTTGCTTTTTCCAAAAAAATTAAATCTCCATAAAGATCCAATCCTTGTCAAAGAGGTAGGTGTGTGTGTGTACACATACACAGGTATGTATGTATGTATGCATATATACATATTCATATATATATATATATATATATATATATAACAAAAAATTAGGCAGTAAGATCATTTGTATCACCTGTGGATCACTTTCTGCTTATGAAGATACATCAATCCATTCAAAATCTGTCTTGTGTAAGCAGACACTTGAGAATCCCTCAAGCGATACTTGCCATAAAGACTGGCAAGTGATCCTTTCGTTACAAGCTCAAGGAAGATATAAAGCTTACTGTCATCCTGGAATTACCATTTTATAAGCAAGAAAGAAAAAGTTTTAACACAGTTGAATAAAATTTTCTGTATTGTATTATAAGAAGAAACAAAGAACTAAAGAAGCAAAGACAAAAACCATATAAAATATATTTACTTATTATACAAAGAAGGAATATCTAGTAATGACTACTGATCAATAAAGCAATGACAAGATAAAGGCTGCGTTAAAAGGTCAATGAAAATTGGTGACTTGCATTTCTTTAACATGAATAGTAGTAAGAAGAGGAACAAATGCAGCCTCAAACCACCATAGAAGAAACATGGATTATGCAGATAATATGAGCCAATTCTTATATCTCGAAATATTTTATAGAAAAAAAATAAAAAACAAAGCTAGATTACAAAGAAGAAGAAGTCCCATAGATCCCCCTCACTTGAATTTGTAGTCCAAATTTTAGTAAATACTAGTTTTTTATTTTCTCATCACCTAGCTAATTCGCATAGGTGAAATAATTACATCAGAAAATTGGAGGTTGACAGGTGATTTATAACGAGGAAGCAGATATTAGAGACCAAATCGTCAGGTTCTACTAAAGCCTATATAAGGAATCAATAAGTTAGAGACCTCCGGTGGAAGCGATGCAATTGCCCTCTATTAATATGGAGAAAGGGCAATCTTTAGAGAGACTTTGAGAGGAAGTGTTAGGTGCTCTAAAGGAGACAAGGGAGGATAAAGCACCATGTTCAAATGGCTTCATTATGGCTTTCTTTCAACATTGCTAGAGAGTTGTTGAGGGTGACATCAAGGCTTTCCTCAAGGAGTTTCATGATGCAGGTTTCAATGATCTCTTAACAGACTCAAAAGCTACCGGTCGGGTGTGATTTGTAAATTGGATATCTAGAAGGCATAGGATCATGTCAGCTTGGAGTGTCTACTTTTATTTTGTGATTCGAAAGTGGAACATCTCCTTTATATCAGAATTGTCTTACTTTTGTTTGAGGCTGTCTCAAGTCTAAAAGTGAATTTGGGCACCAGTGAAATTGTTCCCATAGGAGAGGTGGAAGATATAAGTATTTTGATCAATATTGTTACAAAGTTAAAACTACTCATGGGTGTGGTCTGTGGAAGAACATAAGAGTGGGATGGGACAGATTCGTGAGATATATCGGTTGTGTGGTTGGGGATGGTGCCAGGATAAGATTATGGCATGAGATTCGGTGCGGCAATTATGCGTTGAAGGAGCTATATCCATATTTGAACTCAATTGCAGTGGACAAACACACCAGTTTACTCTTTTTTGGTAAAACTGGTTGGAGGAGGGCCTCCATAAAATATCACATTTGCACATAGTTTTAGGGACAGGGAATTGGAATCAATCAACTCTTTTTTCGACACTATTTACTCCAATATCCGAGGTGGAGAGCAAAGGTAAAGATCAGTTTGATGTCAAATCCTACTACAAGTCCTTCGAGGTTCTTACTTATCAAAAAATGATGTGAGTTTTCCTAGGAAGATTGTGTATGGTGCACAATGGTACCAAAAAAAAAGTTGCCTTTTTTTGTTTGGACAAAAGCTTTAGGGAAAAAAAAATATTTTGATAAGAGCTTTAGAGAAAAATCTGAGGAGAATTTGACCAAATGTGGTATCATTTGCTAGTTCATCATTGCACAGTCACCCATGAGTTATGGGCATTTATTTTTGCTATGTTTAGAGCGCAGTGGGTGATGCCGCAGAGGATGATTGATGTTATATTTGTCAGCATAGTTGATGTGGTAGAATAAAAGATCTTTTGTGTGGAATACAGCCCCTCTTTGTAATGTGGACTATGTGGGGGGAGATGAACAACCGGATATTCAATGATGTGGAATTAAATGTTGAAAGTTGGCTTCTTGAGATCGTAGTACGAGTGGCCCAAAACTATAGGCAGTAGTGATATTTATTCTGTGACAGATTTTATTTACTCCCTTTCTTTTCATGTGAAATTATTAGAGCTTGTAATCTTTTAGGAGTACTTTGTGTACACATTCTGTGTCAATAACATATCTCCTCTTTCTCAATATAATTGTATTACTTATAAAAAAAAATGCAAAACAGTATGTGCGACTTCCATCACTGTACTGTTAGGACAGAAACTCCCAAATATGCAAATGAGCAAAGATACAGGATCTCAATGAAAAAACAATTTGATCGCAAGAGCAAAAATTTCGCAAAATAGTCCATCAGGCTTTCAGAAGAAAACACATACTTAGTATACCTTGCAAAGAGCACAACTAGAGTTTAGTGGCAACTCACCACCCAAAGAAAGTGGATTGCAGAAAAATAAGTGATTTTCATTCAGAAGATATCATATATGCAGCAGTAAAGAAATGCATTATAAGTACAAAATTGTAAGTCTAATTCCATGATTGTACATTCTAGGAACAAACAAGAAAACCCAACTCATACGTAAGAAGCATACCTTGTCTGTGCCAAGATACCGAACTATATTCTCATGTTCAAATCGACTTAAAAGCGAAATCTCCTACACCAAATAACCAGGGTATTAGGAAAAGGAATCACAATATGCAAATAGCTTTGGCAAATTAAAGTATGAAATTGAATTGAGTTTGACTGTTTGAGGTGGAAAAAAAGAAAGAAAAATAATAAACAAGTCCAACTCTTTTTCACCTGCTCAAGGGCTAAAATGTTCTGCTTGCCCTGGCTTCCTTGATCCAGCAACGAAACCTCCTTTACAGCAAAAAAGAAGCCATCCCTGCAGAAAAAAATAAAGGCATTAGAGACAGAGAAAGAGCAGACATAAAAGCTTAAAAAAAGCATGTCAACAGTGATCAATTAGAATTACTCCAGCCAGATCTATTTTCACCCCCTCCTTCCCCCAATTTTTTAAGTCCTTGATGCTGGAGATGTTGTAGGCCTGGACGGTCAATTCAAACTTTCAAAGAGGAGGTTTTCAGGGCAACATCTTCTATACATGGGGATAAGGCTCCAGCCAGATGGCTTCTCCATAGCCTTTTTTCAATTGTGCTAGAGTGTTATAAAGGCAAATCTCATGCAGGTATTTCAGTATTTTCATACTCATGGTACTTTTGAGAAAAGTTCAAACGCCACTTTCATTGCTCTCATCCCCAAAAAACCAGGTGCTTTGGAGATTAAGGACTTTAGACAATTAGCTTGGTGATCAGGGTGTATAAGATTATTATGAAGGTGCTGGCAAACCAGTTGAAACTAGTTTTGGACAAGGTGGTTTCTGATTCGCAAATGCTTTTGTAGGTGGGATACAGATTTTGGATTTTGTTCTTATAACGAATGAATGTTTAGATAGTCGTTTAAAGTCAAGCCAACCAGGTGTGTTGTGCAAATTGGATATGGAGAAGGCTTACGATCATGTAAATTGGAGTTTTTTTTTTTTGATAAGTACGATCATGTAAATTGGAATTTCCTCATTTACATGCTTCGCCGCTGCGGTTTCAGCCTTATATGGCAGAAGTGGATTTATAATTGTGTCTCCACGGCTCGTTTTTCTATTTTGGTGAATGGTAGCTTAAGTGGATTTTTTTAGAGCTCTAGGGGTTTGAGACAAGGTGATCCGCTATCTCTACTCTTGTTCCTCATTGTTATGGAGCTGTTAAGTCGCCTATCATCTCGAGCTGGGAATGGGAATTTCATCATGGGCTTCTCGGTTGGCAGCCCAACAGAAGCTCTCCTTACCATTTCACACCTCCTCTTTGTAGATGATACCCTGATATTCTGTGGGAGTGACCCTCATCAGCTTTGGCATCTTAAGATAGTGTTCATATGGTTCCAGGCTGTCTCCGGCCTAAAGATTAATATGGGGAAGTTTGAACTGGTTCTAGTGGGCAATATGGCTGCAGTGGAGGAATTAGCGGGCATTTTGGGTTGTAAAGTTTCAACACTATCTGTAAATTATTTGGAGCTGCCTCTAGGTTCCAGTTACAAGGAGAAATAAGTGTAAAATGGCATTTTCGAGAAGACGGAATGTCGCCTTGCCAGCTGAAAGCGTATGCATCTTTCAAAGGGGGGATGTCTTACGTTGATTAGCTTACCCACTTACAATCTCTTATTCCCCAAGGGATTGCTCATCGCTTGGAGAAGATCCAAATGGACTTCTTGTTGGGGGGAGGGGGATGGGAGAGGAATTTAAATTCCATTTGGTTAATTAAAAGCAGGTTGTACACCTATCCATAGCAATGGCTTGGGTATCCATAACTTAGTCCTTTTCAACCAGACGTTAGTTAGGAAAATGGCTTTGGCGTTTTGCTATAGAGAGGACGGCTCTTTGGCGTCTGGTGATTGTTCTCAAGTATGGTAGCTTGTGGGGGGATTGGTGCTCTCATAGTGTTTTCAGGACCTTACGGGTTAAGCTTAAGGAAGCCCATTAGAAAGGGTTGGGATAGATTTTCACGATTTTTCAATTATAAGGTAGGCGACGGCTCATCAATCAAATTTTAGATGGATCCGTGGTGTGGTGAGACTTCTTTGAGGGTGAGGTTTCCTAAACTTGATCGGATTGCTAGAAACCAAGATGCTTCGGTTCGGGATTTGTTGTCTTACACTGATACCAGCTTACATTGTGATACAAACTAAATTCTACAGAAAACTAGATTGGCATAAACCCCTGAGAGAAAACTCAATCTCAGGGTGACTCTTTGTATTCAATATTTCAATTCAACAACAATCTGCCTTACTCTCCTGCTTGCCCATGAGATATACCTCACAGCTTGACAACAAACTAACAGAATCCATCATAACAGAAATATAACAACCTGCCACCTCATTATAGAGTGTCACAAATATTCTAAAGTAATAATGAAATGCTGAAAATGACATAATAAGTAAATAGAATGAAAATGAATTTCTTTGTGGCAATACTGTTTGCATCACATTGGGAATTAGAATTTAAAGTATAAAAAGAAGTAAATCATATAACAAAAGTAGTAAGATGGCTTACTCAGTGAAGCCCTCATAGACGGTTCCAAAAGAACCACTTCCAAGCAGATCACCCTTTTGCCACGACGTAATACTGCGTCTGAATTTCCCAGAGAGTGAAAGATTGACAATACCGTAATCATTATGATTCGATTCCGAACATACAACGTCTTCATCTTCGTCTTCGTCTATAAGCGGAGCAAATGACTTCAAAATCTCCCAAGTCGAACTCAAGTTATCCACCACCACCGATCGCACCATCACAGGCGGCGGTGCCAGGATCCGCGGCCGAACTCCGTTGATACCTTCTTTACCCACAGTGACCGAATCCCTAACCCTATCTCTGCTTTGGATTTGGATTTTAGGTAAATTGGAAGAAGAAGAAGGAGGAGGAGGCTTTTGCTCCGGTTTAGGCGAAGAAGAAGAAGTTTGATTCCGGAGGCGAGAGGCGAGGTCAGAGGCAGAGCGAGCCTTTTGGGCTTCCCAGGCGGCAGTGGGAATAGCAAAGTCGTCGATCCCGTTAAGGCCCAAAGATCGACAAATGAGATCGAATTCGCCTTCTGTGCCTTCGACTCGGAAGCTTGTTTGGTTACGGGAGAAAGGAGGGAGGTCCAAAGAGCGAGTTCGCTGGCCGGTGGAAGAAGACGAGTCGTCATCAAATGAGGAAGTTAGTAAAGAAGAAGAAGAAGAAGAAGAGATGGGCGCGTCGTAGTCGATATTCTTGTGGGCGTTTCGGCGCTCGAGTTTAGGCCTCATACGCGTTTGCTTTTGCTTTTGCTTGTCCTTAGAGTTATTGTCCATGTCAATTCGCATGCCCTCCTCCTCCTCTCTTTACTTTTACTTGCTACTTGGAGAAGAAGACTCACACAAAAACAAAAACAAAAACAAAAACAAAAACAAAAAAAGATATTTAAATCGTCGGCGTGACTGGTCTTCTTTGGCCTGCGCTCCACCCACACTCTTTTACTATGCGGACCTCCTCATACAATCTTTAATCACCTCTCCTCGTTTTTTGTCTATTACCTAAACTAAATATAACTAATTAATCTCACACAAAAACGTCATACATTAGTTTCACCCTCGTTACAACTAAGACCAAATATAATGTTATTGTTAATAGTAAACCCATTTTGCTCGCCCCATTCCTCGATGCACTGTGGATCAACAAACCCATTTTTAATTCATTTCTCTTTCTTTAAACTTTGCTTTGTCTAGCCTTTCTCGTGGGTGGTCCTCGTTGGGGAAGAACCAAAAAGGGAGAGTGGGTTGGTCGATCGCCAAAGTGGGAGGCTATGGGTGTCATTCTTGTCATATGGATGATTGTTAGAAGTCATTTTTTCGCTTTGCCACATGTCGAACTCCGATTAGGCTTATTTATTGACTTGGGTTCAAAGTTTGAGAAGTCGAGTCTGCTAATCACTTCACCATGGTGATGACAAAAACTAGCAATGCGTTTAAGCGAATTCAACGACTTTGCAAAAATAAAATATGAACGTGATTCTAAAATATGAATGTGATTCTTCAAATAATTTGTTTTAGGATAAATTATACAGACACCCTATCTTTTGGGAAAACTAGATTCGCTACACCCTATTTTGGGAAAATGATACTCTACTCCTAAATTTGCAAAATAATTAACACTCTGCCCCTTTTTTTTCCCTTTTTAAAGGAATATTCTCCACTTAAATTTAAAATAATTGAAATATAATTTTTCTTTTTATCTCTAGTTAGTTAGGCATTAGTTAAAAAATAAATAAATAAATAAACAAAAAAATGGAGCTGAACGTTAATTATTTTGCAAATTTGGGAGCAGAGTGTCATTTCCTCAAAATAGAGTCTAACAAGCCTAGTTTTCCAAAAAAAAAAAAAGTCAATCAATGTAATTCACCCTTTATTTTAATGAGAACATATGAATATGAAAAGTAAAAGTAGAAAAATTAAAAGAGAAACAATGAAGGAGAAATTAATATTCTTATTTATGCATTCAAAAAATAAAATGGGTGGGTTTATGTATCTACTGAATGAGTTTTTCTAAACTTAGAGATTTTTTTTTTCTTCTAAGATTTTTTTTTTTTGGCTGAAATGTTGTTGTTTTTTACATAGCACTTGGGCTGGCCTGTATAGTGTTTGATTAGGCCATGGAAATAACCTCAAGAATAGACTATATTCACTAATCTATAACACAGATTAATCTTGTGCAATGCACCAAACTTGGAAAATACAATAAATCAAGTTTTTTTGCCAAAATAAAAGGCATGATTAAATAAAGTAAGCATGACTGACTTCCTCTAAAGGGAAAATCTGTCTCGATAGTTGTTGGATTCAAGGACCCCTAAAAATATTCACTTATTGTTGGCTTTATTAAAGGCGTTGTGTGTCTATCAACTCCTCTTATCTTGTAGATGTTTGAGTTTCTCTTGGGTGATCTAAGATTTGCGCATCATTTTTTATCAAGAGGTTGTGGACTGGCTTTTATTGGTTGGAGCTGTGTGTTGGGTAGTCATCTCCATCTAGCAAATACAAGGATCCTTCAAATAACAACCAAGTTTTATACACTCACTTGTTTAAGGCTTCATGATGGCTCATAGCTGCTCCAAGTTCATACGTGAACTTTATTGAGCCTAACATCAGTTGAGGAAAAAATTTCATACCCTCAAGTCACCCTTCCTACATGGGCTTGTTAAATTGTATGGATTGTGTGAGCAAGGTAGAAAAATGGGAGCCCAAGCTTGGGCTTGGCCGAAATTCTTTTAAACTACACGGGCCTTGAGTGTTTAGGCTTGCGAAAAATCAGCCTCGAACAATGATTAATAGTGTGGTAGCCGTGGATGGTCACCGATCGAGAAAGAAACAAAGCCCTGGAGGCAAGTTCTGGGTCTCAGAGAACAAAGGAGTCTGAGGAGAAAGTAGAAAAAAGAATCGGTCGGTAATAGAGAGGTATGGATCTCGGTAAAGTAGAAAAAGAATTTAGCAAAAAAAAGAAAAAGAAAAATGATATTAAAAGAATAAAAACTATTAAAATACAAATAGATAAACAAAATAGAGAGTTTAATGTAGTTTTATTTGAATAGTAAGTTAGCTAAAATTTAAAAAAAAAAAAAAAAAGTAAGTAAGTATGATAGTAATAATTAGACTAACATTATCTAGAGGTTGATGCAAATGTTCTTAGCCTTAACACTTCAGTCACTAAAATTTAGAAATGAACAATACCTCACCCCATGGAGTGACATATTGTTCATCACCATCCTATTTTTTATCCTTTGTTATTTAGAAAGCAGGTCAATCTCTCTCTCTCTCTCTCTCTCTCTCTCTCTCTCTCTCTCTCTCTCTCTCTCTCAAACGCCAATGATGATGTTTGAAAATCAGTGGGCTCGTACACACTTCGATTGAAAGTTGGAAGGCCTGTTGATAAGTCATGAAATATGACTTATTTACATGCATTTTAGAGAGATTCTACTGGAATTGTGTTGCATTACATGTCTAATTACACTTAAATGGATGTTAGTTGTTCAATTCATTGAATTACATGACTTAAGCATTTAAGTGTATTAATTTGATCCTTTAAATGTTAATTTGGGCTATGTTTGATTGTAGATACAAGCTGGATCAGATTGGAGTAGATAGCACAAGCTGGAAGGAGCAGAAAAGAAGAAAGGAGTAATAAAGCAAAATTCAGCCGACTAGACTAGGACATCCAAGCGACTGGATGGAGCTCCAAGTGACTGCACCTTTAAGTGGGAACTCCAGAATTCAAATCAAGAAGAATCTAGGCGACTAGATTAATTGTCCAGAATCAGGCAGAAACTCCAGACCTCGAGAATCCAGGCGACTGAATTGGATCCAGTTGACTGGATTAATTAATCCAAATTAGGCAAAAACTCCAGATTTCGAGAATCCAGGTGACTGGATTCGCACGAATTCAGTTTTAAAGAAAGCCCATTTGTGTTTTAAAGCACTCTGAACTCAAGACCCGTTAGACCCAATTTGTTTAGGCTTTGAAGTTCGAATTAGAGAAGAGGATTAGGGTTTAGATTAGACGTTAGAAATTACACTTAGACAGACTTACTCTCTCTCTCTCCCAAGCTTAGGTTTTCACTTATATGGCCGCCTAAGCCCCTTGCTAGGACTAAGAGCTATGTTTTTGTATAACGGTATGAGTACTTTTTAGTCTCTTTGATGTTTAATGTTAAATTACATTTGATTGTTATTTTATTGATGCCTATTTATATATGTTTTATTCCGTAATTTCTATAAGTTTAATCATGTTTTTCTTATGATTAAGGGGGAATATTGCATGGTTTTAATTAGGTATCGTGATTTATAAAATTGAAAGGTTTTTCTAAATATTACTCTAGCCACTTTATTTTCTCCGGTTATATAGTGTTCTTGAGTTCTCTTAGTTCAACCATGTCAAAAGCTTTTTAAAAGGAAAATAATCAACTGTATACTGTTATTAGAACAACAAGGTTTTTTAACCGGGATTATAAGGGAATCATACCAGTATAGAGAAACACCCCGAAACCCTAGTGCCTTTTACTCATATATTTTTTACAAAATTTCCATAAACCAAATCCATTTTACCCTTCTAAATATTCATTTACATTGTCTTTTGAAAACACAATTCACAAAGGATCAACAACTTCTTACATGTACTACAAGGTACCGCTTATTACTGAGCAACATCACTTGCGTTCACAAATAATAAGTTAACGAAGACACCAAAAAGAATCCGGTGTAGGTGTCTCCGATGCTAAAGTCAGTGACTTAATCAAAAAGTGAATAAATTTTACATAGAGCATATAGAGAATGAATAATAATAAGATTATGCATACTATCTGAGGGTGAAAGAAGGTCCCTTTTATAAGGTTTTTATCATTAATGACCGTTTGATTGAAATGAATGCCGGCCTTGATTCTTACTTATAATTAATGGGACGTTATAACAGATTGCCATAATTATAACACCTGGGTTTTGAATGAGGATGGCTGGCATAATGTATCCCGTGATTGTTGCGTTTTTAATGAGATGATTTGGATGATCGTCCATATGAGGTTCATTGAACGATCTTACACGGAGTGTTTAGACGAATGATGATCGTCTTTGTTACTTGTCGGTTGCGGGGTATTTTAGTATCATCAGATGCCCCCTTAATTCCTAAATCGGACTAGGACTTCTTAAGGAATTTAATGTGGTGGAGGGTATGAGCGTAATTTCGCTTTGCTTTTCTTGTTACTGATGCGGGAAGTGATGAGACGCGACCGTTGGCGGTAATTTTTTGCCACATGTCATGATTTTAGCAGTCGGATCCCAATCGACGTGTCAGTTCGTCTGGTACGAGGGTTTTGAAAAGTTTTGAACTATCAAAACCGGTATTCTTTCTTGTTTTTCACATTGTTCAACCTTGGGTGTTTTTGCTCTGGCGATTTTTCTCTTCCTCACGTTCCTTGCACTAGGATTTTTTCCGGTGAGTATTTCTACATCTTAGTTTGATTTTCAAGTTCTTTTTAGCACTGGATTCTCTAAGTGTACCGTTTAGGATCTTTTTTATGGGTGTGTGTTGGTTCGCCGAGAGTAATCTAGGGTCTCCTCCTCTTGGTGATTATCTTCCTTCTTCTAGTGTGCTCCACCGCTTATCAGCGAAGCTCTACTCTCTTTCTTTCTTGCGATAAGCACTTGGGGTGTAATAAGGTGTTCTATGGCGACCAACGAGGCTGATTGGCCGGTGGTGTTGTCTAAGGAATTACCTGAGGGTTTGTCCTCGTCAGGGAGGGAAAATGAGGAAATGTCGTCCGAAGTAACTACCTCGACTCGAGTGCTGTCTAGACCATCTAAGGTGTATAAACATTGGTCGGTTTATTCGTACTTTTCTCACTTTAATGACGAGTCTTTGAAGAGGATTAGGTATAGATACCAAATTCCTGGGGACGTCGTTCTTAGGATACCTAATCCAGATAAGCAGGTGTGTTCACATGTTGAAGACGTCCCTTTTTATGAATCGACGATGACGGCTAGTCTTTGTTTTCCCGTCCAACCATTTATTAGGGAGTTGTTAGATTTTCTCTCTTTAGCACCGGGCTAGGTTGCTCTGAATGGGTGGAGAGTGATCATTTCCTCTATGGTGATGTAGAGAGAAAGTAGTAATGGTCTGGATGACATCACCGTAGAAGAATTTCTTTACTGTTTTGAGCCAAGTCAGATAGCTGCTTCTTCAGGCTTCTAGACTTTTAGGAATAAGGACAACTCTGTGAAGTTGGTAGAGGGGTTACCATCGTCCAATCGTGGTTGTAAGGATGGATATTTTTTTGTTTGTGGGGATAATTGGGAAAAGCTCCCTGAAGAAGGTGAAGACTACATCCGAATTCGAAGGACGTGGGGAACTCCTTCATCATCTGTGTGTGTGTTACTCTCTCTTTTTGTTTTTTTTTTTTTTTTTTTTTTTGTGTGTGTTTTGACGAATTTTGTTTTCGTACAGCTTTAGCTCGTCCAGCACTTTCCCAAGTTTGGAGAGATCGTGTTTTGAGAGCTCATCATCTTTCCAATCGTCATTATACGAACTACATCCAACCAGATTTGTTGTTTCGCCATTCCTTTGGTCCTGAACCTAGTGCAATCGTCCTTACTCTTATCCAGGCCAATGAAAAAAGTGAGTGTTCTCCTTTTCTTGTCTTCGATCTAATTGCCGTTTCATTATTTCTTATTTTGGTTCTCTCTTTGCCCAGGGCTAGCCACCATGAAAATCAACAAGAACAAACTGAAGAATATGGTGGAGAAAGGAGCGCCAGTAATGATGACTGGTTTGAAAAGGAAGAAGGTCGACGAAGGTCAATCATCTGTTCCTCCTGAGCAAAGCGGTCTTTCTTTGAAGAAGGCGTGAGTCGCTCAATTGCCCCCACCCATTCTTCAGACTCCCCTGGTTTTTCAGATCTCTGATGAGGAGATAGCTGTGGTGTAGGCCACTGATGGGGGGGCGACCATATTCCAGAGCCATGGTCTAACGGTAAGAAGAGCTAAGGCTGTGATCACCGAGCCCTTCGAGGAGTATGCTAATGCTCAGACGGAAAATATTTCCAAGATGATAGTCCATTCTCTCATGCGGGTAAGTTTAGTTTGTATTTGTTGGACGAAAAGTCACTTGTTTTAGAATTTTATATATGTATATTTCATCTTATTCTAGTCTCTGAACGAGGCGATGGTGATTAGTCGTCGTTGTCTTACCCTAGAAGATGACCTCATTCGTTTGAAGGGGAGACTAGCAGAATCAGAGGCTTCTCAGAAAAACTTGAACCAAGCGATCTTCGAGCTGGGTAAGGAGAAGAAGGATGCGTTCGAGGAGCTGGAGAGGATCAAGGTCGACTTGGCTACTAAGGACGGGGATGTCAAAGCTGTCGTGGATGCTCGTGATGAGGCTGTGAAGGAGATGAAGCATCTGATGGGTTAGGTCGAAGGTGGTAGGGTGGCGACGATATCGAATTACCAGGCTTCTGAAGCTTTTGAGGACAACAACCTCCAGTTCTTCTACTCCGGTTTTGAAGCTTTCAGAAAGCAGGCTAAGGAAAGGTACCTAAAGTTGGACTTTTCTGTGTTCCAGTCGTATGACAATACTATATCCTTCAATGACGTTGGCCGTAGGAAGGGTGGTGATGGCGATCAGGCAGACGATGCTACTTCCTAACTGATTTAGTTGGTTTAATGGGGCTTGTGTTTTGGCCCCCTTATTTTTGTCGTACAAACAATTAAGGTCGATGTTTTAGACCTTTTTAATTTTGTGGTCTTTTGAACAGTTTTTTGAGATCTGTATGGATTACTTTATTTGTTATATTTTCTTACTTTTACCTTTATCTTTAAACTTTATTTAGGATAATTTCCTAATTTTGGAAGGGGATGATTTCCAAGTCAAATTTGTTGGACGACTTGTCCTTTTTTGGCTAGAAGATCATGTCTTCGTGATGCAGCTTGTTTTAGGATGACTTTTTAGCTAAAAGGATCATGTTCGACGATTTAGTTTAATCTAAAAGTGAATTTTTGTTAAAAGATCGTATTTGGACGATGCAATTTAACTTAGGATTTTTTTTAGTTTAAAAGATCGTGTTAGACGATTTAGTTTAATCTAAGAGTTTCAGTTAAAAGATCATGTTTGGGCGATGCAATTTAACTTAGAATATTTTTAGTTTAAAAGATCGTGTTGGATGATTCAGTTTAATCTAAAAGTGTGTTTCAGTTAAAAGTTCGTGTTTGGACGATGCAGTTTAACTTAGAATATTTAGAGTCGACACCAGATTTACCGTGGTTCGGCAATAGTGCCTATGTTTACCTATTTTTTCTTTTATTGCAAATGCTCTTGTTTACAGATACAATTTGGCCTAGAGGTAATATTTTTTGAGATGCTCAATGTTCCATGGATGAGGAAGTCACCTCCCGTCCATTGCTTCTAAGTGATATGTGAATCGTCGATGAACTTCAACGACTCTATATGGTCCTTCCCAGTTTGGACCCAATTTTCCTTGGGTGGGGTCTTTGGTGGCTAGTGTGATCTTTTGTAGTACGAGATCTCCAATTTTGAACTATCTTGGTTTGACTTTTTTGTTGTGATGTCAAGCCATATTCTCCTGGTATCTTTCCATTCTTGCTTCTGCCTTTTCGCGAACTTCATCAACTAAATCAAGGTTGAGACGGATTTGTCCTTCATTTTGCCAATTGTCATACGCTGATGTTCGGAAGGTCGTTAGTCCTATTTCGATGAGGACGACCGCTTCAGTTCCGAATGTCATTCGAAATGGTATGTCTCTTGTGGGTATTCTTACCATCATTCTATAAGCCCATAGGACGCTTAGGAGTTCTTCTGGCCATAACCCATTTGCCCCCTCAAGTCGAGTTTTGATGAGTTTGAGCAACGACTGATTTGTTACCTCAACTTGTCCATTGGCTTGTGGATGGCCAGGAGATGAGTAGTGGTTGTGGATGCCTAATTCTTGGGAGAATTGGCTGAACCTTGGATTGTCGAACTGCTTAACATTATTGCAGATGAGAACTCGTGGAATGTCGAATCGACATATTACTGTCTTCCAAACGAAGTTTTGGATGTTCTTCTCAGTTATTATGGCTAATGGCTCTGCTTCTACCCATTTGGTGAAATAGTCGATCGCGATTACTAGGAATTTCAACTAGCGTTTTCCAGTCGGGAAGGGCCCCATAATGTCAAGTCCTCATTATGCAAACGGCCAAGGTGCTGTCATAGGTGTTAGTTCTTCTGATGGGGAGTGGAGTAGGTTAGCAAAGCGCTGGCACTTGTCACAATGTCAGACGAATACATTGGCATCTGTTTGTATGGACGACCAATAATAACCTGCTTTGATGATCTTCTTAGATAATGAAAGAGCTCCTGAGTGATTTCCGCATACCCCTTTCATGTATTTCTTTAAGGACATATTCTGTTTCTGCCGGTGCAAGGCATTGTAGGTAAGGAAGAGAGAAACCCCTCTTGTATAATGTGCCTTGCAGAATAATGAATCGTGATGCGTGTACCTTTAGTCGTCTTGCTTCATGTCGGTCACTTGGTAGGGTTCCTCATTGTAGATAAGAGGTTATAGGCGTCATCCAAGAAGTCTCTGTGTTGACAGGGTTTGCTTTGATTGCTTGTGTCATAACCCCATTTTTACCCACGGGATTTTCTCGGGCGTCGGCATGCAAAATGAGGCAGCCCGAACCAAGGCGGCCTGATCTGACGAAGGCTTATCACACCAAATAACCTCAGAACATGGCTCGGGACACATTTCCCAAAAACCGGGGAGCTTTGACCAAGTGTTGACCAAGTGTTGACCAAGGTTGACCAAGTGTTGACCAAGGTTCGACCAAGCCGTTCCCGATCTGAATAGGGTCCACCGTGCCCAGAAACCCTCAAAAGGTGGTCCGGGATACATTTCCTAGAGTTTGGAGAGCTTTGATCAAATTTGACCAAGTTTGACCAAGGTTTGACCGGATCGTTGACCAGACCAAAAGCTGAATTGAACTGACCGCTCCTTGACCATTCTAAAGAGCATGATGAGAGCTTCAATTCGACACTTTACGGGCCAAAAACGGACGAGAAACGAGGGAGTTATGGTCAAAACTGTGAAAAAATGGTCCAACACTTAGCCAAATTTTGCTAAGTGTTGTTGACAAAACAGCCTATTTGGGAGGCAACGTTCGCACGTAGATTCTCTCTGACACGCTGCAACTTGGTCTGCGAGCCGAGACCTTTGAGCAAGAGGGTCACTTCAGCTACAACGTGCAACTTCCGGATCGTCAAGAGCTCCTCCGGTCGAGCCGGAATCTCAATCAGAAGATGACCCCTTGGCGTAAGGAACATTCCAACGGCCTCCGTTCACAGGATCATATCTTGCGAACCCAAGCTCGCCTCTGCGCGAGGGCCTATACCTTTGGAAAATAGGTAGCACAAGCTTTCCGACGATACCAAGATCGTCGAGATCCGATACCGGGAGCTACGTCTACCACGCACGTGAAAACAGGCCGACGAAATAAGGCTGTGCTGAAAATTCCGGACCTTTCCCACCGACGTTGCCGCGCTTGCGCGCAGAGTCTTCCTGACTCGCAACAAGTTGATCCGCAAGCCCGGGCACGTTGGAGACACATTCATGCACAACGTGGAACTCTCGGATCGCCAAAATTTTCCCGGGTCTAGCCGGAATCCTGATCGGAAAACTGTCCTCAAACGGACCAAAAACACTCCGGCGGCCCCTGGTCGCGGAACCATATCTCGCGAACCCAAGCTCGGATTCCCACGAATCTGGAACCTTGCAAAAGTAGGCAGCGCAAGCTTTCCGACGGTACCAAGAACGTCGAAATCCGACATCGGGAGCTAGGTCAAATACGCGCGCGAACTGGGACAAGATTTAAGAAAAAACGCGCTGGGAATAAAACGCGTTTTTCCTCCCGGACAGCCGCCTTCGCGCGCAGAGTCTTTCCGACTCGCTGCAAGTTGACCCGCGAGCCCGGGTGCGTTGGAAAGATGACGACTCCGGCTACGACGTGCAACTCTCGGTTCGCCGGTAGCATCCCCCATTCGACCGGAATCTTCGCCGGAAAAACACACAAAAACAGCTCCGGCACTCCGACTTCCGGGAGCCATAACTCTCTCGTCCGAACTCCGATTCGTGCAAAATTTATACCGTTGGAAAGTAGACGTCGAGAGATTTCCGAAGATATGCTGCATGACCCATTTTGAGCACCAGAAGGCCTCCAAAACTGCCCTCGAAAATCGGGTCAGAAAAGGGTACGCGCACGAAAACCGAGGAGGATTTGGTGGGGGGCTGGCGTGGAGGATAAGACTGCCACGTGGCAGCTGTACGAACTCGCGCGGGACCATACCGCGCGGCGCGTGATGGACCCGCGCGAGGCGTGCACGCCTTTCTATAAAAGCAGCCTCCCCCCCTCACTTCAGCATAATTTTTGCTCGGGCACTAGGCCTTCTTGAGTGTAGAATAGGTAGAAAATAGGGGTTTTAGGGGTTTTAGGAAGGGTTTTTGGGTAGTCTTAGAGTGAGAGACTCCTCTCTAGGTACTCTCTCTCTCTAAGCTCTTTCTCTCTCCTCTTCTCTCTCTTTTTTTTCCTTTTCTTAGTGGAGGTGACTAGTGATGATCCCTAAAATGGGAAGGGATTCACAAGGATCCACTTATATTTATGCTTTTTAGTTCATTTATGTTCTATTTTATGCTTTTTTAGTTCATGTATGTTCTATTTATGCTCTCCTAGTTCATTTATTGTCTTGTTATTGCTTTATCTATATGCTTTTAGTTATTTATTGTCTCTATTTGTAGATCTAAGTATATTTATCGCTTTATTTACATTTACTACGTACTTGTGAATATATATATTTGTTGTGATTATCCCCTCCCCGTGTGTTTTAGTACGGCAAAACCCGAGTGGCTTTGGCGGAGTGCGTAAGCCCTCTTTGAGGCCGTAACAACCATGTTAGCCCACGAGGTGCTTGACCCGAAAAATACACTTCCCCATGTCTAAATAATGTCATTTATCGCTTTATTTACATTTACTACGTATTTGTGAATATTTGTTGTGATTATCCCCTCCCCGTGTGTTTTAGTACGGCAAAACCCGAGTGGCTTTGGCGGAGTGCGTAAGCCCTCTTTGAGGCCGTAACAACCATGTTAGCCCACGAGGTGCTTGACCCGAAAAATACACTTCCCCATGTATAAATAATGTCATTTATCGCTTTATTTACATTTACTACGTATTTGTGAATATTTGTTGTGATTATCCCCTCCCCGTGTGTTTTAGTACGGCAAAACCCGAGTGGCTTTGGCGGAGTGCGTAAGCCCTCTTTGAGGCCGTAACAACCATGTTAGCCCACGAGGTACTTGACCCGAAAAATACACTTCCCCATGTCTAAATAATGTCATTTATCGCTTTATTTACATTTACTACGTATTATGTGAATATTTGTTGTGATTATCCCCTCCCCGTGTGTTTTAGTACGGCCCTTTCCCAAAACCCGAGTGGCTTTGGCGGAGTGCGTAAGCCCTCTATGAGGCCGTAACAACCATGTTAGCCCACGAGGTACTTGACCCGAAAAACACTCCCCCAATGTCTAAATAATGTCATTTACCGCTTTACTACGTTGTGATTATTATTTTCTCCTCCGTTTTCTTTGTGATTTGGGCGTGATGATCCCGATTGGTCGTGATGGACTATGTGAGACCTCAATGAGGCATTAACCATCACGTAATTCCATAGGGTATTGGACCCACGAAAATCCTTCGTTTTAAAACCCGTTATTTTCGTCATTCACGATATTGTTATGATTATTGTCCATTTTTCCATTTCGATTTGGGCATGAAAATGCCGAACGGTATTGGTGGTTTTAGGTAAATCTTTCAAATAGTACTAAAACCTCCATGTAAATCCATGAGGCGTTGGACCCATAAGATTTCCAATGCATTTTTAAAACGATTTTTACCATATAAGTCCTATTCGGCTTCGCGGGTTTAGGTAAATCTTTCAAATAGTACTAAACCCCCGTGTAAGCCCGAAAAGGCATTGAAACCCATTTTTAAAACGATTTTTCTCATTTAAGTCCTATTCGGCTTCGGGTTTAGGTAAAACTTTCAAATAGTACTAAACCCCCGTGTAAGCCCGAAAAGGCGTTGAAAGCCCATTTGCAAAACGATTTTTCTCATTTAAGTCCTATTCGGCTTCGAAGAATGGATAAGTCTTTCAAATAGCACTGTTCCTTCGTATAAGCCCGAAAGGCATTGATTTTCTTATTTTATTCATGTAAACCCTAAGGTGGTGTCGAGATTCGAATAAGCCTTTCAAATAGCATCGAATCCCGACCCCACGAGGTCTTGACCCTTTCCCTAAAAATTCTCATAAATTACATTCCGATTAAGTGTTGTATTTATGTCATTTCATATTCATTTTTAAAACGATTTTTACCATATAAGTCCTATTCGGCTTCGCGGGTTTAGGTAAATCTTTCAAATAGTACTAAACCCCCGTGTAAGCCCGAAAAGGCATTGAAACCCATTTTTAAAACGTTTTTCTCATTTAAGTCCTATTCGGCTTCGCGGGTTTAGGTAAATCTTTCAAATAGTACTAAACCCCCGTGTAAGCCCGAAAAGGCATTGAAACCCATTTTTAAAATGATTTTTCTCATTTAAGTCCTATTCGGCTTCGCGGGTTTAGGTAAATCTTTCAAATAGTACTAAACCCCCGTGTAAGCCCGAAAAGGCATTGAAACCCATTTTTAAAACGATTTTTCTCATTTAAGTCCTATTCGGCTTCGTGGGTTTAGGTAAAACTTTCAAATAGTACTAAACCCCCGTGTAAGCCCGAAAAGGCGTTGAAAGCCCATTTGCAAAACGATTTTTCTCATTTAAGTCCTATTCGGCTTCGAAGGATGGATAAGTCTTTCAAATAGCACTGTTCCTTCGTATAAGCCCGAAAGGCATTGATTTTCTTATTTTATTCATGTAAACCCTAAGGTGGTGTCGAGATTCGAATAAGCCTTTCAAATAGCATCGAATCCCGACCCCACGAGGTCTTGACCCTTTCCCTAAAAATTCTCATAAATTACATTCCGATTAAGTGTTGTATTTATGTCATTTCATATTTATGATTGATGTGCTGCTAACATGTCATGATCATCCCATATTCTGTCATACTTGTGATTTATGTGCTGCGAACATGCCGTGATTACTTGTTTGAACATTTTACTGGCTTTCATACTCTTTCTTGTAATTTGTGTGTTGTGAATATGCCGTGATTACTTGCTTGATTGTTTATCGCTTTGATATAAAAATGTGATTAAAATACACTTTGCCATGAAAACTTTAAAAAGAGTAAACATGGTAATGTGGGCGTTAGAAACGAAGTTGGTGCAACCCAAGGGCTACGGCTCGCCCTGGCTTTTGGACACCATGGTATGAGTCCTTTACACGGGGGCGTGGCTGGTACGTGCTTTCGTGTAAGGGATTCTACACGTTCTAACTCCCATAGGATCATGGTCTAAAATTCCCCAAAGTGTGAATTAATCATCCCAAAACCCCGCCATTTGACGGACCGCTTTACTCTTGGAAATCAAGGGTAAAGAGATCCCGAATATGGCACCAAAAACATTAATTGTTTGTCCCGGCACTAGGTGTTAGGATTTCAAGTACATCCTACCACCGAAATGCCCGGAAACTTAAAAAATACAAAGATAAAGGGATGGTGAAATAAAGAGTCTAATCAAAACCGAACGAAGTCACATTACGTTTGCCATTTTTGGTATATCGTATGACGGAAATCGGGACATTTGTACATAATTAAAACCAACAACTTAGGCTTAGCAAATAAAAGAGAACATTAGAAAGGAGGTAACCGTTTTCTTAAACGGATGTCGTGGGGTGCCTAACACCTTCCCCACGCATAAGCAAACCCCCGAACCCATCTCTGGTTCAAGACCATTTAGTTTTAGATGTCTAAATAAGATAAAATCTATTAGACATAGGTGCCCAATCACACCTTAAAATTTCCCATGATTGGTGGCGACTCCAAATTTGCGCTCATACGCACACATGCACATAGGTTCCCACACACACACAACTCATATCTCGAAACGGAAAAGAGATAGAGATCACACACAACACTTGCCAAATGGGGGTCGGTATCTAGGAAAAACAAATAAAAAAGGATAGCAGATTTTTCTGCCAGTGTCGATAGCTTGTATGATTGTTGGATGACTTCAAACTCCTCCTTCCATTCGTCCACTGAGGCTGACCTAGCTAGTTGATCTGCAGTTGTGTTCTGTTCTCGTGGTATACGAGTGAGTTTTACTTCTTGGAATCGGCTAATTTGATGTTGGACGAGGTTGAGATATCGCTACATTCTTTCTTTTTTAGACTCATAGTCCCCGTTGACTTGTCCCACAATGAGTTGAGAATCACTATGGGCGTCTAACTTGGTTGCCCCTAGTGTTTTAGCTAACCTTAGTCCAGTCAGTAGGGCTTCATATTCCGCTTTGTTGTTTGTGGTTGTATATTGTAGGCGTATGGCTCGTTTGATGACGTCACCCTCAAGTGATTTCAATATTACACCCACTCCTCCTACGTGCTTTATTGATGACCCATCTGTATGGATCGTCCATCGTGATACTTGCTGTTCTTCTTCTTTGGGTTCATCTTCCTTGACGGTGAATTCAGCTACGAAATCAACCAGTGCTTGTGCTTTGATTGCTGTTCGAGGTCGATAGTTAATGTCAAATTCGCTAAGCTCGATCGACCATTGTATGAGTCATCCAACTGCATCTGGTTTGCTCATTGTCTTTCGTAGTGGGTGGTTTGTGAGAACCATTATGGTGTGAGCTTGGAAGTATGGCCGAAGTTTTCTCGTCACTGTTATAAGTGCAAAGGCCAATTTTTCCATGGGTGGATACCGTTCTTCTACTCCCTTGAGTGCTTGGCTTGTATAATAGACGAGTAACTGTCGTCTATCTTCCTCTCGTATAAGAGTTGAACTGACGGCCGTTAGTGAAACGACTAGGTATAAGTAGAGTTCTTCACCTTGTTTAGAGGGGCTAAGCAACGGGGGAGTTGCTAAGTAAACCTTGAGTTCTTCGAAGGCTTGTTGGCATTTGTCCGTCCACTCGAAGGCTTTCTTTAAGATTTTAAAGAAAAGTATGCATTTGTCAGTCGATCGAGAAACGAAGTGATTAAGCATTGCAACTTTTCCTATTAGCCCTTGTGTTTCTTTGATGGTTTTTGGGGGCTGCATGTCCATGATTGCTTTGATCTTGTTTGGATTGGCTTCCATTCCTCTCTGTGAAACCATAAAACCAAGAAACTTACTAGAGTAAACACCAAAGGCACACTTACTTGGATTTAGCTTCATTCGGTAATTCCGGAGTGTTTTGAACGTCTCTTCCAAGGCATCCAAATGACCTCCTTTTTTCTTGGACTGTACCAGCATGTGGTCAAGGTAGACTTCGACGTTTCTACCTATCTAGTCATGGAACATTCGATTCATGAGTCGTTGGTAAGTAGCTCCTGCATTTTTTAACCCGAATGGCATAACCTTGTAGTAGAAAAGTCCTGTGCTTGTGATGAAAGATGTCTTCTCTTGGTCGTTCTCATCCATCACTATCTAGTTATACCATGAAAATGCATCCATAAAAGTCAGTAATTTATGGCCAGCTGTCGAATCGACTAGCTGGTTTATTCTTGGCAAGAGGAAGCTGTCTTTGGGGCAGGCTTTGTTGAGGTCGGTAAAGTCGACGCACATTCACCATTTCCCGTTGGTTTTTTTAACCATGACTACGTTCGCCAACCATTCAGGGTAGAAGACTTCCCTGATGAAGTTTGCAGCCAAGAGCATGTCTACTTCTTCCATGATGGCATCGTTTCTTTTAGGAGCAAAGATTCTCCGTTTCTATTTTATTAGATGAAGATAAGGATCAACATTCAACTTATGAGAAATAATTAAAGGATCGATACCTGGCATGTCTTCGTGGCACCATGCGAAAATATCTTTGTTGTCTTTTAGGAATTGAATTATTGACTCTTTCACTTGTGGAGGTAGGTTAGCTCTGATTTTGGTTTGTCTTTTCAGGGTGGTCTTCTTCCAAGCTGACAGTGTTCAATTCTTCAGATGGCCCAACCAAGGTTTTTCGTTCCTCGATCGTCATTGTCTGTTTCTGTCCTTCTGTCCCTAGTGAGGCGAGATAGCATTCTCTGGCCGCCACCTAGTCTCCTCTAACTTCTCCTATTCCTTGTTTAGTTGGGAACTTGATGAGTATATGGTAAGTAGAGGTTACTGCTCGTAGTCTGTTGAGCATCGATCCTCCAATGATAACATTATATGCCGATGGGCAGTCGACAACGAGGAAGTCTACTGTTTTGGAGACTTGCTTTGGATATGTGCCAACTGTGATAGATAATGTGACGATACCAATGGGACAGACTTTGTCGCTTGTGAATCCTACAAGTGGTTCTTCCATGGCTCGCAATTTTCCTTTATCAAGCTTCATTTGTGGGTATGCCGGTAGGTACAATATGTTTGTTGAACTATCGTTGTCCAACATTACTTGTCTGGTTGTGAAACCAACGATATTCATGGTTATGACGAGGGCATCATCGTGAGGTTGATGAGTTCCTCTAGCGTCTTCTTCGCTGAAGAAGATTACTTAATCTTCTAGACGAATATTCTTAGATGATCGTTGGACGACTAGGATGTTATGTACTTGACGTGCATAGGCTTTTCTCGAAGCGCGCGATGTTCTTCCTGATGCAAAGCCTCCTATGATGGTCCTGATCTCTCCAACGGGCCCGGGCCTACGATTCTCGGTCTGTTCTTTTGGCCCTTGAACCTTTGGCGGACGAGTATTTGGTGGAAGACCAACATACTTTTGTAATTTTCCTTGTCGAATGAGTGTTTCTACCTGTTCTTTCAACGCCATGCAATTTTCGGTGAGATGGCCATGATCTCTGTGAAATCGGCAATACAAGTTTTTCACTCGACTGTCCATATCTGAACGTATCTTTCCCGGCCATCTAATGGAGGAGTCGTCCTGGATCTACATGAGGAGCTGATTGATGCGCGTGTTCAATGGCGTGAAACTATTGAATTTTCCGCCTGGGGCGATCGTCCTCTTCAGATTCGACGTCTTAGAGAACTTAGGAACTTTCTGTTTAATTGGTTCTTGCTTACAATCGTCGACGTCTTTTCGTCTTTTGGGAGGTGGATCGTCTTGAGACTCTATGGCATCTTTGGCATTTATGTGTTTCTGGGCTTCGTACATGAGCTTGGATAAGGTTTCGGGTGGATCTTTGCAAAGATCATAAAGGAAGTCTCCTTTTCGAAGTCCTGCCATGAATGCAGTTAGAGTGACGTCTTCTTTTGGACGATCAATTTGTAAGGCCTCCTTGTTGAAATGATGCACATTCCATTTGTTTGACGTTGAGCAGATGAGTGGGAGGACATCCTCTTTGTTGACCGCTAATGAAGTGATCGATGAATGCTTGGCTCAACTGGAAGAATGAGCTGATTGATTCTGTTTCGAGTTTGTTAAACCAAACCCTTAGTGGTCCTTTCAAGGCCATTGGGAAGGCCCTACACATTATCTCTTCAAGTACGACCTGTAATTGCATGATAGTTTTGAATGCTTCCAAGTAATCAAACGGGTCTTTTGTTCCTTCCAAACTTTCGAGCTAGGGCACCTTAAACCTAGTTGGAAGTGGAAAGTTTACAATCCTGGGGATGAAGGGTGAATCTGCTCAATGTACCAGGTTGTCTAAATTGTGAGCAGCCTTTGCTTTCAAGTTGTTCTTTATGTCCCCCATCTATTTCTTCATCTCATGCAATTCCTCTTCGAACGTTCGGTTTTATCGTCGGGTCCTCTAGACAACCAGACCAAATGGTCAGGTCTTTTGGACGATCGAACTGACCTGGCGGGTCTATGTCGGCTACGATGAGTGGAGCTTCCTGCGCTTTCCTCCCGGTGTCTGCGAGAGGAAAGGGTTTTCTGGGCGTCCTCACCTTCCAGATTCCGGTGGACCGTCCATCGACTATCAATTTCTTGGTCCTCCCTCCTGCCTTCTCTTTGCGAAGGGGGTAGATTGTTATCGAGGGGTCATGGAGGAGTTGGTGGCTCATTTCTGAGTGTCTGCCATTATTCTTTGTTTTGGCGTGTTGTTTCTCGAGCAAGTTCTTGTATGCTAGTTGCAATGACTTGCATTTGCCTCTCGAGGGGGGTCAAGGGAGGATTAGTGCCGGTTCCTTCATTGTTGACTCCTTCCATAACTTCCACTGATTTGCGTAGAGCCCTTTTGTTCTAGGAATGACAATTGTGTATATTGCCTTGTTCCACAGACAGCGCCAACTAATGATGTCTGAAAATCAGTGGGCTCATACACAGTTCGATTGAAAGCTAGAAGGCCTACGTTCACAAATAATAAGTTAACGAAGACACCGGAGAGAATCCGGTGTAGGTTTCTTTGATGCTACAGTCAGTGACTTAATCAAAAAGTGAATAACTTTTACAGAAAGCATGTAGAGAATGAATAATAATAAGATTGTGTGTACCTTCTGAGGGTGAGAGGGGGTCCCTTTTATAAGGTTTTTAGCATTGCTAACTGTTTGATTGAAATGAAAGCCAACCTTGATTCTTACTTATAATTAATGGGACATTATAACGGATTGCCATAATTATAACGCCTGAGTTTTGAATGAGGATAGCTGGCATAACGTATCTTGTGATTGTAGCGTTTTTAATGAGATGATTTGGACAATTGTCCATATGAGGTTCATTGAACAATCTTACACGGAATGTCTAGACGAATGACGAACGTCTTTGTTACTTGTCGGTTGTGGGGTATTTTAGTATCATCAGCCAACAACCACGACGATAGTGATTTCTTCTCCTTTGGGTGGAGATTTCATCACCATTGATGGCCGATCTACACTATGGGTGGTGATTCTTCAACATTGGATGGAGATTTCTCCATTTCATATGTGACTTGCTTGGCAGCATAACTGACAGCTAGCTTTTTTTTTTTTTCTTTTTTTCTTTTTTTCTGCTTTATTTTTCTCTGTTTTTATTTAAAATGAAAATAAGCTATCTTTTATTACGTTGTCTCATCTTTCGGTAAATAAGTTATTGAAAAACAAACTAATATCAAACGGACAAATGTCAATTGTCAAAGTCTTTTTCAGTCTCTTTCAAATGCATGATTTGATACTTTTACAACTATTCAAGTACAAAGGTACAAAGAAATGTCTTACACACTCTTTAAGATTTTACTTCTTTTTCTTGGTTGAGGAATAAAAGAAAAAAATCTTAATTATAAAAATAAAGTGAGCTCATGGATAAGTCAACCATGGTTTGGTACTATGGGAAATGGGATCGGTTTGCCCCAACCCATGCCCCATGGAGCGTCCACATGGATTATCTGATAAACGAGAGTTTGAGTTTGAGTTTGAACTAAGATTATCTTGATAAGGGTTATCAAGATAAGTGGATGAGTAGTTAGTCAAAAGACTCCTCATTTTGCTGACTCTTTCAGCCATCTATTTTAAGTATATGTAACAATCACATAAAAAGACTACTGATAGGAAACTAATAGACACATAGATAGGGTTTATGAATGCTTCTCTCTCTAGCAAGCCATCTCTTCAAGGTCTCCATCTAAATTTCAATCACAATCCCAGCCCTAGCCCAGTCCAATTCACTAGCCCAACAATTCCAATTTAAAACCCAAAATCATCTAAACATAAAATCAAGGCCAGCAATTCCAATCAAACCCTAACCCAATTAATTCCAATTTCAATATCATCTAAACATAAAATTCCCAATTAATTCCAAATAAAAAAAAAAAAAAAAAAAAACACTCACTGTTTTCATCAAAAAAAAAAAAAAAAAAACACTGTGGACTGCCGTGCGTGACCCAGCCACCATCAGCCAACCCTCACCAGTGGAACGGTCATCTTCTCCTCCGCGCGGCGCGCCTCCGCCGGTCCGCCCGGAACCCCTTTAGTATGGTTTTCTCTCTCTTTCGCTCTTTGACTCTTTCATCTATGCCTCTGTGACTCACGCGGCCTAAGTGCCTGAAGCCACTCACAGACTGATGGACTACGGCCTCAGTGCGACATTGTCTCACCGGCCACCAGCTCTCCTTCTTTCTTTCTTCTCCGGTTCTCCCTTTCTTTCTTTCTCTCTCTTATTTTCTGATTCTCAGATTCTCTACAATTAGTCAATTAGCAATTTGTTTTTTTTATTCTTTTTTATTCATTTACTTATTTCACTGTTTCTTTTTTTGCTCTGTTTTTTTTTGTTTTTTTGCTCAGTACTTATTTCACTGTTTCAGAGCACTACAATTAGTCAATTAGCAATTTGTTCTTTTTTATTGTTTTACTTATTTCACTGTTTCAGTACACTATGTCACTGTGTCAGTCACTTTGGTTTATTTTAGACTATTAGTTACTTTTATATTTTAGACTTTTAGTATTTTATTCTTGAATGTGGTGTGGGTGGGTGGTGTACTGGTATATGTGTGCGTGTCAGCAGTGAATAATTTCATTATTTGTGGTCTTGTGGGGCACGTATTTGATAAGAAAAACATTTTATTTAAAAAATTATCTTTGTGGTTTGTAGATTAAAATGTCAAGCCAAACTCAATTAAAGAAGGCAAGAAATACCCTTTTTTCATACTATAGGAAAGAATCGAAAGATCAACTAACAAGTGAGACCAATTCATCATCAAATATTAATGTTCCGATTCCTGATGAGCCGCCTTCTTCTGAACCTCAAATAGTCGAATCCACACAAGTTGATATCTCTTATTTGGAACGTGACCTGGGATTACGTCTTCCAATATGGTCATATCCCAATAATGAACATGATAATGTTCGAAAAGCATATATCAAATTGAAAGCTTGTCAACCCAAGTTAGAGAACTATCCAGAAACACTTGGTAAAATTCAAAAACGTAGATTTAACTATTCTTGGTTCAAAGACTTTCCATGGCTTGAGTATTCAGAATCAAAAGATAAAGCATTTTGTTTTCCATGCTTTTTTTTTTACAAAAATCCACCAAGGTTTCCTAAATTTATTGTTGAAGGGTTTGATAATTGGAAAAAAGTTAAGGGAGATCAATGTGCATTTGCAAATCATGAAGGGGGTCCTTGTTCCTCACACAATAATGCTATGAACAATTTGGATAGCTTATCGGATCCATCTTTACATATTGATAAAAGGATGCAAGTGTAGGATTCAAAACTAGTTTTGCAGAATCAATTGCGACTCAAGACCATAATAGAATGTGTTAAGTGGCTAGCAATGCATGCATGTGCTTTTAGAGGTCATATGAATCTTCAGAGTCATCCAATCATGGAAATTTCGTTGAAATGTTGAAGTATACAGCTTCTATAAATGAAAGCATTGTTGAAGTTATTTTGGAAAATGCTCCAGGAAATGCCAAATATACGTCGCCGGACATTCAAAAGGAAATCTTGAATATTCTTGCTATAAGGGTGAGAAATAAGATTCGCGAGGAAATTGGGGATGCCAAATTTTGTATTCTTGTTGATGAAGCGCTTGACGAATCTAATAAGGAACAAATGGCTATTGTTTTGAGATTTGTTAATCGTGATGGGTTTGTTCAAGAGCGTTTTTTTGATGTTGTGGGTGTTGATGAAACAAGTGCCAAAACTCTTAAAAAAGGGATATGTAATGTTCTTACTCATCACAATCTTCAAGTTGAAAATATGCGAGGTCAAGGGTATGATGGTGCTAGCAATATGAGAGGTGTATGGAATGGATTACAAGCATTGTTTCTCAAAAATTGTCCATATGCATACTATGAACATTGTTTTGCTCATCAACTACAATTAGCATTAGTTGCGACTGCTAAAGATGTGCCTGATGTTTGGAAATTTTTTTCAAAGTTGAATTCTATTGTAAACCTTGTTGATGTTTCTCCCAAGCGTCATATGGAGTTAAAAAATATTAAAGCAGCTGAGTTAGCAGATATGTTAGCTTCTGGAGAACTTGCAACAGGTAAAGGGGCTAATCAAAGTCGTTATTTGCAACGACCAGGAGCTACTCGTTGGGGTTCCCATTTTGGTGCTGTTAGTAAGTTGATTTTACTGCAGCTCAGACAGTTCTTGAAAGTATATCTAAAAATGGATTAAATAACAATATACGTGGGGAAGCTAATGGTGCTTATAATTCGACAAAATCATTTAAATTTTGTTTTCTCTTGTTTTTGTTGAATGAA
Organism: Fagus sylvatica; assembly: GCA_907173295.1. NCBI lineage: Eukaryota > Viridiplantae > Streptophyta > Magnoliopsida > Fagales > Fagaceae > Fagus > Fagus sylvatica. Next base: position 3,777,598 of record OU015767.1, on the reverse strand, counting down.
GTTATGAGAATCATTGATTGTCTTTGTCAAGTATTGCAACGCAAATCTCAAGACATCATGATTTGGATTTAGTCTCGGCTACAAAAAATGTAATCTTCAAAAGTTGAGACAAGATGGTTGGGATGCTTTCTTTGGGGATGTGACATCATTTTGTATTTCAAACAAAATTGATATGCCGGATATGAGTGCTCATTATAAAGAAGGTACTGGTCGTTCTTGTCAACAAAATGATAATATCACAATTGAACATTATTATCGTATTGATCTATTTAATGCTAAAATAGATTTTCAATTGTTGGAATTAGATAACAGATTCACAGAGCGGACTACAATACTCCTTGTGTTTAGCTTAGCTTTAAATCCTGTTGATGGATTTAAATCATTTAAAATAGATGATATTTGTAGTCTTGCTAGTGAATTCTATCCTGGAGATTTCACTCAAGTTGAGATGGGTAATTTGAGAAGACAGTTGAAACTTTATGAGCATGATGTGTTTCATAACTCCAAATTTCAAAATTTGACTTCTCTTTCTGAATTATGTTGAAGATTGGTTGAAACGGGAAAAGTATCAATCTATTTCTTGATTGATAGATTGGTTCGTCTAGTGTTGACTCTTCCAGTTTCCATGGCAACGACAGAACGGGCATTCTCTGCTATGAAACTTGTAAAAACAACACTTCGGAATAAGATGGAAGATGGGTTTCTTGCAGATTGTTTGGTTATTTACATCGAAAGAGAACTTGCTAGAAATATCGATTCAGATTCGATAATTAATGATTTTTACTCTATCAAGAATCGCAGGGCACCACTTAAGTAGTATTTTTTTTTTTTTTTGCTTTATTTAGGATAGTATCTATTGTATTTGCATTGCATTTTTTTTTTTTTTGCTTATGTATAGAATATGCATTGAGGGGTAAGGTTCATTATGTCCCCCCTGACTAGGTGTATTTTTCTTTCTATTTAATGAAATTTTCTCGTACCGTCGAGATTTACTTATTTGATATTCTAACCCACCCTAAAATAAATTCCTGGCTTCACCCCTGGAGATGAGTAGTGTACCAAAGACAATAGAGGTCGTGTGAAGAGTTCGTAAAGCAAGCCAAGAAAGATCCGAGTGTGGGTATACTATTGTTACAGAGTAAGTGAATATATAATCTATTATTATATATATATATATATTATTATTAGTAAAGTGAATATATAATCTATTATTATATATATATATATTTTTTTTCTAAACATTATTATGTATATTCAACTGGTACAAAGAGAAAGAGGGGAGAGAAGAAAAATAATTAACCAAAATGTATTAAAAGTTAGTACATTTGGATCACATTCCAATTTTTCTCTCCTCTAATACATTATGGTAATCTTGTATTTTGATTTACTCTCTTGCCTTCTCTCTCCCCATCTCCCTCACTCATATCCTAAAAACGGGAAAAGGACGAGGAAAAGAGTCAAGAGGGAAAAGGCCGAAACTAACGTGGTGCCACCTGGCATCTAGCTGGAGACAGAATGTATAATGTGTAGGACTAGACAATGGAGAAAGTTTCAAATAATGAATCCAACAGGAAATCCAATTGTGATGCATAATGTGGAATCCATTCAGTAAGAAACAAAAAATCCGCATTGAATGTAACATAGATCAGCCAATGGCTATTTGGCTCAAGGGTATCCAAGTTTTTTATTTATATAATTATTACAACTTTTAAATTTCTTTATGGTTTTCGTAGACGACAAAGATTTTAGAATCTGTACAACTTTTGCATAATAATAAAGCAACGTACAGATTTTTCTAGTATCATTTAACTTTAAAGAGAGAGAGAGAGATCAAAGATAAACTATATATAATCCAAGTTCTATAAAAATTTCTTGATTCTTTTACACATTATGCCTCAACTTTCCTGATAACTTACATAAGAAACTCATGTTCGTGGATAATTGTTTTTCCTATCAAGTTTTATAAATAAAATTAAAATATCTTTGAAGTAAGCTAAGCATGGAGGTAAGAAAAATAGAAGAAAAAATAATAATCTTGTCAGCCTTATTCTCTTATTCTTTGAAAGTTTCTCGTAAAATATTCACTCTTCTCCTAGAGAAAAAAAAATAATAATAATAATAATAATAATAAAAACTTTAACTTAAACTATACTTAAGAGTTTTGTGATTTAGTAATACTAGTTGATAACCCATGCAACGGGAAAATATAACATAACATGATTTTTTTTCAATCTTTTATATTTTTTCTAAATATGAAAATTGATAATTACTAAAACATATTTATTATTATTGTGTTTATATATAATATATTAGACATATCTTATCATTCTGTTTGTATACATGAAAATATATATTCTTTTTATTAAAGAAAATATGATGTTATCAAGATTCTAATGGAATGTTTAATTAGTTAATAAAATTAAAATATATATTAAAATAATGAGGTGTAAAATTGTAAGACCTCAAAAGCTTATGTGGCACAATATTATGAAGGTCAACCAAAAAGTCAAAAAAAGTTTCGGTTTTAAATCAATTAATATATATATATATATATATATATATATATATATATATATAATATATATATATATATATATATATATATATATATATTTTAATAATGATGTAAATTTGTGAGGTCTAAAAACTTATGTGGTGTAATATTATGGGTCAACAAAAAATTATTAAAAAAAAAAAAAAAAAAAACTTCGGTTTTAGATTGTAGTATAGCTTATCAACTTCTCCCCTAGAGAAGAACCTAAGTGTGAAAGCCCCAGCTTAGGCTTACTCGTCAGTTCCAACGTGGCCTCCTAAATGATTGGACCGCTCTGAAGCAAGTCAAGTTGAAATAGGGTGTGGGTCCATCCTAGACATGGGCTCAGGAGTACATCGCTAGTCTCGTGGGTTAGGGCGGAGAAGGAGTCACTACCTAATTATAGGTCCAAGAACCATTTGAACCTCGTTTGCAGAAGAACTAGTCTAAACTGAATATGGAGTTAGGGCTCTCAAGATTGTCCAACCTTACGACTAGTACACACAAATAGTAGCCCTAAAACTCATATTTAATAACTAGAGAAAGACAAACATATAAAGCATAACATAAACCAATCAAGGAAAATTATGCACATGAATTAAAATCAAAACTAAAATGCAATTTCCACCCTCTAAGTTTGGCTCTTTTGGATTTTCCCCCCTAAATTTTGAAAAATAAGAAAAGTGAGAGACGCATCGTAAGGATTAGATAAAATGATAAATTGGGATAGATACTAGGTAGTGATATATCGTAACTCTATTTTTTTTTATGCTTTTTGTGAGATATTGTTGGGGCACCTTAGGGGGTCGTTCGTGCTATTGAACCCTTTTTAGGATTAAAAGCAGAGGAACAAGAAAATGAGTTACCACCTGGTTTATAGGTCCATGAACCAAATTTGACTTTATTTACAAAAGGACTAGTCTTGACTAGATTCGAAGCTAAGGTACGCATTGGGAAGGTGTTAGACACCTAAGAACGTCTAATCTCATGGCTAGCCTTCCTCTATATTACTTGATATTCTTGAAACAATTTCATAAAATAAATCTCTAATCACACAGAAAGCAATTAAACTCAAAATTATGACAATCAACGAACAATCAAAGTATAGAATTAGGGCAAAATACTTATTTAAAATAAAAATGAGGAATTCTTACCTGGCACCAAGCTTGCTTATCACCAAATTGTAGGGAGGAAATCCCAACAATAATTAAATAATGTGAATTTGATGAAAATCACGTAACAAATTAAAGAGCATGCTTTGAAAGCAATAATCATTGCAAAGTTCATTAAAGAGTATAAAAAAAAAAAGCTTTTGAAGGCGAATAGCAAGATTCATTGAAGAGTAAAAAAATGAAAAAACATGTTCTTGAAAATAAAGACAATTAATTTCATTGAAAAATTAAATAAAAGGGTTTATGATCGTCTAGATGAAGAACCTAATATGAAATCAATGATTTAATTAAAATAGACTTGAAATTCATGAAATAAAGTAGAACTAAACATGAAAAAACATCAATTGAATAAAAATAAGCTTGAAACAAAATATTAAAACATGCAAATTAAACTAAAACTAAACATGCAGTAACAAGAATAATATCTCTAAATTTTGCCAAGAATTTTGTACTTTTTTTTTTTTTTGAAATAGTGGGTTCTAGATCCATAAAATTGCCAGAACATAGAGAAAAAACAAAAAAAGGTTCAAAACCATCGAAAAGCTACCATAATAAGAATTCTAAACATAACTTACTTTGGAACTAAATTATAAATATTACATTTTAACAATATATATAAATATGTGTTGTAATGTAATGAATTCTTGGTCAAATGACACTTTGTTTTTTAACAATGAAGTGGTGAATCAAATAATAAGTTTTTACAACGCAGATATCGTTGCAAAAAGCAATTTCCAATTATTTTTGTAGTCTATTGCAATGAAATCACTAAATCAATAACTTACTATAACGAAAAGGTCGTTGTAATAAGCTAGTACCAATTATTTTGTAGTCAATTGCAATGAAAATACTGAAAGCAATAACTTATTACAACAAACTTATCGTTGTAACAAGGTATTGCCAATTGTTTTTGTGTTCTATTGCAATGAAATCAATGAAGCAATAACTTATTACAACGAACATGTCGTTGTAATAAGCTAGTACCAATTATTTTTGTATAGTCCCTTCGAATAGGTCTTTTGGCTGATCATGACATTCGATAGCAACCATTCTCTTTTATTAGGAAGGATCGAGGTCATTGAATTCAAGTAAACAACTTTGTTTTTTTTTACTTTGAGCGTTATGAGATTGAATCCTTAAAGACAATCAAAGAATGTGCATGATAGTGCTTGAAGAATTGAAGGTATTTACTAAGAATAATCAAGGGGAATGCCTCTGATTTAGGAATTTTTTTCATTTGAGATTAAATAAGGGGAGTGCCCCTAGTTTGAGAATTTTTCCTATTTGAAAGCAAACAAGGGGAGTGCCCCTAATTTGAGAATTTTTATCTGAGGACAAATAAGGGGAGTACCCTTAATTTGGGAATTTTTTTTTGTTTGATAACAAACAAGGGGAGTGCCCTTAGCTTAGGAATTTTTGTTTGAGATCAAATAAGGGGAGTGCCCCTAATTTGAGAATTTTCCTTTTTAAGATCTTTTGCCAGTAGCGCTTGTCTACCTCGGGCTTTCTTTCTTTTCAATCTAAGAGAAA
>OU015767.1:3621398-3772263 GCA_907173295.1 Fagus sylvatica | reverse complement strand
AATAATCTGATGTAATATGTGTATTAAGGTGATTTAGAGGAACAATGTAGATGAATCTGTACATGGACTGTATATATATAAAGAAAATGACTATAATGCTTTGATGGTGTTTTAGATATTTGAAGTGCATGGTATGCTCTGATTTAACTACATTCTTTCCTTGGAGACATTTATAGAACATGATAGTATGACTCATAGGAAGATGTTAATTGTAAGATTTTTGTCACAACTTAGGACTTCTTTTATTAAAAGTCTTGGGTCGTGACAGTATGGTATTAGAGCATTAGGTTATGATTTGTAAACTATAATAGCTGCTGGAATTTTGTTAGATCTTAGGTCACTTCTAAGCCGTATAATTTTCATTGTAGGAAATCTAAGATGTCACGTGCTAGTAAAGCTAAACCCAAACAACGGGGGGGAATGTCAGATATTTTGAAAGCATTAAAGGGTATGGCTGGAATTTTGCAGCAACAACAAGAGTTACTGCAACAACAGTTGCAACAAGGAGTTTCACCATAGCAAAGACAACGAAAAGGTTAGCGGGGTGTAGGTTGAATGGTGATGGTGATGGGCAAGAACAATCAGCCATGGAAAGTGATGCTAATCATGGCCTTTATCAATTTGAGAAGTTAAATCCCCCTTCATTCAATGGTGAACCAAATCTGATGATAGTTGAGAAATGGATCATGAGAGTAGAAAAGATTGTTTAGGCTTTGGGATGCTCTAAAGAAAAAAAAAGAAAAAAAGAAAAAAAAGAAGTAGTTATGGCAGTATTTAAACATGAAGGTGAAGCTGAGCATTGGTGGAAGATGACCAAGGCTGGTTTGGAGGCGAAAGGAAAACCACTGACATGGACAAATTTCCTTGAGGCTTTCTATGAAAAATATTTTCCTAATAGTGTTCGAGATCAAAAAGAGTTGGAGTTCTAGCAGCTAGAACAAAGGGACTTAACAATAGGACAATATGAAGCAAAGTTTACTAAATTGGCTAGGTTTGCACCATATATAATTGAGGATGATTCAAAGAAAGCGAAGAAATTCCCACGAGGGTTGCGCCCTCCGATTCAAAGCAAATTAGTTCCTCTTTTATTAGATATCTATAGTGAGGTGGTGAGACGAGCTTTAGCTATAGAGAAGGACTAGGAGGAGAATCAAAAGCAGAAAAATCAGCAAGGTGGAATACAGGGAAACATGCCTAAGGTTCGAAAAGAATTTGGGTCAAAAGGGGGTAACAAAGGAGAGCAAAGAAAGGTGAGCCTGAGAAAGTACCTCCACTAAAAATAGTGGGACCTTGTGGAAAATGCGGCAAGAATCATGACACTAAGGATTGTCATCGTGTAAATAGAGCTTGTTTTAGGTGTGGAAAGATGGGGCACTTGATCAAAGATTGCCCTATGCAAGCACAACAGCAAGAGAAGCCAAAAGTCCATGGGAAAGTCTTTGCCATTACCCAATAGGATTGTAATACCCGGTCCCAAAGGATTCAAAAAAAAAAAAAATTTGTTTAAGTGGGTAATTTAGTAAATTTCAAGTGTAGGGTAAAAATACAAATAAATCATTTATTTTAGGAGTTTTTAGAAATAAAAATAAATGGGTTGTAACCCTAGTAATATTAGGATATAAATAGAGTTCTAAACTTTATTTGGATACCAATAGACACTCTTTGACGGCAAGAATTTGAAGGGTTTCAAGAGGAGACAGATTGAAGAATTCTTGAGGTAAGAACTCTAAAACATTTTTTAGTAAATTTGGTGACCGGCCAATTGTGAAGCAATCTAAGTGTTCTATAGGTATCGTTGTAATCACATTATATTTTTAGTGTGAGATTTGGTAAAGGTCTGATTGTGCCTAATAGATGCTCAATTGTTTCAGTTTTATTGATTTCAGACTCAATTGTTTGCTCTTGGTTGTCAACGTAGCGTAGTGTTGATTTTGGAATTGTCGTTGAGGTATAGTGAAAGAAACCACGTTGATGAGGTTGATTCTGATCAAAAGTAGTGGTAGGTAATATTTTTTTGTGGGTGTGACCAAATCTCTTTTCAAGTCTATATACTATGAAGTGAATTAAGTGTTCTTAGATGGTAAAAATAATCATAACGGTAGTACTAGAATAAACATTACCATGGTCATACGTTGTTAAAATAAGCATCCAACAATCTATATTATGTATTGTGGTGGTTCAAGCTTATTTGCTTATTGAATTACTTATTCAATCATGGGTTGATGTGGGGATAAGTTTAATAGCCAACTTGGTGATATGTCGTTGGGATGTACAAGGTACAATTTGTAAGTTTAATTCTTTTAAGAATAGGTTATGTCGTGGTGTTTATTCCATAAACTGTAAAGTTATGGACCTCTAAGTTATGCTTGGATTTCAATACATTTATTCTTTGGTATTTTTGGGAATCGCACTTAATATTTAATTCTAGTGAAAGAGCTATTAGTGGGCACCATTGGACACTTTAGAGGATTTCCAAATGGCCGTGTAACCAACCAATTGTTAAGTAAATAGTATTGTTTACATTGATTGATGAAATTGGTCATTGTACAAATTGATTTAGGATCGGAGTTGTAAATTTTGAAAAGAAGAGATTGAGAGTATTACAAGATCTCTTGCTTGGTAGATGTAAGTAACCTTTATCCTTAACTAGTGTTTTCTCAATTCTATATATTACATGTTCCTATTTGCAAACTTATTATTATAGTTTTATTATTCTATTATGCCAAAATCAATTTTGTTTCGAAATATCAGAAATATCATTGTATTTGTAATGTATTGTTTCCTTCAAAAATTCGGATCAAGCATGTGATGATATGTTACAAGAATCTTTATACAACTTATTTGTTAAACTGATCTGTTTTTGTACCGTAATTTGAATAAGGTTGAAAATCACTACGTTTTGGAATTCAAATGTAGTTTAAATGTGTTTTGATATTTGAAACCTCTCAGTCTGACTATGTTCTGGGCCCCGCTAATGGGGATATACGTTGGTACCGAAACTAGTTTCATTATGGGGTTTGCCACCGACCTATGTGTGGTTTTTGGGCCTTGTCACAAGGATAATGTGGCCGTAGTCACTAAGACTGTTTAGTATATGTATTATATCTGTTATTTGTTTTTTTAACAAATGTGTGTTTGATCCGACTGGATAAGGATATTGGTTATTTACTGGGCCTCCCAGCTCACCCCCCATTTATTTCCCCATTTCAGATTCTGAGGATTAGTTAGCGCAAACGTTGCAAGGGAGTAGTGTGGGAAGAAAGTTAGACAAGATTATCAAGCGTATCATGATTGCTATTTTTGTGATTTTGTGAGAGACCTTTGTTTAAGAAAATTTGGATTAGTGATGTTATGAAATTTAATTATTTGATACATCCTTGATTAGTGGATTATTTTGGAGATTTTAATTTCATTTGGTGCTAGTATTGTAATTTGTTAGTAAGGCCTGGCACACTTGTAAGGCAAAGCTTTATGGGTGTGCGGCCGTTGTCACGTGTCGAACTCATGCTTTGGGTTTGGGGCGTTACAAGGATGCTCAGGCTTCTCAATCAGTGATGCAAGGTAATCTTAGAATTTCTAAGATGATGGCTAGAATTCTAATTGATCCTGGTTCTACATACTTTTTTGTTTCACCTAGCTTTGCATGTCATTTAGGCAAAGCACCATAACTATTAGATTTTCTAATGATGGTAGATATTCTAGTTGGGGATTCTCTAGTTACTGATTTGGTATATAGATCTTGTGTGGTGCAAGTAGCAGATCGGGAACTCCTTGTAGATTTAATCCTCCTAGATATCCAAGACTTTGATATCATTCGAGGGATGTATTGGCTCTCAACTTATCATGCTAGTGTTGATTGTTATTCAAAACATGTTACTTTTCATATACCAAATCAATCTGAATTCCATTTTGAGGGTATTAGGGAAGCTTCTCTACCTTTAATATCTGCCATGTGAGCTTATCGTCTACTTAGGAAAGGGTGTCATGCCAATCCTGCTTATGTTTCTAATAGTAAATTAGAGTTACCGGAGCTTGATAAAAGTCAAGGTGGTTAAGGAATTTCCTTGATGTATTCTTTGAGGATTTACCAGGGCTACCACCAGATCGAGAGATTGAATTTTCCATTGATCTACTTCTAGGGACAACCCCAATTTCTAAAGCACCCTATCGAATGGCACCCGTGGAGTTGGAAGAACTTAAAAAGCTTATTATATGAAACCTTTAAAGTATGCAGGTATATGAAACCTTTAAACTTAAAAAGCTTAATAAACCTTAGTAGGGGTTAAATTGATATGGGGCATCATTGGAAATGTGTTATGAGTTTTTGGTAAGTCATGAAGTTATTTAAAAAACCTTATTATGCATTCAACATTTTGATAAGAAATATGCATACAACCATGTTTTGCAAATATATGTTTTGAGCATTTGAAATCCAAAATATGTAATTTAACCATTTGAAACTTTTACTTATCTCACAAACATGATGTGTTAACAAAAATGGATATGCTGTTATATGAAATGTTATGGAAAACATTAATTAGATAAATATTTGTCTAATGGTTATGTTGTGTAGTATAATCTGAACTTGACAGTAAAGGTTAAATTAGTAGCTTTCCATGAAAAATTATGTTATTAACCACTAAAGAGTGATTACTCCATAGTACTCGACCTCTGTTGGGAAATGTTAATTTGTAGTGGATCCCAATCACCCCCATGGTTGGATGATAATCACTGATGTCGCTCAATAATAAGCAGTACTTCGAAGTACAGAGAAAGGGATTGTCGATCCTCATAGAATTTGTGTTTTCAGAGGGCAATGTGTAAAAGTGTTTATAGCAGTAAAATAGAATGATTTAGAGAAGTTCAATGAATAAAAAGGCACTAGGGTTTCAGGGTGTTTCTCTATACTGATATAAGTTATATTGTGATCAAAGTAAAAACTTTGTTCTAAAAACAACATACATTCAATTGTTTTAACTTTAAAAACTTTTTTCACTTGGTTGAATTAAAAGAACTTAGGAACCTTTTATAACTGGAAAAGATAAAATGGCTAAAATAATGTTCAGAAAAACCTTTCAAGTATAAACAAGATTCTTAATTGAAACCATGAATGATTCCCTTTTATAATAAGAAAAACATGAATGGTCTTATAAAAATTATGGAATAAAACATACATCTATAGAAATCAATAATAAAACATTCAAATGTATTTAGACATTAAAGATCAAAAGGATTCACAATAGAATTCATACCATTACAAAGGAAACATAGCCCCTAACCCTAGCAAGAAGCTTAGGCGGCCATGGGAATGAAAACCTAAAACTTGGAGAGAGAGAGAGAGTCTAAGTTTGTTTGTCTGTCTGTCTAAAACTATCTAATGAGTTGCCTTTTAAGGTTCTATTTTGATCTCTCTAATTCGCACTAAAAACCATAATATTTTCGTCTGTTTTGGGCCTTGGAGTTAGGGAAACTTTAAAACACAATTGGGCTTTCTGCAAAACTAAGATCATGCGAATCTAGGCACCTGGATCTAATCTAGACGCTTGGATTCTCATTAAAATCTATCCTGGAGTCTCTGCCTGATTAATATAGGCATTTGGATTGAATGTAGTCGCATGGATTCTTCAATATTTCAATTTTGGAGTTACTGCCTGAATTAGTAGGCTGTTGGATCGTGATCTAGGCTGCTAGATTGTGAATCTTCTCTTTCCTTCTTCCAACTTATACCTACAATCAACACAACCCAACTTAACATCTATGGGATTAATATAATACACACAAATGGATGAATCTCATGCAATTCAATGAAATGACAAAGTGTATCAATTTATGTGTAATTCAACACGCAATGCAAAACAATCCCATTAAAGTCTCTCTAAAACCTATGTAAATAAGTCATATTTTTTGAGATATCATCACACCCCTAACCTGAAGTTTGCTAGTCCCAAACAGACTAACAAATGAAAAACAACAAAATATAAAATAAATAAAAACTAACTAAGCCTCTTTGGCTGGCACTCTCAATTGTATTTAGCATATGCAATAAGCCTTTAAACCCTTAGATGTCCCTAGTGGGATGAGTTATAGTCTCGTGAGGTTTTACCAGAAGTGATACCCACACACACTATGAAATACTAAGTCTTGATTCAAAGTAAACACATACAACATCATGTTGTCAATTGAGAACAAAGCATCACACAAACAATAGTTTTCAATCATAAGCAAGCTTAAATAAATCAACCCTAACTTCAAATCTTTAACAATTTTAACTAGGCCAAAATCATTTGAAATTAAGCAGTAAAAATTACACAAGTTCCTTGATGTGTGAAGTGAACTAAATTTAATCATGGGGCTTAAATATCTTTCCAACAAAATGTTGTAGGACAATGAAATTCTCATGAGATGAACCAACCAGGGCATACAACTCTTTTTTTATTTTTTATTTTATTTTTTGAGGAATGTGCAATGCCTAACTACATTAAGTTTTCTAATTGACCCATGTATCGAGTGTTAGACCAATGACTCCCGAATTAGTTGGCTCAAAAGGCACTAAGTGTAGAGGCACCGCTAAGAGTTTACTAACTCGAGTAAAAAAGACTACGAAACTAAATTAGTACATATATCTCAACCATGTGAATTGCTTACCCTTTTTTATCATAAGATCCCATGGTTAGTTATTATTTATTTATTTTTATTCTTTTCTTTTTCTATGCCAAGTTTAATCACCTAACAAGTCAAAAAATATAAATTTCGTAACAATTGGATGCATACTTCATTCCCATAGACTACATGTTAGTGTGCTAGTGCTTAGTTCAAGGTATACAAATGAAACACTCACTACTCAAAAACAAGTAATAAATGACCATGTTCAAATATCTCAATCAAATAATCATGTGTTCATATGTTTAAGCTCACAAATGACTTTCAAACCAAAGTTTAGAGTTCAACAAGATTCTCAAAGATAACACAATGATGCATGTGAAAATGGGAAGGCCTCCCAAATGTGCCCTGAAAAAAGGTGATCAAAACTGTCGAGAACTAAGTAGAAGAGGATAAGATCGAGAAGGAGCTAAGCTGGACGGATAAGGATAAGGGGATCACGCAGCATGCCTCCCAAATGTTGCATGAAGCTCCTTTAGCCTTCTATAAATAGAGGCACCCCCCCCCCATCAAAGGACACACAATTAGAGATAGGGGAGAAATTATAGAGGAATTAGGTCAGCAAATCATGAGAAAAAGTCTCCTATTCTAGGATAGACCCATTTTGGGATAGAAATCCAAGAGAGATTTTGCATAGATAATCATTCACCCCCCTTTTAGAAGCTTTGACATTTTCCATTATTTATACTTGCTTCCTTTACCTCATTTACATTGTATGCATGATGGAAATGATACGTGATGATCCTTCAAAAGGATGTGATTCATAGTGATCCATTCTTTATTTGTTGCTTTCATTATGCTATTTACATATGACTATGTGGCTGTTTGTAGAGATGATGCATGATGATCCTTCTAAAGGATGTGATTCAAGATGATCCATTTTTCACTTAATACTTTCATTATGCTATTTACATTATGACTATGTGGTTATTTTGTGGAGATGATGTATGATGATCCTTTCAAAAGGATATGATTCATGAGGATCCATTCTTGTATTTGTTTTCCATTATGTCATTTACATTATAACTATGTCTTTGTATGATGGAAATGATACTTGATGATCATCAAAAGGATGTGATTCATAGTGATCCATTCTTTAATTACTTGCTTTCCATTATATTATTTATATTACAAGTATGTCTTTGTATGTTGGAAATGATACTTGATAATCCTTTCAAGAGATGTGATTCATAGTGATACATTCTTTAATTACTTGTCTTCCATTATGTCATTTACATTATATGTCTTTGTATGATGGAGATGATGCTTGATGATCCTTCAAAACGATATGATTCATGGTGATCCATGATATTGCTATTATTTGCATTATGTCTTTTATGCTTTGATTTTATTTTTACCATCATGTAAATCCTAATGTGGTTGTGGGAATTATGTAAGTCCATCAAGGCATTGATTTCCATGTTAATTCTGTAAGGTATTGATCTTCATTGATTTTACTCCTTACTATCATGTAAACCCTAATTTGGTTGTGAATTTTATATAAGTCCATCAAGGCATTAATCTTCACGTAATCCCATAGAGGTTTTGATCATCTAATTGATTTCTCATTCGATCTTATCATGGATAACATTTTGATTAAGTGTTGCAAACATGCCATAATCATTTATTAATTGTCATTTTGATTAAGTGCTGCAAACATGTCATAATCATCTCTTAATTGTCATTTTGATTAAGTGTTGAAAACATGTCATAATCATTTCTTAACTGTTATTGTGATTTAAGTGCTACAAATATGTCATGATCACATGCTTTTGTTTGTCTACATGCTTTGAATAAATGTGGTTAAGTACATATTTGCCATGAAAGCTTTAAAAAGAGAAAACATGGTATTGCGGGTATTATAAACGAGATTGGTCCATCTCAACTCAATGGCTTAGCCTGGTTTTGGGACACCATGGTATGAATCATTTATATGTCGAAATGGCTTGCCATTGAAACAATGTAATGGTTTCTACACGTTATAATGCTCATAATATTATAGTAAAAAGATAACTACCAAAAAGAAAGAATGAATCATCCAAAATTGCTATTTGACAAATCGCTTTATTTTTTAAAATCAAGGGTAAAGAGATCCCTAATATAGCCCTAAAGATATAATTGTTTATCCCGGCATTCAATGTTAGGATTTCAAGTGCATCATACCATTGATTTGCCCGAAACCTTAAAAAATACAAAAAGATAAGCAAAGTGAAACAAAGAGTGTAAAACAAAACCAAATGAAGTCAATTTGCATATACCATTCTTTGCATATTGCATGACGAAAATTGGGACATTTGCACCTAATAAAAACCAACGGTCATTCTTAGCAAACACAAAAGAATATTTGGAGGAAGGTAACCGTTCTTGAATGTCGTGGGTGCCTATTACTTTCCCCACGCATAATCTAATCCCCGAATCCATCTCTGATTCAGACCATTTTCACATGTCTAAACAAGATACTTTAAAATTTGTTAGACATAAGTGTCCAATCACACCTTAATTTTCCATGATTGATGGCGACTCCAAATTTTGTGCACATACATGTTCCCCTCACACCCACACACACATTGCAAGAGAAATGCGCCAATGAGAGTCGAAGTAGAATATTTTCATGAGCATCATGTCATATTGCACCTTGCATAACATACACATGTAGCACATATGTAGTTGAAAATTCTCCAGTGTCGACAGCTTGGCGACTCCACTAGGGACTTAGATAAGCATACACATGTAGCACATATGTAGTTGAAAATATCTTTGTTAGAGGTCCAGTGTCACTCGATCTTTGTTTCATTTTATAGCTTGTTTTGCGATGTTTATATTCTTGTACATATAACACAAACATAGGATAGAGATTTAATTTCTGCAATATCATTATCTGTTGTGCTTTGTGAACAAATCTTTTAATTTGTTTTAGATCATAACATGTCTCTCATGACTTATGGGTCAAACCCAGAATAGGCTTGTACGGTTCCACCACTACCTTTAGCCTAGGACCTGGAATCACAAAATATGGACTCCTTCCCTCACACCCGTGGGGGACAAGGTTTCAAGTGTTTTTGTTGATACTAAGCATGTGAATATCTATCATCTGACTTTCAAGGTATTTTGTTAGAGGGTTGTGTCACTCTCTTTGTTTCATTTTATATAGTGTTTTGATTTCTGCATGTTTATATTCTTGTACATATATACTGCAAACATAGGATAGAGATTTAATTTCTGCAATATCATTATCTGTTGTGCTTTGTGAAAAATCTTTTCCCGATTTGTTTTCAAAATCATAACATGTCTCTCATGACTTATGGGTCAAACCCAGACTTGGCGGTTATAGGCTTGTACGGTTCCACCACTACCTTTAGCCTAGGACCTGGAATCACAAAAATATGGACTCCTTCCCTCACACCCGTGGGGGAAAGGTTTCCAAAAAGTGATTCCCCTTGATCTAATACCTTTTGACTTTCTCTTGGAAGTCAATTTTGGCATGATCAAGGACCCTTTAGGAAACAGATTTTGGAAGACAGTCCACACCATGTCTCATATAGTGAAGCTATAGAGTAAATGACCACCTAGTGAAGGCTAGGTAAAGGCAAAACTGAGTGAACATCCAAGCTAAGGTAGGATAACCAAATTAGGACTTGTCATTCAAAATGAGTCAAGGGAAAATAGTCATGTTGTTTCTCCAGGTATAAAAAAATTAGGAATCAAGCTAGGTTCGATCTATTCAAACCTTTGTTTACATATCATGTGATGTTAAGGGGAAGGGATAACCATATTTTCCATACCCATGTGAACCACCCAAGCCCTAAAAGTTTCCGACTCTATGAGGGAATGTATGCATTCTTTATCCTTTCATCTTCAACAAGAAGTATGAACCTCACATCAACCAATGTTGGTTTCCAAAAATAATTGTTAAAAGAATGGGAACCATGGGCAGAAACGCTCATTAACAAAAACAATTTTTGATAACCCGATGTGAGATTCTATCTACTTGTTATTGCATATTGCATTAATTCCTTGTCATATAGATATTTGTGAAAAAGGCTCGAGTCAAAGGTTTACTCATGAAGTGAACCAGGGTCATGTTCCTAATGTTGGTTTCAGAATCTAACTTATTTTCGTTGGTTTGTTTACCCTTTGTAGATTAGCTTTCTAAGCCACTCGAGTGTTAGCATTAAGACTCATGGCAGGAGAAATGAGTGGGCCTAGCACACAAGATATCTGCATGGCTTTGTTGGAGGAGAAGTTTCAAAGACCTTCTAAATTTTGTACACCTTATGGTGAAATGAGACGTGGATAACGAGAAGCGAACAGAGGACATCAACACGGATGCATCCGAAGAAAATCCAGGGGGACGTTCCCACATCAATTTTGGCCCACTGCCAGTGCAGCCATTAAAACCTGAAGAAACGGACTCCCAATTAGACAGCAAGCTCGAAGGGCTGGAGGAGAAAATTAGACTAATACAAGGTTTGAAGTCCTTTGGGAATACGGATTTCTCCAGTATGTCTTGGTTTCCAAACATGTCTTTGCCTCACAAGTTCAAAGCTCTGATGTTCGAAAAATATAACGGGAGGGGCGATCCCATGATCCACCTACAATGTCCTATCGAAAAATGGCTCAATATGCGGGCAACGAGCCTTTCCTGATCCAAACTTTCCAAGATACCCTCACAGGGCATGTAGCTGAGTGGTACTCACAGTTGAAATGGATTTCCCACTGGAAAGAGCTGGCAGATATGTTTCTTGCCCAATATGGCTTTAATTTGCAGTTGGCACCCGATTGCTTTGACTTGCAAAGGATGGAGAAAAAAATTGGGATACTTTCAGAGAATATGCCCAGTGGTGGAGAGAAATGGCGGCCCGAGCTCGCCCTCCCTTAGACGAAAAGGAGATGATTAAGATCTTTGTCGACACCCTGAAGAATCCCTATTTTAATAGGATGATAGGGCTACAACTGCAATTTTTCGTTGATCTAATTCCGGTTGGGGAGAGGATTGAAGATGCTATAAAGACCAAAAAGATTGTAGACATGTTAGCTTTGATGTCATTAGCTGAGCAGACTGCAAAGAGGACCCCCATGGAGAAAGAGGAGGGAGAAGTTCAGTTGATAGCCAAGAACAATAGGAAACAAAAGAAGACTCTCCAATGTTTTATTATGCAATCTATTTGGAATCAGCCAAGGCCGGCTCAGATAGGACAAGCACCCTCAAGAGTGACAAGACGGATTACCCACTACTACTCAGTTTGTCAAGAGGGAGTGTAGACAATTCCACCACTTACCCATGCCCATGGCGTAATTATACCCTATCCTTTTTAGAGAAGCTTGATTTCACCCATTGCTCCAAGACCATACATTGGTCTACAACTAAGGGCCCATGACTCGAAGTTAGCCTGTGATTTACACTTTGGAGAAGTGGGACATTCTATGGAAGGTTGCAAGGTTTTGAAGCATCGTGTGCAAGACCTTATTGATCATATAATTCTAATAATCGATGAAACTTCAAATATGATCATCACATAACCTCCAAAGCATCACAAAGGTAAGATGAGCATGACGGATATGAGCTCAATAGTCAGCAACTCAGTTCGAGGAGATCTCCATACATCCTCATATCCTTAAGGCCTAACTTTTCCTTCATTGTTATTAAATAAAGGTGGATCAAGTAGTTTCCCCCCTCAATCTAAAGGTCCAAGCGGGGAAGCCGAACATCCATGCCATCCTTGTGAAAAAGCTAGGTTAAGACCTGACTCTCAAAGCAGTGATCCATCAAGGGATCAAACTAAGTGAGCCGTCAGGGAATCTATTCAAGGGGCACCGAAACCTAGACTCTTTATCGCCAAGAAAGAATTTTCAAAGACAAGACGTCACTTCAATTTACTTTAGGTCTCATTTGCATTTCCTTTTAAGACTATTTTGGATTATGTTTTGGTTTGTAACGTTAAGTTTCAAGACTCACTTTGAGCCTAGAACAAACCTCCTGAGTGCCACACACAATGATGACCTTGCATTTCGTCATATATTATCTTATGAAAGGCCTATTCATATTAACACGGTTCCCTACTTTCTGCACTTGTAGGAGTGATATATGACAATCTTTACCCACCAATTGCATGAAGAACTGTTCTATATTGGGACACATTCACTTCGGTATTGTGTTCACAACAGCAGGACAAGCAAATGACTGAGGGCTTAAAGAGAAGTCTCTCCCCGAAAGCATTAAGCACACAAACACTGAAGCAATAGCTCACCTGACAACTCCCAAGGTACACAAGACCTGAACGACTTGCTCAAACTACCTAAGGGCATAACATTTGAGGAAGGTTGACAAAGAAACTTGAGGCAATTGCATCAAGACAGCTACAATCAAATGATGGTTCGTAAGCACCTCACCTTGAATACCCTTACAACACGGCGTTGGAATCTGGGATGCGGCAAAATGATGGAATTTTTCTTGTCCAAACTGAGAACATGATGTCGACCATAATCAAGACACCAAAAAAGGATCACTTTCAAGCAAAAGCTTCACACAACTGGATCCAAACTCCGAAAAGGTTTTCCTGATATTAAGAATGCCACCCACGAAAGACAAAGCACAACAAACTTTTGAGATTCAATCATGATTCTACAAACTTTCCCATATCCATTTTGAGTAGTTTGTTGAATCTTGTACAAATTTTCAAAAAATATTTTTTCAAAATAAAATGTGCATAATAAAATGTAAAATCACAAAAAGACTTGTTTTGAAATGCATGCATCCATAAGAGGGACGAGTCAACACCATAATTCTACTTGTGGAGAAGGAAGTGTCCAAGTAAAATGACTATACACTATTGAGAAAAAGTGGCATGAGTTCTCTGAACACCCATGCCCAAAACACTTCTTCCCAAACATATGAATCACTTAACCCTTTGCACACAAATTCAACATTTCACAACCAATGTTGGTGTGGTCCTAAACTTGTAAGTGAAAAAGGTTCAAACTTCACTGATCAACTGATCGAAAATGAAATGATGGAGGTAATGTTTCTACTATCCAAACAGTTATACCGCTTATGAACCCCATTGATCCAAGGAATATATTTTTAAAGAAATTTCACCTAGATCTATGAAATGGAACTCAAGCTCTCGAGGCTAAGAAGTTAGTACCCAGGATGACGGTAAAGGCCTCTGTTCTACTATCTTCCCGCTTGTAGAAAATTACCACTTGTTAGCCAAGTTGAGCCTGTTTGTTCCTTTCTGTGAAAAACCAATCAAGGATTACCCCCTACACTAGGGCAGGTTAAATGGTTGTGAGAGTCCCACACTAGGTAAAAGCGAACAAAGTGAGTAAATTGAACTTCCAAAGAAAACCAAGTCAATCAAGTGAATCCCTCAAAAAGAAATAGGGAAAGAAGTAAAGTCATAAGCCAATAAACCGAAGTGAAGCTCATAATTATAAAAAGGGTAAATCCGAAGAGAAAGCCAGCCCGAAGAAAGAAAAGACGATCGCGCAAGAACCGGAGAAAGTTGAACAGAGTGAATAGGAGAATCAATTGAAATGTTCAAATTGAGGACAAGACAAGGCACGAAGTGCTTAATGGAGTGAAAATTTAACGAAGAGTAAGCATTGACTTTAGGAAAACCCTTCAAGTAATTTCAAAGCCAAAATTATCCTCCTATAAAGCTTAGGAGAACCAAAGCCTTACATTACGGTCCTTTAAAAGTCATTCCTACCTGGGAGTAATTGCTTAGTCTAAAGAGCTTGTGCCAAGGAAACATCATGAAAGTAATTTTGAGCCTGATATTCTCATTTCAAGCACCCTTTAAACCCCGAGGCCATGTTACAAGCCAACAAAGACCTCACTGATCATTATTGATCGGTTGGTCATGAAGTAATGAACTTTTGGTCAAAAATTGGTAATGATGGAATCTAACTCACACACGTACAAGATATCACATCTCATAAGTGCACCTTCCACTTTGCACCACGGCCTTTGGGCCCAAAAAGAGTGACTTCAATGTTTGAAGCCTCACCCCAATACAAAAGTAACAAAAAGGAGAAAAAGCTCATTCAAAAAACTCACAAGATAATGCCAAACAGATTAACCCGAGAGATCATGCTTTCTATTCTCGGTAAGGGATGGTTGTTAAGCAAAGATATCCATTAACTGCCTCTCTCAGATGGTGAATGCGTCCAAAACAATTTTCAAAAGATTGACCACTTTAATGATTTTCCAATAACAAAAAGATTTGCAAATGATTTTCTAAAAAAAAAAAAACTGTCCTCGAAATCTTGAATGAGGGAAAAAAAAATTTCATTTCAACAGAGAGGAGTTTTGTTTAAAATTGCAACGACCTATGAAATTCATTTCACTCTCTAACCACCAATTAGCCCACTAGCCTAGAAAGCTTAAAAGATGTTGAGCACTTTTGCCTTAAAACTCTCTGCAAACATGCATGTTTGTACTAGAAAATACCCAAACATAATCCCATGCATTAACTTTGGTTGAATATTGTCTAGAGAAAATGAAGGCCAGCACCCAATCTCAACCTTGATATTGGGGAAATTTTTCTTTCTTGGTTCTACTAAACCGTGGGTGGTATCTAAAAGCTTCAGAAGGTAAAAAGGAAATCTCTCATCATAGAGACACTCAGCAGACATGAAAGTCGATGTTGGGGCAGATTTTTAGGTCATTAAAAAATCTACGTCATTCAGGAAAATGGAAACCTCTTGCAAAACCTCCCAGATCGGTGATACTATCGGAGCCCGGGAATAAGGAATTCTGAACAATAATGCAAGAAAACTCCCGGAGAGAGAAATAGGACCCAAATTGGGGAAAATATGTGAAAGACCTTTGATTTATCTTTGGATCTCACCATCGATCTTATTTTATCACACTGGGAAATTTTTCCTATCTGTTTGCTAAAAAGAAAAATTAGAAGGCATTACGCCACACTGGGGAAATTTTTTCGTGACCGGAAAAATTAGAAAACAAACCAAGGATCAAGGAAATGCTACCACCATCAAGAACGTGTTGAAAAATTGAAGGCTCAACCGAATGGATCGATGATTGAGAAAGTGTCATCCGACCAAATAATCAAGAGCACGTCATCAGACAGACTGACTGGATGAACTATGATCAAAAGCGTGTTAACAACATCGACGAACCGACCAAATGGACCGAAGATTGAGAATCAAGAGAGGATCTTCGTTCAGCCCTAGAGTGTTCACCAACCAAGATGACACCATATTGGGGAAAATTTTTCCTATCTGTAGCCAGATAGTAAAAATTCATGGTATTGCCCTACACTAGGGCAATTTTTCCATGGCCAGAAAAACCACAGTCGAATGATGATCAAGAAAGTGATACATCGGGCCTCTTGGACTTGTAAGACTCAACCCTTTTATATTTTGGGCCTCTTGGACATGTAAGACCCAACCCTCTGATATTTTGGGCCTCTTGGATGTATAAGACCCAATCCGCTGATATTTCGGGCCTTTTGGATGTGTAAGACCCAACCTCCTGATATTTTGGGCCTTTTGGATGTATAAGACCCAACCTTCTAATATTTCGGCCTCTTGATCATGTAAGACCCATCCCTCTGATATTTTGGGACTCTTGGATGTGTAAGACTCAACCCTCTAATATTTTGGGCCTCTTAGATGTATAGACCCAATAGACAGAGTGACAGCTACGTCGCAAGAGCTCACATGTAAAAGTGCTCAAAAGCCCAAAACACGATGAATTGCCAAAACCCGAGAAAGCTACTAGTCTCGCAACGAGAGAAGCAGCGTATACCCTAAATGTAGAAACCGTATTGTAGACACCCCATTTTATACCTACCAAAATCCAGAATCCTCGGTCTCGATAATGATACTATCTTGTCTATCACAATGAAACTTTGAATAGTGAGCCTGAAAAAAAGGTCTGGAAAGGCCCATAAGCTCAAAACCAAAGCCCAAAAGCCCAAACCTAACCAAGAAAGTGTATGCTTCTTTCAAATGGCATATGCATCTTCAAAGATACATACGCCACTCAAACAAGCTTCATTTAAAGGTTAAGCGCCTCAAGGTGGCGTATGCCACTTTGAAGCTGCGTACGCAGCAGTCAAAGCAGCGTACGCCACTTTGAGACATATCCCCTAAATTGCTCGTTTTCCATACGAGTCTCAACCAGCCATGTGGGGAAGTTGACAAGGCTCAATTAGGATTTCTGAATTCCGACCACACCAACCCTCACCCTCAATTTTGTTATACATACACCCCCATTTCACCATTTCAAAGATCCCGAATTCTTACAAAAAAATCCTAGCTGAAACTATAATCAATTTACTCTAGAGCTTTTGGTTACATAAGTTTCTTGAGAGTTTGGTTATTTTTCTTGAGTTCAAAAACCATGAAAACAAGCTTTTTTCTCAAGAGGCCAAACATACCATATCCCTTTCCAAAGTATTCTTCTCAAATCATACAATGAAGTTGTGATAAGCAAACAACCAAGAGACCGGTTAAGAAAAGCTTCCTACGACTAGGTGGGCAATAGGTGGAGAAATGGATCTTCTTAATAGTTCATTTTCTCCACCTTGAATCTTTTCTCTTATTTATTCTTGTTATTTCAATTAAATAGTAGTTAAAATTGCTTATTTTTATTACTGTTCGTTCGAAATTCCATTTCCCGCACTTAGATTAGGGTTACTGGACAAGGTAGCATACGCCACTCTTAGTGAGCGTATGCTACATTGGAAGTGGCGTACACCACTTGATGTTAGGTCAATTTTGATGACGGATGGATAGTATAGTAGTGAAGAAGGTTGTCGAACCACATGGAGATTGAAATTCAAGAGACACTTTTAAAAGAGTAAAAATAAAGAAAATAATGTTTTGAAATTTGTAGAAAACTAATAATTAAGATTAAGAAAAATGCGATGGGTAAAAATGCATAGACTTCAAGTTCATCCACTTTATAAAAATACTATTAATTCAATTTTATCATGTGATAACTCAATTGATGGTTTCTCATCCCAAACCATCAATCGGAAGATTTGCAATAAAGACTTTGTAAAATAATTCTAATATAAATTTCTCTAAAGATTGTCCATTGATTAAAACATGAAATCAATAACTACACTAGAAAAATCATAAGATGACGATATACTCCCAAGCAATAACGCATCAAACAATAATATCTAGTGCAATTAAGGTTTTGTATTTGATAAATTTAGGGTTCGTACATAACTATAAGAAAAGCCTGACTGAACTTATGAAACGGTTCAAACCCTAAAAGTTTCAAATAAAAAAATAATATAATATGTATGAACAATCAATAGAAGAAATTATAAACATTGAAACAAATTCATGGCATTAAAAAGAATCAATAATATTTTACAAAGGGGAATCCCCCTTAGTCTAAGTTAAGGTTTTAGCCTTCCATGAAAAATACTAAACAAAATTCTAAAGAAAATATTGGGGGAGAGAGGCAAAGAGAGGCTAAGAGAGAAGAGAGCGTCTTAAATTTGACCTAATGAACCTTTAAATAGGTCTAGAAGTCCTAATAAAACTAAAATTTTCGTAGGTTTAAAATCTCCGATTTTTAGGCTTTACTTGACCTCCACGTTTGACCCCTTATACGTCCGAATTAGGCAATTCTCATTAAATACAAAATTGTAGCCCTTTTAATCAGTTTTCCAACCCAACTTGAATCGTATCAATCCGATATTTGGCTGAAAATTATGGCCAAAATACGAAGACATATGCAAGTTGGAATCCTAATACAAATTGGACTGCGATTTTTCTTTGATTCCTTGTTCTGTTTGGACTCCAATTGAATTGGGCTGACCTTCTTTTGCTTCATTAAGACCTACAAACATAAAAAAACTAAGTTAACACTCTATGGGATCAATATAACTCACATAAATGGTAAATTTCATGCAATGCAATGAAATTATAGAATTGTAAAACTTATGTATAATTCAAAGTATCATGCATAATAATCCCATTAAATTCTCTCTAAAACATAGGTAAATAAGTCATATTTCATGACTTATCACCACTTCACCCAGAAACCCTATTTTCTACTTGTTCACGTATATATTTTATATTGCTCGTCTTTAATTATTTCGATATATTCACAATGAAGCTTATAGAGTTGGACTCTCAAACTCAAGAAACCCTAGGGTTTCACATAGAGTTGATGAAATAAACTCGAGGATTAAGTTGAGTTTCTTTACTTGAGTTATTTATTGTTTATCATACATTCAAAAGACCCGATGAAGAGTCTTCCATTCAAACACCCATCCAAGGTCCTCGGATCTTGTGTGAGGGTGATAGAAAGGACTTTAGGGTCACATAAAAATTGTTCATACATTTTACATCTTTAACTTAGGTCCAATGATAAGTCCTCGTTGAAATGCCTATCCAAAAGCCTCGGGTTTTGTGCAAAGGCAATACAATGGACTTTAGGACTATGTCAACAATTTGCCTTTTTATTCATTCTTCGAATCCGATGATGAACCTCGATTCTCATAAAGATGTCAAGTCTTCAACCCTAACGGGAAAACCAATGAGGAAGGTTCTAGGGCGGTGACATTTCCACTCTTTGTCAATATCCATCAATTCTATGTCTTTTGCTTTCACGTATTAAACTACATGTTGATATGAACCCCCCATGATATGATTCACATGTTATATGCCTGATCTATCTCATGTGTTATAATCTTCCTTTATCTGTATAGTGCTCCCTGCACATCTTTCTGTATTATACCTTCTGCTTGTGTGTTTATTGCTTTGATACAAACTGTTTCTGCATGGTTAAGGGTTCACAAAATAAATGTCAATGTTAGCTAAGATCCAATAAGTAATACAAACGAAGGCCAACCGCAAGATTGGGCGATCTTGGGAGCCTAACACCTTCCCAAGAACGTACCTAAGCATCCAGACCTAGTCTGTGGCTAGTACCTTTAAGCAATGGATGTCTAAATGGGTTCTCGGACCTCAAAACTGGGTGGCGACTCCCTATTCTGTACCCTAGTCCTTGAGGCTAGTTGGCGTACTCCCGAGCCCATGTGTTAGGTTGGGCTCACACCGGGCAAATCTCGATCCACCACCCCATAAGCGGTTCATTTACCTTATATTCAAAAAGGAGAGAAATCAAGTCGAGAGACCCCCCAGGGAGGGCCTCAGCAAGATGGAAGGGATTCGAAGGGGCGCTTATAGTGGTGAATTCGCGGCTACCTCACACGTATGTCAGGGCACCCCAAGCATACTCCTTCATAGTGTCAATGTCTTTGAACATGCCGAAGATCAGAGTGGGAATAGTCGACAGGTCGTCACCCAGGAAGCAGTTGAAGATAAAGTACGCCATCCACTGGCTGTACCGTAAATCAGTAGGAGGCTCCTGTAGCTCACCCTCCAAAACCTCTTTCAAATACCTCACCCTTAAATAGACATTAGTAAAACCATAGCAAGCAGCAAGATAATTAAGGCCCAGAATGGCCAATGCCTCGCGGCCTGATATGCGATCACTAGGAGGTACCTTACCCCCAAAGCGTATACCCAAAATAGCGCTACAATCCAAGGGGAGCACTCCCATCTCATAAGAACCCAAATGGAAGGTCCCAATATGATGAAAGAATCGCTCCACCCAGCATCTCACCAAGGGATGACTCAGTGACATGTATGGAATGCTGAGGAAAGGACCAAAACCTAACTTCGCCAAGAAGGCACGGTACTCAGGTCAAGCTCTCACCAAGAGCTTGTGCAAGTCAGACCATCCACCACGTTTAGAACCAGCGAGCTGAGGCACCTACACAAGAAAAGAAGAATGTCAGTATTAAAAACAAAAGATCACACAAGAGGTCTGAGTTAGAATGAATACCTCACAACGACGGACAAAAACCAAGGGATGGTCAGCCAAATTCGTCAAAAGTGGTGTGTCTACCACTAAGAGGGGACCCATGTCCCGAGGGCGAATACCACCCTAAGGAGGATATCTCACTCCTGGCCAAACCAACTCTAAATCTTGGGTAGAGGCTGGAGGTGGAACTCTAGTGACTCTCGTTCTCTTCGACGTCGTCCTATGACTCGGAATCGACTCATTCCTAAAGGAACCTTAGTCGATACTCCCGAAGTATGGCGAGTAGTACCAGACTACCTAGTCGTCTCTCCAATGACAATACCTGGACTAGGAGTAGGCGAGAAGTCGTCAGCACCGTCATCACTCTCAGCATCAAAGAACCGTTGTAGGTTCTCAGCTACCTGACGATCAGTACGCTCGTTGGATATCTCCATAGCATCATACTCTTCATCAGTGTTAGGAAGGCTATCAGGAGCATATGCCACAACCTTGCCTTCCTAAGGCGGGAAGAGCAACGCTCACTACCACTACCTCTCTTAGAAGACATATGCAAACAAGAAGCAAACAGTTTGAGAATCAGAAGAACAGGTAAATTTCACTCTAAATATCTGAAGAAAAGATCAAGTTTCATGCAATTGAAATCCAAATTTTGTCAAAAATTGGGACAATAGACCTCATTCAAAGTGAAGGCCCACATTTTTCAAAATTTTCCTTAGGGTTTGCAAAAATCCTAATCATGTCGAAATCGGGACAGTAAACTTCATTCAAGAGAGAGCCAGCATTTTCCAAAACTCCAAATTTTGTAAAAAATTGGGACAGTAGACCTCATTCAAAGAAAAGGCCCACATTTTTCAAAATTTTCCTTAGGGTTTGCAAAAATCCTAATCTTGTCGAAAATCAGGACAGTAGAGCTCATTCAAGTGAGGGCCCACATTTTCCAAAACTCCAAATTTTGTCCAAAATTGGGATAGTAGACCTCATTCAAAGCGATGGCCCACATTTTTTCAAAATTTCTCCTAGAGTTTGTAAAAATCTTAAACGGGACAATAGACCTCATTCAACCGAGGGACCGTATTCATTTAATTTCCTAAGAAGCCAAAAAGTAAAAAAATTTCAAAAAAATAAAATAAAATGTCTTTTGTTTTAAAGCACATATTCATATGTGCATATGCCTACCAATGTGTGTATACATGTTAGTTTATGCATTTACATATTATGTGTCGACGTGTCCATAAAAAATAAAAAATAAAAAATGCCCAATTTGTTTTCATCACGCATATATGTATATCCATATGTGCATACGCATACCCATTTGTGTGTGTACATATTTTTATACATAATTGCATTTGTGCGTTAACGTGTTTGTTAAGTTTGTAGATATAGCAAATAAAATCCAAAAAAAAAAAAATGCATATATTACATTAACATGTGATGTACAAACCAAAAAGTACAAGAAGAGATCTACGACACATTTGAACGGAGCAAAAGCGGAAAAAACAAAAGAAATGGAAAGAATCTTACTTGCTTGAAGTGTTAGAACAAACGGATGGGCAAATAGACTTCCGGAATGCGAGATTTGAGCAAAAGAAGAAGGAAAAACGGAGAGAGAGCTTCAAAATGTAGAAAATGGAGTCTGGAGGAGAGAGAAAGCCAAGATCGGTCTTATAAGGAGTAACGATCTCACCGCAGAATCAAGCTACGTGCCACTTTTTGATGCCGTGTTTTGACACATGACACAATCTCGTGCTGCATGCCGCCAGATCTATTTTTTACCTTTGACTTTTGACCTATATGTCAATTGATTAAGAACCAGCATGTCCGATGGTGGGCACGCAAAGCAAGGAAGATATTTAACAAGAACCAACAGCTGGCACGAGAACCGAAAATTCAAGCGGGCCAAAATAAGGTGATTATATTCTTTGTCTGGCGCTCCTTGTGCCAAGCAATGCCAAACAAAGAAGACGCAATTGTCATAACCCTATTTTTACCTCCGGGATTTTCTTGGATATTGGCACGTAAAACGAGGTAACCATATTGAGAGGAGATTAGTCCGAAAGCAGTCCAAATGTAGCAAAAGCGCTTTGAATCATGACCATGGGCATGTTTGACCAGGTTTGACCAAGTTTGACCGTGATTGAGCCAACATCAGGAATTGATCGACCATTTTCTTGCCATTGGAAAGAGCACATTGAGACCTTCAAGTCTATACTTCGCGGGCCAAAAACGGATTTGAAACAAAGAAGTTATGGGCAAAACCGTGAAAATTGGTCAAAAGTGTTTTTGACCAAAAGAGACCCATTTTGAGACAATCTTTTCCTACGAAATCTACCCGATTCACCAAACATTGATCGAGTAGTTAGCACTTTTCTTGAACTAGGCAATTTTTGCTATGACTAGTGAGTCTCAGATCATCAAAAGCTTCTCAAGTTTGATCGGAATTTTGATTGGCAAATGACTCACCGCCATGAAAATCACCCTGGCAACCCTCATTCCTAAGGTTGTAACTCACTGATCCAAGCTCAACTCCTCACAATATTTGTGACACTTGAAAGCAAACATCATGAGCTTTCCGGGGACACCAAGATCATCAAAATCCAATACCGGAAGCTAGGTCAACTATGCGCGGGAAAAAAGACGAAAATGAGATTATATGCTGGAAATCTGACACTTTTTCCATATGGGGAGATGCCTTCGCGCACAGAATCTTCCCAACCCATTGCGAATTGATCCACAAGCCAAGAAACTTTAAGGAAGAGGGTGAACTAATCTATGACTATTGTGTCTCATTGTTGACACCCCATTTTGCAACCATTAATTTTACTTTTTTACACTTTAGTGCATAAAGGGTAAAATGGTAATTTCACAAGCTTGAAAATTCAAAGTTGGTCCATAAATTTAAAATCATATTTTAAGTGATCAAAATTGAATTAGGAATGAGAATGCATTTTTCGGATTGGAAATCGGATTAAAAACCAAGATTTTATTAAGAAAATAAATTTGATTGGTTGAAATGATATTTATCATAAGCTCACATACATAGGATTACCTGTTAATTAATTTGATTGGTCCTCTAAAGTATTAAATTGAAATTAATTAATAAATAATTCCTTTTGGTTTACAACACCTTGAAATGGTAAGTATTCATGCACAAAATATTCATCAAAGGATAATTTTTAAATTGATTTATTTTTAACTAATGAGATAATTATTTTGACCAATAATTATCATATTAATTATTAATAAATTGATTAAAATCAAGAAATCAAGAATTCATCCAAATAAGGACTTCTAAATCCACTAGAAGTTGACCAAAGGTGAAAAACCCGGAATTATCCAAAGTCCAACTCGGATTTGGATTCCAGCCTGTACACTGACCGGTATTTTGACCATAACTTTTGACTCAGTTATCCAATTGAGTTGATTCAAATTGTGCTGGAAAGATGACATGATGGGCTACAAATATGCATGTAATGACCATTTCCAAATCGAACGTTTAGAGGGTCAAAACGGGCCCGCAATCAAGGCCTAAAAATTAGTCAGAATTTCGGCATTTTCATGAAGTATATCCAATTTCCAAAACCATAATGCACTCCCATAAGGTCCAAAACATGGGTAGGTTCATTTTAGGGCTGTCATATAAATAGAAAATATTCTCATTTTAACAGGGAGGTGGGAAAAATTAGTCAGAGCAATCCGAAGCAAAATTCAAGAGAATTTTTGCAAAGGGTTAGATTTTGGAATAAGAGTACACAAATGTGTTCTTATATTCAAGTGCAGAGATTACAAAAAGATTACAAAAGCCACTTTTTGTAATCTCTATTTCCAATCTTTCAATTCCATTTTTAATCTCTTTTAATCAAATTTAACGGTTTTTCTCTAAGAACAATTTTCAGGACCGGATCTGGTATTCTCCATCAAGAGGCCGCATCCTCACCAAAATCAAAATCTATCGGGGACACTCATTCAAGAAATTACATCCCAAAAGGTACAATCCTCTCTTTTTTTTAATTTAATGCAGCAACTTTAATTGTGTAGAATGCATGATTAGGTTTTAATTTTAATTGCTTGATTAATTTTTAATGCACAATTGCTACATTGCATTGTTTTCGGTTTCTGTTTTTTGAATGATGCAAATATGATTTCTCTAACATGTTGTATTAAAATTACAGCAACTTTAAATGTTATTTTTCATGTGAGATGTATGCTTAAATGATTTTAATTGCTTGATGATTAATCATTGTTTAATTTTTTATTGCATGTACTATTGTGATGTTATGAATCAAATGCGAGTATGGTTTGTTTGAGGTTGTGAACTTAGACTAATGGATCCTTAGAGACTAACCTAGGTCAGGTTGGATGGGTGCCTAACACCTTCTCATCCAATCCCCTAACCCCCGAATCCTAATCTTAGGGGAAGATTAGATTAGTTTATGTATCCTATTTACTTTCTTATTTTTAGATTGTATTTAGGACCAAAGCCTTGTATTTTGTTTTCTTAGATTGTATCTAGAGCAAAATATTGTAATTTATTTCTTTTCCAAACCATTGTATTATTTATTCAATCAATAAAAGATGTACTTTTTTTCTTAGCTTTTTTATTTTATATAAAAGTTAGGTGGCGACTCTATTGTAAATTCTCCTAAAAATTAGGATAGAAAACAGTGAAAATCTCCATTTTGGGAATCATGTTTAAACCCTCATCTAAAAAGGGATGGTTTTAGGATCGTGGTTCTCACAGTGACAACTCCACTGGGGACTTAGAGGGCTAAACTCTAATATAGGATTCTTAGTCTACAGTTCACAAGTTGTTTGCTATTGTTTGTTACTCGCTTTGATAATTGTCATTTTGTACGTCATGCATTGCACGTGTGATTTTGCATTGTGTGTTGGTTAGCCCGGAAGCCACGATAGTAGTAGCCTTGGATCACGGTCCCCCTCGGATGCGGGTACCCTTGAACAACCTACCACCCCATGAATACGTACTCTCAACCCTCTCAAGCACGTATATAGTGGTGAAACATACTGTGAGCCTTTGATGCCCCTCACATGCATTGGTGGGTATGCTAAGCCTAAGTAATGGGGAACCTTTTTAGCCTACTCTCTACCCTCATGTAAAAGCCCATTTAGATCTTTCCTATAGGATGGCCCAACCCGATAAAGCGTGCATTCATGATTCCTTTTGTTTGAACCTAGGCCCAAGTTTAACGCTTGAGGCCTTGTTTGCTCTTGTTTGAACCTAAGCCTAAGTCCAATACTTGAGGCCCACTTGGATGTTGTTTGAATCCAGGCTCAAGTCCAATGCTTGAAACCCACATGAACTTATGAGAATTAAAAGCCATCATTGAAGTGAATCAAAGGCAGAAATCAATCAAGTCTAAAGCTTCAAGCCCACATGACTTTAAAGAGATTAAAAGTCACATGATTCTAAGAAAATTCAAAGCCCAAATTCAAAAACTTAGAATTCATCTAGTCATGTTGAAAAGAAAAGCCTAAGTCCTATACTTGAGGCCCACTTGGTCATTTAAAAAAAAAAAAAAAACAGCCTAAGTCCTGTACTTGAGACCCACATGGTCATTTTGAAGTTCAAGTTCCATTCTTGGGCCTATGCTTAAAGAATTGTTTAGGAATCCAAATAACATGAAGTGAAAGTACAAGTCCAAAGCTTGGGCCCATTTTTTTGAGAAAATGATACCTAACCCAACTAGACATTGATTGGATCAAAGGTCCAAGCCCAAGGCTTAAAGACCAACATGGCTTCACTTGAATTGAAGCCCAAGCTCAAGGCTTAAGGCTCACATGAATTTCCTTGAACTAAAGTCTGGCCTTGCATGAATTAAGGCCCAAGCCCAAGGCTTGAGATTCACATGACTTTGCTTGAATTGAAGCCCAAGCCCAATTCTTGAAGCTCACCTGATTTTTCCTGAATGAGTTAAAGTCCAAATCCAAGACTCAAAGTTCACATGACCTTTGTTTTTTAGTCAAAGTCCAAGTTCAACTCTTGAGGCTCTCATGACCTTGTTGGAATCAAGGCCTAAGTCCAATATTTGAGACCCAAATGACTTTAATAAATTCAAAATCCAAGTCCAATGCTTGGAACACATCCAGTCATTTTGACAAACAAAAAGGCCCAAGCCCAAAAATTTGAGGCGCACATGGCTATTTTCTTGAATGAAATTCTAAGCCCAATGCTTGAGTTTCACATAATCCTATTCAAATTAAAGCCCAAAGTCCATTGTTTCCAACTCTTATGATTTTGGAGCTCGTTGAATCAAAGCCCCAAATCCAATGGTTCACCCATGAGATTTTGTGAAATAAGGCCCAAGTTTGAAACTTGCAGTCTATTGAACTAATGAGTCTAAGTACATGCAATAAGATTGTGCTCAAAATTGAAAGGGCCTGTTTCACAAAGGCAATCAAAAGTCCAAGATCAATGTTCCAAGGTCCACAAGAATCAAGCCCAATTGTTGAAGGATCAATTTCGAAGAAATCCCAGTTTGTTCATCATCAGATTTCTCAATGGACCAAGAAGACTACAACAGTGCCATGGAGAACTCAAGGGACCGGTCATGCCATCCGAGACCTCATTGACCAAAAAACCATTGATCCATCGTCACCAGGCGGCTAATTCAACTTCTCTTTAGCCAAGTGATCACTCCACAAGCTCCCAAGCCAAGATCTCATCCATGGGGTTCTTCTATCTTTCTTCTGCTTAAGTTCATTTTGTTTGCTCATTTGAATTCTTAGGAACATGTTGCTTAGGTTTTGATTCTGAACTTATCATAGGAATTTTTTTTTGAATTTATTTTTTACATTTTTCATTCAAAAATCAAAAAATAAAAAAGCCAAAATAAAATAAAAAATAAAAAATCTCTCTGTCCAACTAAGGGCATGGGCCCTTAAGTTTCCTTCAATGAAGAGTCCTGAACTAGGGGCATGAACCCCTAATGACTCCCAATTTCTGCAAGGCCCAAAGCCTAAGAGCCCATCCATTCATCCAATGCTCAATGAGCATGATCTCCAACTGCTGTTGATTTTCAAAATGTGCATATTTAAAAAGAAAAAAAAAAATCATGTGGATTATTTTTCAAAAGAAGGTGTTCTTTCAAGATTAAGAATTCGCTCTTCTTCTAGAATGAGTAAAATTCAAAATTTTCAAAACACTTTTTCAAAATTATGCATAAGGAAATATCTTTGATAAAATTATTTTGCAAATCATGAGATTCCATAGCCTTACCGATCAGTTTGCATAAAGAAGGGATTAACTTCATTTAATTCATGTAAAGATCTTTGCTCATGATTTTGAACAAAAGGGAAAGAGATCCTAAATGCAATCAAGGGAAAAATCACATGTCATTTGATTAAAGTGCAAAATCTTGTTTTGAGAAATTTTGATGTCACAACAATGGTTTGTTACTTCTTTTTACTCTAAGAGGAGTCTATCAAGAGAGATCATATCTTTGTGCAGACAAACTAGCATTACTAGGGATAGGAGGCCATCTTTGGCTAGACCATGTCATCCTAGAATTAACCTGTCACAAATTAATCTATTGCTAGCTCATTTGAGCCTACATACAGTTAGCCACTTTTTCATGAACACATAATAAAAAACTTAAACCCAAGGGTGGGAAAAATCAAGTGTGCGCATACTCAAACTGTATTCTGAGGAGGAGTCAAACCCAATGCTCGTCTGCAAAAGAGCCAACAAAGGAGGTACAAGTGTAACAAAAGTTTGAAAAGAAAGTGTGGTGATTAGGGTATGCTCGAGACCCACCTTGAAGAAAGGTCAAATATGAAATCCTTATTCACACTATCAAAGCTGAAGAGCTAAATAAGAGATTTGAACAAAAAGAATGAGTTCACACAAAGGACAACCTGAATGAAATAAAGAGAGACAAGTGAGGAGAGACTTTCAAGAAGCCAATTCAAAAGCAAGCACTGATAAAAAGGGAGAAAGCTTCTCCAATGTCTGAGTTTTAAGTAATGCACACTTAGAGAAAATATCAAAAATGAGATTTTGAGCATTTTATATATCCTTCATTTCAAATACCTGAACCCGGTCTACATTAAAACCTATGAATAAAGACCTCCTTGAAGTCTTGGTAGTTTTTAGGCACAACTCTTGTGATAATTTCTCTTAAATTGAAAAGAAAGAAAGTCCGAGGTAGTCAAACACTATTGGCAAAAGATCTTAAAAAGTAAAATTCTCAAATTAAGGACACTCCCCTTGTTTGCTTTCAAATAGGAAAAATTCTCAAACTAGGGGCACTCCCCTTGTTTAATCTCAAATGAAAAGAATTCCTAAATCAGAGGCATTCCCCTTGTTTATCCTCAGTGAATACCCTCAATTCTTCAAGCACTATCATGCACATTCTTTGATTGTCTTTAAGGATTCAATCTCATAATGCTCAAAGTAAAAAAGCAAGGTTGTTTACTTGAATTCAATGACATTGATCATTCTTAATAAAAGAGAATGGTTTGGCTATCGAATGTCATGATCAGCCAAAAGACCTCTTCAAATGGACTACCTTTTGCTCATTTAAAAAAGGAAAAAATGAATTTTCTCAAAACTGACAAGAACACCACATTGCAAAGAAAGATTTCTACACCACAAAGTTTTAAAAGAAAAATTTAGCTCATTTTCAAAAATTTTCTTGAATAAGCTCATTTTGAAATCACCATACAGACTTGATCAGAGGTCTCTATCATCACCATGGTTGACGAAGTGTCTTCCAACTCTTGAACTAGGTCTGGACCTGATCCTCCCAAAAGGAGTACATAGGCAGTCCATCAAAGACTTGGTCCCAATCATCTGAACGACCTTTAGATAGGTCCAACCTCTTGAACTACGTCTAGACCTGATTCTCCCAAAAAAGGTATGTAGGCAGTCCATCAAAGACTCGGTCCCAATCATTTGAATGAACTTTGGATAGGTCCAACCTCTTGAACTACGTCTTAACCTGATCCTCCCAAAAAGAGTACGTAGGCAGTCCACCAAAAACTCGGTCCCAATCATCTGAACGACCTTTGGATAAGTCCAACCTCTTGAACTATATCTCGACCTGATCCTCCCAAAAGAGGTACGTAGGCAGTCCAGCAAAGACTCAGTCTCAATCATTTGAATGACCTTATGGAAAGGTCCCACTCTTGAACTACGTCTGGACCTGATCCTCCCAAAAGAGGTACGTAGGCAGTGTATCAAAGACTCGGTCTCAATCATCTGCATGACCTTCGGATAGGTCCAACTTTTGAACTACGTCTAGACCTGATCCTCCCAAAAGAGGTACATAGGCAGTCTGCCAAAGGCTCGGATCCCAAGCACCCAAACGACCTAAACTTAGGTCTAGTGGAGAACTCAAAGTTATTGACTTGAAAATAGTTCACTTGCACAAAATGTTTTTACAACATGTATAAATTATGGGCATTGGCCCAATATTTTTGTATGCAAGCATGCTACACTAGGGGCATCGGTTTATCTGTTCTGTTTGTTAACATGATCTTCTTTTGCCAAATATGCTCAAACTAGGGGTATGCGCCCAACTGACAATCAAAAGAAGAGTTTGTTTGTTATCTCTTGCAGGTTGTTAAAGTCATCCCATTGGACCATTCATCAACAAGAGTTCACCCCACAGAATGTTGCCACATCTTCATCAAAATATCATTCACCAATGGAAACACCAAACTCAATACTTCAAGGAAAAAGCCGTCATCATCAAAATAGAAGGAGGCCAGGTAAGCATTGAAAAGCTAAGGTACGTGTTTCTAACCACATATGCCTTAAGCAAGACAAAACACTCCAACATTCACATAATGAAACCCATGACACTCAGGGTCTTGCGACAAATCAAATTTAACCTAATCGACATCCAAAGCGTACCGAACCAACTTTTGCTTCCTAGGATTAATTTCCTCAAACACCCACTAACACATAGACGAAGAAGCTATCAAAACTAAAATAGAGAACCACATCAAACACCACACCACCATAAAATCACAAGATATTAACCAAACTTAACTTAACATAATCAAGACTTAAAATTATCAACCAAGTTAAAAATCACCACAAACAGCAATTCCAACTCAAAGCAATCAAATTCAAATTTAAACAAAACTATCAAACTTGAATCAATTCATCAATCCAAAAGCAGAACAACTGTGCCAAGTTAACAAATCATGAAATCTCAACCAAATGGAGCAAATCCAAAACAGCTATCCATCTCAAACTTAATCAACCAAGCCAAGAAAATTAACAAAACAAAGTTCTTAAAAAAAAAAATATAAAAAAAATATATTGGCCTCAAAAGTTGCAAAATTTCAACAAAACTCAATCCAAGTTGGCCATACCCATTTCGATCAAACAAACCCAATCATACTCATGATCACAAAGCAATCACCAAACTCATTTCAGAGACACGTTAAGAAACAACAAAATCAACTCAATTGTGCAAAAAGCCAGCCCATATAAATGACCAAAGTCGACAATCATTTCAAACCTCAAATATGACCCTAAGTCAATCAAAATTCCAAACTCCAACCTTGAGTTAGTGTCCATTTTGAAATCCAACACTAATCCAATGACCCTGAGTCAAATAACCAACACAAAGATTTTAAGCCTCAATACGAGCAAACTAAAACAATTTTTAAGCCTCAAGATGAGCATTGAACAAATCTTCACAATGGAACAATCTCAAAGAAAAAAAAAAAAAAAAAAAAAAATCTCCAAGAATAAAAAATCTTCACAATGAGAATCTCCAAAAATGTGAACAATAAAAAAAAATCTTCATGGAAAAACTTCCCTATGGACAAATCTTCATAAGCACATTAAAAAAAATCTCCAAAATCACTCATTTAAGCCTCAAAGATGAGCAAACCACCTCTTATTCAAAATTAATTCCTGACCCCGAGTCACCAATCAAAGATTAAACCTTAACCTCAAATTGTACCAAAAAAAAAAAAATTTCTTGACCTAAAGACATCCACTGAAAGCCAAATGTATACGAATCTTGACCCTGAGTCATCATTAAGAGAATCAAAATTCGACCCTGAGTCGAAAATCAAGAATTGACCTTGAGTCATCATCCAAATTCAAAAAAAAATTAAAAATTAAAATTAAAAAAATCGACCCCAAGTCAAAAATCAAGAATTGACCCTAAGTCAAAAAATCAAAATCAAAATTGTGACCCTGAGTCAATGTCATCAAAAATATTTCTTCCTAGAGCACTCTACGGATGTTGCATCCAACAACATTCTCTTTGAGGCAATTCTGCGGAATTGCATTCTCACTCGACATTCTTTTGGGGAAACTTTCCGGAGTTGTATTCCAACATTTTCTCCTTGAGACAATTCTACGGAATTGTATTTTCAAAACGTTTTCTTTGAAGCAATTCTACGGAATTATATTCTCAAAATATTTCCTTAAAGGCAATTCTACGGAATTGTATTATTAAAATATTTTCTTTGAGGCAACTCTGTGGAGTTGTATTCCCACACTTCTCTTTGAGGCAATTCTGTAAAATTGTATTCTTGAAACAATTCATTTAAGGCAACTCTCCAGAGTTGTATTGTAACGCCCCGAAATTTTCAATTCAACAAATCCTTATTTAACTCGCAATAAGAAATTTCTAAGACAAATAAGTCTAGTTTCAAAATCAAATCACCGGATAATTCAACTAGTCCCCAAAAATAGTCAAATAATCCAAACTCCATAAGATTAGGTGGAACAAGACCTCAATTAAATCCTCACAAAAACAGTCTCTTTAAATCAAAACTTAAAATCCTCACAAAAGAATTTCCTTAAGATTAGCTAAATGCTGGAGATCTCAATAGTAGTCCACCGGCAATAAATGATCACGTACTAGCAACCTTTCCTCACTATGGATCTGAGCAGCTAATCTGAAAAATATAATAACAATGGGGATGAGCTAAAAGCCCAATAAGTGGTATTCACACACTACCATCGAGGGGTAACAAAAGGAACTGGATTTATATGAAGCAAGGAGTAGATAGGATAATAACAAGGTTGGTTAACAATGAACTGGTAATTCTAGAATATTCCAATACAAGAATTTAGGCAATAAATGAGACATGATAGTTAGAGATACAAATTGGTTTAGAATATTAGAAGCATAGAAGGGTATAATCACAATGTCATAAATACATAATTCAAGAAGCCATGTCCTGTGTATTGCCCCCGCAGGAAGGGTCACTCCCATGTATTGTCCCCACGGGTAGGGTCACTCCCATGTATTGCCCCCACGGGTAGGGTCACTCCCATGTATTGCCCCCATGGGTAGGGTCACTCAAAATTTGCTCAACATCTCATTCTCCAAAACATCAATTTCATAATCTAGATTATGGTCCACGTATTGCCCCCATGGACGGGGTCACTAAATTTATTTCATGGCAAAGAATTCAATTAAGGGTACATACAACATGAACAATTCACTTTGGCAAAATCAATAGCTCGAGGGTTATGTAAAAGTAATTTGATATGGTAACGGTCACAAGCTGTCACGATACAATATGAAGAAATGATCTCAATGGACTAAAAGCACTCAAGAAAGTATAAATTTATCAAGACAAAGAATCCAATGGGTTTGACAATAATTATGGGGAACGTAAGGAGAGTAATGTGTAAAGTCCCACTTACCTCAATGCATAAACCAATAAGCAATTATCACTCCGCACTAGTTTCGTCATCGAGATCCTCAGAGTCTAAGTAAAAGAAACATAATATTTTTAATAAGGACATAAATATTTCCAAACCTACACTATTGCTTAATACAATAAATATTATAAACCTCGAAGATCCGAACCCATTACTAACTTGTAAGATTCTTAATACCCCTAGTCACAAAATTTAATATTTCCACCAAAAACCCACTTACTCCTATGGTATAAACAAATCGACGTCCTGCTTAATAGTTATTTGTTTTACTAGACTCCAAGATAACAACATCTGTCAACCAAAATATTTACCGTAAAACAAATGTTACCTAGAAGCCGAATTGTGATATCACGCATCCATGAAAACCTTTATTTGCTGAACCAAAGTTTGAACCTCGAAGTTTAGCGTTAAAAGACCCACCATGCATCTTCGTTGGTTTATTTAATTATATTGCCTATGGTATACATATTGTTATATGCATATAATCCTACACGCCTATGCAAGGTTCCTGCTCCTAGTATAATGCCTATGATATATATATATATATATCCCTATCTATAGATATATATATGTATATTATCTCTTCTATCAATTTTGTTTTCAACATCTATTCTAAAGCAGGGATGTGCACAAGTCCTTCTATGGCCAAGGTAATATTGAATTGTAATAAGTTAAAGAGAGTGATGTAGAATGTGAGCTTACCTGTACAACCCTAATGCAACTTGCTTTCTCCACAGATCAAACGGCACCTTTGTCACTAGTGTTAGGTGGTGGCTACCAAATTAAAGAAGGTGATTTCGGTGTATAAAAGGGGGAGAGAGAGAGAGGCTTTAGGGTTTTCTGCCAAGTATAAATATTAGTTTATATATCCTTTAGGGTGTCTAGGGTTTGATGGGATTATATTAGGAAAATATAATTATTATTTATTCTTTAATAAAATCTAAACCTAATTACAATTATTCTATTTTGTTTTATTTTATTTTATTTTTTCTATATTACATGTATTCCCACACTTTCCTTTTAAGCAACTCTGCGGAGTTGTATTCTTACAACACTTTCTCTTTGAGGCAATTCTACGAAATTGTATTCTTCAAAACATTTCCTTTGAAGTAATTCTGCGGAATTGTATTCTCAAAATATTCCCTTTGAGGCAATTTCTGCAGAATTGTATTCTCAAAACATTTCACTCGAGGCAACTCTGTGGAGTTGTATTCTCATACTTTCCTTTTAGGCAACTCTGCGGAGTTGTATTCTCACAACACTTTCTCTCTGAGGCAATTCTACGAAATTGTATTCTCAAAACATTTCCTTTGAGGCAATTTTGCTGAATTGTATTCTCAAAATATTCCCTTTGAAGCAATTTTACTGAATTGTATTCTCAAAACATTTCTTTAGAGATAATTATGCGGAGTTGTACTCTCAAAAACTTCCTTTGAGGCAATTCTACTGAATTGTATTCTCAAAACCTTCCCCTTTGAGGCAATTCTGCGGAATCGTATTCTCACACTTTTTCTTTTGGAACAACTTTGCAAAGTTGCATTCCCACAAATGTCTGAGGACATTATATCCCCACATGAATAAATTAATGGTCACAAAATGAGATGTCGTACTTGCATTGGTGTTTATTTATTGCATAAATTCCACCAATGAGGGGCATCTATTGACATCTCATTTTGCAACCATTAATTTTACTTTTTTACACTTTAGTACATAAAGGGTAAAATGGTAATTTCACAAGCTTGAAAATTCAAAGTTGGTCCATAAATTTAAAATCATATTTTAAGTGATCAAAATTGAATTAAGAATGAGAGTGTATTTTTCGGAATGGAAATTGGATAAAAAACCAAGATTTTATTAAGGAAATAAATTTGATTGGTTGAAATAATATTTACCATAAGCTCACATGCATAGGATTACTTGTTAATTAATTTGATTGGTCCTCTAAAGGATTAAATTAAAATCAATTAATAAATAATTCCTATTGGTTTAGAACACCTTAAAATGGTAAGTATTCATGCACAAGATATTCATCAAAGGATAATTCTTAAATTGATTTATTTTTAACTAATAAGATAATTATTTTGACCAATAATTATCATATTAATTATTAATAAATTGATTAAAATCAAGAAATATCGAATTCAACCAAATAAATACTTCTAAATCCATTAGAAGTTGACCAAAGGTGAAAAACCCGGAATTATCCAAAGCCCAATTCGGATTTGGATTCCAGCCTATACACTGATCGGTATTTTGACCATAACTTTTGACTTCGTTATCCAATTGAGTTTATTCAAATTCGGTTGGACAGCTGACATGATGGGCTCCAAATTCGAACATTTAGAATGTCAAAACAGGCCCGCAATTAGGGCCTAAAAATCAGTCAAAATTTCTGGATTTCATGAAGTATATCCAATTTCCAAAACCCTAATGCACTCCCATGAGGTCCAAAACGTGGGTAGGTTCATTTTAGGGCTGCCATATAAATAGAAAATATTCTCATTTTAACAGGAGGTGGGTAAAATTAGTCAGAGCAATCCTAAGCAAAATTCAAGAGAATTTTTGCAAAGGGTTAGACTTTGGAATAAGAGTACACAAGTGTGTTCTTATATTCAAGTCCAGAGATTACAAAAAGATTACAAAAGCCACTTTTTGTAATCTCTATTCCAATCTTTCAATTCCATTTTTAATCTCTTTTAATCAAACGGTTTTTCTCTAAGAACAATTTTTCAGGACCGGATTTGATATTTTCCATTTAGAGGTCGCATCCCACCACAATCAAAATCTATTCGGGACACTCATTCAAGAGGTTGCATCCCGAAAGGTACAATCCTCTCTTTTTTAATTTAATGCAGCAACTTTAATTGTGTAGAATGCATGATTAGGTTTTAATTTTAATTGCTTGATTAATTTTTAATGCACAATTGCTACATTGCATTGTTTTCGGTTTCTGTTTTGTGAATAATGCAAATATGATTTTCCTAACATGTTGTACTAAAATTACAGCAACTTTAAATGTTATTTTTCATGTGAGATGCATGCTTAAATGATTTTAATTGCTTGATGATTAATCATTGTTTAATTTTTCATTGAATGTATTGTTGTGATTCTATGAATCAAATGCGAGTATGGTTTGTTTGAGGTTGTGAACTTAGACTAATGGGTCCTTAGAGACTGACCTAGGTCAGGTTGGATGGGTGCCTAACACCTTTCCATCCAATCCCCTAGCCCCCGAACCCTAATCTTAGGGGAAGATTAGATTAGTTTATATATCCTATTTACTTTATTATATTTAGATTGTATTTAGGACCAAAGCCTTGTATTTTGTTTTCTTAGATTGTATCTAGAGCAAAATATTGTAATTTATTTCTTTTCCAAACCATTGTATTATTTATTCAATCAATAAAAGATGTACTTTTTTCTTAGCTTTTTTTTTATAAAAGTTAGGTGGCGACTCCATTATAAATTCTCCAAAAGATTAGGATAGAAAACAGTGAAAATCCCCATTTTGGGAACCATGTTTAGACCTTCATCTTAAAATGGATGGTTTTAGGGTCGTGGTTTTCACACTCATTTCTCTGGTAGCATCTCCGGTTTGGGAGGAATCTTCGTCGAAAAAGCAGAGAAAAATCGCTTAAACACCCTTGCTTTCGGAGGCCATAACTCATTCATTTGAACTCCAAACATGCAAACTTGGTACTGTTGGAAAGTAGACATCTCAATATTTCTAAAGACACCAAACATGGCCCCTTTTGGACATGGGAAGGCCTCCTAAATGTG
The DNA here is from genome assembly GCA_907173295.1 of Fagus sylvatica. Classification (NCBI taxonomy): domain Eukaryota; kingdom Viridiplantae; phylum Streptophyta; class Magnoliopsida; order Fagales; family Fagaceae; genus Fagus; species Fagus sylvatica. Next base: position 3,735,331 of record OU015767.1, on the reverse strand, counting down.
CCCTGAAAAAAGGTGATCAAAATTGTTGAAAACTGAGCAGAAGAGGATAAGATCAAGAAGGAGCTGAGCTGGACGGATAAGGACAAGGGGATCACGCAGCATCATGTTGATTGGGGGGGGGGGGGGGGGGGGGCTGCCTCTATTTATGGAAGGGTTAAAGGAGCTTCACACAGAATGAAGCAGCATCATGCTGCATGACACTGCTTCATTCTATGTGAAGCTCCTTTAGCCCTAGGGAGTGGGGAGAAATTATAAAGGAATTAGGCTAGAAAATCATAAGAAAAAGTCTCCTATTCTAGGATAGACCCATTTTGGGATAGAAATCCAAGAGAGATTTTCCTTAGGTAATCCCTCACCCCCCCTTTTAGAAGCTTTGACATTTTCCATTATTTGTACTTTCTTCCCTTACCTCATTTACATTGTATGCATGGTGGAAATGATACATGATGATCCTTCAAAAGGATGTGATTCATAGTTGTCCATTATTTAATTACTTGCTTTTCATTATGTCATTTACATTACAACTATGTCTTTGTATGTTGAAAATGATACTTGATGATCCTTTCAAGGGATGTGATTCATAGTGATCCATTCTTTAATTACTTGTCTTCCATTATATCATTTACATTATAACTATGTCTTTGTATGATGGAGATGATGCCTGATGATCCTTTTAAAAGGATATGATTCATGGTGATCCATGATGTTCCTATTACTTGCATTATGTCTATATGCTTTGATTTTATCTTTACCATCATGTAAATCCTAATGTGGTTGTGGGAATTATGTAAGTCCATCAAGGCATTGATTTCCATGTTAATTCCATAAGGTATTGATCTTCATTGATTGTACCATCAAGGCATTAATCTTCACGTAATCCAATAGAGGTTTCGATCATCTACTTGATTTCCCATTCGATCTTATCATGGTTGACATTTTGATTAAGTGTTGCAAACAAGTCATAATCACCTCTTAATTTTCATTTTGATTAAATGCTAAAAACATGCCATAATCATTTCTTAATTGTCATTTTGATTAAGTGCTATAAACATGCCATAGTTATTTCTTAATTGTCATTGTGATTTAAGTGCTGCAAACATGCCATAATCAGTCTTTAATTATCATTATAATTTAAGCGCTACGAATATACCATAATCATGCTCTATTTGTAATTGTGATTTAAATTTGCGAACATGTCATGATCACATGCTTTGAATAAATGTAATTAAGTACATATTTGCCATAAAAGCTTTAAGAAGAGAAAACATGATATTGTGGGTATTATAAACGAGATTGGTCCATCTTAACTCTATGGCTCAGCTGGTTTTGGGACACCATGGTATGAATCTTTTATATGTCAAAATGGCTTGCCATTAAAACAATGTAATGATTTCTACACGTTATAATGCTCATAATATTATGGTAAAAAGATAACAACCAAAAAGAGAGAATGAATCATCCAAAACCACTATTTGACGAATCACTTTATTCTTGGAAATCAAGGGTAAAGAGATCCCGAATATAGCACAAAAAATATAATTGTTTGTCCCGGCATTCAATGTTAGGATTTCAAATGCATCCTACCATTGATTTGTCCAGAACCCTAAAAAATACAAAAGATAAGCAAAGTGAAATAAATAGTCTAAAGAAAACCAAATGAAGTCAATTTGCATATATCATTCTTGGTATATTGCATGACGAAAATTAGGATATTTGTACCTAATAAAAACCAACAGTCATTCTAAGCAAACACAAAAGAGCATTTGGAGGGAAGTAACCGTTTCTTAAACGGATGTCGTGGTGTGCCTAACACTTTCCCAGGCATAATCTAATCCCTGAATCTATCTTTGGTTCAGACCATTTTCACATGTCTAAGCAAGATAATCTAAAATATGTTAGACATAGGTGTCCAATCACACCTTAATTTCCCTTGATTGGTGGCGACTCCAAATTTTGTGCATACACACACACATACATGTTTCCCCTCACACCCACACACACATTGCAAGAGAAATTCGCCAATGGGGGTCGAAGTAGGATTATTATCATGAGCATCATGTCATATTGCACCTTGCATAACACACACATGTAGCACATATGTAATCGAAAATTCTGCGGTGTCGACAGTTACCAAGATTCTTAAATTCCACATAAGCCATCCAAGTCCGCATTTTTTATTGTTATTTAATACAATTTAGAAATTGTTAATTAAAAATGAATAAAATACATTTTTTTTCTTAAAAAAAAAATACTGAAAAATATAAATAAATAAAAAATAAAATTACAAAAATTTAGGAATGACAAAGAACATAAAATTGAAGGTGAGTTCTAGAATAGAGAGAGAGAGAGATCTTTGTATATTCTTCAAGTATGAAAAGTGTAAGTAAAGCAAAATTACAATAAAATATTCATATCTAATAACTCAACTCAAGCATCTTATCTAACAAATTCTATTAGGTCCTAATTGAAACTCAGATTCTAACAATAATGAACTCACTTAACTAAATTGCGATATTCACAAACTGAGATCAAATTTATAACACACACACACCAAAAAAAAAAAAATAGAAGATCCTAGAGGATTAGCCTATGTTTGGATCCTCAATTTTGGGAATGCATTTTAGAGAATGCATTCCTGCTAAAATGCATTCTCGAAAATGCATTCCCTAGAATGCATTTTGCTAAAAATAGTGCATTTGGTAAAATATTGAAATTATTTATAAGAAGTGATTATGTTGAATGAAATTGTGTTTGGTTGGTATTTTAAAGAATGCGTTCTTCCTATTAAATAATATATTATTAGTATACATTATGTAATTAACATTTTTTTTTTTAAATATCTCAATACAAGGCTAAAAATACATTTACTATCAATACAAAATTAACAATGTAATAAAGAAATAAAGTATTACGTTGTGATTTAAATTAATGTCTACTAATAAAAAAAATAGCTCATGATTTGTGCATATCTCCTTGCACACATTTTTATAAAATTTGAACAATGTAATAAAAAAATATAGAGAAATGTGTATTGTGTGTGCAATAGAGATATACACAAACCATTTATAATAAAAAAATATCATAGACATCCTATAAATAAATTTTCACAATTCTACACTTTGCACCAAACAAAGTGAACATACAAATAAAACCAATTTAGTTTTTTTCCTTTCAAAATTTTTTTCTTCTTTCTTTTCCACCCCCTTTTTTCCCACCATACACGTAAACCCCACTCCTCATTTCTTTTTTCCTTTTTATTTCCTTTTTTTTTCCCCCACCACCCATGTACCCCCTGCCTTTCTTTTTTCTTCTCCCCCACCACACACATACATCCCTCCATCCATCTCATTTTTTTCTCTCATTTCCTCCTCACAGTTCACACCCCTCCCCCATTTCTCAGTTTTTTTTTTTTTTTTTAACATCCAAACATTACAAACATTACGAATAAAATAAAAGGAAATAAAGAAAAAACATAATATGACATAAAATTCAAACATTACAAATAAAGTGCTGAAAAAGCACATCATAACAAGTTTACATCAAACAAAGAAAAAAACATTCCAAACGATCATTCCAAATCATCCCTAGTTCTTTGATGCAAAATGAGAAAATGAGAATACTTTTTCAAAAAAAAAAAAAAAAAAAAATAGGAAACACATCAAAAAAAGAGAAAAAGTAGTGAACAAAAGAAAGAGAAGGAAAATAAAAGAAAGAAAGAAAAATTAAACAGGGAAAAAAGAGTTGTTCGAGTAATAAATTGTTGAAAGTAGATCTCATTTACTTTAGCAAAAATTAAAAGTAGAAGTTAGAATTAGAATCCAAAATATTTTGGATTCTGATTTCTGCTCTAGAAATGAGAATTTGCAAAATGCATTCTGCTTAGAATACATTTTGCATTTTTCAAAATTCCAACCAAACATCTCAGATTTTTTGCAGCATGCATTCTATGCATGAAAATCTGTGAAATCACTTTTAAGTAGAGGATCCAAACATAGGCTTAACCTTTGAAGAAACCAAGTACTAATTTCACATTAGAACTAATGCCTACCTCAACCATTAAAACCCAAATACTCTCCTCCTAACCAAAACCTAGATCCCAATATCCTCAGAGATCTTTTCTTAGCAAGTCAAACGAATTTCACCAATCTTACTTTGAAACTAAACGATGAACAAAATAATAACAAACATCCAAGTAATTAATCGAATTCACATAACTACCCTAAACAAAATTCTATATTTTCACCACTCGTATGATTAAGAAGCTTAATTTCATCATTTACTCTGATCTCCTTTGTATCGTGTGAGGCTTGATCAAGATCAATGGCTGCCTGATCGAGTTAGTGGAGCCTAAGATCCTACTGTTAATTTTACTGAAATATATAAAATTAATTTTATTATTAATAATTTTTTATAATATATATGACATAGACTACGTGGCCCAAAAAAAAAAAAAAAAAGATTTTGGGCCCAAAGTTGGAGGTCGGGTCTATGATTGGTATAAGTAATTAGAAAAATAATATAGGCAGGCCCAAAGGCAAGAGGGTAATTTGGGTATGGGCGCGAAGATGAGGATTGGAATGGCCCACCGAATGCTTGTTTGTATTTTTGGTGGTGGTGAATAAGTCCCGTCCCATCCTCTATGCTATATGCTATATAGGGTTTTGGATCTCTCTCTATCTCTATCTATCTAAATTCTAAACCAAATCCTATAATACAAGTTGTTCTTTCCTTTCGATTTAGGCTCAATCACTCACTCAGGTTTGAATTCTCATTTCTCAATTTCTCAATACGGATTTCCTTATTCTTTTATGAACAGGCCTTAAATCTTTTCTTTTTCCGATGATTCAGCTTTTCCGATGGCTTCAAATTCGCCCAAGGATCTTCCGGCTGGTAATTGGGTTTAGGAATTGGGGTTTAATTTCTTGAGAAACCAATTTTATAAAGCTAATAAGATGTTATGGAAATTATGCTTGTTTAGTCAAAGAAAAGCCTAAAGAATGCTATTCTCACATTTATGTTATATTATGTTGCTTAGATGAAAAGGCAGGTTCAACAGAGAAGACAAATTCCAAATCTGAAACATCCTCTGGGGAGGCCCCTCCACCAGGACCTGGATTTCCGGCCAATCCTTTTGATTTCTCAGCGATGACTGGCCTGCTTAATGTACCATATCTCCTCTTCTTGCTATAATTTTCATTGTGTCATTCAGAGTAGAATAGTTAGATTAGGATTAGGATGCTGGAAGCCAGTGGTTAGTAGTTGGTGGCTTTGCATGGGGTTTGAATTTCACAATTTAATCAAAGTCTCCTGTTATTCCTCACATAGGATCCAAGCATTAAGGATCTGGCTGAACAGATATCAAGAGATCCTGCATTCAACCAGATGGCAGAGCAGCTCCAGAAGACTTTCCAGGGTCCAGCAGTTGAAGAGGGTCTCCCTCAGTTTGATTCTCAGCAGTATTACAACACCATGCAACAGGTTATGCAGAATCCTCAATTTATGACCATGGCCGAGCGCCTTGGTAATGCATTAATGCAGGTATTTTTATTGTCTTTTTCCTTGTATAACCTATCCCTGTATGTCTGTGTTATAAAAGAATGTCATTCAGTGGAGATATCAACTCTTATCTCTTCTCAGGATCCATCAATGTCTAATGTGCTTGAGAGTTTTACAAATCCATCAAGCAAAGACCAGCTTGAGGAACGAATGGCACGCATTAAAGAAGATCCATCTCTCAAGCCTATTTTGGAAGAGATAGAGACTGGTGGTCCAGCTGCCATGATGAGGTTCGAATTTAGATATCATTGTATCAAGCTATTAATAATTCTGCCTTAAAGGTACAGTGGTTGCATACTACAAACCTTCATTCCTGAAAGAGGGTGAATTCTGGTATTGCAGGTACTGGAATGATAAAGAGGTTTTACTAAAGCTGGGTGAAGCAATGGGTCTTTCAGTTTCAGGAGATGCAGCCACTTCTGCTGAACATTCTGGGCCAGATGAAGCTGAAGATCTGAGTAGTGAGGAAGAGTCAATTGTTCATCACACTGCAAGTGTTGGTGATGTAGAGGTTTGGCACTCCACATTTGCTTTTATCCCCTTCAGGTGCTGTTTGGTTGGTCATAGTTGTAAGGACATGGGCTTGTTTTGATAAATTAAGATCAATTAATATTGGAGAAATAATGAGTCACCACTCAGGCTTATGGTCCCGAGAACCATTGCACTGTGTTCGAGAATTAGGGTACAAAGAAGGGAAGGTATTAGGCACCCCTCCTTATCCAATCCAAAGACTGGCCTCCTACTTAATGTTTCACAATTAATTTTGATAAAAATATTGGGTCTACAACACTTAAAATACAATTTTAATTTCGTTCATGCGATTTTTCTATTTTAACCTTCTGACATCAAGTAGTGATCACCTTCTGACATTGAGTATTTTAACCTTCATAGTGAGCACCTCCGTCTATCTACTACCTTCGTTTCAGCTCAGTCATACCAACCATTTTGGCCAAAAGCCATAACTTCTCACTAAACTAAGTAGTAGTGCCAATTCGCTGGCCCAACCATTATCTTCGTATTAGCCCACATTTTGACATGCCACAAACATTCCACACAGCCCCCACAGGACTGCCATAGCTTTCTATTAGGGCTTGACATCGAATTTTTTCTTTTCCTTGTCATTGTTTGTGGACTTGGATTGGATCCCTCTAGAATGATTCCTGCCTTTCCATTCCAGCCTCTCTTCCTTCCTCAATTTTTCCTTTCATTCTTTTCTTTCGATGGTTCCTCCTTGCCTCTAGTACTGTAATGTGAGGGATAGCTAAGACAAAGAAGTCTAAGTCTTGTTACATCTATAAGATAGATAGATAGATAGATACATAGATAGAGAGTTAAAGTGAGGCAGCCATGGAAGATTAATTTGTTACTAATGAAATTCTTACTTATCAAAAAAAAAAATTAATTTGTTATTACTTCGCAAATTCGCCTATTCAAGACTTATTTTATGGGGCCCATGTGTGAAGTCCAATTGAAGTAAAAGTAGAATGGTTTCAGAGGTGTAGGTATGAGTCTTTTAGGGTTACAACAGTTTTTTATTTTGTTAATTATGGTCAATTTTGTAAATCTGTAATTTTTTCGTTTCGTGCGAATCAAGGGTGTTTTGGTACTTGAGTTGAATATAGAATTTTCTAGGAGATACTAAGTATCTTAGGTTTTATTTTCTTTGGGTCCAATTTAGTAATTTATTAGGTTTTCAGTTTACTAGTGAAGCTAGGAGTCATAATATTACTAGTACAAGAAAGGGCCCTGTATATTTCTGCTCAATGTATTCAATGGAGAAAACCATAAAATCATCATTCCTTACAACCCCAAATCAAGGCCTCTCTTTTACCTATCAAAGCTCTAAAACCCCCCACATACTTATACCAAATAGCCATGAAATAACTTATCAAACCATCTGTGAATTCCTAACACAACCCCATAACCTTCAACAATTCTAAACACTAGATCTACAAGTTCTCCTAGCCCTAAACCCACCACAAGCACACGTAGACAAATTCCCTATTTTGTCTACGTCATAAACCTTGCTCTATTTCTTTGGGAACAGCAGAATGAGATAGAACTAATTCTTCAATCAACTGTAAGCAGATAGAAGTAGAACTCTCATAACTCTTAAGTCCCCATCCCTCACCTTTCTCTCTAGTTCCTCTCTAGGTAAGGAACTGCCTCTACTCCATTTCTATTACCTCCTTAAGAGTATCAAATGAAAGCTCTTTATGCAATTTTATTAAGATTAGGCTAAGGATACATTACATTAACTCACTTGAAGATATACCCCATATTCAAGTGATATTACACTCAATGCTCAAATTGCTTCTTGTACTTTCTTAGCTTGGATCCCTTGGATTGCCTTCAATCTTACACTTGTTAAATGCAGTTTGCACAGCTCCATAGGCAAGTGCAATTTGCACACTAGCCTTTGAAGCCTAGGTGGAAAGTACAAGTGCACGCTTGATTGAAATGAAGTGCACATTTTTCAAATATAATGTATAAATATAATAACCTCTAGTAGAAGGATTCATAACATATAATTAAAAAAGTTCATAAACTCAAAATAGTAATATATTTTGCAAATTAGCTCAAATGGATTGTTACATTGCACATAGTTTTTAAGTTCAAATTTTACTTCAGTTATTTCACTTAAAGTTTTTGTATTGCAAAGTTTTAATTTTTTATTGGGAATTTACACACGCACTCTATTTATCAAAAAAAAAAAAAAAATTTACACACGCACTCTGTAGTTCTTGAACCCACGACCTCACCCTCCACCTTTTTTATTTTTTATTCTTTTATAGGTAATATTCAGAATTTTATTAAAGAGAAAATACTTAGTGTGCATGAAGCATGCACAATAAGAGAATTACGGATTTACAGGGAAGGAAATAGGAGAAATAAAATAAAAGGACCAAATAAATTCTATAATAGAGCTGCTAGAAGTAAAGCCCCAAACTCATGACCAGTCAAATAAAGAACTAGAAAAACCATCCAGCAGCTGCCTCTCAGATTTCTCCTTGTCCTTGAAAGTACGGCTATTACGTTCCCTCCATATCGTCCACATTAAACAAAGAGTAATCGTATTCCATATATTCGAGGAATGTATCCCAAGCATATTCCACCAACCATCAAGTAAATCAATCACTCTATTAGGAAGGACCCACTGAACCCCAAAGGAACGGAAAACAAAATTCCACGACACTCGCCATAGAACAATGAATGAGAAGGTGCCAATTGAACTAGAGTTCATTGGCATTTTTGTATGGTAAATTTGAAAACAAATTATCAATAGACAATACAATAATTTTCTAGTCCTATAAAGTTTAAACATAACATTTGATATAATTCTCTCGTGCTTTATAAAAATATATAACTGCCATTGTTGTGATCAAAATGAAGTCTATGGTTTACTTATCAAAAAATAAAAAAAATGAAGTCTATGGTTTAATCAAAATATCTCCATAATGCAAAGACCAAAACACACAAGAATAGTAAATTATCCTTATTAGTGATTTTTTTTTTGATAAATAATAAACTTTATTAAGAAATGAATGCACTAACTATACAGGGAATGTACTAAGGATAGCATAATTAAGCTCTAAAGTTACAGTAATCAATAAACTTCTGAAGAGTTGCAGTTTCATATCAGAAAGCGACTGTTCACTTGTCAAAGTTCCACACATTTCTTTCCCACCAAATACACCACTTCACACAATGAGGGATGGCCTTCTAGATCTCACTGCACTGATGTCTCCCAATCCGGCCTTACCAGCAAGCTAGTAAATCAACAACCCCATGAGGCATCACCCACTAACCCCAATGCAGGAAAAAAACAATGTCCACAACTCACAAGAATACGGGCAATGAAGAAGTAGGTGATCAACAGTCTTCTCATCCCTCTTAGAGAGACAACACCAACTCACCAAAATAAAGTTCCTTTTCCTCAAATTGCCTGTGGTTAATATTTTCCCAAACGATGCAGTCTAAGTAAAGAAGTTGCTCGTGTTGGTACTCTAGGCTTCCAAATACTTTTCCAAGGGAAATTTCCTGTTCAACTATTGGCTGAGTTTTTATAATAAGAGTAGCCCGAACCCTTTCCGACTTGACGGTTCCAACAAAGTTTGTTCGCCCCATGACCTTGCACAGTAGAAAAGTAAATTATATAAAAAATGGACGAAATGGACTCCAACTCCCTGTCCTGTACTGTGCATATAAAATTCAAATCCCATACTAAAGCTTCCTTATGATGTGCTATATGAAACAGTTCAGGGAAAGACTCCTTTAAGATCCACCACACTCCTTATTAGTGTCTTTTGATATGTAAACATAAAATTGTCTATATGATACAGAACCTTAAGAATCGTGTTTTATAATAAATCAATGGTGCATGTCATTTCTTTGAAGATCAAGAATTCATACATATATTTTTAAAAATGTATGTAGGCATGCTTTGTGCTTCTCCAAAAGGAACAAAAAAATTATGCCTAAGGCACACTTCATTAAATGACCTTCGCTTCAGCCAAGGGACGTGCCTAGACCTTGGGGATTTGAGCTTTAAATGCGTCTAAACACACTTTTAACAACATTATTCCATTGTCAATTATTTATGGATATTTAGAATATTCAGTTAAATGTGTAATTGTGTACTCTTCGCAATTTATTCGGTTATAAATTTTTAAAACTTTCTGGAGTTTCTATCTTGATGATAAAAAGATGAGTATAAGCATTGTATACCTTCTTCCTTATATTTGTACATGGCTCAACAATAATACAAATTCTTTCAACTAGTAGAATTCGCATCCTTACCTGTATAGTATAGTTATCAATTTTTAGGCATTAGATTTTGTATCATCCTTGCCCACATCAGTGGGGCTTTCTATGTGCATTCGTACTACCACTCTTCAGTAGACTGGAAAGAAGAGAAAATATGGGGGGCAGGGGAACTTGACAATATTTACTTTTCAGTATATTAAACATTCTATATCAGGTGCTGTCTTTGAGTTGAATTGCTAATTGAGACGCAGTATGTTTTGTTTTCTGTAATTTAATTCAATTCAGCTGATATGCTAGAATTGAAGCATTCACTTTATTTGTCAATTAGGGCTTGAAAAATGCACTAGCCTCTGGTGCAGACAAGGATGAAGAAGATTCAGAGGGAAGGACAGCATTGCATTTTGCATGTGGATATGGTGAGGTATGACATTCTCCAGAAATCTTCTCACTGTTTTTATTCTTTCCCCCATTCGTATGAGCTCTTTTTTTTTTTTCTTTTTCTTTTTTAATTTTAATTTTTGCTGGATGATGGACTTTTTAAAGCCTTGGTTAGGATGGTTTAGGCTGTTTTTAGCTGAGGAATTGTTAAATATTTTTTTTGCAAGAACTCCATTAGATAAAGATTATTTATCCTAGGGAAATCTGATAGAGTTGATTACTTCCTAGATGAGCCCCAAAGGTGCCTTAGACTACATGTACCTCTCATGGCTAATTGGAACATGCATTTGTGGTAACCCATTAAAGTCCCTTTTGGTTCACCTGGATTAAGACTCAGTGGAATGATTGTGTGCTCAGTGGAATGATTGTGTGCTAATGGATTACATTTCATTGCTTAGTACCTCAATTTAAAATGAAATCTTTCAGCCAAACTAGAAAGTAAAAATTGGGAGTTGGATTTCAAAAAAATTCAGGAATCTTGTACCAACTTGAGGTTTGCGATAAAGATTATGTGGAATCCCAAAATTGAATTTAAAAAGTTAAAGCTCTACCCTATCTATTTTTAAAAGGGATCTCTGATAGTGGTCCAAAGTCAGTTGAGTTGAATTCGATACTGATAGAAGTTGTGAAACCTATTGTTGGATTATTAATTTACAGACGCTTGTTTTGAAACCTATAGTTAAATTAATTATTTTACAAAAGCTTCTAAAAAACCTATTGTTAAATTAATTAATTTCTAGAAGCTTGTTGTAAAACCTGTTAGAATAATTAATATAGCCTAAACCATGTTAAGCCTGTTTTGAAATCAATTAATATACCTATTTTCTTCATGCAACACATGTCAAAGACACTTGATTATAATATTTCTATACATTAGATCTCTAACATATGATTTAAGTTTTATATGTATAATAACTATAATTAGAATTTAGTGCCTTGCTTGCATTTTTTCTGTTGTTAGTTTTTTTACTAAAGTGCCCATTGGTTTCGTATTTAATTATTTGTACGGTTTCGATCATTTTGAGAAGATAATACATTCAATCTAGTAAATTACATAATACACCAGAAAGCAATTTGATGTATAGTGAATCAATTTTTAATTTTTTTTTTTGTATCATATATCATATCGAATTGTGTATCTTAAAGATACACAGATAACTTAAAAAAAAAAGTAGAATATCATATTTGATGTGTGTATTATACATTCATATTAAAAAATTAAGCATAGAATAAAATGTGCCTTCATTTATCTTTCTCCTATTTTTTTTTTTTTTTCATTTTTTCCTTCATTCGTTTCTTCTCAAGTACACTAAAATTCTTAATAAAAAGAGTCTGGAACATTTTCAATTTTCACAATCCTTTGTACAAAAGATAAACATTCTCAAAACTAGTGTTAGATGTTCTATTTAAATGATAACATCATAATACTCATTGGATAATAGTTTTACCGAACTTTCAATTTTTCGCTCTTCTTCTTTATATTTATTTATGTCATTTATCATCTATTACTGATAATGATGTGTATGCTAATTTTTTATTTTTAAGTCATGATGAATCAAATTCTTAAGTTAATATTAGTTTGGACAGAGTTTGGCTATAAACTGGTTTGTAGCCAGCTCACTACAACCCACTACGTGTCACCTAATAAGATCATCCACATGTACTTTAAGTCACATGACCTATTTAATGAGTCATGTGACTTCTTTAAATAATACATGTGGATAGTCTTATAAGTTGTCATATAGTGGGTTGTGTAGCAAACGGGCTACAAACCAGTTTGTAATCAAACCTTGTCCTATTAGTTTTAGAAATACTACGTTCAACTATCAATAACACATTTACAGAGGTTAATTATAATAGTTTAACTAGAAAAAGTTATAAAATTAAATTAAAATGATGTGGATCAATGTATTGAGTGTATTGTATGATACACTGTGTATCATAATTATATATCATACGATACACTTACATTTAAGATACGCATAGAATTTACGTATCAAAATAGTGAACAATAATTGTGTATCGAATGTTACTAATAACCATGGGTGGCATTATTTTGACACCATTATTTGTTGCTTCTACACCACCCTTTGTAAGTTTGCCACACATTATCAACATATGCCCTGGTATTAAAATTCAATGGTGTGGCTGAACCATGGACATTATTCTCATGTTATTAAAATTCAAAATCTAAGACGGCATTAGTAGTTTGTACTTAACATCCCCCCACATCTAACCAACTGAAAGCAGCCTTTTGTAGTTAAGGTTTGGAATCCTTGCGATCATGACATAAAAACCATTTGCGTATTGGTGCTTGCTTCTGAATCAAATGAAGGCACAAGTTTTGTGTGGAGTTCAGTTAGATTATCAGATGATGCCTATAATCGAAGTAAAACCTACGCTATTTGGTTTGCTCATTCCCCAGCCTGACCCAACCCTTGGTTTTTACAGTTCTCATGAAGCTTCCTTAGGAAATTATTGCTTGCATGATCGGGTGCTATGCTTTATGTAGTGTGGGCTTAGGTGTTCATTGTATGATTTCTACGCTATTTAGTTAGTGCTAATTCAATTGTTCAAGAAGCTTAATGAAGCAATTGAGATACCAACACTCTCTCTCTCTCATGAGAGGTGGGGGGGGAATGGGTTTTGAATTTTCCCTAAAGAAATTGGCCAATTTTGAGCAGATACACTTGATTTCATTTCAGGTGAAGTGTGCTCAGGTCCTTCTTGAGGCTGGAGCTACAGTGGATGCTTTAGACAAGAATAAAAATACTGCACTTCATTATGCAGCTGGTTATGGAAGGGAGGAGTGTGTGGCACTACTGCTGGACAATGGTGCTGCTGTGTAAGTCAACAACTTATTAACCCTTTTATTATTTGCTTGTCGCCTAATGCGTATTTAATTATTCATTGTTATCATTTTTATTTTATTATTATTATTATTTTTTTTCTGCAGGACTCTTCAGAACATGGATGGGAAGACTCCCATCGATGTTGCCAAGCTAAACAACCAACATGTTGTATTGAAGCTGCTCGAGAAGGATGCTTTCCTCTAACTTCTGTAGACGTAGCATGCTTTGGTTCTAGCGTCTAAGCTTATAGGCTTTTCATTGTGTGTTAGACCAATTTGCTTTGATCAGCATGAGCATGTAGTCACCACAATGTGATGCATTGTCTATCCTATATTTACTGTGATTGCTACATTGCATGAATTTCATAGTAACATCAACAGGCTTCCTTGGGACAGTATATGCGGGATTTAACAATGCGCCATACCTTCCATCTGTTACTTTTACTATGCTTTACCCCTACAAAAAAACAAATAAAAATACAGAAATTAATACATGAAGTGGAAGAAAATGCTTTTTTTACAATCATTTGTGTGTTTAAAAATGACTAAAGACCCTTGAATTTGTTTAATAATGCTACAGATAATTTGAGACGGCATCTAGAGGGTTGCATGCAACAGCCCTTTTCCATGGATGTGGATTCCACACTTATAGGGTCTATCCTCATGTAAAAGGGTTGTTGCATACAACATGTTAGGCAAAATACAAAATCCATTTGGAGTGGCTTACCCAAGTGGAATAAGCAGAGTGAGACTGTATACAAGTCATTTTGTACATAAACTGTTAGTCTTGACTTATGATCAGTAGTGTTACCCAAAGGTAGGGAAAAGAAATCATGTAGCATGACAGGTCGATCTAATCGGTAATAAATTGTTATGATCCCATAATCTTTTTTCCTTCTGCCTATTATGATTTAGCCGTAAAGTGAAAATCATGAACTGCCATTGTTGACTGATGGTTGGACATTCCAAAAAAATCGGCTGGCTTATAGTCATTAATATCCAAAGTCATTGCAAATAATTCTTAATATTGACAAGAAAAATAAAATGGATTCTTAATATTTGAGGATGAAAAAAATATTATAAAATCTGGGCTTAGTTGGATGAGGAAATCTGATTAGATGAGTAAAATCATCCTTGCAAGTTCCAGGATCCTGATTTCTTGCAAAGTCGCCAGCATGGGTTTTGACTAGGAAGAGTTGGGATTAGAAAGGATGGTAATTTATGGACATAGTGTCGACTCTTGATAGTTGTAGAATTGAAGAAACTTCTGAAATGATAATCAAATGCGTCTCAAAATTTTGAATTGTTTTGAGTGTTTCTACTTGTAGTGGGGCCAGCGCCAAATGCTTATAATACGTTTTTTTTTTGTTGCTAAAATGGTTTTGACACAATGGCTACGGGAAGTGAGCAAGAGAATTGGAAAACTCGTCTAGATAGATGCGGAAGTTGAGTTGGATTGATATAAAAGAAGTTGAATTCTTGAGTGAAGATGAATCTGTGGAGTCTCTCGGGTATCTAAGGGTAAAGTTGAGCAAGTCAGCTCAGGTGGATTGATGATGAATATACATTACTCAATCTTTGGAAATTAAAGGTGAAACGGAATGAAGGGAAGGGGGGGTCCAACAAATCCAATAGTCAACACTCAACACTCACAACACTAATACGTAAAGGTGTAAAAAAGAGCATAATGCTCTTATCCCCCATCCTCACTTCATGTTTATTATATTTGTTTATGAATTGATTGGGGGGTTTGAGAGTTGGGACTAACATGCTCTAACATGCTGATTGCTGAGAGAGACAGCAAATAAAAAGGAATATGAAGCATGAAGCCAGCCAAATAGCCACCCACACCCAACTAAGCAATATCAATTACCAAACCAGATTCAATATAAATAAATTGTAGGAGTAAAGTAACTATATTTCTCCTCATATCTTAAAAACATAAAAACTGAAATAAACTGTTGTCCATCATTTTTCATTTGATTTGTGAAATTGTAAATGGAGGAGAAAAAACCATCTTCTGTAATAGTGTCGGATGTAGGAGCATGGGCTATGAACATAATAAGCTCGGTGGGCATTATCATGGCCAACAAGCAGCTTATGTCCCCCTCTGGTTTTTCTTTTGCCTTCGGTCAGTTCCTCTTCTTCTTCTTCTTATTTTCTTTCAAATCTATCATGATAAAGCTTGAAAAATTTTCATTAGCTGTAACGAAATTTTAACCATTACATTTACTTGGTCAGATTGCTATTATGTCATTTTTAAGGAAATAAAAGCTGTGACAACTAAACACCATCCTCATTACCTGCAACATTTTGAAATGAAATACAAATACTAGCTGCAAATTGCAAGTTATGCTAATGCTTTTCAAATTCAGTGGCGAATAAATGCTACAATTCATGGACTTAAACCAGTTACTGAATATTAATGAATTTTAACACCGTTGTTTTGCTGTAAGATAATTGATACTGGTTTCTGCTTTTCAGCAACGACTTTAACTGGTTTCCACTTTTCTGTGACCGCATTGGTTGGTTTGGTGTCAAATGCTGCCGGTTACTCTGCATCAAAGCATGTCCCTATGTGGGAGCTTCTTTGGTTCTCAATTGTTGCAAATACGTCAGTCACGGGAATGAACTTCAGCCTCATGCTGAACTCCGTTGGATTTTACCAGGCACATATCATTTCATGACTCTTACCCATTTTTCTTCTGAGAATTAAGTATGCATACTTGCCATAGTTTTGATCAAATTTATTATTCTTGATCTGATGCAGATTTCAAAGTTGAGCATGATTCCTGTGGTTTGTGTGATGGAATGGATTCTTCATGGCAAACAATATTCAAAGGAAGTCAAGATTGCTGTCATTGTGGTTGTTGTTGGTGTAGCCATCTGTACAGTGACTGACTTGAATGTTAATGGCAAAGGTTTTCTCTGTGCCTGTGTGGGAATCTTGTCTACATCCTTTCAACAAATTGTGAGTATCACTCAAATTTTGGTTTTACTTTGCTTTGTAGTTACTCTCTACATAAAATATCCAAAAAAGAGACTTATATGAACGAATTGAATTAAGAACCCCCCTCCCTCCCCACCTGTTTTTTGTTTTTGTTAAGTAGTTAAGTTTACTACCAAATACATTCATACATACAATATAGTTCAAAAGGGTTCCCTATACCCTAAAGCGCATCAAGACCTGCCTGGGACATTACCTAGAGCATATATATATATATATATATATATATATATATATATATATATATATATATACAAACATATATAAAAGATACAAGTAGCAGCCTAGCCAACTAAAGAACCTCTTATATCACAAGAGGCTGGGAAGCAACACCAAATCAATAGACCCAACAAGATACTAATTTAATTCCTAGGTTTAAGAAGAAGGGCTCTCACAACCTTAGAGCTTATGTTATCAATTAAGAACTATGAAGAAGCCTGAAATTTGCCCCCTTTTGCACTGAAGTGGAACTTGGTAGCAGTTGAATATAGACCAATAATTCTCATTTTGGTGAATAGAAGAGGCATATCAAGGACTGCAGAAATCGGTCATAAACTCATAGCATTGATTGTACCAGCATAATGTTTTCCAATTGCATTCTTTTTTTCAAAATTTATCATCTTTACTATTTATGATTCTTACTGCCTCTAAGTACTCTGCTTTGAAATTAGGCATCATAATCATCTTGCATATTTGTTTTAAATTGTGACCTGTAATCAAATCCTCCGCATCATAGGTTTAACAAAGACAGGCTTTAAGCTTGTAAACAGAGTGCTGGCTGCACTTGTACAAACTTAAATTTTCCTCTTTCCTATATATTGTGATACTTGTCTTAATGAATGCATGTGTTAGCATGCAGATGGGTTATAGCTACCACTGGCTATATTACCATTTCACTAGTCATATATGTACACAATCAAGTGGAGTTCATAACCAAGACTTGTAGAAAAAAAAAAAAAATTTAACAATGCACTTATAACTAATATGTATTGATTGCAAGAGCTTAGATTTATGTTTGTTTCTCAAGTTTGAGTTTGTGGGGAGTGGAGACACATACATTATAGAAGTCTGCCATAGGTTATTTTAAATCAATACCTTAAATAATTCATTTCTAATTTGTATTGTTTAATTGTCTTTGAGGAACAGTCGATTGGTTCCTTACAGAAGAAGTACTCGGTGAGCTCTTTTGAATTGCTGAGTAAGACAGCTCCAATACAAGCTATCTCCCTTCTGGTTCTTGGTCCAGCCATTGATTATTACCTTACCAGAAAACTTATATCAAATTATAAGTTGTCTTCTGGTGCATTTGTAAGTGCTTCTTAAGTCTCTTTAGATCCTGGTGCAACCTATTTGTTATTCATGGACTTAGTTCATCAAAAAGTTTCTTATGAATCTTTGAAATTGCTGATTCAAATTTGTACAGGTTTTTATACTACTATCTTGCTCTCTTGCTGTGTTCTGCAATGTGAGTCAGTATCTCTGCATTGGACGCTTCTCTGCTGTCTCTTTCCAGGTTTTGGGCCACATGAAAACAGTATGTGTCCTGACATTGGGATGGCTACTCTTTGATTCAGAGTTGACACTGAAGAACATACTTGGTATGGTTCTTGCTGTTGTTGGCATGGTAGTATATAGCTGGGCAGTGGAGGTTGAGAAGAAAGCTAATTCTAAGATCATTCCTGGGAAAGACAATCTGTCAGAAGCTTGGCAACTGTTGAAGGAGGAAAGTACAGTGAAGGATGTAGAGCTTGGCAAGTCTGTAGGATAGGTCGACATTTTTCACAAACCAAAGTATAGCATATCTTCATTTTTTTAATTTTTTTTTCTTTGATTAGTAAAAAGTATAGCTTCACTTTATTTCATCTTCTTTGTTTGCCACGTATTTATCAATCACATGTGTGAGCATATATAATCTGCAGACTTGTAGCCATAGAAAATGTTAATAATGTATTACTGGTTTTATCATGTTTAATTGGTTTGTATTATTTTGGTAGATGTGAGATAATGAAGTTCAGTTGGATTATATGTTTTGAAGCTGTATAACAATTGTAACATTTGTGCATTCTTTCAGCTTGAGAGAATGCACATCTCTATCTCTAGCTAGCACAAGCCATCCAAGATTGAAATCCAAGCAGAATTGTGAATCCGTTCTTTTATCAGATCATTTAGAAGGACAATATATGAAAATCCAAAGAAAGTAGCTAATGAAATTAATATTGTACAATGATTAAAACAATAAGAAACGAAATGAAGGCATAAACGCTTTACTTGAGAATCTGAGATGGTAAATAATAGTGAATGTCCACATTGGTGTCATAAAAGAAATCGTGTGGGAATCCAGGGGAATTTGTTAAAAAATACCTTTTAAACATTTATTATTTGTTGTGAATTATTGGTGCTGTGGACAGGCTCATGTGCTAAAACATTAGGGACACCAACCAACCACCTTATCTTATGTATTTATTAGGCTTGTTTTTGACGTGGAGATCTTATCTCTTGCAAACCATCTTTTCTCTGTGTATATATAGAAATGTAATGCTTCTATTTTGTGATATGGGAAAAGTAGAGATTGAGATCATTTTGGTATTCAACAAGTTATGTGTGGATGACCATTTGAAATAAAGAAAGTTCTCATAATATCATCTTCAAATTTATTTATCTTGCTATTTCTCTTTTATTTTATAACATTATTTAAATTATAATTGTGCTGAAATTTTTCGGCAAAATAGCATTTTCTCTAAAATCGTGTTCAAAGTTCACTTTTTTTTCAAATGTTGGTTGCTGGTAGCCACTGGCGGATCTACTTGCTGACCAGGGTGGGCACGTGCCCACCCTCAAATTAAAAAAAAAAAAAAAATATATATATAAATTATATATATATATATATATATATATATATATAAAAGTATATAAAATTTTGGGAAAGAAAAAATTCTAAAGCCCACCCTCAAATTTTAAAGAAATAGATTACCCAACTCATAAAAATAAAATAAAAATTATCCCAGTATATAAAATTTGAGGAAAGAAAAACCTCTAAAAAATCCCATGACTGAGTCAATGGCTATGCCCACAAGGAAATCAGGCTCCTTTGATGGAGAAAATCTCATGATTTCTTTTGTTATGTAATTACAATTCGCAAGCTGCAAGCCCAAAGAATAACAGTGAGAGGAAATGAGTGCTAGAAGGAAGAACGTAGAGGAAAAGTAAAGTTGAGAAGGAACCGGGTCATTCAGCAAGCGGGATCCACTTGCTAATTAGAGGGGGAAAAAAAAATTTGGTCATCTTAAAATATTGGTTTAAAAAAATATATTATATTGGTTTGTTTCAGATGCTATTTGTATACCATAGAAAGTCTTAGCAAAAAAGAAATATACCATACAAAGGAAACATATTAATTTCTTATATTATTTATATTTATTGTATCTTATACGATATTAGTTTATATTTGTGATGGCATAAAAAGACATGATCACATAATTTTACTCATGAAAATGAAAAAGAAAAAGAAAGCTAATAATAGAATACAAGATTTAATTTTATTTATAATTTAATAATACTTATAGAATATAAAATTTAATTTCTTTTAATTACTAGTAGTTTTTGAGTAATTTATGTTGAGAAATATATAATTTAATTACTTTTTGTAGCATGGATAATAAAGTTATCATGCAACAGTTTCAAAATATAAAAATACGTCGAAATCAATTGTAAAAGACTATAATGAACTTCTTTTTTGTTACTTTTTGTTTATGTACCTAATATATATCGTTTTTTGGAATTTTTTTGTGTTAATAAATATATTATTTATCAAACGATATGTATATATATACATATTATTCTATTAAAATTTTAGATAAAAAAGTGCCCACCCTCAAGGAAATTCCTAGATCCGCCCCTGCTGGTAGCATTTTCTCTAAGAAGAATATCCCTTAAAAAAAGTAAGACAACTTTGCGTTCCCATTTTAAACAAGACAAAACATATAGAAAGCATCCCATAGAGAGGCCCTAGACCTATTGAAGTTGTCTTTCATTATGCTTGTTCTTTTGTTAATTTATATTCTTTAATTTTCTAGTAAAGAGAGAGGGATTAGAAGCACTTTACCGCTTGTGTACTTTTCTCAAAAACCGTTTGCACTTAAGAGGCAATTAGATATTTTTAAAAGTCTGGATAATTTCTATCATTAGCTAAATCTCATAAATTGTTTATATATTTTACATTTTTATTATTTTATAATTTTACGTTAAAATATGATAATACAAAATATATAGATATATAGATTTAGTTTTGAATGCAACAAGTGGTACAACTCAAGCTGTCCGAATAAACCCAATTAACAAAGGGATATATATATATAGAGAGAGAGAGAGAGAGAGAGAGAGAGAGAGAGGTTAAGAAAGTAAGAGAAATAGAATAAGATAATGCAGAGTTTGGAATGTGCAACGCGCTTCCTTAATTTGCAAATTCACGGTCAGTTGCCCCTTCCGCTTCCACTCATCTCTAGAAACAAATTTTCATACCCATTACTTGTATACAAGTATACCAAATCTGGTATAAGATTGGGGCTTCCCAATCTTTGTGCTCTGCCTCAGTCTCAATCTGAGGATAAGGATGTGGATGTTGGTGTTAGTGGTAGTATTAGTAAACAAGAAGAAGAAGAAGAAGAAGAAGAAGTGAGAAGTAGTGTGTCTATGACCGAGAAATCTAATTCTGAAACAATAATTACCGCATGCTTAGTTGGTCTTGTTACCGGCATAGCTGTTGTGCTATTCAATAACGCAGTAAGTCACTCCCATCTTTCAATGCTTATAAATGTTATGTTATGTTATGTTATATTGATTGATTGATTGAGCAATGAAGGTACATGAAATACGTGAGTTATTCTGGGATGGGATTCCCTTACGAGGTACCTCCTGGTTAAGAGAAGAACCCACTCAAGTCATATGGAAGCAAGTCATTTTGGTTCCTGCTTCTGGTGGCTTCGTTGTTAGCTTATTGGCCCTGCTTCAAACTCAACTACACTCCTCTTCGTCTCCTTCTAATAATCTTAAGGCTGCCTTGCGACCATTCATAAACACACTCGCTGCTTCTGTTACTCTCGGCACTGGCAATTCCTTGGGGCCTGAAGGTCCTAGCGTTGAGATTGGTTCTTCCATTGCCAAAGCTCTTGGCACTTTCTTAGACAAAAAACCCCATACAAACCTCTCCCTTATCGCTGCCGGATCAGCCGCTGGAATCTCTTCTGGTTTGTCGTTTCTCCCTTTTTATGCTACTTTGTTTTGGTAATTGGTATCACTTTATCACATGCTGCTCATATATTGATTGACCCACTATGTAGCAACATATGCTATTCTCATCTATGCTACCTATTATTATCAATGTCTATTTTGGGTTATTCAACTTCATTTTTTTTGCTTACACAGGGTTCAATGCTGCTGTAGCTGGTTGTTTTTTCGCTATAGAGTCGGTGTTGTGGCCATCACCACCAGACTCATCCTTATCACTTCAAAATACCACTTCTATGGTTATACTTAGTGCTGTGGTAGCTTCTGTAGTCTCAGAAGTTGGTCTTGGTTCTGAACCAGCATTTAAGGTCCCAGAATATGACTTCCGCTCACCCACTGGTAATACATATATGTTTTATTTTAAACACAATTCATAGAAGCACACATTAAGGGTATGTTTTGAATGGAGGGTGAGCAGAGAGGAAGGTGGCCAGAATATACTAATATGTAGTACATTCCAGTCACTTTCCATTCTCCTCTCCCCCACCTCACTCCATCCAAACATTGGGTAAAGTTACTAATGCCACGTCTTTGTTGGAGCATGCCCAACTTCCTTGTTCTTCTTCTTTTTTCTCTCTTTAATTTTGGGAAATTCTTGCATCCCACTTCTGCCTCTGCCAGAATGACTCTTTGTGTGTGATTGCGCGCATGTGTATCAATATCAGCCTCCTTCCTCTCTTTCGAAATTTAGTATAAGTACTCAGATACATCTAAAAATATAAGAAGAATATAAATTTCATGTTTTATTTTGGGATCAGATGATCTATTCTGTTAGAGAGTTGGAGAAATAATATTGTACTGGGTTGTACTCTTGTTCTGTATGGGTGTTACTCTTCTAGAAGAGTCTAGAATATTTAGGTGATGAAGTTTGCCTGTGAGCTGTCACCATTACAATATTCTCCATCATGTTGTAACCAATTCTCCATATATAAGCAATCAAGAGACTGAGGGCAGTGAGTGAAGCTCCTCTCTCTTTGAATCTTTCTTATTAAAATTTTTTTTCTAAAATGCTTCTCTACATGGTATTAGAGCCTACCTTGTGATAATCAAGCCGCTATGCACATTGCATCCAATCCTGTTTTCCATGAAAGGAGCAAACCCATTGAAGTAGATTGCCCTTTTGTGAGAGACAAGATTCTAAGCGGATCCATTGCTACACCATTTGTGAAGTTTGAAGACCAACTTGCTGATATCTTTACAAAGGCATTATGTAGGAATGGTCTAGAGTCCATTTGTCCTAAGCTAGGCTTATATGACATATATGCTCCAGCTTGAGAGGGAGTGTTAGAGAGTTAGAGATATAATATTGTACTGGGTTGTACTCTTATGCTGTATGGGTGGTACTCTTCTAGAAGAGTCTAGAATAGGAGATTGAGGAAAAGGAAATATCAATATCCAAATTTCTTCTTTATTCTAATCATATATACGTGTCACCTTAAATGTTTATGCAGTTTCCAACAGACAAGTAAAATCTTACAATTCGCTCCTTCTAGTTGGTGCATGCATATCTCACTTGTTCAGCTTTTGCTTATGATGAATAGAAGAACAGGCACTTTCTTTAGTTAAGAGTCACCTAGCTGATCTCCACTTGTCACATAAAAATGCTTGCTGGTGTTGATGGTCCTCCCTTTTTTGGGAGCTCCTCCATTGATGAGTGGTCTCATATTCCATTGCCTTGTGGAGCAGCATTGTTGCTTTTACCTCTTGGGACTGGCCATGAGACATACATTACTTTTACAACATTTTGTACTTATCAAAAAAAAAAACTTGTCACTTTAAAAGATTTCAGAAAGAAAATGCCCATTTAACTATTATTGTACCTAAGTAAAATTCCAACCACCTCAATATTCTTAGTCCTAATATGCCAAATATATGTAATATTATAATGAATGATTGTATGTAGACATGCCAGGCTAGTTTCAGATTTGAACAACTCAGGTTGTCTGTGCCTGGATTTTATCATTGCTCGAACATGATCAAATTTAAAATGGAATATTAGTGAATAGAGGAAAACTTATATCAAACCATGTATTATGCTCTGCTCTAAAGAAACAAATAAGGGTGTTGTTTTGCATTATGGAATTTATACTTAATGCATTTCTATAATTCTCTCTCTCTTGTTTCACTCCGACTTTATTTGGGATGACTGATCAAATTGATTCTTGTCTTCTTAAGTGTAGATCCTTAAATTTTTAAACCCAAATTAAAAATAGGGTTTCTCACTGCATGTCCACGGATTTTTTAAAAATCCAAACATCTTAGAGATAGATAGAGAGGAATATATAAACCAAACCTCACTCCTTCATATATGTGAGTAGTCCATTGATGAGAGTTTTGGGTGAAGGTTGAAAGCAACCCAATTCTGACAGTTATGAAAATAAGTCCGAGCTCTTGGTATGGAACCACAACCATCGGTGCAACCAAATTACAACTATTTTTTGATACACAATCATTGCAGCTGCCCTTATCGACTGGTCCTTACCGTGCAATTACAAGTCAGCCATTATCACAATAGTCCTTCCACCACCAGACCTGCTCACACCAGCACCACAACTAATGCTGCTGCCACTAAGTCTTACATTGCCACCATAGCCATCATTTCCCCCATGACCACTGCCACCATTGCTTTTGGATATCCACTACTGCTAAGATAGCCTCTGTTACTACGCCATCACAACCATTATTGCCACAGCAACTACTGCCATAGCCATCACCACATCTGCCACCAGAGTCACTTCCTTCTCCACCATACCAGCATCAATTGATTTTTAAATACTTCCTGAAAGGAATTTGGTATTACTATAATATTTATAGTTCATGCTTTACTGAAAATTATGATTTTCTCTATTGAATGTTATTTCCATTAGTTAGTTAGAGGTTAAGTTTTGAATTGCATATAGCAAGTGCCATCTTCATTTTCAATGTTGTTAGGAGTACTAATTCATTCATTCTATTATATAGAATTTATTTTTTTCTAAAAACAGCCTCAGTGTTTGTACAGGTGTTATCAAGTTTTATTTGAACGGTAAGATATTTATTGTAAAAGCTATTTCAACTGTCTTTCAGAGCTCCCACTTTATTTATTGCTGGGTATCCTATGCGGCTTGGTTTCATTGACCTTATCTAGGTGCACATCATACATGTTGGTAATTGTCGACAATCTTCACAATTCCTTTGGCATACCAAGGGCCTTGTTCCCTGTACTGGGTGGCTTAAGTGTTGGGTTGATAGCCTTGGCATATCCTGAAATCCTTTACTGGGGCTTTCAGAATGTTGACATTTTGTTGGAATCTCGTCCGTTTGTGAAAGGTTTGTCAGCTGATCTATTGCTTCAGTTGGTAGCAGTCAAGATAGTAGCAACCTCTTTGTGCCGGGCCTTTGGATTAGTGGGAGGCTACTATGCGCCATCCCTCTTTATTGGTGCTGCAACAGGAATGGCATATGGGAAATTCATCAGTTTCGCAGTTTCTCAGTCCAATTCTATGATTCATCTCTCCATCTTGGAAGTAGCATCACCACAAGCATATGGCCTGGTACTGCTCTTTGCCATTTCCATCTGAGGAAGATATTAGTTTACCTATGATAATTTTAAGTCTGGCATATATTTGAAGTGTTCTACGAAGTACAATTTAGTAACTGAAGACAGAAATCACACGGATGTTGGAAGGACTTGGCCTCTTTGCAGTAGTACTAGTCATTATTTTTCCATGATCATCAAGTACACAAACCTGCTTTGCTTCTGGAAATAGCTCTTTTTCTTCTTGTTTTTGTTTCTGTAATTTTAACCCACAAAAGAAGTGAGTAAGAATGGTTGAGAATCCCAAATTCAATTTAATGACTTTATTCTCAACTGTGATTTTCTGTATGATATAACACGTCAAAGCTATAAAAGCATGCTTTTTATTTTCTGTAACTCTAGGTATATATGGATAAGTTATAACATAAGCATAATTTTATGAAGGTTATTTTCCTCTCTGAAGAAATTTTTCCTTACAAAGCAGCTATACCTTTGGCACGCATACTAAATTACTGGCGTACGCAACATCTGGGATAAGACATCTCAAACAAGGATTTATGTTAAAGCATGGATGTTGATATAGATTGTTGGCTCAAAATTGTTTTATGAACCTCATTCAAATATAATTTCTGTATGTTATAACACGTCAAAGCACAAAAGAAGTAGCATTTTGGGACTAAAATTAGCCTTTTCTACCTTTCGCTGTTATTAGAATATATCATTGATAGCCAACAACCATGATCTGGCTGATCAATTGGGAGCTTCTATTTGCAGGTTGGAATGGCTGCTACTCTTGCAGGGGTGTGTCAGGTACCTCTCACTGCAGTTCTACTGCTTTTTGAATTAACGCAGGACTATCGGATAGTTCTACCTCTACTTGGAGCTGTAGGATTATCTTCATGGGTTACTTCTGGACATACAAGGAGAAGAGATGTCAAGGAGATTAAAAAGCTCAAGGATGATAGTTCTCATACAACTCAACAACTCACTGCAAAGGCATCTTATATGAGTAATCTTTGTGAAGTTGAAAGTTCACTTTGTGTAAATGGTTCTGATATTGAAGCTGAAGAGTTAGAAAAGGGAATATCCGTCTCTGAAGCCATGAGAACAAGATATGTAACTATCTCTATGAACACTTCACTTAAAGATACAGTGAGTCTCATGCTTGCAGAGAAGCAGTCCTGTGCAATGATTGTTGACGATGGTAATATTTTGATTGGTTTACTGACACTTAGAGAAATTGAAGAGTTCAGCAAAATTGTTAAAGCAAGAAGTGAAAGACCCAAGGTAAATGGCACTTCTCCCACTACTTTTAAAACTTGTGTGGCATTGAGTCTGATAGAAATGAAGTGCAGGGGAAAATGTTTGGATTAGTTATATGTAGAGGGAGAAAATGGGGTATGAAGTTGAATCATTTTGAAGAAACTAAAAGCAAAACAGGAGATGGAAGAGAAGGGGAAAAACGGGAACCATTTATTGTGACTTTTAGATTGAAGTCCAATTCAAATGCATAAGAAATAGTTGAAAAAGGTAGCCAGGTCACGTAGAATGCTTCTGGATTATCCAACAATTGGTTCTAGTGGGTAGGGTTAGTTGTCCATAAGAGTTTGATAGCAGTGAGGATTGTTATAAAATATGCTCTATAACGTGCAACACTTTAAGTGAAGTACTTTAAAAATAAAAAATAAATAAAATCAAAGTAGCCAAAATTATAATTGATTGGATTTGGCTTAGTACTTCAGAAAGTACATGCTTTATTAGGCAATACCCGAAAATTACCAGTTTTTGTGTAAACCTATAATACAATATTTGTGGATCAAAGGCACTTTGTACATGAAATTTGGAACCTGCACAGTTGCAAATTTATAATGCCGGTAAAAAATGTTTCTTGAGTTCAACTATAAATGAGTAAATTTCTTTTTGCACCTTGTCACCGTGTGAGCTTGACCAAAATTTCTTTTACAGGAGCTTTTAGTATCTGAAATTTGTTCTTTGGATGGGGAAATATGTCAAGTCCCATGGACTGCTACACCCAGCATGGATCTTCTTTCTGCTCAAATGATCATGAATAAATATGGTTTGAATCAAGTTCCAGTTGTGAAAGAGCATGTTGAAGATCGCGGAGGGCACCCAGTTGGCCTCTTAGATACTGAATGTATCAGTCTAACTTGCAGGTTTGGTTATCAATTTTTATAACTCCTTCACTTTGTAATCCAATTAAAAGAGAAAGGGGAAAATAAAAGTGATAGTTAAATGATTGTTAGTTAGAAAGAGATAAAGTGATAATTAATCTCATTTCCTTTTTCTTTTTTTGGACGAATAATTTCTTTTCTGTTTTGTGTTTGCTGACCTTTTTTGTGGTGGGTGCAGAGGTCAAGCAGCCAGAGAATCCCTCAGCTAATGAACCACATTAGAAGAGTATGTCTTGAGTAATATTTGGAAAGATAAACGAGAATACCTGACAACTAAGATATCGTATGATTCTTGGCTATCCTTTCTCGGGTTCTCAGCCCAGCTCACACAGGCACATGCCTGGCGCCTGGTTCCTGGTTCCTGGCTACATCATTAGACATGGTGAAAGGTTATGTTGAATTTCCAGAATCATTAAAGGTTGGGAGTCAGACCATTTTGGCTATATAATATATTCAGGTGAAGAGCTTTTCTTCTATAGCTAGGAGACCAGCCTGGGCAACTACCATATACAATCCATGGAGGGAAATCAATGGAGAAGTTGGTTAGGACTCTTCGATGAGATGGTCTTAAAGCCTAAGTAGCTTATGTCAATTATCGGGAATAGAGCTCATGTCCAAATGTGGTTCTCTTTAACGAGTTATTTTGGTTTTCCGGTTGGCTTTTGCAAATACAATTGAGAATTTATAAAATTCCAAAAACAAAGAAGGGACTAATGCAGCTTATTGTCATACCTCCTTTCACTAATCTCCAGTTCTTATGCCAAACCCAGTTGCAATACGCATCATATGCATATCTGTAAACCAACAATAAAGGATTGTGCCCAACCGACGTTGAAACTCTGAAATCTCAAGACTAAAATGACTAATCTTATAATTAGAAAATTTAAAGCTTTCGACCAGGAAAGTAGATGGAGAGGGATAACTTCAATACTAAATATAATTTTGGTACTTGCCAGAAAACCAATAAAGACGAATTACAATTGAAGATATGCTACTGCACAGATACATGACCCTTGTCAAAGGTTATCAAACGAGTGTAGCTAGTGTGATTTTTGTGAATACAACTTAAGCTACATCTAATCAGCTGGCTTATTCACATTTTCTTGTTCGACTTTCACACTAGGTTCATCAACTGACAGAGAACCCACATCTAAAGCCTGCAAGTATCAATATCAACAAAACAGAACCATTAGCGCTGAGGCATTCTTAAATGAATGGTTGTACACATGCATGACTATTTTATGCAAGTGCTTATGTGATTAAACTTCACCTTTGCACATGTAGTCTCTTCTGCTGCTGTATTGAAGCCTCTGGCATGCTCTGCATTTGCTTTTTGGCCCTCCTGGGAGACAAGCCACCATTAGAAATTGTAATGGCATAACAACATAAATGTTCGATGTACACAATTATAAGTAAATAATCCCACAACCCCAATATTTAACAGTTATTAAATTCGAAGGCAGAAAGTATATTCCAACTTCATACAACAGGATATGGATTGCATGGGATAGGAACAGTCAAAAACATTTTGAGATAGTAGCTAGGGGCAATTATGCTTATTGAGGGAGTCAATGATGTATGTAATCATGAACAGCACTTGGAACATGAGTATCTAAGTTAATAGGCTGTTCTGTTATATCAAATTAAAACAGGAATACTAGGGGAAGAAAAGGAAAATAAAAAGGCCATATTCCTTCCTCCATGCAAACAATTTGGAACATTCGGGTTTTTCCTCCTGCATAAATTAGTTCTGAGCCCACCGACCAGTTATTGAAGCTTTTGGCTGCATATTATATTAGGGACAAAGTATGGCTACAAACTGGTTTGTAGCCAACTTACTACAGCCCACTAACGTGACAGCTTATAAGACCATCTAAATGTATTATTTAAAGAAATCACATGACTCATTAAATAGGTCATGTGACTAAAGTACACGTAGATGATCTTATAAGCTGCCACGTAGTGGGTTGTAGCAAACTGATTACAAACCGGTTTGTAGCCAAACCTTGTCCTTATATTAGATAAACATTATCAAGTAAAAGTTGGCTTCCTCCTAAGCTAATAAAACAGACCTTTTTTGAACTAGGTAGATCAATTTTCAAGCACAACACATGATGGTAAAATGATCACTAAAAGGTTAATGATTAACCAATAAGCCACAAATCCTAAACAGATGAAATAGTGGAAGGGCAATAAACTCATGCCCATACTCAACTAAACTCAACTTAGCCTTAATCCCAACTAATTGGAGTTGGCTACATGGATCTCCTTATGCCCACTTGGCCGTATCTAGAACCATGTCCCTATTTCCCCATGTCATTTTTGTCCTCCCTTCCACCCTTTTTGCTCCTTCCACTTTTTCACATTGATGCATCCACAAGCCTCTCCTGCACATGTTCAAACCATCTCAAATGACTCTCCCACATTTTATCCTCTACTAGTGCTACCCCTACTTTCTCGCATTTAACTCCATCCCTTATCCTATCTTTCGTAGTATTGCCACACATCTATCTCAACATCCTCATCTCTATCATACTCGCTTTATTGATAAATTGTTTCTTCTTCCTTGATTGCCAACATTCTAAACAATATATCATAACTAGCTTATTGCCACCCTATAACTTTATGGATAAAGCAATATTAAGGTCCACATTGAGATATATTCTTACTTGGTTTGAAGCTACTTTCAGCTTGTGAATTAACTTGGGAAAATCATAGTTAGTCCCAGTTGGGGATGTTCCCTCTATAGTGGAATTGGCGTCATTTTGGATTGTAAAACAGCCTCCTTGCCCATGAAATGTTTGGGTCTTCAGTTGGGTGCCAAATGTAGAGCGAAGTCTATATGGAATCCTGTTGTGGAAAAATTGGAAAGACGATTGACGGCTTGGAAGCGGATGTACCTATTGAAGGGTGGAAGACTTTGATCAAAAGTACCCTTTTGAACTTACCAACTTATTTTCTCTCCCTTTTCCTTATTCCTACTAATGTGGCTAAGCATATTGAAAAAATTCAGAGAGGGTTTTTATGGAAAGGTTTAGGGGAGAATTTTATATTTTATTTGGTTAAGTAGGATATGATTTGTGCTTCTTATCCAAATAGGGGACTAGTTGACTTGTGAGGAACTTGTAGCTATTTAATTAAGCCTTCTTGGGAAAGTGGTTGTGGTGGTATGGGTCGGAGAGGGAGGCATTTTGGAGGCGGGTTGTAGATGGGAAGTATGGCTCTTTGTTTTGGGGGGGGCGGGGTTGGTCTACCAGATTAGTTAATGGGTCTTATGGTGCAAGTTTGTGGAAATATATTCGGAATGGATGGGAAAAATTTTCACATTTCGTAAAGTTTGAACTTGAAGATGATACTAGAATTAGCTTTTGGTCTTCGTAAAGTTTGAACTTGGAGATGATACTATAATTAGTTTTTGGTCTTCATAAAGTTTGAACTTGGAGATGATACTATAATTAGTTTTTGGTCTGATGTTTGGTGTGGTGAAGTCTATTTGAAGGACTCCTTTCCGGAATTTTATCATATCACAAGAAATAAGGATGCTTCAGTTTTTTTTTTTTTTTATCGATAAATAAAAATTTATTAATAAAAGAAAGAAAACCCAAGTACACAGGAAGTGGGCTTTGGGGATACAAAAGAAAATTAACACAATGTACAAGAATCTAAAAATTTCTCTTGCTCCTGGGCATGAGTATAAACTGCTTAGCCCGTCAGGGGTGAATGCCCCTAGATTACCCAGCAATTGATTCTGGCAGGTCGGATCAGTTACCCGTAGGTTTTACTGCCTAAAGGTGAGTCCAAATGGCTCTTCTTTAGAAAGGTTCCCTACGCTATCAAAAAAAAAAAATCTAAAAATTCCTCAAGGGAATAAACATCAGTCCCAGAGAATGCACGGGACCATTCAAACATTGATCTTAACAAAGATCGATTTAAGCTCAACAAGTGACCGTTCAAGTTCCTCAAAAAGAAGACAATTCTGCTCGCTCCAAATAAGCCACATAATGCATGACGGAATTGCACCCAAACCCTCACCACATGAGACTTCCGAAACACCCCCATCAAACACTCCAACTCCACCACTCAAGCAAGCATAACCCTGCCAATCCAAACAAACCAAAAATAAAAGACCATAAATTCTAAACATAGGCACAATGCAAGAGTAAGTGATCTATAGGTTCCCCACTAGTTTTGCACAAACACCACCACTCCACAATACAAATATGGCACTTCCTCAGATTATCCATGGTTAAAATCCTCCCATGAGTTGCCATCCAAACAAAAAAAGCCACTTGAGGAGGGACTTTAGCTTTCGAAATACTTTTCCAAGGGAATACTTGAGGGGGAGACAAAGAGAGCATCTTATAATAAGATTTAACCTCAAAAATCCCACTACACGATGGTGCCCAACAAACCCTATCCGCTTGGTTCCTACAAACCTTCACAGTATATAAAATACCAAAGCAGATCCTGAAGAGGAACTAGCTCCCAATCATGCACTGGACGCCTAAAGTGAATGTCCCAATGCAGAAACTCATTTTGCCAACA
This sequence comes from Fagus sylvatica, assembly GCA_907173295.1. NCBI lineage: Eukaryota > Viridiplantae > Streptophyta > Magnoliopsida > Fagales > Fagaceae > Fagus > Fagus sylvatica. The sequence goes on along the minus strand of OU015767.1, from coordinate 3,703,175 downwards.
CAAGTAATCAACCACCAACACCTGCTTTTGTTGGGTTATACGAAACAGAAGTGGATATGCATCCCAGAGTGGGGCTTCCCCACACCATAAATATATACAGAATCGACACTTTAGTAGCGGACCATTTACAACTTCAAAGTGCTTCTATTTATTGTGGGCTGAATTTCATTATTTGATTCAAGATTGGGAGTTGGAGTCCATTTCGATTTTCTTAGAAGTACTATATTCAGTTTTGGGGAGGATAATAAGAATTGTTGGAGGCCTTCAAGTCCAAAGGGGGAGTTGATAATTTTCCATGGAAAAGCATTTGGAAAGCCATTTCTCATTATTTGATGTGGTGCATATAGAGGGAGCATAATGCTCGAAGTTTTGGGGGTGTGAACGGAGTATCATTGACCTGGAATTGCAGTTCCTTAGAACTTTGTTTGATTAGATGTTAGTGTCTGAATTGTTTTCTTAATCTAATTTTTAGAGTTTTTGGATTTTTGTCTTTTAGAGCTTAATTGTTTTTTTTTATTGGCACCGGGTATCCAAAGCATTTGCTCCAACTATTCCCGGGAGTATAGAGACCCTCGGCAAGAAGTTTCCCGCAAGTGTACCTCAAGTAATTCAAGAGGCAACTAAATTCCTCCAGTCCGATGGCCATAAGGGGGTAGTGGCTACTCGAACCCAAGACGTCCAAGTTTTTGTTCTCCAAGCATATGTCTAGTGTACTTGGTGCATTCTTTTCTATCAATAAAACTTATTATTTATGAAAGAAAAAATAGCTCAAGCTTTTGGGGACAAGTGATAGTTTATCAACAAATATGAAAATATGAAAAACTTGATAACACTACACTTGTTGATACAAAATAAAAAATGAATACAGAACATACCAGATCTTTGAGCTCAGGTTCAACCATTTCTCTCTTTACTCGGCTTGATAAAGGCTTTCTGTTCAAACAGAAAGTTAGTAAATAAAAGCATGAGCATACAATATTAAAAGTGAATCAAGGGGCCAAACAAAATACCGCTCATCATCAACCTCCATGTCAGAATCTGCATCCCATCTCTCATCTCCATTATCTTGATCTTCATCTGCCTAAACATTATTAACAATTAAAAGAATTGAGAGCCAAATGCCAAATAGAATTCTAAATCTAAAGCAAATAGAAATTTAGAAATAGATTTATCTGAACTAGCAAGTAATGTTCATTAATGTGAACATAAAGAATAGTCAGAAAGATGGGATATTAGCGGCAAATAGTCATTGTTTTTCTTCTTTTTTGTTGTTTTTCTTTTCCTCTCTAGATGGGCTAATGGACTCTTACGAGCAATACTTTTACAATATGCATCTAATTGAGGGAAAGAGGTAAAGCCATCAATACATATCCTGAATGCTGCCCATCTGTGTTTTATGTGGATTATTTGGAGAGAGTATAATCATAGAGCTTTCAAAGGGGTTCTGAAAGGACTACGACAGATCTTAAGATGATCCTTTTATGAGCTTTGTTTGACTGGATGGCTGCTTTACCACACTATTCTTATTCTACTTTGTTATAATTTATTGATTGTTGTAACTTTTCTTGATTTTTGATGCCTTCTCAGTATATACTTGTGTGTTGGGTGGTGTTCATCTTTTCAATAAAATTTCCTTATAAAAAAAATCCTTAATGCTGCGCACTGATTAGCAAAAAGTAGGAAGAGTGCCAAGCCACACCGACTCCCAAAAGAAACCTGTTGGGCTGCCACTAGTGAGAAATGAAAATCTGACTGAAGAAATGGCACGTGTTGATCAAGTCCTCCATTTCTCCCCAAACCCATATTGCTCTAGAAAATAAAGGAGACTACCCCAACAATCATAAGCTTCTCGATGTCCAACTTACAAATGACCCTTGAGAACTTATTATGAACTCTGTTGTCCAAGACTTTATTTGCTATTCCAACGGAGTCTAATATCTGCCTTCCTTCTACAAGACTCCTCCGCAATCAGACCACCACTATTCCTTTTTGAATTCTTATGGCCCCACCTAGTTCCATTTCTTCAAGTCATCTTTCAAATAATGGAACTTTTTCATAGAGGTGAAACTAGATGTTCCCACTAAATTATAGTCGCTCCACCACTTTGATCAATAAAACCTAGGACTTGGGGCCAATTCTCAAACCTAGCGGGGGTTTTACCTTTTCTCATGAAACTAGATAGTCGTTCCACAACTCTGATCAGTTAAACCTAGGACTTCGGGCCAATTCTCAAACCTAGCAGGGGTTTTACCTTATCTCTACCCACCACAATCCAGAAGAATTGGAAGATGATTAGACACCAACGTCGAAAGTAGCCTTTACTCGAGGTGCACTTGTGGGAAACTCCTTGCCGAGGGCCTGTGCACCCCCAGGATTAGTCGAAGCAAATGCTTCGAACACCCGGTGCCAATTAAAAAAAAAAAGTATAGACCCCCTTCCAATGGGAAATCCCCTAACTCTAACTTATTGATACAATTTGAAAATCTTAAAATTGCTTGACAAAGATTTTGGCAATGTCATCTCTCACTTAGAAATCTCACTACATTGAAATCTCCCCTCAAGCACCACGCGTCATCCCAACGTCTTTTAATTATCCTCCAACTCCTCCCAGAGATTCACCCTCTCTCTGTCATCGTTTGGACCATAAACATTGGTGAAGGACCACTAGAATTTATCTTTCACATTTTGAAACAGCCAAGAGACCATGAATCCCCACAAAACAGTCCCTTTGTTCAACCACCCATTTGTCCCACATCAACCCCACACAACCCCCCCCCCCCCCCCCCCCCCCCCCTCCCCTTTCTTCTATTTTAGTCTCCTATAAACAAATCACGTTACCTCTCTACTCCTGCAACAAATTTTCACAATTGAACGTTTACCCTGATCATTCAAGTCCCTAACATTCCACAAAATTATTCTCGACTTCATTGATCTATCAACAACAGCTCCTCCTCTTCTTGTATTTCTCTCCATCCACCCCCTTTCCTTTTAGTATCATAATTAATAGAGGACTCTACCTTCAGTTCTCTATTCCTTTTTGGGCTTTGGCTTTGCTACACTTTGATTGTCTCCTATTACCTATTGTCTGTAACTTCCTGCCTATTGCCATGAGCAACTGTATAATCTTTGTTTTAGATCCCACAATCGACACCCCCAGCAGATTACTTAATTTTTCAGCGTGCCGTCGTTGGTAACTGCATCCTCACCATTATCCCCTTGTTCAAAATCTTGAGTCGTCATTGGTAACTCTACAACCAATGGATGCAAGATAAGGGGCTTAGAATTTCTGTTTCCCCAACTAAAACTACTCTGAACTTTTTTTGAGTGGACTCAAGCTTTCTTCTGTGGAGCTTAAATCGACTTTACTCCGGACTCTGATTGAGTGAACGTCTAATTTGTCTAGTCTTTGTTTTTCCTCTTTTGAGGAGTTTCTAGACTTTTGTTCTTTTTCTTTATTTTCTGCTTTCCCTATTACATCATGTGTACTGGGGGAGCTTTTCTTAATAAAATTTCATCATTACCTATCAAAGAAAAACTACTATAGCCCCATGCAAAGTTTGTGATTTGCTGAGAGGGCATTGCCCACCCTCTTGAAGGGCTTTTGATCCCCCCAGCATACATGGATTCTCTACCCACGTGTCACTTGCTTCACCCCCTAGCCTTTTTATTTGAGGGAGGTTGAAGTCCTAGTAGATCAACCCCAAATTGACCCTATAAAATGCCTGAAAGTCAATTGACGAGGTCCAAATCAATTTTACATTTTGAAGTGCTAATGGCTAATACCCATTCTCTCCCAGTCACCTCCACTTTTTCTGCTTCAAACTCCCTCTTCCTCGTCCTTCTCTTCAACCCTATTACAATCTCTAATTGATGTCACCAATTCTCCGCCTCACCAAATGCATCTTCATTAGTACCTATCGTCGAAAATGACTAAGTCAATTGAATACTTGGGTCACTAACTTCCTTTTCCTTCCCACCTTTTGTTACGTCGTTTTGATCTCGAGCCTCAAAGAACTCTGAGAACAATTGGAACGGACCTAGGCTCCACTTTTTCATCTTAAAGGCCATTGGTCTTTTGGGCCTCATTAATCGCTTGGGCCCCAAAAATAGAAAACATAACCGCATTCAACTGCCAAGTTCTTTGTGGAGCCCACTACCGCAGGCTTATACAACCCACTTGACCAACCTTTTCCCATCCGACCCCACCACTATTTTTTGAACATTTTTTAAATTTGAAAAACGATTATGGCTTTGATTACACCCCGTATATTTCAATGCAATTATCTCCCCCATTTCCTCTGCGTCGTTTCTTATGCCATCAACACCTAATACCCCTCGACTCCTCACACGCCGAAACCATCCCCACATCGTTGGCCGAGGTGCATGCTTTGCATGTCCCCCTTCCTCTGATGCAGATCAAGTGAATCTAATCGGCGATATACCTTTCAAGTCACATCAACGTAACTCAGTACCGCCACTTGCCTTCACACCCATGGCAGCATCTTCATTTTTTTTAGGTAAAGATAAGGATATTATTAAAAGAAATATGTCATAGTGTGCATAAAGTATGAACACTAGAGCATCAAGTAATTACATCATTGTAAAGTAGAGACAAAGAAGAAATAAATTCAATAATATTGTACTAGTAGTAAAGCCCCAAGCTCTAGACCAATCAAAGAGAGTTAGAGCAAAGCCATCTAAAAGTTTGCTATCAGAACTTGTCACAGCCTCGAAGATAAGCCGGTTACCTTCCTTCCACACTATCCACATCAAACATAAAGGAATGAGATTCCAAATATTCGAAGAATGCTGGCCTAACCCATTCCACCAGCCAAAAAGCATATCTGCAACTCTCCCAAAGATCACCCAAGAAATCCCAAACACACGGAAGACCCAATTCCACAAGATACCCGCCACAGGACAATGTAATAAGAGATGATCAACTGTCTCTCCAATGCAGTGACACATACAGCACCAACTAGTCAAAGTACACCCCCGTTTAATAAGGTTAAAACGGACCCTACGAGGGGCTTTGGTGCTTCACTAATTTGGATGGTTGGTTATTGACACAATAGTGATGTTGCATCTCATACACATAAAGATCTCCAACAACCTCACATATTGTCTTTGCCAACCCCACCCCATCCTTAATTTTGGCACTATAATTGTCCCCCTACAGTATCCCGCTCCCATCTCCATCACCAAGGCATATCTGCCTGTCATTACTTCTTTGCTGGAACAACAACACTTTACTTGCATCCAATAACCTAAGATGCACGGGTACTTCATTTTAGTCCACGTACCCGTACCCAATACATACCCGATACCCTTAGTTTTACCTTAACTATTATTTTGTACTTGAGACAACATTTTATGGGTGTCATGTACTTGTTTGCTATTTATTATTGCCCTTAAATTAATTTTAGATATATTTTCAAGCTTTTTAATGTTGTTACTTAATTTTAAAACCTAAAATAAATATAATTTATGTCCAAAATTATTCAAAATATACCTAAAAAATATTAATTAATTAATTAATCGACGTACCCCCCACGTATCGTACCCTAGCTTTTTTAAGAAATGGTGTACCTCAGTACCCGTACCCGTACCATACCCGATACCGTACCAGTATCAGTGCATCCTAGCCAATAACTTGAGTACCACTGGTTCTAACCAAGAATTCTTCACTAGCAAAGATTTCGCTAACCACAACTCCTCCTTTCCCATTCCAATCGATCACATAAAATTCCTACGCCTCTCAATCACTCAAATTCCATCTCACTCCACTGACACGACATCTATAGTTTTTACTTCTTTTTTTTTTTGATAAATAATAAACTTTATTGAAAGAAAACATCTATAGTTTTTACTTCTATCTTCAAGATCCAACTTACCCCCTTTCTGTTTGGTTCATTCAGGAATGATGAATCTAATTCGTCACCTTTATAAATTCGTTGTTTCTTGCTACCTCCAGAGCTGCTTTGACAGCCTGACAGTTTATAGCTACTTTGTGCTATAAAAATTATAAGTAAGCAATATCAAACACCAATAACAGAGGAATTGAATTCATATGCATTACTTGTCAGCTTCAAACCGCGTTATCTCTGATTGTGCTCTCTCTCTCATTTACAAACATTTCAAAAAGAATTAATGATAGAAGGTTTCCACTAGGCTTCAACAGATACCCCATTTCTCAAATGTAGCACAAACGATCTTACAACTCACCTCCAGCACTAAAGCAGCAATTAAAAAGAGATTGAAGATAAATAGGAACTTAAAAATTAATATCCAGAAGAAATTTGTATTGTCACTTTTATTTATCAAAAAAGAAAATATTTGTATCATCACACTGATATTCAACATGTAGAAAGAAACCTTGTCTACAATAAGCACAGAAAATATGCATTCCATCATAGACAAAGTTTACAACAAAGAAGGGCGGCATCCTGTTAAGACAAGTAAAATATATATATATTCTTTAATATCATAAACAAATGATTATACGTGTATACTCCAATGATTACTATATCCAACAAGATATAGAAGATGGAGCAATGAATATTAAATCAATGGGATGTAGAAGATGGAGCAAAAAATGAACACATCTAGCAAAATAAACTGCTTGGAAAATGTACCTCTGGAAGTTCAGAATCAGGAGGTCTTTCCTGAAATTGGACACTGGGTGCATGCTGAAGCTTTGAGAGATAGTCAAGAAGCTTAGCCCGTATTTCATCCAATAATGGCCGCGAATTCTTATTTTCCATGTTACTTGGGGCAACATGAAGGGTATAATCTGGACCAAAATACTCATAATACTCATGCTGTGGCATCTTGTCATCAACTTCCACTCCAAGTGCAACCCCTGTCTGCCTTACATGTAACAAATTAACATTAGAGTGATTAGTTAAGAGATATCTACAGAACAATTACTAGAAACAAGAAATAATAAGTAAATATGAAAAGACTAAAAAGCTATGCATCAAGAACAAAGAAAAGAAAAAGGTAATCATCTGATAGGTCATAGACCATTAACTTCATCCTCGGTTCTGAGTTAAATGTGAAGAATGATAAGAAATAATGATCTGTTGAACTAATTTGGACCCTAAACCATGATATCCTCTTTTGCAGTTATGTGGCTCTAATTTGAACATTTACAAATACATTTGATATCAATGAAAAAACCAGGTGCAAGTTTTCTCGCCCATTGCTAGTTAAGATTCTCCACATGACTCATTATGGTATCCCACTCGCGGAAGAAAAAACTTTAATGATGTTAGAGTTGGCCAGCTTACAATATTCTAATTAATCAGAATCACAAGCAACAACTATACCTCGTAGCACCAGCAACGAGCAACATTCCGAATGGTATAACCACCACCACCCAGCAGCAACAGTGGCACATTGAACGATCTCATAAATTTTACACACTCTGCATGACCTTTGATAGAGAGATTGAAGCATCCTAATCTGTCTCCAGATAAACGAGTCAGCCCCACACTGGAGAACTACAGCACCAGGCTTAAAAATTTCCATCACCTTCCCAATTATTGGTTTGAACAGGAAATGGTAGCTCTCATCATCAATCCCGTCATCCAACGGAACATTAAGGGAGTAGTATTTCCCTTTCCCATATCCAATATCACGTATGTCCCCTGTACCAGGAAAATAGTCTCCAAATTTATGGAATGAAACAGTCATGACCCTGTCAGTTGTGTAAAATGCCTCCTCCACACCATCTCCGTGGTGAATATCAATATCAACATATAAAACACGCTGCATTCATAGATAAGGAAATTGCAAAAGGAATTAGGTAATAATTATAGCAATTTTTTAAACATTGTTACACTAGTCATTCAGGTTCAAGAGTCAACTAAGTTCATGACAAGCACAATGGTGATGCAACATAAAGTCCGATTGTCTTCAATATACCAAATTTATTGCATAGTTCAGCTACTAGAATCATAACATGATAGGGAATTTCATAAACCGAAACAACAGAACTTAGTAGTTGCATAATCACTTAGTGGTACTCATAATCAATGTTGTATACATTAAAACTTGTTGCAATCAGTTCAACATGAATCTGAAACATAAATTATAGGGCAAATTACATTTTTTTTTCACCCTAAACTTTCACCAATTTACAATGTCCATCCAAACTATGAATTTCCTCAATCGACACCCCAATTTGAGAGAATTGTATCAATATACCCTCTACTATCTACTATCTAAATTGAGAGTTAAATTAGACAGAAATTGTGGTTTTTCATTGCGAACAATGACTCAATGAGCTGTGAGGCTACTCCCACTCTAAGATTGAAGTAGAAACACAAGAAGTAAAGATGGTTGTATGATAGAAGAAGATTGGACAAACCTCGTGCTGTTTAAGAAGCTCCAAAATAGCAAGGACAATATCATTGACATAGCAAAATCCAGAAGCCTCACACTTCTTAGCATGATGCAAGCCACCAGCCCAATTGATAGCAATATCGCAAAGACCATGATTTAACTTGACGGAACCACCAACGGAACCACCAGCATAAGTTTGACAAAAGGAGTAAAGACCATCGAAAACAGGACAATCTTCACCAACATTGAATCTCTTAAGTTGCCTAAGCTGATCCTGCTGAGTTTCAGGTGTAATACTTCTAAGAAAGGAAACATAATCATCGGCATGGAAGCGACAAAGGTCACGATCCCTAGCAGGAAAGGGTTTGAGGACCTGCATATTCTGAAGCAATCCATAATGGGCAAGCAAAGCATGCGTCATCCGAATACGATGAGGCTTCATAGGATGACCTTGGCCATAATAGTAATTGCCCACTTCTGGGTCGTAGAAATAACATACTTTTCTCTTCACCCCATCAGGTCCCGATGGTAGCGAATTCGCTCCCGTATCCATAAACAAACCCTAGAGAGATTGGGACCTAAACCTAAACCTAAACCTAACTCATCTTCTTCTCATTCTTATTTCTCATGTTTAGGGCTTCCACCCGGACCCGGTTAGCTCATATATCATATCTCATAACCGGTTTACTCTCCAACCGCCCGCCCGGTTCTACGGAACTCCCTTCAAACTTTTAGGATTCTTTCTCTCACTAATCTCATTCTTAACACTTAAGAGTGAAGAAAAATTAAAAACACATCACTACTTAACAGTTAACACCCAAATCAATCACACACAAAAATCACCATTTTAAAAACAAAATCAAACTTAAATAATCAAAATTAAAACAACCCAAAAATTTAAAGATCAAAACTATAATTTAATTTATTTTTAATAACTTCCCTTTTAACCTTTTAAATTTTGAAATTATATTTTCTGCAATAGCATCAAGGATTCACATTTATGATTTATTCTCTATGATTCGTTGCTCTTGTGGATTTCAGTTAACTCAACTAGTAAAATCTTTTGCCGTTGGGTAAGGGAATTAGATTTGAATCCCGCCTTCACCAAAAACCAATTGATATCTTGGTCTAATAGCTATAATCTATATAATATCTATATATTAATTAAAGCAAAAGACATTGTGATATCTCTCTGCCTTGTGGCATGTATGGCAATACCTTTTGCTCAACACGTGCCATTTTAGTTGGCTAATGACACCAAATGGCCGAATCTAATTCGTACATGCCAAATTTATCTATATATAAATTAAAGCAGAAGACATTGCCATATCTTTGCCTTATAGCATATATGGCAATACTTTCTGCTCGACACGTGCCATTTTAGATGGCTAATGACGCCAAGTGGCCGAATCTAATTCGTACATGCCATTTTTTTTTTTTATATACTTAATTGCCATGTGTCAATAATTAATATTTGTCCACTATCAAGACATTTAATTGTGTAATATTTTATTGCATTTTAACATTTGTTTGTGATAAATGCTCATAAATTTAAATGAGAGTAGATTGTTCATTTAATAAACTTTAATATATTATATAGATGATTTTATGTTCTGGATTCCTCCGGCCCAATTTTTTTTTTTTTTTTTTTTTTTTTTAAATCATAAATTGTTAACGTATTGCGTCTAACATCAATCATAAATTAACAAAAAAATCAAACCTATTCCCTTTGTGTTAACGTATTGCAAATAGAGCTGCTCCAAAACAATGTCGTTATGGAGCATTTATTTCTTTCTCAAGCAAATCGTTTGGTTGCCCCTTCCCCACCCGTTATAATTGCAAAATCTGATATTTATTTACAAGTAACCTCATCTTGCCCGCCCCCTCTCTTAATCTCTTGATTAAACCTCTCCACCTCCCTCTCTACAACACCAGCAACTTCTGGAATTCCACACCCCTTCTTACTCTTCATTTATTTACAAGTTTATTTAAGGTCAAATTACATAATCACCTCCTAGGGTTTAGGTCAGTTATAAACAGACCCCCTAGGATTTTGATTTTGCAATATAACCACCTAGAGTTTTTAAATTGATAAAATTGATCCCTCTAAGTACATTTTTTGTCGATTTTACTAGTAGAAATTTGTCACATGCATTATATGTGACCACTTTATAATAAAAAAATTCATTATTATAAACCTAAGTGCAATGAATGTGACAAATTTTGTTAGCAAAATTGACAAAAAATGTACTTAGAGGGGTCAATTTCACCAATTAAAAAACCCGAAGTGGTTATTTTGCAAAATTGAAACTCTAAGAGATCAGTATGCAAATGACCCAAACCCTAGGGGTGATTATGCAATTTAACCTTTATTTAATTACAGTCCACCATTTTACACCAAAGTTTTTAAAACCAACCTAAAGCCTACATAGGGAGGTTGCTTAAGTTCCTTCTCTCTCACTTTCGCATCCAACTAAGCAACACTACCAAAGGCTCCACCGTCGCCAGAGCTACCATTGTTGGTGCTGCTTTCCTCCATCGGTGATCAGTCTTTTTTTTTTACTATCTCTTTCCACCCGATTCTCCATACATACTCTCCATGGCAAAAATCCGCCACATCAACCTCCTCAAGCCGTTGGCATGTTCTCCTCACCAATTCTAATCTTTCAATTTCTCCATACTCTAACATGTTCACTACTGTAATTTGAGATTTTGACTAGAAATAAATTGACATGACCTTAAGTATGTTGTCTATACATTACCTAATACAATCTCTTTCTAAGGTTTTGGTCTCAGGAATTTGTTAGGTGTGGATTGCAATTATTGTGTCAAAGGCTACTAATTTGAGTATGAATTGGTATTATTCTTAAATTATTTGGCTTGTGCTGATTGATATTTGTGGATGCTCAAAATTTCAACTAGGCCACGTGTCGCTTTATGAATGGTCCGAACGTGGGCTAGTCTGCTTGGAAGGGATGTTGAGCCCAAAACTCTACACCAGGCTTGTTGATCTACCCGATGGCTGATGGTGCTTCCCTATGAAATTTCTGATCTACTGGGCCACAATACTTATGAAGAAGGGTCGCGGTAGACAGGCAAGATTGGCACCACAGATTAAAACCAAAGAAATCAACAAAATTGCGGAATTGATGCCGTAGATCAAAACTAGCAACCATGAACTTTGCTTTTACCAAAGTATCCAGCGACAACAACATATAAAAAATACATTACAGACTTGCCAATAGATAGAAAGATTCAATCCCACAGACTAAAATTAAACACAACAAATTTGACTTTTACAGGGGTTCACAATGAATGGCAGTAAATATGAAACGTATAACAAATGATGAGACTCATGAGTCAGCGCCGCAAACTAAGAAACTGAGCACAATGTACTTAGCCTTCTCTGTGGCTTGCAGAAATAAAAGCAGATAAGAAAAATATAATAAATCATGAAACTTAGGAGATTTGGTGAGTAGGAAGAGAATCATTTACCGTGCAAACGTACATGAGTTAGTGTCATTACTTGGGTAAGTGTTTGGTGAGTGAGAGTGAGTCTTTGGCTGTGGCAGACTAAAAGTGTTCAGTCTACCGTAGGTCTACAGGAAGTGTCCTATAGAGTTTTGGCTGTCTTCCCCCTTCTTTTAAGCTTTTGAAGTCAGCTCTTATGGAAGAATTAATTTCAGACCTGAAAACCAACCAACCCCCTTTCCCTATTTCTCACCCCTCTTTATACTGGTGTTAATATCTTGTGGTTTCACTCATTGCCCTCTTAATCATAAGGATTACTGTTTACCCGAGAGATAAACAGAGTGGGATTTGACAAAATCAATTCAACATTAAGGAGATGATTTTCATCTGCTGCAGGCCAGATTCGGGCTGCGACAAACAGCTAATCCTTCACTCATTTCTAGTGTTGGGAGTGATGAACATTAAATGCTTGACAAGGGGGTTGAGGTGATCGAATTGACTCATATACGTTTGCATAATTAAATTTGATCTTACCATTTTTAGCATTATTTCCCCAGCAGATCTAATGCCTTTTTGGTCACGGCAGATCAAAGAAATTCAGTAAAAATGGATTCCCCTACGTCCAAACCGTTCTTCCTAAGCTCCATGTTGAGGATGAGCAAGGACCACCGGAGTGTTGGGCTACGACGGTCGTTGCCCTTGGACGGTGTCAGCTTCGACGGCCATGGCAGCTTTCTCAGCCTCCTCCATTCTTGGTTTGTCTTCTCCATCACTTCACTTTTCCCAGCTGATGCTGCCGCAGACGTTCTTCTTGAGGTGTCTATGGTAACTGTTGGGTAATAAGAAAGACCAGCTCTCTCCCTCATTATAAAGTCTGGAGAACCGTTTCTCCCATCTTGGAAATGTACCCCTTCAGCACCTTCGAGCAGCGCACCAGAAAGGGAGGGAAAAAGGGTTTCACGTGGGCACTTTTCCCTCTCTTTTCTTTGAATTGTTTTTTTGAATGGTCTAATGTCATTGCAACAGATATAAGTTTGGGATTGAGTGGGCCGGTCTTGGGTTTTGGGCTTGATTAATGGCCTAAAGCCACTCCTTCTTACTTTCTTGTTGCCGTAGATCACTGGGCCTAATTGGCTTTGGGCCCTTAAGGCAAACATCTGGGATTTTTTGGGCCTCGGTTTAGTGTGGTAGAAAAAATGGGCCTCTACATTTAGCCCCTCAGAGCCCAGACCTCACCGTGATGTGTGGTTTGGGTGAGTATATTGCTTAGGAAAAATATATGCATGCATGCACGTCATATTATTTCTTTTCCCTCTCTTTTTTCTTTGTACGTGGGTTCCTTCTTTCATGGGTGTAGTGGCAGATAGGGAATGTCAGTTACTGATATTGATATTTATCAGGTTAGCTCTTCATCTTCATAATATCTCCTAACATTTAGAACTTTCAGAATTTTCATGATTAGAGTCCCAACCACCAGCCCCTAGACATTTATTGCAGCTATTATAAAATCCTTTGGATTATCAAAAAATGAGAGAGAAAGTCAGAAAGGAAGCTTGAACACTACCCCCGATTTCCCTTCTTCTTTTCTTTCTCTTCTTTATTTTCTAGTTTCCACTACTTGTCAATGGCCTCCTCTTCTACAACTCCTCCCGCCAGCTCTAACTTCCCCACCCACCATCGACGAGCGATTAGAGACCCTAACGGCGGCGTTGACGACGTCCACCGACGCGATGGTGGACGCCTCCATGGCTCCTCCCTCCGCTCCAGGCGAAGCCGCGCCCATGGCTCCCTCCTCTATCTCCGACGAAGCCAACGACCCCAAGGAGGGCTTCGTTTTCCCTTTGGTGGACCCGTAGTATGAGATCTCCCATCTGTTTCCTTGCAAGTCCTTTGATTTTCCTTTTCCCCCTGAAGATTGGGATTGGACAGTCACGGGATCAGAGGTCGTGGTAGACCGAGCTTGGGTTCCATGCTTGGACGAGATTTCTGAGTTGTTGATCCAAAAGGGGGACATTCGGCCAGTTCCCATCAATTTCGAATTTCCTTGTGCTGCATCTAAGGATTGGTCTCATTGGGTAGACCTAGCAATCCTGGATTCTGAGTTTTGGGATAGTCTACGGAAGGCTGACGTTCATTGGTCCGTCCTAATTTCAAGGAGTTGCAACATGTTCAGAGACACTGAGCCGCTCCGTGAGGTGCTGAGGAGGTGGTGTCCTGCCACCCACACCTTCTTCTTCGCATGGGGGGAGCTCACGTTGACCCTAGAAGATATAGTGAACCATTGGATGCTTCCCATCCTTGGTGAACTTTCTCCTTCTGGTATAGAATTGTTTGTCGGTAGAAAGAGGAAGTTGCTAGGACTTTGCGGAAGGCATTCATCTACTAGGATAGCTAGTTGGCCTGCGTTTTTCATCCATCATGAAGATATTTCAGTCCGTCGTGCTGCCTTCGTTCTGTATTGGCTCTGTAAGTGCATTTTCGGTAACTCCCCTTTATTATACAGTAAATACTATTTACATCCCCTTAGCTGTGAAAATATCCATGGGTTGTTGCTTCCCCCTTGCCCCTTTGTTCTTAGGCCACTTATACTCGCAGTTGGACTTGCTTCACGATTGCGAGGTTGAAGGGGATTCCTGTTATATTCTCCTTGCTACCTTCAACACTACCGTGCTGCAGACTTTCTTATGGGAGCACTCTGTTAATTATCTTTTTATTGCAAAGGATAAAGTGGCTGCGTGGAGTAATTTTTCTGATCTGCTGCAGCGCTTTTTAGATCGCTTCCCAAATTTTCAAAATAATCTGCCATTAGTCTACCATTGGGTTGGTTTGAAAACCCGAGATCATGACTTTGTCGCTTCTCTGGACTTTGAAGAAAATGTTCTGCTAAGACCTTACGGGGATGATTACCCTGGTTTTACTTGTGTTTCTGTTTTCAATCGATTCAACCAGCCAACTTCCTTAATCTACGAGTTGAGAGCTGAAGATTACCTAGAGTTTAGCATATCTGTCTACCGTGAGCCCCGGGTGATTACCAATTTTATATGCCACAAGTGTTTTGTTCACCCCTTATTGTCCGCAGAGAGTGAAGAGGCAATTTGGCCTTGATCAGGATGTGACCGTTAGTCCACGGGAGGCCGGGCCTTCTTCTCCCAGTTTGGCTCCATTCATAGACAGTCGTGCATTTGCGTATTGGGAGGGCAAGGTTAATCGTGTGATGGTCCCAAGTGGCTATAGACTTGGTTTTTGCACCCTGTCCATGAATGCTTATTAGCAAAGATTGGTTAACGCCATGGCGGCATATGTAAGAAGTGGTAGAAGTAGTGAGATTCCCATATCTGGTCATTGCAAGCCGCAGACTTCCAACCCTTGTTTCTCCCCTCCGTTCTCAATCTGCCATAGCTTATGGACAACAATAAAAAACTTGGGTTCGCTGAGTGGGATGAGACCAGGAATGGCTGGATCGCGTACACCACGCATTTCCTGGAAGGCTGGAAGGAGTCAGTCCACATTGTAGAGGAACACCTCATCATGCCTTCCAAGCGTGGGAAAGGGAGCAAGAGGGACACTCCCGTAGATCCTACCGTGGAAAAGGGTTCTAAGAAGCCAGCTCCTTCCCCAAAGAAAACCTCCTCCACGAAGATTAAGGCGGGGAAGAAAAATGGATCTGCTGTTCCAATACCTAGACCTGAAAGGAGAGTCTGTTACATCCCTTTCCCAAGCAGCCACTGTGTCTGCGGACTGCTCCTTCCAGAGCCAAAGGTGTGGCTTTAAGCTCTCCTAAGAGTAAGTCTGCCGCAGCCCCCTCCTCCAAGGCTGGGAAGAAGAGTGTTGCCTCTCGTCCCTCCAAGGGTCAGAGAAAAGCTGGTACCTCTTCCTCCTCTTCGGACAAGGAACAACCATCTATAGCTCTGACTCGTTCTCCTTCTGGGAGGAAGAAGTTCGTTGCTCCCCTCTTCCCTTTCGATGCTGCTACCCGTATGAGGAGTAAAAGTGGTTTTAAGGTAAGTTGAGGTTACCTTGGCACATTTTCCCCTTTTTCTTTGTCTTGATTTCTCTTGGAGCCAAACTCGTATTGTCTGACCTTCGCTATTTACTCCTTCTTTCAGGATTCGGATATGGCCGTTGATGACATCTTTACAAGTTATTTTGATAGAGGTGATCCCCTGATTGCTGCCGCAAATCAGGGCGATGATATGGGAAGGAGTTTTGCAGGTGACTCCGAAATTGATATTGGTTCTACTGAAGGGAGCCATTCTATTTCCAGTGATACCTTTTTTGATGTTGCTCCGGCCCCCATGCACGAAGAGCAAATGATGTCTGCGAGATCTGCTGTAGACGCTGGTGACGTGCTGGAGACGGGCGAGTTGAATACTGAATCTCATGATTTGGCTATCGTCACCCATGCTGGCCATTCTTTTGAGCATGGTTGTGGCGACAGTGATGCCGTAGATCCCGATGTAGTGCTTTTGTCCTTTTCCGTGCCGTAGATGATTCTGACCAGCGGGGTTGCTGGTATGTTTCATTTTGTTCTTACTCCTTTGAGTTGTGTGGATAAGGAATATACTTATACATATTTTCGTAGGCTCTGGTTCTTTTATGGCTCACGTTATGGAGGGAGTTTCTCTCTTCAGAGCCTACCCCCCATCTTCGGTATCATTCCTGCTAAGTGGCATTATCATACCGGCCAGCAAGTATGGTTCGGTGATGTTCCCTCAGTTGGTGGGCTCCCCTTTGCTAGTGAAATTTCTATGTTCCGAAGTGATCCGTACACAAAATTTTGCGGCGGAGGAACCTGTGGTAGACTTGGTGGCTGCCCCAGAAGTCCATGGCAACATTGAGAGTGCTGTTAGTGATGGTGCACAGACCGAAGGTACTAGCTCTCCCACAACAGTTGCGCCTACTAGTGGAGAGCATTTGGATAACATAGGTGAGTTCGGATTTCCCACCTCCTCCCTTTTTGTAATTGCATGCAGTACTTCTTTGACTTAGCCATGCCATATTAAACGTTCTGTGGACTTGACCGTATTGTGTGAGATGTCTTAATAGACTTGATTGTGTCGTATTCTTGCCATTCCGTAGACTTGATTAACATCGTACGGAGTATTGTTCTATTGACTTGGTTGTCGTCATATGAAGTATTCAGTTTCCATAGACTTGGTTGTTGTCATATGGGATATTCTATTTCCATAGACTTGGTTGTCGTCTTATGAATAATTCTGTTTCTATAGACTTGGTTGTCGTCTTATGAATAATTCTTTTTTTATAGACTTGGTTGTTGTTTTATGAATGATTCTGTTTTTGTAGACTTGATCATGACATATCTTTGTCTGCCGCGATCTCATTAAATTCTTCTTCTTCTTCTTCTTTTTTGCTTATTGTTTCTCCTCTTTTGTAGGCACAGGTGACGCTATACACATGTCAGAGAGGAATGTTGGGGCAGAGGCCACTGGCAAGATTACGGCAGTTGGACATTTATCAAAGTCTACGGCTGGGACGGATCCAAATGTTGGGATCGACGCCTTGTCTAGCGAAATTGCTTACTTTTTTAAGGAGTTTAATAGGAAGACACACAATCCTCATCCTGAACAACATTTTTGGAATTTCAATGGGCCTCTCCTTTGGTGGCTTCTTGGTCCCAAATGATTGCTTGCTCTATCTGCGGTGGCTGTCCGCGGAGCATGGTAACTTTGCCACCAACTTCAAGCTTAGTGCCGGGCTAGGTGAACCCATGTTATCCCTTCTTGGCAGTGTGATGGCGGCTGATAAGTCATGAAATATGACTTATTAAGCCCATTTTCTAAGGTTTTTAATATAATTATTTTGCATTTTATTTTTAGTTGTATGCAAATCATTGCATTTCTTTTATTTCATTACGTTGTATAAAAATAATTTATTTACATGCATTATTTTAATTTTATAAAGTCTAAATTTTATGTTATGTTTTAGGTGCAAACTAGTGCTAAAAAAGAAAAAGAATAGAAGAAGAAATGGGCCACCAAGTCCACAGGGCCAGCAGCTGCCTGGGACAGAACCAACGGAGAAACTCCAATTTTAGAGTTTTTTTCTTCATTTTTTCTCTAGTTTTTTTTTCTTGCATTTTTTTCTTTAGTTTTCTTTTGAAATTTCTTGGCCATGATTGGCTAGACTTTTAGCTTGGGCTAAGGGGGAATCCAAATTTGTAAGGTAACTAATTTCTTTTAAATTCATTTTGAGTTTCAATATTTAAGATTTATTATTTGATTATTCTCATCTTTTTGTCATTCATTTTATTTGTGGTTCTATAATTTGAATCTTTTCATGAGTTCAATCATGTTTTTCTCATAGTTAAGTAAAAATTTTAGTTCCATTAAATCTAAGAACTCTTAATTTCATTGGATATTACTTTTTACTACATTGTTGCTAGATTAATTAGTACAATGTCGATTTTAGGTTTTTCCAATGTAGTTATTTATTATGTATTTAAATCAATGTCGGCAGCAAGCCCACAGGGCAGCAACAAGTCCACAGGGCCAGCAACAAGCCCACAGGCCCAGCAGACCCACGGATTGCACTCCAGCCACACCACACAAGATCCAAGCTCCCTTTTGGAGCCCTAAATGAAGCGTAGCTTCTTCTTTTCTGGAGGGCAGCAGCTGCCTAGGACAGAACCAGCGGAGAAACTCCAGTTTTAGAGTTTTTTTCTTCATTTTTTCTCTAGTTTTTTTTTTCTTGCATTTTTTTCTTTAGTTTTCTTTTGAAATTTCTTGGCCATGATTGGCTAGACTTTTAGCTTGGGCTAAGGGGGAATCCAAATTTGTAAGGTAACTAATTTCTTTTAAATTCATTTTGAGTTTCAATGTTTAAGATTTATTATTTGATTGTTCTCATCTTTTTGTCATTCCTTTTATTTGTGGTTCTATAATTTGAATCTTTTCATGAGTTCAATCATGTTTTTCTCATAGTTAAGTTAAGTAAAGATTTTAGTTCCATTAAATCTAAGAACTCTTAATTTCATTGGATATTACTTTTTACTACATTGTTGCTAGATTAATTAGTACAATGTCGATTTTAGGTTTTTAGGTTTTAAATCCAATAGTTATTTATTATGTATTTAAATCAATGAACAATCAAATAGTATTTCTAATTTAGATTTTAATTAAAAATAGTTTTTATTTATTAAAAATGGTTTTTATTGCAAATGTTCCAATTGAGGGTTTGGGATGTGAAACCCCCAATTGTGTAATTCCATGGATTTAAATTGAATTAGTTTATCTTAGTAAATTTGAGGAACCCAAAGCCCTAGCAATTTTTTAGATTTGAGTTTCTTTACTTATTTAAATTGTGAGTTTTCAAAAAAACAACAAAAAACATTTCTTGATTTAATTTCTAGTGTTACGTGTTTATTTTAAAACCCGTGTTTCTCCTTTAAAACCCCTCTCTTACGTGGTACGACAACCCACCTTACCATATATACTACCATTTTACCTTATACATCCACACATATATTCATACATATCAAATTTGATTAGTCTCCATTAAAGAACGACGTTTTGGAGGCCGACCAAATTTTGGCGCCGTTGCCGGGGAGAGGCGTATTTGAAGGAACACCATCACGGGATTGGTTTGCTCAATTGACTTGTCAAGGCGGTAAACTCGTTCCAACCCTTTCTTTGTCAATACCATTTTTTTTTTTGTATATATTATTGTTAGTTAGTTGTTTTATTTATTTTTGCTTTGAATTTTAATTTTGAATTTGCATGAGTAGAAGGTATCGTGATAATCTAGGTAGATTTGCAAAAGAACCCGACACGGATTCTTCGGATTCGAAGATATCGTGATAATTTAGGTAGATTTGCAAAAGAACCCGACACTATTCTTCGGCTTCCGAACTCCTTTCCAAATCTATTTGACTCACCTATTGCATCCGATACACTTTCACTCACATTATCACACACATCACACACAATGGGTGTGATCACGAGGAAGATCAACCCATCAAGACTCTACATGACTACCTACACCCAACTAGGAATAGTTCACCATCATGCATCATGTTTTTTTTCCGGCTAACCAACAAAATTTTGATTTTAAGCCGGAATGATTCCACTCCTCCTTCCTACCTTTCATCATGGTATGGATAGTGAAAATCCATATGTGCATATTAGAGAGTTTGAGGAGGTAGTTGCCACTTTCCATAGCCCAATTAGGATCGATAGATACACTTAGGCTTAAATTCTTTCCCTTTTCTTTGAAAGATAAGGCGAAAAGATAAGGCGAATTCTTTGAGTTGTATTCTTTGAGACCTAGGTCTATTGCTTCATGGGGTGAGATGACACATGTTTTCTTTAAAAAATATTTTCCCGAGCATAAGACCAATGCTTTTAAGCGTCAAATTTCAACATTTGAACAAAGAGAAGAGTGAATCTCTCTACCAAGTTTGGGAAAGGTTCAAGGACCTTTTGAGTTTGTGTCCTCATCATGGGTATGAGAGTTGGCGTACGGTTAGTTGTTTTTATGAGGGGTTGCTCCCTAGGGACCGCCAATTTGTAGAGATGATGTGTAATGGGGAGTTCTTGCAAAAAGACCCCGATGAGGCTATTGAGTATTTGAACCATTTGGCAGAAAAAGCCCACACATGGACCGGACCTAGTGCTACTGAGAGTACTAACCGGTCTAAACCTCACACCTCTACTTCTTCGAGTGGAGGGATTTACCAATTGAAAGAGGAGGATGGTTTGAAGGCTCAAATAGCCCAATTAACCAAGGAGATAGAGACCCTAAAAATGAGAGGGACTAGTGGTACCAAGCAAGGTTACCAAGTTGAAGTGCATGAGGAATGTAGTGTGTGCCATGATCCGGAGCATCCTACCAAGGATTGCCCGATGTTGCCTAGTGTAGTGGGGGTTTTTGAGGAACATTGTGGAGCCATAGGGAACTTTAGGAAACCATTTTCACCCTACTCCGAGACTTACAATCCGGGATGGAGGAATCATCCTAACTTTGGTTGGAAGAATGACACTCACTCTTCCCAACAACCATCCATGCCACAAAGGAATTTTCCCCAATCCTATCCCTCCCAACATGCACCTCCACCACAACAATTCACTCCCACTCATGTGCCACACCAAGCACAACAACAATTTCCTTCTTCCTCTAATTCACTTGAAAGTACAATTCATGCTTTTCTTGAGGCACAAAGCAAGACCAATCAAAAGCATGATGCACTTTTAAATCAATTGGCCGAAGAGAATAAGGAAATGAAAAGCCACATTTCAAAGTTGACCAATGCTTTAACCGTAAATGAGAAAGGGAAATTTCCATCCCAACCTCAAATACCTCAAGGTCAACACATGGCTCAAGGTTCCCAAAATAAAAAGAATGTAGAGCATGTTAATGAAGTCACTACTAGAAGTGGGAAGAATGTTGATAGCCCACACATAGAGGAGCAAGAAAAGAGTAGTGACAATGTTGATTTGCCTACCACAAGTGAACCTCTTACTAGACCAATTTCCGTACCTTTCCCACAAGCTCTAAAAGCTTCAAGGAAGTTGGATTCTAGTCCTGAAATCCTAGAAAATCTTAGGCAAGTGAGAATTAATTTACCACTCTTGCATGTGATTAAGCAAGTACCATCTTATGCCAAGATTCTTAAGGATTTATGCACTATGAAAAGAAAGCACAATGTGAAGAAAACCGCTTTTCTCACCGAACAAGTTAGTGCTTTGATTCAACATAACACACCTCCAAAGTATAAAGACCCCGATTGCCCAACCATTTCTTGTATCATTGGTGACCATGACATCGAGCAAAGAAAGCACAATGTGAAGAAAATCGCTTTTCTCACCAAACAAGTTAGTGCTTTGATTCAACATAACACACCTCCAAAGTATAAAGACCCCGATTGCCCAACCATTTCTTGTATCATTGGTGACCATGACATCGTGCAAGCTTTGCTTGATCTTGGGGCAAGTGTGAACTTAATGCCTTATTCGGTCTATTTACAACTTGGTCTAGGAGAAATTAAACCCACCATGGTGGTGTTACAATTAGCGGACCGGTCGGTAAAAAGACCAAGAGGTGTTGTGGAGGATGTGTTAGTCCAGATAGATAAGTTTTACTATCCGGTTGATTTTCTCATATTGGACACCGAATCTTTTGTGCATGCTAATTCAAAAATTCCTATAATTCTTGGTAGACCTTTCTTAGCTACCGCTAATGCATTGATTAATTGTAGGAATGGTTTGATGAAGCTTTCTTTCGGGCACATGACTTTGGAAGTGAACATCTTCAACATTGGAAAGCAATTGGTGGAAGATGATGAATGTGAAGTGGCCAATTGGGTTGATGTGGTTGTGGAAGACCAATTCCACAACACTTATTTTTCTGACCCTCTTGAATCTTGTATCGTAAATTCTTATGATTTAGATTCTTCCATTAACTCTGAAATTACTGATGTTTGTTCTTTACTTGATGATTTTCAGGTTATGGAGATAAGTGGGTGGAGACCAAGATTTGAGGAGTTGCCCAAAAGTGAACTCAAGCCCCTTCCTTCTAGCATTGAGATTCCAAAGCTTGAGTTGAAGCAACTCCCAAGTGAGCTTAAATATGCATTCCTCGAGTCAGGTGATACCTTTCCTGTAGTGATTTCCTCTAAATTAACTGTTGAACATGAGGGTAGACTAGTGAATCTCTTGAAAAAGCACAAAACCGCAATTGGTTGGACCATAGCGGACATTAAGGGAATTAGCCCTTTGGTTTGCACACACAAGTTAAATTTTGAGGAAGAGGTTAAGACCTCTAGAGAGCCTCAACGTAGGCTAAACCCAAACATGAAGGAAGTAGTAAAAAGTGAAGTGCTTAAATTGTTAGATGCGGGTATTATATACCCGATAGCGGATAGCAAATGGGTTAGTCCTACTCAAGTGGTTCCCAAAAAGTCGGGAGTCACGGTTGTTGAGAATGAGCTTGGGGAATTAGTGCCCACTAAGTTAGTCACGGGTTGGCGGATGTGCATTGATTATAGGAAGTTGAATGCCGCCACCCGAAAAGACCATTTCCCCTTGCCCTTCATTGACCAAGTGTTAGAGAGAGTGGCGGGACATTCTTTCTATTGTTTTCTAGATGGTTATTCTGGGTATTATCAAATTGAGATTGATTTAGAAGACCAGGATAAGACCACTTTTACATGTCCCTTTGGCACATATGCATTCCGCCGCATGCCATTTGGATTATGTAATGCTCCGGCCACCTTTCAAAGGTGTATGATGAGTATCTTTAGTGATATGGTCGGAGAGTTTATGGAAGTGTTTATGGATGACCTTTCGGTCTTTGGTGATTCTTTTGATGGATGTTTGGAGAATTTAGGCAAAGTGTTGGCTAGGATGTGAGGAAAAGAACCTTGTCTTGAATTGGGAGAAGTGCCATTTCATGGTAACTTCTGGGATAGTCCTAGGCCACATTGTCTCATCTAGGGGTATTGAGGTAGATAAGTCCAAGATAGAATTAATTTCTAAACTACCTACCCCTAAGACCGTCAAAGATGTTAGATCTTTCCTAGGCCATGCGGGTTTTTATCGTAGGTTCATACAAGGCTTTAGTTTTATTTCTAGACCCTTGTGTAGCCTCCTTCTTAAGGATGCACCCTTTATTTGGACGGAAGCATGTCAAGAAGCTTTTGCAAAGCTAATTGATAAGCTTACCTCCGCTCCTATTATGAGATCACCGGATTGGAGCCTTCCTTTTGAGCTCATGTGTGATGCTAGTGACTATGCCATAGGAGCGGTATTAGGCCAAAGGAAAGACAACAAGCCATATGTCATCTATTATGCTAGTAGAACTCTTAACTGTGCACAAATGAATTACACAACTACTGAGAAAGAGTTACTAGCCATTGTTTTTGCTTTAGACAAATTTCGTGCTTATTTAATTGGATCACCTATTGTTGTTTTTACTGATCATGCCGCCCTCAAGTATCTTTTTACCAAAAAGGATGCTAAGGCGCGACTAATTAGGTGGATTTTGTTATTGCAGGAATTTAGTCTAACAATCAAAGATAAGAAAGGAGTTGAGAACGTGGTAGCGGATCACCTCTCAAGACTCACTTTCGAGGATAATTCGGATCACCTCCCTATTAATGATGAATTTCCTGATGAGCATTTATTTGTTATTTCTGAATTGCCATGGTATGCTCACATTGTGAATTACCTTGTTGTAGGTGAAATTCCGAAGGAGTGGAGCGCACAAGATAAGAGAAAGTTTTTGGTTGAGGTACGTAATTTTTATTGGGATGATCCCAATCTTTTTAAATATTGTCCCGACCAAATTATTAGGAGGTGCGTTCCTAATGATGAAATCACTAGTGTCTTAAACTTTTGTCATTCTGAAGCTTGTGGTGGGCACTTTTCTATAAAGAAAACCGCTGCAAAAATCTTGCAGTGTGGATTTTATTGGCCCACATTGTTTAAGGACACTAATGATTTCTGTAGGACATGTGAAAGATGCCAAAAGTTGGGAGCCATTTCTCGTAGGAACATGATGCCTCTTAACCCCATTCTTATTATTGAGATCTTTGATTGTTGGGGTATAGACTTCATGGGCCCATTTCCCCCATCTTTTGGTAATCTTTACATATTAGTTGCTGTGGACTATGTGTCCAAGTGGGTTGAGGCCGTGGCGTGTAAAAAGAATGACCATAGGACCGTTGTAAAATTTTTGAAAGAAAATGTCCTATCTAGATTTGGAACGCCACGAGCCATCATAAGTGACCAAGGAACCCACTTTTGTAACAAACCCTTTGAGTCCCTAATGTTGAAATATGGAGTAATCCATAAAGTAGCTACATCGTACCACCCTCAAACAAGTGGTCAAGTGGAACTAGCCAATAGGGAGATTAAGCAAATTTTAGAAAAAACGGTTAGCCCCGACCGTAAGGATTGGTCCTTACGTTTGTTGGATGCACTTTGGGCTTACCGTACTGCTTTTAAAACTCCCCTTGGTATGTCCCCTTACCGACTTGTTTTTGGTAAACCTTGCCACTTGCCGGTAGAACTTGAGCATAAAGCCTATTGGGCTATAAAAGCTTTTAATTTTGATTTGGATGAGGCCGGCAAGTTGAGAAAACTCCAATTGAATGAATTAGAGGAGTTAAGAAACGATGCGTATGAGAGTTCTAAAATCTACAAGGCAAAGATGAAAATTTTTCATGACAAAAGGATTTTGAGAAGTGAAACCTTTGAAGTGGACCAATGTAGTGTAGACTTGTATGATTCTAGACGGGCCATAAGCATCCGGGCAAGTTGAGGTCTAGGTGGGATGGTCCTTGGGTATGTAGTGAAGCGTGTTTTTGAAAACGGGGCCATTGAGGATCCTAGGACTATATGGGATTTTTAAAGTAAATGGACAAAGACTTAAGCCCGCCTTAGATAGGTTTGTGCCCGAGGAAGAAACAATTTCCTTGGAGGATCCCGTTTATCGGGATGAGTAGATTTTTCGGAGTCTACCTTTTACTTGTACCATATTTTGCTTTTGTTTTTGTTTGGTGGAGCTAACATTTTGCAGGAAATATCATTGGAAGTTTCTACGTCATGATTGAGGTGCCCTCTAAACCTTCTTATACTATCATGTTGTACATTTTTGAAACATTGAGGACAATGTTGAATTTAGGTTGGGGGGTGGGATAGTAATTTTTTAGAGCTTCCCATACATATGTTGAAGTGTTGAAATTCTTGCATGCTTGTTGTGTTTCCCATTCATTGACATCTTTTTGCTTTTGGTAAATATTAAAAAAAAAAAAATCTTTTTGATGTTTAATGTTATGCAATATGTCTTGAAATAATGAATTCATATGCTTTGATTGTGCTATCCTTGAGGATGTATTGAGCATTAGCTTTGATTTGAATGTCATTAGTGAGCTTAAAGGCTTGAACGCATGAGCATTTGATTGAGAAATTTAAATTCTGTCCTTTGAAGCTTGATTTTTGGGTAGTGAGATTCCACATGTTTCTTTGAACTTCACAAGCACACTAGTACATAGTTGTGGGGTATGAAAGCCAAACATGAATGTTTAAAATCTTAAGACTTGTTGGTTGTGAAATCCTTGGCATGGTTTTGTGTATTGTAAATTTCTTATTAAAAAAAAAAAAAAAAAAAGAAAAAGAAAAAAAGAAAGGAAAATTGGCCATCTTAAGCTTATACTGAGTAACCGGGCCTCTTGCCTAACCAGCAGTGAGTGTTCGCGTCAAAAGGTAAAGGTTTGGAATGGTCAATATGGTGTGGGTAACTAGTTTAGCTTCGTAGCCTTTTTGACTCGAGTTAGTAAGCCCTTAGGGGTGTCTTTACACCTAGTGCCCATTGAGCCACCTGGTTTGGGAGTCATTGGTCGAACACTCGATACACGGGTCAACTGGAAAGCTTAAGGGAGCTAAGCATTGCACAACCCACACAATTAAAGAAAGAAAAAAAAAAATGATGATGCAAGTGTATATAAGCAATTTAATAATACTTTCTATGCCTTGGTTGTTTCACCTGACAAAGAATTTTAGCAAACTCTGAAGGACTAAGCCATTTATGATGGAATTGTTTGAAGCCCCATAACCATGAGCTAATTCACTTTACACTAAGGATGTGTGTGGCGTTTTACTATTTGAGCATGAGCAAATTCGGATAGAGTTTAAATTTTTCATAATTTTGAAGATGAAGTTTGTATTTTTAAGCTTGCTCATGACTGAAAACCATTGTTTTTGTGATATTACTTTCCCTTTGATATCATGATTGGCATTGTTTGAAATAAGTCAAGACTGAGCACGTTACTTAAGAAGCAAAACGTTTGTGGGTATCGTTCTGGTAAGCCCTCACGAGACTATAACTCGTCCACTAGGGACACCTAGGGGTTTAAAGGCTTGTTGCATGAGCTAAATGCAACCGAGAGTGCCAGCGAAAGTGGTATGGTTTAGGTTTATTTTCTTTTGAATTGTTTTTAGGTTTGCTAGAGACTAGCAAAATTTAGGTTGGGGGTGTGATAAGTCATGAAATATGACTTATTAAGCCCATTTTCTAAGGTTTTTAATATAATTATTTTGCATTTTATTTTTAGTTGTATGCAAATCATTGCATTTCTTTTATTTTATTACGTTGTATAAAAATAATTTATTTACATGCATTATTTTAATTTTATAAAGTCTAAATTTTATGTTATGTTTTAGGTGCAAACTAGTGCTGAAAAAGAAAAAGAATAGAAGAAGAAGTGGGCCACCAAGTCCACAGGGCCAGCAGCAAGTCCACAGGGCCAGCAGCAAGCCCACAGGGCCAGCAGCAAGCCCAGCAGACCCACGGATTGCACTCCAGCCGCACCACACAAGATCCAAGCTCCCTTTTGGAGCCCTAAATGAAGCGTAGCTTCTTCTTTTCTGGAGGGCAGCAGCTGCCTGGGACAGAACCAGCGGAGAAACTCCAGTTTTAGAGTTTTTTTCTTCATTTTTTCTCTAGTTTTTTTTTCTTGCATTTTTTTCTTTAGTTTTCTTTTGAAATTTCTTGGCCATGATTGGCTAGACTTTTAGCTTGGGCTAAGGGGGAATCCAAATTTGTAAGGTAACTAATTTCTTTTAAATTCATTTTGAGTTTCAATGTTTAAGATTTATTATTTGATTGTTCTCATCTTTTTGTCATTCCTTTTATTTGTGGTTCTATAATTTGAATCTTTTCATGAGTTCAATCATGTTTTTCTCATAGTTAAGTAAAGATTTTAGTTCCATTAAATCTAAGAACTCTTAATTTCATTGGATATTACTTTTTACTACATTGTTGCTAGATTAATTAGTACAATGTCGATTTTAGGTTTTTCCAATGTAGTTATTTATTATGTGTTTAAATCAATGAACAATCAAATAGTATTTCTAATTTAGATTTTATTAAAAATGGTTTTTATTGCAAATGTTCCAATTGAGGGTTTGGGATGTGAAACCCCCAATTGTGTAATTCCATGGATTTAAATTGAATTAGTTTATCTTAGTAAATTTGAGGAACCCAAAGCCCTAGCAATTTTTAGATTTGAGTTTCTTTACTTATTTAAATTGTGAGTTTTCAAAACAACCAAATCATTTTCTTGATTTAATTTCTAGTGTTACGTGTTTATTTTAAAACCCCTCTCTCCGTGGTACGACAACCCACCTTACCATATGTACTACCATATTACCTTATACATCCACATCCATATTCATACATATCAAATTTGATTAGTCTCCATTAAAGAACGACGTTTTGGAGGCCGATTAGCTGCCATGAATGAATCTAACCTTGGAAGTGTGACAAAAGCCCAGATCCTTGTGTGGAAAAGTGTCATCCAAGACCTCATGGAGGTTGGGTTCGACTTGGGATTCATGATCGAGCAGCTGCGGCAGGTAGCCCAGCGTCTCTTTGGCAAAAGGATTTCAGATGAAGTGCAAGCTCTCCAGCACCAGATTGCCCTTTTTCAGGATTCTTTGGCTGTGTTGACGACGTATCAAGAGGAAATGATGTCCGTAGGAGGGACGGTTCTCGGGTTTGATTACAGCAGATCGCTCTTTGACAGTCTTTTCAATTGATCTTTACATTTATCGTGTTCATTTCCTTGTAATGACCGTGTTCTAGCCTTATTTTTTCAAACATTTGTACTCATGTTTCATAGTAATCGAGTTTTGGTCTTCCTTTTGAACACTCATGCTTATATTTTGTAATGACCAAGTTTTGCTCTTTCTTTTGAGCACTCATGCTCATATTTTGTTTATGTCAAACTAAGTATGTGAATTTGACTGTGGTATATCTAGTCTATCACTTGTGTGGTTTTCTGTCTTCCAATTTTTTTTGAAAAGGAGAGAAAGGTCTTCTCTTCTTTTCTTTTTTTTCTTTTTTTTTTTTTTTTTTTTAAAGAAAACATGTGGAAATCTTTTGGTTTTTTAACAAAACATAGATATTGTGCGTCATTACTCTTTAAACAGTACATGCGAATTCAAATTGTTCTAAGATAAAAAGATACAAAATACTTAACTAGTAAAATGCATCTTTCGAGTAGTAACGCTTTAACCACTTCCCGTTGATGGGGTCTGCCAGAGTGGTGCCATCCGCTGTGGCTAATTTATAATAGCCACTATCATATGCTTCACGGATTAAGTATGGCCCCTCCCAATTTGGTGCAAACTTGGACAGTGAAGGAAGACCTCTTCTCACGTGGTCTACTGTCCTCATGACCATTTGACCCTTGGCAAAAATCCTGGTCTGTAGCGTCTTCTCATAAGCACTGGCAAGCTTTTGACGGTACTATAGACTACGGGTTTGGGCCAACTCTCTTGCTTCCTTCAGACTTTCCAAGTCTGCCACCCTTGCTTCCGCGCAAATATCAGCATCAACTTCCAGGTCCATCCCATGCAAAATCCTTGGGCTAGGCACCAGTAATTCTGTGGGGGCAATAGCATCAGTACCGTAGACCAAGAGAAAATGGGGTGAAGTCTGTTGCCGATCTTAGTTGATCCACGGTAGGCCCATAATGTGTCTGCTAGGTGAGAACTCTAGCCTTTTCCATAATCAAAAACCATTTTACTCAAAATACGCAACAACATGCGATTAGTTGCCTTCGCTTGTCCATTGCCTTGAGGGTAATAAGGCATGGATCTACGGATGTTTGATCCGATAGTGTTCCAAGACTTCTCTAACACTCTTGTTAACAAAAGGGGTGCCATTATCACTAATGATTTAATGGGGTATGCCAAACCTTGTGATAATGTGTTCACGGATGAAGTTAGCCACGGCTGCATCAGTTGCCTTGCGAAGGGAAATGACCTCGACCCATTTTGAGAAGTACTCAGTGGCTACCAAAATCCAAATGTATCCACCGAAGGGCAGATTAATTGGACCAATGAGATCTAGCCCCCAAGTGTGAAAGGGCCATGGTGTTACCATGTTCTGTAGATTGGTCGGATGTGTGTGAATTAGATTAGCTTGAAGTTGGCAAGTGTGACAAGACTTTATGAAGTCTGCCATGTCCTTTTTCATAGTTGGCCAATAATAACCAAGAGTCAACAGCAGTTGGTAGAACCTCTTTTTGCCTTGATGCTCTCCACATTCTCCAGAATGGGCTTTTTTCAAACCTGTTTGAAATTCGGCCAAGCTGAGACATCTTAAGGGATCACCGGGGAACCCTTTCCAAAATAATATGCCACCTTCCACAAAATATCTTGTGGCCAATTTCTTTAACCTGAGTTGCTGCTTGGCTGGTCTGCAGCAGAATGTTCTCAATGAGGTACTCAAGGAAAGGAGTGCGCTAGTCACTAGAAACAAATGTTGCATAGACTTAATCAAACTCATGTTGGTGTTGGCAAAACGAACACTGCTCCTGTAGACTGGCTGCCTCTTTACTCATGTCAAGCCAAAAATAGCCCAAGAGTTGGAGTCTGCGGTAGAGGCTCACCCCATTACCGAATTCACAAGACTTCTCATGGACCTCTGTGAGTTTCCTTGCTGTCTCTTGGAGGCTCACACATCTTGCCAAAACACCTCCAGGTAGTCTACGGTAAAGATCACCAGCAATCAGTACATAATCCTTGAGTGTCTTCAGGTCTGCTACACCTTCAAGTGACATAAGTTTGGCCTTTATGGGTGTTCTCCAATCCTCAGCATCAAGGTATTGTTCTTCAAATTCCTCCTTCAGCAGATCAGTGATAGGCATACTTCTTTTGTTGATTGTGACATCTACCTTCAGCCCTTCAAACGAAATTTGTGAACCTAAGGTCGTGAGTGCATCCTGCATAGCGGTTCCCACATCTCATGGCATGAGAGATCTCAAAAGTGTCAAACTTCTCTTCCAATTTCTGGGCTAAAGCATGGTATGGTGCCAATAATGGTTCTTTGAGTGAAAACTCACCTTTGGTCTGGCAGATTATAAGGTTGGAGTCCCCAATCACCTGCAGATGCTTTATTCCCATCTCGTGGGCAATGGCTAACCCAGTTATGTAGGCTTCATATTCTGAGGCGTTGTTGGAGCATGAGAAATCAAGTTTGAATGGACTTAGCTATAGTCTCTCCATCTTCTCTAATCAGCACAATACCAGCCCCACTTGAGTTGGATGTAGAAGAACCATCAAATTTCAAAGTCCATGTAGAGTCTACCAGATCTGCCAAAAGTGTCTCTCCTACTCCTCCCGGTACTTCATGTAAGATTGATGAACTATCCTCTCCCGGGAATTGCGCAAGGAGATCTGCTATGGCTTGGCTTTTGATTGCTGTAAGAGTTTCAGTAATTATCTCATATTGAGATAATTGCAAAAGCCATTGGGCTAGTCCACCAGAGAGGATTGGCCTGTGCAGTAGACTTTTGATTGGGTGGGACTTGGTCATCAGTTGAATTTTATGGGCCAGGAAATAGTGTCGTAGACGCTGTAAGGCATATATTAAGGCTAAACATGTTCGTTCAACCCCCGAGTATCTTGTTTCAGTATCTCTAAGTGCCTCGGCTGACGTAGTAGACTGGTTTTTCGGTCCCACTTTCATCTTCTTATGCTACTAATGCCCCAATTGCTTCGCCATTGGAAGCCAAGTACAAACGTAAGAGTCTGCCAGCAACTAGAGCACATACAGTGGGGAGCTTGGTCATGATTACTTGGATTTTCTCAAATGCTCGTTGGCATGTCGTAGACCAAACAAAAGGAACTCTCTTCTTCATTAGAGGCTTGAATACAGCTGTTATTGCTGCCAAACCAAGAATAAATCTCCTGATGTAAGATAATCTCCCCAAAAAGCTCTTCAATTCCTTGTGAGAAGTTGGTGCCTTCATGGTAGTTATGGCAGACGCCTTAGCTGGATCAACATCAATTCCACGGTTGTGGACTAAGAAACCCAAGAATTTTCCAGCAGACACCCCAAAAGCACACTTGAGGGGATTCATCTTAAAGCTTACAGAGCCGGCATCTATCAAACACTTTTCTTAAGGTTTCAAGACGATCTTCTCTTTTCTTAGATTTCACCACAATATCATCCACATAGTCTTCAATTTCCTTATGCATCATATCATGGAACATGGCCGTCATGGTCCTTTGGTAGGTAGCACCGGCATGTTTTAGACCAAAAGGCATGACGGTGTAATAAAAATTACCAATTGGTGTGCGAAAGACAGTTTTTTCAGCATCCTTTGTTGACATACGGATTTGATTGTAACCACTAAACCCGTCCATGAAAGAAAACATGGCATGACCGGCAGCCGAATCAATCAACAAGTCCATGTTTCGGAAGAGGAAATTCATCCTTAGGGCATGCTTTGTTAAGATTACGAAAATCAACACAACATCTAATCTGCCCATTCTTCTTTTTGACCGGCACAATATTTGACAGCCACCGCGGATGCTGTATTGGTTTAATAAAACCAGCAGCGAGCAATTTTTTTACTTCTTGGGTGATTTGGGCTTCCACTTCTGTGTGGAAAGTCCTCATGGGTTGCACTACAGGTTTGGTACCAGGCTCCACATTCAAGGAATGGGCCACAAGTCCCGGATCTATCCCGGGCATCTCATCATAATCCCAAGCAAACACATCTTTATATTCATGCAGCAGATCAATCAAACATTTTCTTTCTTTGGCAGACAAAGACATGCTAATCGATATAGGCTTACTAACATCAGGATCATCACTTAAATTAATTACCTCAAGTTCTTCTTTGGCAGTCATCTTTGGTTCAACTGTGGTAGACTTTTCTTCCTTCACTGCCGTAGACTCTGCCTGATCTACCACAATTTCTTCAGAATTTTCAGTCTGCTGTGTCAAATAGCATAAGGGTTGCAGACCACCCTCTTCAAGTGTGGGACCCTCTTGCAGTGGGCAATCAGGCCCCAAGCACCTTCATAAACAATAGACAACACGTCCATTAGGGAGCTGGACACGCACACATTGCGATGGACTCCCATGCTCAACTTCACGTTCCTTCCTTTTCTTTTTTCATTCAAGCAACTCTCGTAGATAGACCTCAGGGTCATCCTTGATATCTTCCCAATCAGGGAGTGGTGTTCCACATGGTTTCACAATTGGTGGATCTCCCATAAACGAAAGCTCATCATAAAGGGCTGCTTCAACGAAATGAGCTTCGGTTTGATCAAAAAGAGAGGAGTTTGCAGCTATACGGATTGGTTTCTCATTGAGTCTACCCTTGACACACTTATGGTAAGTAGATGACACTAATTTGTGCTTATGCAGCCAAGGTCTACCGAGGAACACATGATATGGAGCTTCGGCATTCACAACGTGAAATCGTGTGAGCGCTGCAATCGACCCCACCCTAAAGACAAGTTGTACATACCCCATTGTATATTCGGTCACCCCTCCAAATCCAGTTACTTCCATAAGGGACCCTTGGATCTTCTGTCGCGACACATTGGCAGCTTGGAGAGTGCTTAATGGAATGAGGTTTAGGCATGAACTAGTGTCTATCAGAGCACGTCTGACTTGAACATCTTTCACTACCGCAGACAGGTAAAGTGGACGTCTATGGTCTGGGTACTGAACTTCCATGTCTTCTTCGATGAAAGTTATGGCATTTGTGGTCTCCAAGAAGGCACGGCTGGCATGCGCTTCTGCGGTGAAGCAAGTGGCTCCAGATTCTGCTGCAATTGTGATAAGCGCCTCTGTTGCGGTGTTTCTAGCTTCAGGCCCAAACCCTAGCTGATTGAACAATGACTTGAACTTTGGACTTTTTTGTAGGGTCCTAACAGCTACTGGTACCAAAGAGGAACTTGCTGCGGCAGACTCATCTATTTCCATGTCGTTCACATTTCCATGGATCACCACTGACACCACAGCCTTGTTCTTGTCTTTCTTGTAATTAGGAAAGTGTGTCTTGTGAACCTTTTCTTGCTTTTCTGAGAGTTGCAAAGTGTCATCCTGAATCTTACGGTTGACCTCCCATCGGAGGGTCCGGCAGTCTATTGTAGGATGATGCACATATCTGTGGTAACGGCAATATTTGGGATCTTTCTGTTCTTCCGCTGTAGGTTGCTTGGTGATTTTTGGAAGCTTAATCACCTGATCTTGGACCCATTTATCAAAGATGGCCATCATTTCTTCGGTCGTGAAAGGCAATGGAGGCTGCTCCTCATAAACCTTCTCTGTTGAGTTCTTTCGTTTGGTGTCACTGGCTGTAGCTGCGGTAGACACAGTAAGAGTCTGTGGCAGACTCTTCTTATCTCTGCCTTTTTCAACTTGGGGCTTAACAGAGAGAGCCGTTTTTCTGGCCTTTTGGAGTAGGGGGCGAATCGTGAGATATCCAAATTCTCTAAGTGAGCACGAAACTCAGGCAGCATGTTGTCAATGCACACTTCCACTAGCTCCCCCTCTTGGTATTTCACATGGCAATCTAAAGACACATCTCGAAAGCGGTGGATGTACTTTACCAAATCTTCCTCAATCTGCTGTTTGGTGCCGTGCAAATTGACAAGAGTAATCTTTTCTTCAACATGGAAATACTTGCTGCAAAAACTCTCTACCATATCCTCCCAGGTTCTGATAGACCCAGCAGGCAACACCATATACCAAGTATATGCCCTATCTACCATGGATTTCGAGAACTCCCGTAGACAGAGATCACCGCGTGCAGCAAAGGGACCCATGGAATCTAAGAACTTGCTGATGTGTTCCATGGCACTCCCATTTCTACCGTCAAATAGAGCAAAGGTAGGTGTATCATACTTCTCTAGGTATGGCTCCTTCAAGAGTTCTATGGGATAAAGGGAGTCTCCTCACAAAGTGTCTAGGACTCCTTGGGGGGCCTTTCTCTCTTCTTGCTTGAGTAAATCTGCCACATCAGACATGGTGACAAATGGTGTATCAGTTTTATTGTGTGACTCCCTCTCTTCATGGTTGCGGTTATCATTTCTTGTTTTGGTGGTCTTCCTTGTTGCTATTGACCTCCTTCAGTTGCTTCAAAGACTCAGCCAACTCCATTTGGGTCTGCTGCATTCCTTTGATCATTTTGAACATGAGTGCCATTTGCTGTGGTCCACCAACAAGAACCTCCCCACCAGCAAGAACGTGTCCGTCACCAAAGGGATTCTCACATTCAGGAATACGTCCACCACCTAGGATGTGTGTCTCTCGCATAGCATGGCTATGCCCTTGGGATTCTACTTCAACATGAAAGTTAGCTACTGAATTCTGTCTGGTAGGCTTTTTAGGCGGCATGGTTGCAGCCCCAAATTCTTAGATCTTCTTCAAAGAGCAAAAGCGAGGGAAAATTGCAACTCAACTCCTCAGTGGAGTCGCCAAAATGTGGATGCTCAAAATTTCAACTAGGCCACGTGTCGCTTTATGAATGGTCTGAACGTGGGCTGGTCTGCTTGGAAGGGATGTTGAGCCCAAAACTCTACACCAGGCTTGTTGATCTACTCGATGGCTGATGGTGCTTCCCTCTGAAATTTCTGATCTACTGGGCCACAATACTCATGAAGAAGGGTCGCGGTAGACAGGCAAGATTGGCACCACAGATTAAAACCAAAGAAATCAACAAAATTGCGGAATTGATGCCGTAGATCAAAACTAGCAACCATGAACTTTGCTTTTACGAAAGTATCCAGTGACAACAACATATAAGAAATACATTACAGACTTGCCAATAGATAGAGAGAGTCAATCCCACAGACTAAAACTAAACACAACAAATTTGACTTTTACAGGGGTTCACAATGAATGGCAGTAAATATGAAACGTATAACAAATGATGAGACTCAGGAGTCAGCGCCGCAGACTAAGAAACTGAGCACAATGTACTTAGCCTTCTCTGTGGCTTGCAGAAATAGAAGCAGATAAGAAAAATATAATAAATCATGGAACTTAGGAGATTTGGTGAGTAGGAAGAGAATCATTTACTGTGCAAACGTACATGAGTTAGTGTCATTACTTGGGTAAGTGTTTGGTGAGTGAGAGTGAGTCTTTGGCTGTGGCAGACTAAAAGTGTTCAGTCTACCGTAGGTCTGCAGGAAGTGTCCTACAGAGTTTTGGTTGTCTTCCTCCTTCTTTTAAGCTTTTGAAGTCAGCTCTTATGGAGGAATTAATTTCAGACCTGAAAACCAACCAACCCCCTTTCCCTCTTTCTCACCCCTCTTTATAGTGGTGTTAATGTCTTGTGGTTTCACTCATTGCCCTCTTAATCATGAGGATTACTGTTTACCCGAGAGATAAACGGAGTGGGATTTGACAAAATCAATTCAACATTAAGGAGATGATTTTCATCTGCTGCAGGCCAGATTCGGGCTGCGGCAGACAGCTAATCCTTCATTCATTTCTAGTGTTGGGGGTGATGAACATTAAATGCTTGACAATGGGGTTGAGGTGATCGAATTGACTCATATACGTTTGCATAATTAAATTTGATCTTACTATTTTTAGCATTATTTCCCCAGTAGATCTAATGCCTTTTTGGTCACGGCAGATCAAAGAAATTCAGTAAAACTGGATTCCCCTACCTCCAAACCGTTCTTCCTAAGCTCCATGTTGAGGATGGGCAAGGACCACCAGAGTGCTAGGTTACGGCAGTCGTTGCCCTTGGAATGGTGTTAGCTTCGGCGGCCAATGGCAGCTTTCTCAGCCTCCTTCCATTCTTGGTTTGTCTTCTCCATCACTTCACTTTTCCCAGCTGATGTTGCCGCAGACGTTTTTTTGGAGGTGTCTACGGTAACCGCTGGGTAATGAGAAAGACCAGCTCTCTCCCTCATTATGAAGTCTAGAGAACCGTTTCTCCCATCTTGGAAATGTACCCCTTCAGCACCTCGAGCAGCGCACCAGAAAGGGAGGGAAAAAGGGTTTCACGTGGGCACTTTTCCCTCTCTTTTCTTTGAATTATTTTTTTGAATGGTCTAATGCCATTGCAGCAGATATAAGTTTGGGATTGAGTGGGCCGATCTTGGGTCTTGGGCTTGATTAATGGCCTAAAGTCACTCCTTCTTACTTTCTTGTTGCCGCAGATCACTGGGCCTAATTGGCTTTGGGCCCTTAAGGCAAACATCTGGGATTTTTTAGGCCCGGTTTAGTGTGGTAGAAAACATGGGCCTCTACAATATTTCAGAAAGAGGAACTGCTTCTGTACCAACATTGGAAGATCCTCTCTTGATCACTACGGCCAAAGTGTTTGACAAAATGCCTGAACCATACTTAGGTGAATGTATCTGTTAAATGGGGTAAAGTTTAACTTTATTTTTCCAGATTATATTTTGAGAATTGCCTCAATAATTTAGAAATCAAATTTTATGCATATTAGAGTTTCACATATTGATCCTGTCAATCTATTACTTCTTGCTATGTAGCCAAATATAAGTTTTTGTGAATATGCGAGCTTTTCATATTGCTACTACTTTTTGCCAAGCTTAGATGTAAAAATGGGAAGAGTTTAAGGAGTATTTTGGTAAAAATTACTTCAGAATTTGTATTATTAATGAAGATGTGTCTCTTAAAGGTTTTCTAGATCTCTTCATTCATGTTCCTTTCATGGCTTCATCCCTCAATATTGTCCTCATTATTAGATGCTGCCACCAGATTGATAGCAATGAACTTGACCATAAGTTAAACATGCCCACTGCCTAGAGGTAATGGCAATGTACTTAGTACTATAAATAAGAATGTATGCAATCCTATTTGTCAAAAAGAAAAAATAAATATAAGCAATCCTAAAATATGAAAATTAGGATTGCTTTCAAGTGGTCATTTCCACGTCAATAAAAAGCTTAACACTACTGTACTTTGCCAACCATATTGGTGCTTTTTCAATGTCTTCAACTCGATATAAGTATTGGCGCAAAGCAATGAATATAACCAATGTGGTGAAATCACTCAGATTGATGAAATTCATCAAATGAGTCCTTCAAAAATGTTAATAGATTCAAATTTCCAAGAAGCACTCATCAGACATTTTATTTTACCATGTGATTCTTGTTGATTTTCATTGTCTACTTAAAGGTCTAGATGTATTCTGCCTTAGTTGTAATGATCTATAACACTCCATTCCTGCTAAAAAAATTATCACCATCATTTTAAGTTTGACTTCAATAATTATGATCTCATTTCTAATTCATTTATTTTTTGTTTTTAACTGAGGAAGCTCAAATATAATGGTTCTCTTTACATGTAACTCATAATCTACTTGCTTATTAGGTCCTTTAGTTTATGGGTAAAACTTAGGTACAGTTCCTTAGGTTAGGTACATTAGGTTCCTCAATTGAATTCAAACACATGGTTCCATTAACCAATGAAACACAAACAATGTTATCTTTTCCAAGAAAATTTAAATTCAATATATTTGAATTCAACTAGGAACCTAATATACTTGACCTAAGGAACTGTACCTAAGTTTTACCCTTAGTTTAATGTGCCTCTATTTTAGGAAGGTTTATGCACTCTATGGATTTGGCATATGCAGCTGTAGACCTTATCATGTCTAAAGCCGGTGCTATGACTTGGGAAACCTTCTATTCTGGTAAAGAAGCCTCATTTTTCATTTCCTTTCTCTATTTTTTTTTAGAAGAACAAAAAAAACCTTAAGCATGAGATAACAGGTCTTCCTTTATTTTGTATCAATTTGAATCATATATGAGTTTACAGTATTTAGTGATCTAATTTGACAAATCAAGCAGGATAATTTTTTTTATCATTTGGCCTTTCATGACAGGCTAACATCTGAAGCTACACCAAAAACATACATGGAAAGGAAATTGTTTAAAGTTTGGAATAATCATCTAATGCTTATTCTTTTTTGGATTTCATTAATTTTTTTATGAAGAAATTATTCAATTTTACCAAAGATCAATTGCACACAGTCTTTCTCTGCACAACTCTGCCCACAACCTTTCACTACGTATATAAGTTCTTGCCACTGCATTGAGCATAATTTTTAAACAATGTTGTACCTTAACGTGAATTAACCCTAGAAGGGAATAGAGTGAATTAAAGGATTTTTTTTACTACTCCAACATTTCTCTAATTTGTATTAATAAGTAGAAATGCTTGATTATGCCATAAGATGTGTTCGTGGGATATCGACAAAGTAAGTACCTTTTTTTGTTCCATGTAAATTTTGAACTTTCAATTTTTTATTTATTAATTTATAATTTCTTATATACAAGCTGAAAGGTCATTTAGTCATTTATGGTAGGCTTAGTTTATTTGTGTATGGTGTAATAAAGGAAAACGTTGTAGTTTATGTTGTTCATTTTTTATAGAATAATCGTTGCAAACTATTAAATCTTATATCTCAGTTTCTTTAGATTATAAGAAGCTCAAGTGTTTCAAGTTGCGGAGGTCTATTATTGTCTTTTACATAGTCATACACTAAGATGTTCCGTTTTTTCTTGGTAAAATGTTTTTCTAATGATTTTATCGGTAGGAATTTGGTCAAACAACGAAGGTTTGAAACGCAGTTAAGAATTAAAGTCGTCGATGAAAATATTTGCAATTTGACCGGAAAAACCATAAGGTACAATCAGCGAAAACAGTTTACGGAAAATTTTTCCGTAAACCATTTTCCAAAACACACGTGAGCATCTCTCTCGACCCATTTCACTCCTCAACTCTTCAAGTCTCTGCTCTATGCTTCCCACTGAGTTTGTCTCTTTCTCATGTCCCAGCCACCCCAGCATGGCCTGTTTATATGGTTATTCTCTTCTATGGTTGCTTTCTCTATGGAACTGTGCCATAGCCAGGAGCCACGCCGTCGCAGAAAATCCCACCATCGCACCGTCGCACCAATTCGCACAGCAAAGACCCACCTGAGCATCCCTACACCGATCTACTTCTCTCACTTAAACCCCCACCCCCTTCGATCTCTATCTCACGGATCTGATCTGATCTTTTCTTTTTCTTTTTCTTTTTTCATTTTTTGTTTGATATTTGGGAATTGTTGATTTTTTTTTGGCTAAGTATGAGTTTTTGTGGATTGATTGGTTTTGGGTTTTTGTGGGTAAGATTATGAGCAAGACTAAAATGTTGCCAATTGATTTTTGAAGATGCATTCAGTTCAGCATCTTTGTAGTTTTTAAAGTGAAAATGTAGGGGAATTTTTCTCTCAAGACAATAGTTATTGACTTATTTTTCAGTTAGTTGAAAGCATGTCTGTCTGTCTCTTTTAGATCTGCAATAGACTTTTCAATTTTCAGTTAGCTTTTCAATGTCAAAGGAAGAGGTGGATCTTGGAATGCTAGTGAGAAAGAAGCCTTAAAATGTTTTGCCTTAAGTCGTTTCTGATCTACTTAGTGATAGTATTAATTTGGTTCCTAGGAACTCACTGGACTGGTACATATATGGTTTACTTCAATGTAAGATGATTGAAAACAAAGACTATCTGCCAAAAGCAAAAAAGATTGAAAAGATTGACAGCAAAAAGCTTCATGCGAATGTTTTTATAGTGTGGTTAACAACCATTTTAATATTCAATGTAATGGGATACATAAGCTTGGGTTATAAATTAATAAGATTATTACATTATCATAATTGCAGTAAAATCATGAAAAGTGACCACTCATGTAATTTTTTAAACCAAAACTTTCCAAATAAAATTATATATTACATATAGTCATGTCTAAATCATATCATATCATCTAATACTATTAAGAGGATT
The DNA here is from genome assembly GCA_907173295.1 of Fagus sylvatica. NCBI lineage: Eukaryota > Viridiplantae > Streptophyta > Magnoliopsida > Fagales > Fagaceae > Fagus > Fagus sylvatica. Next base: position 3,662,770 of record OU015767.1, on the reverse strand, counting down.
CATACCTTCATGTCCACTTTAATGTACTGTAAAAAATATCCCTCACATCTTCCAATTTTCCCAATTTAATCATTGATTTCAAATAATGTGTCTTAGAAATAAGGGTATAATAGTCACATCCCTATATAGAGAATTGTTTACTTTAGTGTACGGACTAAAATAACCCCATATTTTAGATTTATTGATTTGCTTTTAAAATAAAAAATTAAAGGTTAAAAGAGTAATCTACTGATCTGCTCAAATTCAAAAGTTAAAATGATCACAATTCCACGTTCATGTTTTACAATTGTTTTTTTTTTTTTTTTTTTTTTTTTTTTTTAAGTCTCCCTTTTTTTTCTCTCTTACATCTCCCTTATCTACTCCACTTTCTAATTTCCAACTTCCCACTAACTTCACAACTCCTCATTTACTCAACTTTTGGCTCTCCTTTTTTTTTTTTTTTTTTCTCTCTCACGTCTCCCTTATCCCTATATTATAACTATAAACTTTTCAAATAATTACTTAAAAAAAAAAATACATAGACAAAAAGGAAAATAGTTTGGCCGGCTCACACTTTTTTTCTATCTCCATATTCGATTATTTTTCCTCATTTAAAATTAAATAATTCAACTAAAAATTTAGCACCAAAGTCCAAAAAAAAAACACTCCTAAAAAAAAATTTACATATTAAGATAATAGGACTCTTTGGTTTCCACTTTCTTTAAAATTATCTTTTATTTGCTCTCACACACTATCTCTCTCTAAAATTCTATCTTTTATTTTTACTTCTATGATAAAATAAAATAAAATTATCTTTTACAAAAAAAAAAAACACGTAAATAACTCCCTCAAACCACCTTCCACCTATCCAACCATGTCTCCTTATCAATAACCACTTATCTTCATCCTCATCAATATATCTTTTCCTTCAAATTGAAAAAATGCATTTATCACTATATCTTCTTCTTCTCCCCGACAATTTTATGCTTGAAAAAACACGTAAGTAACTACTCATTTATTCTTTCTACAATTAAAATTAGCACATTATCTATTAAATATAAATTCCACATTTGAGACTTAAAAAAAAAAAATCCACTATTTGAATAATCATTTGTTTTTCAAAATTCAAAATAATCACAACTTATTAAAGATAACTTCAATTATTTGAAAGAATTGCAGTTTTTTAAATTTTAAAACATTCAAATTTTCTTTGTTTCTCATCAATTTGTGTCAATTTCGGACTTTAATTTTTTGAAAGGTATTCAAGGGTTGTACCTATTTTGTATTCAAGGGCATGCAGTACCCATTTCTGCTCTTCAGTACTCATGGAAAATGTTTGATTTTTCATTCCTCTTCGTTTTTACTTATTTTTATATTTGTTTTTGTTTTTGTTTTGATGATACAAAATTAAAATTCATAGTTATTGACATGATTCTAATTTGTGTTTCATCTTTATTAATTTTTTTCAGGTATGATGGATGCTTTATGGTGTTTAAGAAAGAAAAAGGCATCATGAATGAAAAAGAAAGTGATCAAGAGGGGGTGATTAAGGTCATCAGGTATGGTAAATGTTTTATTTCTTCTAAAGAATTCATTTGCACTAATACTTTTGCAGACTAAGATAGAACGTTTATTAGACTACGTAATCATCATTAGTTTTGAAGAGTTTCAAAAAAAAAAAAAATTGAATTGTTGTAGCATCACTTGCAGAGATAACTTGGTGAGGAAAGGTAGTTGCTAGATACAAAAGAGAAAGTGAAGAGGGTTGGCTAAGTTCGTTAGGAATAGATGCTGAGGCCGTTTGGTGTTGCAGAATGTTGCTGAGGCCGTTTGGTGCTACAACATGTATTGTTCATACTATTGCTCTAAGACCAATGATCTTGAACCAACATTGGTGATGGGGATGCGAAGATTTTGGGTTGTCATCTTCTTCTTCTTTTTAAAATAAATTATATATTGTAATATTCTTGATTTTTGCATCAGTGAGTGTCATAAGAGATCTATTTTATTTCTATGGATTGATTAATCATTTCTATTGGGGCATCTTGATTTTTATTTTTATATATTTATTAGTGTAGGAAAGTGAATAAATTTGAATTTTGATTTGTAAACGACAATTAGAAATATTTGGGAGAATTTCCTTCTTTTCTCCTCAAATTTGATTTTTCAATGTAATGCATTTAGAGTCTTTCGGTGAAAAAAAAAAAAAAAATTGAATTCTTAACTATACATTTTTTAAGGTACCTAGAATTTAGGTACATTTCTTAAGTGTAATACGTTAGATTTAATTAAATTCAAATAAAGACATGCATTCAATTTAATTATTTTTGAAAAACATAACATTGTTTGTGTTTTATTAGTAAATGCAACCAAGTTATATTAGGAATTTAACATATTGTATCTAAGGAACTGTACCTAGGTTTTACCCTCTCTCCCCGTTACTGTTTGATGTATTGCATTATGACTTTGTAGACAAATTCCACCATATCTATCTAAACGGTATACCCATTATTTTTCATATTGATTTAAAACATCCTCCTGTTCTTTTAGGAGGATTACTTAGTATTTTGAACATACGTACAGTTGTCCAAAAAATGGAAAAAGCTTCTGAACATGTGAGGAGCGCGTGTGAAGATGTGGAAAAATTGAATAAATAGATTAAAAAATTAAAAGTGATAAATAAGAAAAGCCTCTGAACACGCGCGTAGCGCATGTGAAGAGGCTAGTATAATATAATTCATAACAAAAATTTGTCATACAAGTTGTGTGAATGCATCTCTTTTTTTTTCCCCCTTATATTATGTGGCACCACTAACAAAATTGTTATTGCAAAGTTATCTTAATAATATTATTATCGTTTCTCTTCAAAAAAATAAATAAATTGAAAATCATAATTTTTCCAAGTAAGTTATATTTAAACATTAAAAATTAAAATTTGAAACTTTAAAAATCTAAAATATTTATTTTCTTTATATATATATATATATATATATATATATATATATAATATATAATATATTATATAATATTATCTCCGATTGAAACTCAATTATCAAAAGTTTTAAGAAATTTAATAAGAATTTTATAGTTATTTTAATAAAAATATATTATAATTTTCATTACTAAACATGAAGAAATTTAATTTTGATCACGTAACATGAAGAATTTAAAAGGATTTGCTTGTTTAATGTTCAATTGCAATTATATTATTGAATATTTTTCTTAGTTAACATATAATTTTTTATTAATTTGTGCATTGCACAAGAATAATACTTTTATAAATAAATTTATTCTTTTTAGCTTTAGACATCGTTTAATTTGAACTTGGAAAAAAGAATTAAGGATTTTTTTTTTTTTTTCTCATAAAGATTGTGATAAGTTGCTTATAAAATCCAAATCCATCCCCCTTAATCCTCATTCGCTAATGATTAGGGTCGGGTCGGCTCGATATCAATTTTAAAATATCAATCTGACAAAATTTATTTTTTTTAGTTTAAAATCTACTTCATTTTTCTTTATAGCAAAATAATGTATTTTTTATTTAAGGCCTATAAAAAAATAATATGACTAACCCATATTTTTACCTTTTTTTTGACATAAAATCTTTCTTATTTATCAAAATTTTGAAAAACTTGTTTTTTAAAAAACAATTTTCTCTAAAAAAATAATATACAAAAATCAATGACATAATTTTTAATAATAAGAATTTTTATATTTAATTTTAAACAACTATAATTATAATTGTTAATTTTTGTCCATATTTCATGCATCTTCTAATTTTTTAATGATTTATTTCATTAAGAAGATATTTGAATCTAAATGTTTCTATTATATCTCTCTTTTTTATGAAGTCTAGTTTATGAAATTTAAAGAGACCCTATTTGAGATTCTTCTCTCTCTCTCTCTCTCTCTCTCTCTCTCTCTCTCTCTCTCTCTCTCTCTCTCTCTCTCTCTCTCTCTCTCTCTCTCTCTCTCTCTCTCTCTCTCTCTCTCTCTTCTCTCTCTCTCTCTCTCTCTCTCTCTCTCTCTCTCTCTCTCTCTCTCTCTCTCTCTCTCTCTCTCTAATATTTCCTATCATATTGATATTCTTTTAGCTAAATTTTAATTTCTTCCATTTTAATAGAATTTAATTATTCATTCAATTTATCTAATTTATAAAATATTCTGTTTCGTTAACAATAGCACCATAAAACTTAAATCCATAGCCTATTTGACACAATTCGATGAATTATTAGTAATCTAACTCCAGCGTATATATAATATCTAATTCAATCATATTTTAACTTCAGCTTTTAAAAAAAAAAAACAAAAGTTATGTTTACATTGGGTAATGTGTCTCTAAAAATTTGGGGTACTTGCAGTACGGTTTAGGGGTTGTCGATCCTTAGAGAAAAGTAAAAACAAGAACATGTACTGAGAGAGAAATATTGGGAGAAATTTAATAATTATTTTGAGAAAATCAATAATTTAGAATGCCAAGGCATGAAGGTTCATTGTCTTAACAAAGTAATATTAATTTAAATAATCCATTTATTACTCAATTGAGGAATTTAATTGGAAAGTTTGACGGGAAATAATAATCTGATAAAACTTCTGAAATCAATTTCCTATTAATTGTTCAATAGGGTTTAAGCACACAAAAAAATGACTTTACTGGAAAAACCCAAGGATGTCCCAAGCACAACGCATCAGAAGGTAATGTCCAAGATCTTCTCTATGAAAAAAACAAATTTATTACAAAACTATGAGAAAAGCATGACTGAACTCATGAATTGGTTTAAACCCTAGAAATTCAAATCAAAGAAATAATAATAAATAATTGAACAAACAAAAGGAAATTACAAATATTCAAGGCACAACAATAGATTAAATATAATTAATAATACCTCATTAAAAGAATTCCCCCTACACTAGGCTTAGAGTTTAGCAATCCATACAGGAGTAGAAGAGAGATTTTTTTTAGAGAGTGGTGGCTAGCAAAACAAAGAAAAGCCCTAGTTCGGCTTCTTTGACTATACAAACCTAAAAATCCTGAAAATACAAATTTACCAAAAATACCCCACAACTCTCAAAAATACATTACAAATAAAAATCATTGCATGTAGCCCCCAGTCGCAGATTAGTTCCTTCTTTAATAAAAAAAAAAAAAAAAAAAAAAAAAAAAAAAAAAAAAAAATAATAAATAAATTTCACACTATGAAGTTCTAATTTAAGCTTTACTTCATCTTAAAAATACTTACTTCATCTAAAAGAAGATGCATAAATTTGATAAGATTTCTATTTACCCACAATTTTGGAGTGAAGATGAGAATACACAATCCACCTTCTTTTTTTTCTTTTTTTAATTCCAAGTAAAACCAATTACTAACCTATCATTTTTGGGCCTTTTTTAATTGGGGCCTTAGGCAATGGCCTATTCCTAAAGCTTGTAATGAATAAAGGGTTCAATTATTCTAATATAATAAAGATGTGGTTAATGCATCCCTAAGTTGTGTTAGTGGTATGAGAGCTAATAGGGATGACATTTAGTTTAAACCATGAACTCTCTAAAAGTAACATAATTTCACCCTTTGGTACACATATGAAAATCGTGAAATTATATAATAACTAGTAATTTTATTATTGTCACCAAAACATTAATTCACAACAAAATTACATATTATAAACTCAGGTCCAAATCATATCGAATCCGTATCTTTTCTTATTAATTTTTTCCTCTGTTTTTTCTTTTTACATTATGTGACGCATATATATGTATATATATATATATATATATATATATATATATAACATTCAAAATCCAAGTCTCCAAAATGTTTTAAAATTATTAATACTCGTATAATAAGCAATACTCGTATATTAATCATGTTGTAGTAAAATATAGAATACATATTTTAGGGTTCTATTCATGTGTTGTCACCAAACAGATGAATGGTAATAGTTATTATATTATAACTTCTTTTATTCATTGTAATACTGATTTCTTTTACAATGTAATAACCATTACAGTGTACCAAACGTACCCTAAGTTTATTAAAATGATTGACATAGTTAATCTAAGTAAAACTCTATTACTTAAATTTAAAAAATACTACTCTGATTATAATTCTACTACCAAAAGTTTCTAGAAATCTCATTACTTATTTTATATTATTTTAATAATCTATCATAATTTTTTTCTTTAATAATAAAAATTAGGTCGTATGTGACTCAATGTAAGTGCTTGTTTGGAATCCCATTTTGAAGCCAAAAAAGCACATTTTGCCACAAAAAAGTTGTGTTTACACTTTTGGTAAAATTAAAAAGTATAAAATAGAACCAGGATTTGGCTTAAAAATTCAAGGTTTGGCAATGGACCTCAAGGGTTCATTTCCAAAAAACTCTAGAAGCCAAAAATTATGGTTTGCTACACCGTGTTACAAAACTCACCGTAAGTATTACAAGTTGTACGACATCATGTGACTCATTATAAGTACATATTAAAACTATTAACATAGTTTACTTTAGTGGAAATATCTATTACCATTTTTTTTTTTTTCTTAGTTGGCACTTTCGAATTAGACTCCTTGGTTACATTGCAAGGATTGTATATTCAGTGATTGTAGGTGATTTGCTCCCAAAAAATAATGTACACATGACTTGTTATAATTGGTAGAGTATAAGTTAGGAAAGGATTTTCATTCTGAACTATCCTTGTCATTGATCCTTTAAAGGAGTAATTATTAAGTACTCTGAGAGTACAGTAACGTGGTACTCCTCATTCTATAGAATAATATGTCTCACTAATTAATTTCATTGTAAGATTCACCATTCATGTTGGAGAATAGAGTACTACATCACTGTACAGTTTGTACTATGGGAGTACCTACTAATTTTCCCCACTAGAGAGGTAACAAATAATTGCATGGTCACAACTTAATGTGGTTAACAAATAATTGCATGGTCACAACTTTTTTGTTCTAATGGCCGGGTCATATTGAACTAATCTAAAGTTTTTCTTTTTTTTTTTAAAAAAAAAAAAGTTAAAATTTTATTTCAGCTAATGAACGAACCAAATTTACACATGAATTTTGTCCCTGAACTTTTTTTTTATAAAATGATGAAATTTATGTGTAAAAATGAACTTTTTCAAAGTTCAGGAACGAAAAACGAACTTTTCAAAGTTCAGGGACGAAAAACGAACTTCTTGTAAAGTTTAGGGACGAAAACAATAATTTAGTGTAAAAAAAACATCGTGTAGGGAAGTCAACACCCTTTCCCAGGAAAAACCACCCACAGTCATGCAAGACAAAAATAAAAAATTTAAAATGGTGTGAAAATATTGTTGGGAAATGATAGATTCACATTACTCTTATACCACTTTTTCACACCATTAAATAATTGTGGACATTAATGTCCACAATTTGTACACATGTTCACAATTTATGGATACTAATATCCATAATTTGTAGACATTGATATCCACATTTAAGTGGTAAATGGTGTAGGAGGTGTGAACTAATAGTATACCCAATATTGGTATGTAAAGTAGTGTAGTCATAAGAATGGTGTGAAAATTCAGCCCTTCTGGCTGGTTCACCTACTTCTAACCTTAACCCAAGCACGTTGGTATCTTTTCATGCTTCCCTACTTTATTATTGTGTACGATTCACAAAGGCCACAAGGATGAAATGACATTAAGTAGTTGTGTACTCCATCAATAAAATCGACATTATGTGCGTTTGTCCTGCAATAATTTTGTCTAACTATTGGTTACCTTAATTACCTTTGATTTTAGCACAAGAAATTTTATTTTGGCATCAAGCCTAACTATCTACAAGAAAATTGAACTGAAAGTAGCGTGAGGCATGGATGACAAAATGGAATTTAAAGGCAAAATTTGCGTGACGGGTGCTTCTGGCTTTTTGGCGTCTTGGATAATTAAGCGACTTCTCTTGTCTGGATATCATGTCATTGGAACTGTTAGAGATCCAGGTTTTTCCTCTCTCTTTCTTTCTCCACATTAAATAAGCAAATATATGTTAACTATCATTTGGTTGTTGGTTGGGAAGGAAATGAGAAGAAATTAGCACATCTGTTGAGTCTGGAAGGAGCAAGGGAGAGACTCCAATTGGTGAAGGCTGATTTAATGGAAGAGGGTAGTTTCGACCATGCAATCATGGAATGCCATGGTGTGTTCCACACTGCTTCTCCTGTATTGAAACCTTCATCCGATCCAAAGGTATGTTCTTAATTATCTATAAACAAAAATGCCCTTGTAGTATCACATGACCCTGCAAGTTATATGTGTCTTAAGGCCTTTAAAAACGTTCATAACCTTTTTATGTTTTTCTCAAACATACTATGCAACAGGCAGAAATCTTGGAACCGGCTATTGAGGGTACATTGAACGTGCTGCGTTCATGTAAGAAGAATCCATCATTAAGGCGTGTAGTTCTCACCTCGTCTTCTTCGACTGTGAGAGCAAGAGATGATTTTGAACCTAATATACCTTTGGATGAGACATCTTGGAGCTCTGCCGAACTCTGTGAGAAACTCCAGGTAACATTATTTCAATTTTTTTGTTTTTCTTCCACACACTAGATTTAGAAAATGATCCAAGTTAAAATTTTAAATAACAATCTAAAAAAAAAAATCTTAAAAGATCATATTCCCCTTTATTAGAATATTGGTTAAATAATTAAATTCACAATTTCCTAAAAGTTTAAATTTTTGGAAGAATTAATAATGTATCATGATATCAGAGTAAAAGGTCAGTCTCCAATCTATCTCCCATTTAAAAGGTTAAAATCCCACGTATTAGACCCCATTGATTAAAGAGGAGTGTTAAAATATTGGTTCAATAATTAAATTCAGCATTTACTAACAACCTAAATTTTTGGAATAATTGATAATTTATCAAGAGTTTAGACAAATAGGGGCGAAGCTATGGGGTTGGGTTTTATAGAACTATGACTGAGTTTTTTGTCCTCCGCAGGCTGCTAGTAGTACAATCAAGGTCAAGCTAGGGAAGGGCAGGGGGAGCCATGGCTCCCCTTAGCCTTTTAACTTTTTCATTTTATTTGTCTCTCCATGTACTAATAAATCTAGAAATTACATGTAAATTCAGTAACTAGCTCCCCCTGAGATTTTGAGAAAAGAATACTACTTTTTGTGTTCCCTCTCAAAATTATTTGGCTCTGAAAAATTCCTGACACCGCCACTTACTACAATTTTATAATTCTTGCTTGCCAACCTCCATTGTATATTTATTTTCTAGCCAGATTGAACTGGTTATTAATTAGCCGGCTTATATAATGTTAAGTAGCGTATATAAAATGCTTTTGTTATTTTACATTAAACTGTACAAATATAACATTTATTTCATCATCTTTTGTGCATGGTGACTGGTGAATAACTAAAGATATGGTATGCTTTATCAAAAACGCTCGCTGAGAGGGCAGCATGGGAATTCTGCAACAAAAATGGTATTGATCTAGTAACCATTCTACCATCATTCGTTATTGGACCTAGTTTGCCACAAGATTTGTGTTCTACTGCATCTGATGTCCTTGGCTTGCTTAAAGGTAATTTATTTTTTCCTTGATTAAACTAAATACTAATACTTGGTTGTAGTTTGTACTAGCTTATCATTGAAATCTTGGAAGTATGGATGTAAGGTTACTTATTAATTACTGGATCAATTGGTGCTTAATTTAGTTATTTCATAATCAGTAAATCAATGTCGTTATGCTTGTTCATTTATTTGAGTATGAAGGGGAGAAAGAGAAATTCCAATGGCATGGAAGGATGGGATATGTCCACATAGATGATGTTGCACTTTGCCACATCCTTGTTTATGAGAATCAAACTGCTCACGGACGTTACCTTTGTAGCTCGACCGTGCTGGATAATGATGAGTTGGCATCTTTGTTAGCAACACGATATCCTTCACTACCTATCCCAAAATGGTAGGTGTTGGTATAGTCTTGTCACTAATAAACGCATACAAGTAGGTTTACTACAAATGGTATTAAAGATTATTTTGCTAAAACTACAAGTAGGCCCTAATATATTGAATATAGACTAACTACAACGGGTTCGAACATTGGACCTTGATATTTCTAAGACCGAGCGTTATTGTCATTGATTTTCCAAAAACACTTGCTTCATATAGGAAAAAGATAACAAATTTTTTTTTTAGAGGAGCAAGGATGTAGGGGCTTTAAAAAATTTGAAGAACCCTAAATAATTCTTGGAGGATATAGATTTATTACAGAGAAGTTTATATATATTTTCCATTATAATTGTTAAATTTTGATATGTGAGCATTAATTGTGGGAATTTTCAGGTTTGAACCAACAAACAGACCATTTTATGAGTTCAACACCTCGAAGTTGAAGAGCTTCGGATTCAAGTTCAAGTGTATCCAAGAGATGTTTGATGATTGCATTGCATCCTTGGTGGAACAAGGTCATCTTCAATTTGTCTAACAATGCTTTGTGGTGACCAACCGGTAGTTATTGCCCTTTCAACTAATGAAGCCATAAAATTCTGTGGTGTCCAACTGGTATTTGTTTCACATAAAACCAAAAGGATGAATAAGAGTGAATTAAGAACGAAGTGGTTTATGTTTTCTTCTCTAAAGTACTTTTTGCTTACATTACATAAAACCAACTTGTGGGTCAGTCTTCAAGTGGAGAATTTGGGTTCGAATTCATCTTCCTCCACTTTTTGTAAACAAAAAAAAAAAAAAAATGCTTATTTTTCACTCACCTATTCAAAAACAAGATTAGTTAGTATTCAAATTTTTATCAATCATTTAGTGGGTCAAATACAATCTATTTGTATGGTTCAAACCGCAAATTAGGTTCTAACATGGATGAGGAAAGAGAGAAAATCAACACAGATGTTTCGTGGTTCGGCCAAAAATTTCTACATCCATGGAGGAAATATGTATTTTCTTGAGCTATTTCTCATCTATTTTTGTCCATCCATTACAAGAGAGTGTAAAAGCCTTTATATAAGCTATAAGGGAGAGACGCAGAGAAAATGAGGATATTAAAATGATTGGGTTAGCCCCGAATGTGGGTTGGATTGAGCTTTTGAGCACACCTAAAATCTAACACACTACAAATCATGTATAACCTCATACGGTTTAACATTTGATATGATTCACATAACCTCAATTTGTTTTTTTCCTAACCTTTAATAGAAGATGCAAATGACTGGTATTTGAATAAAGTAGACCATTTTCAACAATGGTGGAGTTAGGATTTTTCTCTAGTGGCTACAAACTTTTAATTAAAAATAAATAATAAATATATATATATATACATATATATATTAAAATTGTTCGTTCTATATATATATATATATATATATATATATATATATATATATTTAAAAAAAGGCATTTGTTGTTATACTATTCTAAAACCAATTTTCATACTTATTAAACTAAGCACTATTAAAAGTTTACAAATTTTCTTTGCAGAAAGTAGTGGTTATAACTTATAAAGTTGACAAAGACGCCTTATTAAACTAAGCACTATTGAATTTATGTTAAAAGTTTACAAATTTTCTTTGTAGAAAGTAGTAGTTATAAATTATAAAGTTGATAAGGACCTTTTCGTAAATATATTTTTCTAACTTTATAATTACCCCGATCATTTCGATGGTAATCTAAAATTTTAGTATATAGTTTAGGATATGCACAAGGATTTTGGAAGTCAACTTCAACATGGTTTCGTTTTGAATAATTTTGTTTGGCATCATGACTACTAGTTTTTTGAGCGAGCCGTGTTTGCTCTAATGTTGGTTTTCTCTTGGGAAATTTCTCAATATTTAATTTAAGAATAATAATTTAATCATTTTCCACACATATAAGAATCAAATTTTATTTTATTTTATTTTTAATTAACAACCTAACAAGAATTTTGTACTAAGTAATAAGAATTTAACTAAACTTGTCAATACTTAAACCAATAAGATATTAAATTAATAAATTAATTATTCAATAACTAAATAATATAGGGGGTTCAGCTCTTAGCTCAATGGTTAGCACCAAAGGTGCTAACCACGTGGGCAGGGGTTCGAATCCCACCAACCGCTTTCTGGGGAGGTGACTTAATGGAAGAAAACCCTCGTGACCCATCACACCTGCGAGTCCGGGAGTTGTGGGTTCGGGTAGTGGTACGCTCCATTATTGCCTAGATGTGCCCCACACCATGTCAAAATCGGGTTTAAGTGGGTCGGGATAATGAACGCACCTGCGAGTCCCTTTTTTTTTTTTTTATCAAAAAAAAAAAAAAAAAAAAAAAACTAAATAATATAGATTTTAATCATTTTTACATATCTCTCTCTCTCTCTAACAAAATGAGATATTGTGTTGGAAGCATGACGGGTAAAGTTGGGTAATAAGTTTTATAATTTTAGGACCACTTTTTAAAATAAATATTTTTCTTGGGAATTGTGATAACATCTAAAAATAAATGCATATTTTTCATTCTTAATTCAGATAGCTTTCATTAACTAAACAAAAGATTACAAACCAACAGTCTAAACCCTAAACTTCAAACACACTACAAGAAAATATGTCATTTGCGATCGGTCAGGGCTAGCCTTGAGGTAAGCCCAGCAAGACTTTGGACTAGGGCAACCCCTCCATGGGGCAACCATAGGGAGAAAAAAAAAATTTAGTATATAGAAGAAAAAAAATAAAAATAAAACATTCTTCAAAGGCAACAGATCTTGCCAATAAAACATACCAAGAAAAACGTTAAAGTCGTTCTTATCATTGTGCTTCTTCTTCTTCTTCTTTTTTCTTTGTGTTCTGGGTTTCTCTATGACTTTAGTTTTTTTTCTGTGTTCTGGGTTTCTCTATGACTCAGTTAAAAACTGGGCACACTGCCTTTATTTGCTTTTCTAGGCTCACTGTCTCCCACAGTCCCACGTGATTTGCTTTCCTATCTTTCTTAATTCTTATTTTTCTATTAAACTACTTCTACATGTGTGTTGTCAAATTTCCATTAGTTGCTTTGTCTTGTCTTGTCACCCACTTTCTCCTTTTTTTTTTAATCTTTTTCTCATAGTCAATTGCTGTCAATTGTTGTTTCAATTTCTAGAGTTGTTCACTTGTAGTCTTGATTTAATTATTCAATAAAGTCATTTATACAGTATTTTTACAATAATTTCACAACAATGTGAAATGTTAAGTTGTTAACTAATTGTTTATAAGAAGTAGTGCAATTAGTTTAATATTTATAGTGTAATGTAACCTTGATTTTACATATAAAAAAAAAAAATAACTTTTATTTATTATTATTTTTTTAAATTGAATAATAAGTGGGCAATCAAGATCGAAATGAGCTTGGACAACCCAAACCTCGGGCTGACCCTGTCTGCAGTAAGGGTTTTGCATCAACTAAAAAGTTGACGTAGAAAGCTTTTACAATAGCGGGAGCAAAGAACTGGTCAATTTAAAAATAAAATACTGGCCCAAATTTTTGTTTGTTTGCAGAAGAAAGAAGTAAAACCTGAACTTTTAACGTCAACTTACAAGATGCCGAAAAGGAAAAAATAAATCTATCAAAGCTAGCAACTACTGCCTTCGACTTCACAAACAAAATCCCCTTTCAGCGTAAACATTTTAATTATTTTTTTAGTGTATGTTTTAAAGTTCTTTTTCTGTACTAATCTCCCAAGCACGTACAGTTTCTTTAAACTTTGATCTCAGAAAATATTTATTTCTCAATGAGGATTTCTCACAGCCACTATAAAAGCCTCATTCTTTATTCCAGCAGGCCAATTCTCAAAGAAATTGGCAATCAAGCACCGAACCCGACGACGAGCAAAGAGAAGCTTTCCACTAGCTCTAGTCCCATTCATTGTCTCTGGAAGTTTTCAGCTTTTTACTTTTTCTATTTTGTTGTGTAGAACATTTTATTTTATAATTTTGTTTTTTCATCATTTCTATTTATTTTTTTCATTGATTGAGAAAAAAGAAAAAGTGATAGTAACAAAACAAAAAAAAAAAAAAAGATTTTTTTTTTTATAGGATAAATTTTTTTGAGTCAACAAATTTGTTGACTATATAGGTTTTTGCATCAACACAAAAATATGTTATATAGGTTTTTGGTTATATAGATTTTTGGCGTCAACAAAATGTTGATGCTAAAATTTTGTTGACGCTAAAATTTAATGGTTGTGACAAAAAAGATTTACTTTTCACGTTAACTCTTTTTGTTGACGTAAAGATTTTAAGCGACAAGATTTATTGCATCACCATGCGACAACCTTTTAATTCAACAATTTTTTATTTTTTGCTTCAACAAAAGTTGATGCTAAAAGTAATTTTTCTTATAGTTAACATAACTACCATAGAGAAACCAGCAACAATACATTGCAGCCACAACTGCATCAAAGAATGACAAATCCTGATGAAACAATCACAATACAAAATAACACTTTAAGAATTGAGCAAGGGATTCCACATTTGAAACGAAGGATCCTATTGAGTATAGGGTTCTTAAATTTTCCCTTGAACTGTACTATGGGATTCTTACTTCCCACTTTAAAGCTTGAATGATGGACTCCTCAGACTTGATTTGTCTAGCATGAACTCAACCTCTATCTAATACATAACTGCATGTATGTAACTCAATTTGCAAAACACAACTCTCAAAAAGCTTCCCTTAGACTCCAATTGACTATTTCATCCCGACAAGTCTTATGATTATAAACTAAACGTTCTTTTTATATTTTATATAGTATACTCATAAGTTTTCAAAAGTGGAATAGGATCTAATACCCTTCAAGGAAAATGCTACAGTATCCACATTTTTTTTGTGTGTGTGTGTGGAAATGGTACCTCTATAATAAGTAAAATGTCACATTTGATGAAACCACCGTCATATATGATAGTAATAACGTCACATTTAATGGTACTTACCATCACATTGCTTGGTAACCTAATTTCTTTTTTACTTAAATTTAATATATATAAAAAATTGAATGGTACTAATATTACATTGGATAGTAATAACTATGGTTTTAAAAACCGGACCGGAGAGAGAACCGGAAAAGGGAGTGGCTCCCGTATCACTAGTCGGATCGGTGGTCGAACCAGTGAATGTCATAAATAATTTAATTAATAATTTTAAAATTATATAAATAAATAAAATAATTAATTAAATATAGAGAAAAAAAAAATTGTAACTAGTTTTCTGAGACTAGCATACCAGTATGAACAAATCACTGAGAGAAAATCATGGGAAAAAGAAAAACAATCGGCAAACCAATGCTAAACATGAAGCAAAACAGGCTACATAAGCTTTTGTAGAAAAAAAAAAAAAAAAGAATTGACCAGCATATTAGGAGATATGAAATCGAATTGTCTAGCAGACCCTTTTGTTGTCTCTCTGGCTTTAAGAAAAGCCTTATTTTTGTTGTTTGCTTCAACACACACCAATAAGAAAAAAGAACCAACAACAAGAATAAGAACCACATTCATAACAAGTTTTCAGCTTTTGAAGAATAAAAAAAGAAAAAGAAATGCTTGCATCATTTGCTTCCAACAATGCTTGAAGATCTCTCATTTTCTTCACTTTCCTTTTCACTAGCAAACCAGCAGATCCTAGTATGTTGTACTTTTCGAATTAAATGGGGCAATAATTTGATTTCAATAAGGGATTCACTGAGCTTCCGTATTTTTTGAGAGAGAGAGAGCATACCAGAAAAGTCAAGGATGGGTCTCCGTGGCCCGCGGTTGGGTGGGTCAGAGAGATCGAGGATAGGTTGTCATGGCCCGTGGTTGGGTGGGTGAGATAGATCAAGGACAGGGGTGTCATGGCCCGTGGTTTGGTAAGAGATCGAGAGTGAGCTTGAGAGTGAGGGTGAGAGAGATCGACGCCATGGCTAGGTGAGAGATCGAAAGTGAGAATGAGAGTAAGAGTGAGAGTGAGAGTGAGCGTCAGAGAGAGTCAGAGAGATCGAGAGTGAGAAGCTAGGGTTTGAAAACTTGGTATTTCGTTCAATTTCTTTTCAAAACGACTTAGTTTTAGAAATTTTGATCAAACCGGTCCAAAACTGGTTCAATCGTGCTAGTTCGATCTTTTAAAGATTGTATCGGTGATTCCTGGTTTTTTCTTTTTTTGATTGAAATGCACTGTACACCCTCTAAGTTTAGTCAGTTTTGATTTTGTTCCTTGATATTTGAAAGTTTTGATCTGTTCTCTCTTAGTTTGGTTTCATTTAAATTTTGGCCTTCTCGTCCAAAAAACGTTAGCCCCTTACCGTTAAGTGCCACATACACCTTATATGTGTGCTAGGTGGTCTAATAAAATAATGCCACATGTCAAACGTATTATAAAAAAAAATTAAAATTACATTAAAAAAAGATTTAAAATTTATTTTATTTCATATTTTTTTTTCATTTCATTTTATTTTCTCTCTCCTCTAAGATCAGTCCAGATCCAGAGTCCAAACCAGAGTTGTATATACCATTCCATTCCGGCCGGAACGGCCAGAAAATCTCGTACCAATGTGCAAACCGGAACGAGAAACCCCCTTATTCCACCTCGGAAAAAATTTCAGCCCATTTCGGCGAGTTTCGGTCATTCCGGCCAATTTCGGCCGGTATACTAATTTCGGCCAGCATAATAAATAACTGAAAAAGAAAAAAAAAAAAGTCACCAATCTTTCAGATTCTCTCTCTTCTCTTTTTTCTTCTTTTTCTTCTTCTTTTGCTTCTTTTGCTGACTCTCTTCTTCTTCTTCTTCTTCTTTCTTCTTCTCTCCCTCCCCGCTCTTCTTCTTCTTTTTTTTGTTTTTTCTGCTCTCTCTCTGAATCTCTGTAGTTTGAGAGCCCTTCACGTGTTTGCATCCAAATTGGTCCATAACGTTTCAACTATATCAAATTAGTCCTCAACTTTTCAAACTTGTGTCAAAATAATACTTGCCGTTAAGCATTAGATGGAAAATACTAACGTAGCTAACGGTTTATTTTTAATTTTAAAAATGTTTGACATGGCATGCCAACTCAAATTTTAATAATAAAAAATGCCAACTCAAATTAAAAATAAATAAAAAAATAACCCCATTTTTTTAGGCCAAATTACACGTTACACCATTTATGTTTAGTTAATATTCAATTTAATCCTCTAAGTTTCATTATGTTTCAATTAACTATTTTCCATTAATTTTAATTAAACATTAAAACCCAAAAACTAAACCTAGTTAATTCCGTACCCAACATGATTAAACTAACCCAGATTAAACCTAAAAAAAAAAATCACAGTAAAACAATCACTCCAATAATCCCTCAACCTAGATCCCCGAATTCCGATCAAAACCCAACTTCATCGTTATACCAAACACCATGGTCACTTTGATATTTGCAACCTTATGACAGATTCCCCCCGCATTACAGAGTAAACCAACCCCACGCCAGTCCCTTGCAGCAGAGCAACCGTATCTGCCGTCCTAGCTCCTCTGCCACCGTTGATTTCCCAATCCATTTGGTTGTTGGGTGATCTCAATGGTTGATAGAAATCTTGTGGTACCTGGTACCTGTGGTAGATCTATATTATAAGGTTCTTGGTGGCCCATGACTGGCATTGTAATACTCAATGGTGGCAGCAATTATGATGAGTGTGGTGCATCTGATGCAAGTAGCTTATGGCTATGATGATTTCATGGTGTTTCTATTTCTCTCCCTCCAGAAGTTTGGCCGATCTCAGAATTTGGGGATTTGGGTACTTCAAAATGAGATTTTTTCTAAAATGATTGTTTACTGTGATTTTTGTGATTTTTTTAGGTTTTCCAAGTTAGTTTAATCGGTTGGGTATGGAATTAACTGGGTTTAGTTTTTGGGTTTTAATGTTTAATTAAAATTTCATAAATTCAATTTTAAATTAAAAACCAAATGCTCGTAATCTCGTTCTCTGAATCTCTATAGCTTGTTTTTTTCTTTGCTGTCTTTAACGGTCTTTGACACAAGGTTTTTGGTTTGAGAGACACCCTTCACGTATTTAAACCATGTTAAGATTAAAAATAATTAAACAAAACACCATAGTACTAAATAGAATAATTCATTTAGCAGTACCTTTTTTTCATTGAAGAATGTTCTGCTGTCTTTTCATTTTTAAGAGGATTTCATGTTCTTTTCTTATTGTCCTTGCATTGTACTGGTCCTTTTTTTAGGTCTTCTATATATATTTGTTAAAAGTAATAACTTTAACAAAGCTCAACATGAATGAAAAGCTCAAACATTGAACACAATTGACAATGACCTCTACTTTTTAATGTAATAAAGCTTTTACATTTATATGTATGTATGTATGTATATAGTCTTTTGATTTATAATGTATTTATTATCTTAAGATCAAACATTAACCAAAACATTTGTAGACATTTTCTTTCATATTGCAACGAAAACCATGAATTGTAGACCACCAAAACATAACACGGAAAAAAAAGCTTCTGATAGATTCTATTCTATTATTTGAGAAGAAGTGCAAGAGGTGAAGAGGTTCAATGAATGTATAAGTGTTGAGAGACTTATTATTATTATTAATATTAAGATTGATATGTGCTTATAATTTGAAAGATTTTAACTAACAAATTATAAATTTTGATGAATAAATGTATAGAGTAGTAAATCATATATATATATATATATATATTTGCGGTAAACCCGAAACAGAACGCCGGTATTGATCGATACTGAAATATCTCATTTCAATCACCAAACCAAAACGGGTGCCAAAACGGTATCTACAACTTTGGTCCAAACCCCAAATTTTTCTCTCTCTCTCTCTCTCTCTCTCTCTCTCTCTCTCGGGAGGCTGAGTCGACTTTTATGGCGACATGGCCAAACAGATCAGCGATTTGTATGGCTCGACCATGGCTAGCGGAGTCGATTTGTGATGGTTGTTCATCGGAGGTTCTACTCGAAGGAAGCTCTCTCATCGACGGCGATGGGAGAAAGGTCGGTCATGGAGATGGTGTTTTGGGGTCGTCAATTGCGCTTCCTGCTCCTTCCGCTCCGATTCAGTCACGCTCTTTCGAGCCATAGCCGCCTTGGCTTTTCTATTCACACCCATCTTCTTCGGTAGCACTTCTCTCTCTCTCTCTCTCTCTCTCTCTCTCTCTCTCTAAAGCTTCGGTTGTGAAACGACATCGTCAAAAGGATAATCTCTCTGTGTGGATTTGTGTGTTTGGATCTTTGATTCAGCTTGAAAAATATTGAGTTTTGGATTTGTGATGTTGTGGGTTTTTTGGTGGAGTTGTTTGATTTGTAGAATTGTGATTTTTTTCCTTCCCCTGTTTGATTTTTTTCTTCATAGCTTTGTTTGTGGGTGTGTGATTAGGGGAAATTGGTTGTGGAGTCTAGGGATTCTGTGTATTGTTGATGAGGCCTGATTTTGTAAAGTTGAGTGAGTTAGAAAAATTAGTTGGTTGTTGTTGGTAAAGTTGTTTGCTTTGATCCGATTTGCGATCGCCTTTGGCGTTAGGGACTCGTTCTTTCCCATTGCCCATTTGCAGCAATGAAGACTGAGATCAAGGGTTTGGATTGTGAGATCTAAGAGAGGGAGAGAAAATTTGAGAAGAGAGATAGACAGATCAATCAATCTGAGAGAGGCAAAAAGAAAGAATAGTGAAAATTAAAGAAAAAAGAAAAAAAATGGTAATTAAAATAGGAAAAAAGGGGGAAAAAAAAAACAAACAAAAAACAAATATTTAATTAATTTTTACATGTGAACAAAAAAACATCGTTTTCATGCATTAAAACTATGTCGTTTTGGAATGAGCTAGCACTTAACGATTAGGAGTTAACATTTTTTGGATGGGAGGGCCAAAATTCAAACAGAACTAAACTAAGAGGGTGTAGATCAAAACTTTCAAACATTAGGGAACAAAATCAAACTTGGCCGAACTTAGAGGTGTATAATGCATTTCAGTCATATATATATTTATGGTTTTGAAATAGAACTAGACCAAATTAGGCATCGGTCCCTAGTTAAACTAGTCGGACTGACTGGTTCGGTCCAATTTTTAAAACCATGGCAATAATGTCACATATTATGGAAACTACATCAAATTTGATGGTAAAAATGATTAAAATTTGAGTAGATATCATACCCAAAAAAAATATGGGTATTGCAAACTAACCATTCGTTCAAAAAGTTCTCATTATTGACACCATAAATTTTTCAATACGGAAATTATTAAAAATAGGCACCAAATCCTTTTTTTTTGATGAAATATTAGAGATTTTATTGATTTAAATTTGGTATAATCACTGAGTACATCATTCCAACCGAAGTATGGGATCTCTTCCATCCAAACATCAAAACATACATTTGGTTTCTCATGACTAGCTAACTTCCTAGCCAAATTTCTTTAACACTTGATATATAGCTTCTTTCTTTTTTTGAATTTCAGTAGGTGCACAAATCTCTTTAACTTTATATACACCTTCTTTACTTTTTCAAATTGCACCCAACGTGTTTAAGGGTAAAACTTATGTACAGAATTTTAGGTGTTATAACTTAGATTCTCTCATTAAATTAAACCATAAGACTCTTCCCCAATGAAAACATTTTCCGGTGAAAAAGATAGAGCCTAAGTAAAAACTATTGGGTGGGGGTGTGCAGGGCCGTCCCAAACTTTTTGGGGGCCTCAAGCAAAATCTTAAATTGGGGCCTTTTTTCTTTTTCTTTTTTTAACTATTCAATACTAAATTAAATTAATATCTATGATTTTTTTTTATTAGAATTTCATTTTTCTTGCTCTTTTAGATGCAAAATTATTGATCAAACTTTTATAATCAATTAACTATCGTAAGGATTATTTTCATTTGTATCTTTTGATCGTATTATTGTATTATCTTCTAACTCTTTAAAATGAATTTCTTGTTCATTTGTTGAACTATCACCTAATTTTTCTGTGTGATATTTTGTTTATTACTATAACAAATTTTTCAAGAGCTCCCTTTTGGGATTCAATCTGTGTTTTTTTTATTTTTATTTTTTTTTTTGATGCCAAGATTCATATTTTCGAGGATCTTATAGTTCAAAAAATTTAAAAAAAAAAAATTTAAACAAACAAATAACAACAAATACTTAAAAAAAAATAAAAACAAAAAACAAAAATAACAAATAACAAAATACTTTACAACCAAAAAACAAAAAACAACATGTAACAATACTACAATAGTACCTAACTAACAAGTAAAATTTAATAAAATTAAATTAAAATAGAAAAGTATAGAACAATAGAACCTGATTACGCTGATTTATCCCAATATCAACTGATCTACATAAGATTAATACCTGAAGAATGAATATCACAAATTCACAATTTATTAAATCTTAATTTACAAACCCTAATTGCAAAGAAAAAAAAAATTATTCAAGAGGGTAAAGATCGATATTATTACCTATTTATGTGTTGAATCCAAATTTTGTAGAAGATTTTAAGACTCAAATCCTCAAATTTGAAGCCAAGAAAAAATATTTATAGTGAGAGAAATAAATCTTTTTAGAGAGAGAAAATGAGAGGTGTGCATATGAAGAGAGGAAGAGAGAGAGAAATACATAGAGAGAGTCAGAGATAGCAATACGTAGAGAGAGAGAGACAACGAGAGCAATACGTAGAGTCGTAGATAGAGACAATCAGAGCAAAGGTTCAGTGATCACTGGTAGGGGGAGAGAGAAAAGTGGAGAAAGTGAAGAAAATAGAGAAAGAGACGTTGAGGGAGACACGTGTCACGTGTGTATAGAGAGAGAAAAAAAAATCTTTGCAATTGTCAACTCAACTGAATGCAGCTGTACGACACTGCAACTGCTGTTGCTGCTTGTGTTGGCTGGAAAAAAAAATGTATTTATGTATTTTAATAATTCACGTGTGTATAGAGAGAGAAAATTTTTTTTTGTCCAATTCCTAATTGACTCCAGCTGTGAGGCATTGCAGCTGTTGCTGCTATTATGCTGGCTGGAAATTTTTTTTTATTTGTGTATTTTAATGATAAAAAATGGGTTTATATATAAATGGGCTTTTAAAATTTTGGGGCTTTCCTAATTTTGGAGGCCTCAAAATTTTAAGGATGGGCTGGGCCTGGGGGTGTGAAATTTTCAACCCAACTCATCACAACAGTGGAAACCTACCCAACCCAACCCCACATGTGTCGGGTTGTGTCAATGGGTTTGGCTTAAATATGTTTAATGCTTTTGTAAATAAAAAAAAGGGTTTTCATAAGCTATTTAAACTTCTTTTTTTTTTTCCAATAAATTATTATAATTGACACAATATGGCTAAATTATAAATAAAAATTTAAAATTCACCAAAGATAGTTTTCAAAATATTTCTCAAAATATCAATATAAATCAAACAAAAAATTTAAGATAAGGATAATAAACTAAACTTATATATCAGGTTGGGTCGAATTATATAGGTTGAAAAAACTATTAATTCGAATCAGACCTAACCCGTAGTTCAAAAAAAAAGTTTCAACCTAACACAACTCATGAAATAGAAATACCAATCCAAAGTATCGAGTTGGATTGAGTTGGATCAATTTTGTCGGGTTGGTGGTTGGATTTATACCCCTACAGCTGACCCTACAGAGTCGAGTAGGGATTCAAATTCCAAAATTGAACAGGAGAATGATCAGCATGGTTATTAATCATCCACAATGATATGATAGACAAGGATAGGTCAGGGAGAAGAAATTATTAGGTTCGCCCGCGGATTTCAGTTCAGCCCCCTCTGATCATGTGAGTGTGGGTTCCAATGTAGGGGAAATGGGGGAATTGCCTCACTCTTCCTACAATAATCCAACCCTTACAATAGTTAAACATTTGTCTCCTCTACCCCTAACCAACGATCTCTTCATTATTATAACAAAAAAAAAAAAAAAAAACGATCTCTTCATTAAATGTGGGTCGAGAAATTTTTTCCTTAAGCCCTACAAATGATTCTATTGTGTATTTATATATTTTTGGTTTTTATTTTGTTAGTCCAATGTTATCAATGGTTTCTTCTCTACATTTTTCATCTTCTAATAGTAGATTCAAGCACATAGTCACCATATTAATATCAACCATTTGAGGGAATGGCTCAGTATCTACTGCCATATTTTCCTTTGGTTTTTCTTGAAATTTCAGTATTTTATTGTCAAACTTTTCTTGGATAATATTCCTGAAAGTTATACAATTATTAGTGGAATGTGTAAAAGAACTATGTCATTTGCAATGTTCTGTCCCTCGAAGTTCTTATTTAGAAAAGATTTTATGCCTTAGGTCAGGCAAATTGATGTACTTTGATTCTAATAAAATATCAAACAACTCATCAGCTTTTTCCACATCAAAATGACATGTTTTGGCTGGAGCTGATGGTCTATTAGAACCTTTAGCCTGCATATTATTTTTATAAGTAGTTTCAAGAACATAAGGTTGTTGTCCTATGAATTCTGCTACATCTATTTCGAAATTGGGATCCTAGTAATAAGCCTCATATAGATGTATTTCTTCTTTGGTTTTCTTCTTTTAATAATCCTTCATATCTAGTGGCTTTGTCAACCAAATCAAATAAGTCATAAAAGTTAACTCCTTCAAATTTCTTCCTTAATTCAAAGTTCAAACCATTTACTGCAAACCTTATGTGTTCACTTTCTGGAAGTTGTGTTTGACATCTTAACCTAGTTCTTTTAAACCTCATGATAAACTGATCTGCAGTTTTTCCCAATTCTTGTTTAAGTCTGGCCAAATCTATTATTGATATTCCTAAATTAGTTCTAGCAAAATGATTTAGAAACTTTTCTTCCATATCATTCCAAGTTTCAATTGAATGAGGAGGTAATGAGGAGTACCTGCCTAGTTAATGAATTGGGGAACATTATAAGTTTTCCATTTCCATTATTTGATACCTCTCCACATTGAATTGTGAACCTAGAAATGTGCTCATAGGTTGTCTTTTCATCATCTCCAGACAATGTAGAGAAGTCAGGAACTTTGTAATTCCTAGGTCTTTCATATTCTCTTTTTACTCTATTTGGATATGGTCTCCTAAATGCAGGCCTTGCAGCCTTTTGCAGATTTGGACCATAGGTTTGTTATATCATATTCATGATATTGTCTAAACCTATTGCATTATTCCCTATGTCTTGCCTGACATTCTGGTTGGGTCCCTTAAATTCATTCCTTTGTGGTTCTTGGAACCTGTTCCTGTCATTTATATCATTTCTAAAATTTCCATTTCTATTATTTTCATGGAAATTATATTTTCCTCTTCTAACTTCATTTTCTGTTCCTCATGTAATTCCTTTGATGTGCATTTCTGTTAAACTCAATTCTAAAAGCATCCTCTGTATAAGTTTCCTTATTGAACTCTACTCAAGGTTGTTCAAAATAAGGTTCTCCAACAGGTACTTCCACTCTTAACTCATCTCTAAACAGGTTTAGGCTTGCTTCAGGATAACTTGCTGGCCTATCATTATTATTATAAGTTTGGTTCTGGTTTTTTGCTGAACTTTGCCCTACTTTGATATTCCAGGTAACAGTGCCCATCACAGGTACTGTTGATCCTTGAACATTTCCTAGACTGTTTACTTTGCTTGAATTAGGATTCTCATCTCTTTCTTTCAGGTATGTCAACAAGCTTTTCACCCCTACATTCATTTGGGTGATATCATTACTAATACTGTCCAACTTATCTAGTTTGTCTAATTTCTCATTTTGGACTTGTATTCCTCTATCTAATTTATCCAAAACATTTAGTTTTTCCAACTTATTGTTTTGAATATTCATTTTTTCATCCAAATAGAATTTCCAACCCTCAGCAGTTACTGATTGTTGCAATTCTATTTCTTCACTAGAACTGGATATATCTCCTCTAGATTCTAATCATTTGCCTATGTTTTTCATCTTTCTAGTGCTTACCATGTAAAGATTAATATCTCCCACTGTGGTCGCCAATTGTTTGAACAAAACTAAAATTTATAATTAATCAAGTTATTGATTAGTTTTATTCAAACTAACACTTAATTAATTATCCAACTTCTGTAAATCAAAAGGGTGTGTTTAATCCGAATTATGCCTTAATGATAAAAGACTTTCTTTCGATCCAGAAATAGTAAACACTTAATGATTTAATTATAACTTTGATATAAAAACTGATAATAGTAAATCTCTAAGACAAATCTGATCACAGATTCAATCTCAAGATAAAATTTACAGTTTATTCTTTTAAGAATGTAAATAACTTTGAATGCAACAATATTGTAACTAACATTAAACTAAAATATATATGTATTAAAATGTAATCGAGTACAAACACTTCGAATATGAACAAGAACAATAGAAACTTACAAAAGAGAAGTTTCCTATTACTCTCAAACACTTTAAGAACTCGAACTGCAAGAATTAACACTCAATCGATCTAGAAATACACTTAGAACACACTTAAACACACTGAATTACAGTTTTTCACACACTATTGAACACTCAAACACACTTTAGAACACACTTGAACACACTTTGAATCACAAATGGACTCTTGAACTCTGGAAAATACGTGGAGGTGATAACTATATTTTTTTCTTCTATTTATATCTTCTTCAAGTAGCAGTTTCTTCAATTGAACAGTTACTTTTCATTTCGAATTTCAAATCTTTGGTGAGTCTTGTCTATGACAGAGAGATAATCTTCTCAGAAATGATTACACTTGTCCTGTACTCACACAAATTATCAACAAATTGTTATTTAGCAGTTCCTTAAAATTAAACTGCTTTATAACTGCTTTTTAGATAAAATCAATACTACCTCGAGGTGTCTTCGGGTTTTACCATTTGGGCTTTTACTTACAATAACATAAGCTTACTTCATTTGGGCCTAAATGGTGACTCCAGTCTTTGAATATAAATAATTTGCACAAGCCTAAACCTGTTCGCAGACCCAAATATTATTTAATGTGCAAACACAACGAAACAGTAAACTAAAGAACAAAACTTCTTCACACAAATTCAAACAGAGCCAAAATTTAAAAATCTGATGTATCTTTCTTTTCCTTCATTTTCTCAACAACGAAACAGAAATTCGAAACAAAAGGAAACTCAAATAGTAAACTAATTTCCTTTTTCTTTTCGACTCTATTTCCCACACATTCTCGACATCCAAACAGAAAATGAAAATTAATACCTCAGAGAGAGCTAAACGAAGTGAAGCGAAGAAAAAAGCGAAGCTCTCGGAGATGGCGGAAGAGTCTCTCTCCACTACCTCCAGGCTCTGAAGACCTCGGTCTGGTTCAGAGAAGGTTTTGATTCAGTGCAGTCATCCTCTGAAGGATCTGACGCGATGGTTTCAGTCGGACACATGGACGCTGGATCAACCGGTCGTGGTGGTTCCTCCTCCATTTTTTTTTTCCCGTTGTTGACACCAATGTCATTCTCAATTAGGTCTTTTTTTATTTCACTTTATTTATTTATTTAATAAATCCGTTTCATTCTCAACGCTTACTGATTGTGTCAAGGGAGGGTGTGGTTCCGGCGAGGTGAGGGTGTAGTGTGAGGGCGCGGAGGTAGGTGGCCAGTGTGTAGTTTGTGGCAGAGGAGAGGAAAGTTTGGCGGAAGCTGAGGGCATTTTGGGGATTTAAATAACTTGAAATGCAGTGTTTCTCTTCTTTAACGTCTATTTAATTTTTTTAATTTTTAATTTTTTTTTCTTTGTGAGGACATGTCAAATAGAGACACATCATATGACACGTTAGTTGTCCAGCTAGGCACTTAACGGAAGCCTCTAACTTAGATGGACGGAAATGACAATTTGATAGCTAAACAGAGTTAGGGGGCCAAAATAAAAAATTTTAAAATTAAGGGACCAAAATGAAAACACTCTTTAAGTTATGGGCCAAAAGTTGACTTTAGTCAAGCATTCCTATATTGTTGCATTTCATTTGAAAGTTTCTAATCTTCCAAACTTTTCCACTAGAAATTAGCAAATTACAACAACTTAATTTTATATAATTAGCTTCTTTTACAAAGTTTCATTTCCTAAAAAAAAAAGTTTCAAATCTTTCAAAAAAATATTACAATTAAATATTTTAATGTCTAAATTCTAATGAAATTCATTATATAAGTAGACTAAAGTTCATTTTTAGCCCCCTAATTTAGAGGGTGTTTTCATTTTGATTCCCTAACTTCAAAAGTTTTCATTTAAACCCTTTAAATCTGTTTAGCTGTCAAATGACCATTCTGTTTATCTAAGTTAGAGTCTTCTCTATTAAGTGTCTAAATGAATAACTTTAATGTTGACCAAATATATTACGGGACTCTCTTTGACACATCAGCACAAGCAAATTTTTTTTTTTTTATAAAAAAAAATTGACATTAAAATTACACTGTTTCACTATTTTAACCCATTCTCATTATCGTTTCTATTAAAAAAATAAAATAAAATAAAAACCATTCACGGTTCACAAGGAGCTCGGTCAGGTTTATGAGGAGAGAGAATAGTTAGATCGAACGAAAGAGAGAGACATTGGAGCTCGTTTGGGTTGGGTTTAAGAGAAAGTAGCCATCGCCGGAGTTGAGGGTGGCAAACGGCGGGATTGAGTGAGCAATTTTGGTTCGACCATGATGGTTTCGGTGAAAGAGAGAGAGAGAGAATGATGTAGAAAGTGGCCGAAACATATGTGAGGGTAAACAAAATTGGAAGTAATAAATAAAGAAAACAAATTTTCTTTGCTCTAGAGAAATTACCTACTCCACTGTGCGTCTCTACTTCGCAATGCCAAGCCTAATATATATGCTAATGTGTTGCAACTGCCACTAATCCTAAAACATCAAATTGCCAAAGATAAAGAATTACAAACAAAAAATGCCTACTTTCCCAATTCGTGAAATAAAGTGGGTTCCAATGAAATAAAATTGATTGGAAAGCACGGGATATGATCTCTTTGATTTTCTCATCGATACTCGCTGGAAATTTGGAAATGGCAAAGGTAAAGGTGAAATCGTGATCTGATAGGCCTGTGAAACGGCACCGTTTTTGGAAAATGAGAATGATAAGATAGTGTGAAACGTTGTAGTCTAGTGTAGTTTTCATGCCCTTTCAACAAAAAAAAAAAAAAATTTGCTTGTGTTGACGTGTCAAAGAGAATCACATAGGAAGCTTGGTTAGCATTAAAGTAGTTTAGAAAGGCACTTAACAGAGGAAACTCTAACTGAGATAAACGGAATGACCTATTTGATAGCTAAACAGACTTATAAGGCTTAAATGAAAATATCCCCAAGTTAGGGGGCCAAAAGTGGAATTTAGTCATATATGTATACCAAAAAATTTAATTAGATTTTTTTCGTATGTCACACGGGTTCATAGAGATATGGGGATCAAAAGGGAGGGGGACACTTCTAGACCCAATACCTAATTCATTACAAGTGTATTTTTAATACGAAGTAATGACAACTTTCCATTATAACAATTAACAAATAAATAAATGGCTATATTACAGGAACCCCTTAAAACTTTGTGAAATGATAGTCCCCCTCTTTTAGAAAATGACCTCTATCTTTTCATATTTGTAAAAAAATGACACTCCGTCTTTTTTATTTTTATATTTTATGAGGAAGTTCATATTAAGAATGAAAATCTCCCTTAAAAAAAACAGTGTTATTTTTTAAAATAGGATGTGACATTATTATTTCACAAAGTCTCTAATAGCGGCTGAAACTTTTGACAAATTTATGAGATAGATTGGATTACTTTCTTTTTTTGGGAACAAGATATTCAAAGCTCTAACTGCTAAGTAATCTCATGACTTTTTCTCTCTTTTTGTGGGGAACAAGATATTCAAAGCTCTAACTGCTAAGTAATCTCATGAGTATTTCTTCTCTTTTATGGGGAACAAGATATTCAAAGCTCTAACTTCTAAGTAATCTCATTAGTTTTTCTTCTTCTACACTCTACACATACTTCCACATCAAATAATTACCCGGACAAATTTTTAAGATAAGCCTGGCGGTTATTTGCTTGTTGTTTACGTAATATACAATATAGCCAGTGTATATAACTATGTATGTCTCATTCAGCAAAAAAAAAAAAAAAAAATCGGTGTATCTCTCACGGGCTCCACAGATGGGCAAATGTCCACATAATACTTAAAGAGTTCATGTGGCTGGAATTTCTGACACGTTTTCTTCACTGGTCTGTTTCTTTCTCACCAGTGAGAGACCATTCCTCGCGTTTGCAAATGATATTCATTTGAATCGAATAACACTCGTAAATATAGAATAGTTGTTATTTATTCATTAAGTTATATAAACTAGTTGTTATTTATTTATTAAGTTATGTAATTTGGTATTGGTGGGATTTTTTATTCTTTCTTAAAATAGATAACAGGACCTCACTAGGCAGGGTCTTTCGGAGCCACCCTTGGATAGTAAACCCCAAATACACAATTCTATCGGTTCACTCACTAGAAGTAAAACCATGTATCGGGTAATCCATGAGAACATTTTGTTGGGTATATATTATGTGATTCTGTAAAAATAAACAACAATAAGAAGAAATCTGTCATTGTTAATAAACAATAAAAACTCACAGTGAATGCAGTATGAATAGACCAAGTCTAGTATTTGACGCTATCTCTTAAGACAAATTTCGCCCCTCCTACTATGATCTTAGTGGTGCTTTGAGACTCATGGACGTCTGTCTCCCAGGATAAAATGATCTTCGCACGCAGAAAAAGCACAAATAATTTTCGTGCACAACAAATGTAACTTGTGTCTCTTTCTCTCTCTTTATGCAAATAAGACTCTCAAAATCGTTGGAAATAACTAACTCAAACCAACTTCAAAATCAACTTGAAGTAACTTTAAATGAATGAGGGGACACCCTATATATAGATAGAGTCACACCTGTTCGGAAAAGGTGCGAGATGAATAGTCACAATTATTTAGAAAAGATACAGCATTTTAGAGGAAAATAATATATTAATAAATACATAAATTGGATGGACTGGGCATAACTCGCATGGATCTGCTTGACCCACTTTTAGGAGGCAATTTCTCATTCACTCCTAACCATTTTTCCAACAATCCCCCACATGAATAGAAATTGATAAACACAATGAAAATAACAATGCAGACACAGAGAGAGTAGAAGAAAAGTTACTGTATCGGGAGAGGTAGCTTTTGGTTTTGACCCTTCCTTTGTGAAAGACTATCGGATATACTGGCTAACCGGTGAACATGATGTCTTGAACCGTTCAGCCGTTTGTGTTTACCAAGACAATAGAATTCATACAGCTTCTTTTCGAACACAGTTAGTTCTCATTATTGTGCTCATTTTGGCCCTTAACACCTTCCTGGTTTCATGAGTGCTTTAGAGAATTCAGCCTTAAAATTCTCAATTGAAGCGGCCACATTTCACACTCACATAGGTGATTTCTTATTAAGAGTATTCTGCTGCTACCCCACTTGGATTTCCAAAGGTATAAGAATCATTAAAAGCATAGTTTATCCTAAACTTTTATAGGCATCACTATTTCATCATAGGAATGGATAGGAGATGTTATCTCCATAGTGATATTACCAAGTCCAACACAATTTCAATTGTCCCTTTGAACCTAGATCTTGGGATCTCCAGTCATAGGTAAAGTTGCCATTATGGGATTTAAATTATAGGCTTTAAACCCATTTCTCTCGATGTGCAGTTTACATTCTCTCCACTTAAACCTTTGGTTAACGGATTCGTTATATTATCTTTCGACTTTTTGTAATCAATGGAGATAATGCCATTTAAGAGCAACTGCTTTACGATATTGTGTCTATGATGAAAATGTCAAGACTTATCGTAACTCTGTGCCATACCAATCATTTATTGGCTATCACAATGTACATAAATATGAGGCACAGGTTCCGTCCACATAGTCATATCCTACGGGAAATAACGAAGCCACTCTGCTTCTTCTCCTGCTTAATCCAAATTGATAAGCATTAATTCCATTGTGTGGACCTCGCAATGCATGGTTGTTTAGTAGGCTTCCAAGATACATCTGCACTACCAAACACAAAGACATATCCACTCATGGATTTTGTGTTTTTTGTAATGGATATCCAATTCACATCATTATACTTTCCTAGTACAAATGGATATTTTGTGTAGTGCAACCCATAGTTTAGGGTGTATCTCAAATACCTCAGTATCTTAACTATTACCTTCCAGTGGCCTTTTATTGAGTTACTTGTGCATTTACTCATGTCATTATTTTTGAGTTTATCATATTCTAGTGAATATGTCTTAAGGTCATCCATACCTCCCTTTTGTTTGTAGCCTTCTACAACAAGTTTTGTCTTATCATTATCAATAGATCCATCTTTGAAATTCCTCTTGAATACCCTTGTATATTCTGGAGATTTACAACAAGGTGACCACCAATTACCATGCAGGGATTTATAAGATGGATTGATTGACAACCTCTTTACAAAAAGGCATATTAGGTTTGGATATTGTTTTCTTGAAATTATGAAGTTCATCTTCTAACATATAAGTTAGGAAAAACCAAACCAAACAAATTTGACGTTTATGTCCTCTTACTACGTCTAGGCTCAACCTCATTCTCTTCTCTTCCATCAACTCTTGATCATAAGAGGTACTAGTCGTAAACTCCAAAATCCTTTTAAGAGGATTTGATTCTTGTGTAGATATATATGGAAATATATTCTCAAGATTAAATACACAATCAACTGTTTTTTGCCTTATTTTTATCCTTTTAGGAATAAGAACTGCTCTTTAAACCAAATATCCCCACAGTTTTGAGAATTCCAAGGAAGGCATATGACATTTCCAAGATTCATTGGGTATCTTATTGGTTTTCTTTTGAGACAATTTATTGAGAATATAATTGGCAGAAAGTACAGCTTCCCTCCACAAGTTTTAAGGTAAACCAAAACTTATCAACATCACATTTATCATTTCCTTCAAGGTTCTATTTTTCCGCTCAACAACTCCATTTTGCTGAGGTGAATAGGGTGCAATGGTTTGACGAACAATACCATGTTAAAACAGAACTCACTCACAGGTAATTCATATTCCCCACCTCTATTACTCCTAAGAACCTTTATCTTTTTATTAAATTGATTCTCAACTTTTTTCTTATAATGAATGAAACTCTCTAATGCCTTATCCTTACTCCTTAGCAAGTACACATAACAATATCTTGTATATTCTAAGTATTAGATAACTCAAGCAAATTAACAATGACATGTAACATATATATTAATATCCAATTAATTTTAAACATGTCCAACATGTGTATATACACACACATACATATATGTTATCATTCAGGACTACGAATGCTTAAGTAAATTTAACAACTCATACAAAATCACCATGTATCATACATATCAATTCAAGAATTATTTATCCATAAAATGAATATTGGATTTACATATAATTTAAATTCAAATAATTCTTCAAGAAATTACTAAACATCCAAATTATTTACTTAAAATCATGTCCAATAATTTCAAAACAATTTGTTAAACTATAACAGTCTCACGCTTTCAATAATAACAATTCAAATTACTCAAATTTGAATTTTCTCAATTATCATGCATATATTTACATAAAGTAAAACATGTTCACTCTCCACATAAATTAAATAAATATTATGCAAGCACAAAGATATTATTTAAGATATGAAACATGTTAAACACATAATTGCATGCATCTCTTAAAAATCTCATTACAAAATAAAAACTCTAGCTTAGGGAGTGAATTGCACTCTCCCTCATTGAGAGTGGGCAAAACCAAAAAATTAAATTTCCATCAATTTATACTTTAAAAAATTAAAACGAAGCCAATATGATGCCCCATTATGACACTCCCACATCCAAAATATTTAAAAAACAAAATATGAATTTTTCATGGAAAGATATTAATTTTTACATGTTCCACATTCCCCCACTCTCCCATTTATTAATAAATAAAGCAAAATAAATTAATTTCAAAACTATTATTTTTTACAAAATTATAGAAATATTTTATTAAAGTCTAGTAATAGCATATAAACCAAAATTGACCAACCTTTTAGTCAAATGTACAAGGGGTGGATCACACTCTCTCACAACGGAGAGTGGGCGTCATTCTGGAGAGTAATCTTCAACCTTTAGTAACCATAATTTTCTAAAATTTTTCAGAAAAAGAACGCAAACTTTGATTACTCATATCTCTCTCAATTCTTATCCGAATTAAGCAAATCACATATGGATGGAAAGCTTATGAGATATAAAATCCAACTATGCCTTTGGTTTTCTGAAATAACAAAATTATTACACGAAAATCAAGGCACAAAGTTTCAGCCCACAAAAATATGTTTTCGATTTTCTCTCAAACCACACATCCAATGGCTATGAAATTTTAAAGGCAAGTTACTGACATATATATGTACAACATACTGAAATATCATGGTTTAATTCAACCAAATGTGGCGTCTACCATGTGAAACCCATATTCAAGCATAAATAATGCAAATTCACAAATTATAATTTATTTTCAATATTTTCTCATCAAGAAATATTTTAGAAAATATAACTAAATCTGTCAATTCGAATTTCACAATAAATTTTCACAGAAATCACAATAAATTTAAAGAAAATCTGTCTTAAAATTGTTAGGTATATATCATGTAATTCTGTAAAAATAAACAACAAGAAGAAGAAATCTGTCATTGTTAATAAATAATAAAAACTCACAGTGAATGGAGTATGAATAGAACAAGTCTAGCGTTTGACGTTATCTACTTAAGACAGATTTTGCTCCTCACACTATTATCTTAGTGGTGCTTTGAGGCTCATGGACATCTGTTTCCTAGGATAAAATGATCTTTGCACGCAGAAGAAACACAAGAAATCTCCGTGCACAACGAATGTAACTAGTGTCTCTTTCTCTCTCTTTATGCAAATGAGACTCTCAAAATCGTTGGAAATAACTAACTCAAAGAAACTTCAAAAATCAACTTAAAGTAACTTTAAATGAATGAAGCGACACCCTATATATAGATAGAGTTACACCTGTTCAGAAAACGTGCGAGATGAATAGTCACAACTCACAACTATTCAGAAAAGACACAACACTTTAGGGGAAAAATAATGTATTAATAAATACATAAATTGGATGGACTGGGTCTAACTCACATGGATATGCTTGGCCCACTTTTAGGAAGCAATTTCTCATTCACTCCTAATCATTTTTCCAACACTTTTTAGTTAGTGCGGATTGAAATGGTCCTTAACGTTTGTCAGATGTTTCAAAATGGTCTCTATCATTTTAAATGTTTCATTTAAATCCTTATACTTTTAAATATGTGTAAAAAATATCATAGATAATATAAATTAGTGTGCGTACCTAAGCCTTCTAGCAAAGCAATGAGCCAATATGCAAATGCGATATGTAAAAGAAACAGTTAAAAATGGAGTGTGGGCATTTGGTGAAGACCATCAATGGCTTGCATATAGTTAAATTGGCATGATGCACGTATACTTAGTCTTTTACATGATTACAAAGGCATCTAGCTATTGATTTTCGGACATTGAAAATGTATTAGCCATTGAAAGAAGCCATGTAGCTATTAGCCATGAAGCCCTTGACCATTAGACAAAGATGTAGCCTTTAACTATTAACCATTTGGCAATGATCATGTACTCCATCAACTTTTAGGAGCATGCTCATGAATAATGTCAAAGGCACAGCTGAAGGACTCATTCAACACATCAAGAGCCACTACAATAATAGATATTTGGTCACATTAAGAACCAACTAATTGAAGAGAACAAAATGCACTAGATTCATGCACCAAGGCACCGTGTGCATGTGTACTACTTTTGTCAAGACTCACCATTATCCTTCTCCAATAAGAATGCAACACTTGTCCACCTTATATCCTCCCTTTTGGCAATAAAAAGATGAAAAATGAAAACTAAAGAACCAAACTTTGCCTACTAAGCCATACGTGGGAATTCCCCACCTCTAAAAGCTTCTACCTTTCTTCCTCATTTTCTTATTTTATCTCTTGTAAAGACATACAACTCTTATAATTATTTTTCAACACATAGTGGAATATTTGTCTAGCTTGAGCCCGTAGTCTTCTCCCTCTCCAAACATAAAGGGTTTCCATGTAAAAATCCTTCATTTATCTTGCATTTACACTTGCTTTTCCTTTATAATTATTTGCTCATTACCAAGCATTAGCAACTAACAACCTTACATTGAGCATATCAATGGAAACCAATGTATGATTAGTTATCTTAACTCTTAAGCTACTTGAATTTGAGATTATGGTGACTGGTACGTACAATTAGTAATAGTATTGTAAGATTAAATTAAGAAAAGTAAAATTCCCAAATTATTAAAATAACTAATACTAATGTAGTAATATTATTGGGAAAATTACAATAACCTCCCTTGAGGTTTTACGAAATGGCACTGCCCTCTCCTATTTTCAAAAATAACACTTCCCCCCCTCTAAAGGAGGTTTTTATTCTTAACATGAACTCCACCTTTTGGAAATGGGGGAGCAACATGCCATTTTATAACAAATATGAGGGTGCGGAGTGTCATTTTCTAAAATAAGTGCAGGCGCTATCATTTCCTAAAACCTTAGTGGAGGTTGCTATGATTTGTCCTATATTATATTATACCATTTTTTTTCTTCTAAATTTAAGGTTAATATTCTAAAAATACTTAAAAATAATAATTTAAACACATTTCATTTTGTAATGGGTATCTACAATTCAAGTAATCTATCTTAAAAGAAGGAACAACAAATACAAGTTTTTATTTTTTATTTTTTATTTTTTTAGCAAAGTTGATGTTATTTTTATTTTTTTTTTGTAATTATTACTGTTAGCCTCAAGGTTTCAATAATTATTAATTGGCTAATTAATCCAAGGACATTCATGTAGTTTTGATGATAACCATGATTTTAAGTTGTTCATTAATGATATTTTCATATGAACTAATGATTTATGTTTTAAAGCTTAATTTTGACTATTGATTTAATTGGACCAAGATGGCCAATTCAAATATCAAGCAAATGCAAAGTTCGACAAGTTGCTGAAGATCAAAGTCATCAAGTCTCAAGACAAAGAAATCAAGCTCAAGAATCATGACTCCGAGACATATGAGAAGTAAGAGTTAGGTTTTGTAAAGTTTATTAAGATTTGATCTTTAAGGCTCAATTTTAAAACCAACTTAAATTGATTTTCAAAATATTGACAAAGTCAATATTAATGGCTAGATATTTTTGATATTTAAACATAGCCATGTGAAGAAATCTCTACGATTGAAAAAATTTTTGAAACAGAAAATTGTTTTCAAAACATTGACAAAGTCAATATTAATGGCTAGATATTTTTGATATTTAAAGATAGCCATGTGAAGAACACAAAGAAATCTCTACGGTTGGAAAAATTTTTGAAACAGAAAATTGTTTTCAAAACATTGACAAAGTCAATATTAATGGCTAGATATTTTTGATATTTAAACATAGCCATGTGATGAAATCAATTACGAATGAAATTTTTTTTTTCTTAAGGTAGCCGACATATAAGAATTGTAAGAGCTTATTAAAGGTGATTGACAAGCTAGGTGGCTTGAATTAATTGCATGAATAACATGGGATAATAACCCATGAATTTCCAAAAGTCATACAAATTAGCTACTAGCAGATTTGGATATCTTTGGCTGAAAATTGTGCTGACAAAAAGCAGAAAAGTTTTTCAAAAGATTTCAAAGTCAATAAAAACAATTTGATTGATTGAATTAAGTATGTGTCCGTTGGAGAATCAAAGCTCTGCCAAAGACTTGCAGCAAAGTTTGGTGCAGAAAAGTAATGAATATAAGCTGGCATACATTGGCACCGTTTATTTTAAAAAAGGTCATGCAAATTTTTCAAAAGGGTGATTTCCATTTTCAAATGGTCGGTTAAACAAATCTTCTGATACCACTTTATCATTTAAAATTATATAGAATCATGATTGTGTTTTCTAACGAACAAAAATTTTCAAATTCAAATTTCCTTTCGTCAATTGATTGAACAATATATAAAGAGAAAAGAAGAGAGAAACAAGAAAAAAGAAAAGAGAGCATACAAGAGAAATCAGAGAAAGAAAAGAAAATATCTTTTACATCAATCCATCCTTTCTCAAGTTTATATTTTCATATCATTCAAAATCTTTGATTGAAAATTAAATTCCTCTAAATACTCTTTGAGCCATATTGATCAAATCTTTGATAAATTATTAGAGTGAGCATATTGTGTACTACTACTCTTTGAGAGAGCCTTATTTTGTACAACAAATCATTGTTGAAACTATTGAGTGTTTTTGTTAGGGTTTTGGTATAAATCCTAAGTAGTGAAAAGGATTTTTCACTGGGTGGTTACTCTTCACCTTGTAAGGAAGATTTGTGGGTTTTGGTATAAATCCTAAGGAGTGAAAAGGATTTTTCACTCGGTGGTTACTCTTCACCGTTTAAGGAAGATTTGTAACGGTTTGATCTTCACCCGGAAGAAGATTGTCAAATAGTGGATTTGGGAATCCTCAAGAAGTGTTCTTGAGGCGGGGACGTAGGCGGGGAAGCCGAACCTCGATAACAATCATTGTGTTTGATTTTCTCTATCTCTATCTCTTACTTATTCAATTGCTTATATATGCTTGTGTTTGATTTTCTATCATATCTATATTGCAATTGAATTGTGTTCTTAAATTTGTTTAATCAATTTTTGCTAATTGAAAATAATTTTCTAATTCCGCATTTAAATCGAAAAAGTTTGCCTCAACCTAAATCACCCCCCCTCTTAGGTTGATATTTGGGTAACAATTGGTATCAGAGCCAAGGCTCTACATATAGATTTAACAATCTTAGAGTTAAGATCATGGCAAACACATCTAGACCTCAAATGGTTGAAGGTCAATCTACAAATAGACCACCCTTGTTCAATAGTAGTGATTATAGTTATTGGAAAACTAGAATGACTACGTACATTAAAGCTCAAGATTATCTCATATGGAAAATCATTGTAAATGGTCCTCATGTTCCTACTAAAATAGTAGAAGAACAAGAAATACCCAAACAAGAAACTGAATGGGATGAAAATGATGTCAAACTCATTGAATTAAATTATAAAGCTATGAATTGTTTATATTGTGCGTTTGACTCAAAGGAATTTGATGAAATTTCAAGTTGTAATTCAGCTAAAGAAATTTGGGAAAGACTTGAAGCTACATATGAAGAAGCAAGTCAAGTTGAAGAATCAAAGATGAGCATGCTTGTTCATGATCACAAATTACCTCAAATAGAGAAAGATGAATGTACAAGCATTAGCCCTCAAGCATCCAACGATGAAGAAGATTCTACCGAAGCCTTTTGCTTAATGGCATATGAAGATGAGGTAACTTCGGAACTCAATTCTTTAGAAAATAATTCTTATAGCTATGATGAATTACAAAATGCTTTTGAAGAGCTAGTTGAAGAATTTGAGAAGAATGTTTCGAAAAATAAAGTTTTCAAAAAGAAAGTCACATCTCTTTCAAACGAATTAGATGATTTCAAAAGCAAAAATGAAATTCTAGAAAAACAAATTATTTCTTTAAATGATAAAAATCTATCTTTAGAAAAAGAAATAATTAAGTTGAAAATTGAATCACAAAGCTTCATTGAGAAAATGAAAGCAAAAGATGTGGAAACATCATCACAAATAGCTCATGATTCAAATCTCTTGGTAAATGAAAATAAAGAATTAAAACTCAAAGTTGAAAAATTAAATAAAATTGTGACTAACTTTACAAATGGAAAGAAAAATTTGGATAATTTGTTAGGTAGTCAAAGATGTGTTTTTGACAAAGCGGGTATTGGATATAACCCTAAAATCAAAGAAAAACACTATCAAAAATTCTTTATAAATGAAAAATTCTTGAAAATTCCCATATGTGAACATTGTGGAAAATTAGGGCATAATATTCATACATGTCCCATGAAAAATATGATTTGGGTAGTCAAAGGAACTACTCCTCCAAAAGCTAACCCTAGTGGACCCAAGAAAATTTGGGTACCAAAGAAGGTTATTTGAAGTTGTCTTGTAGGTGTGCTTGATATCCATATCTACCAAAGATAAGTGGTTTCTCAATAATGGATGTTCAAGGCATATGATGGGTGATAAAAATAAGTTTACTTCTCTTACTCTAAAAGATGGAGGAAATGTCAAATTCGGTGATAACTCAAAAGGAAAGATCATCGGTATAGGTAATATTGGTAAAACACATTCTCTTGTTATTGAAGATGTTCTCTTGGTTGATGGCTTGAAACATAACTTGCTAAGTATTAGCCAATTGTGTGATAAAAGTTATAATGTAATATTCAAATCAATCATGTGTATTATAGTAAATGAAATTGATAATCAAGTTCTATTTGTGGCATTTAGAAATGAAAATGTCTAAACTATTGATCTTGATAATATGACATCAAAAGAATCAATTTGCCTTGCTGCCATAAATGAAAATAGTTGGTTGTGGCATAGAAGATTAGGACATGTCAATATGGAATTACTCTCAAAATTGTCTAAACTTGATTTAGTAAAAGGCTTGCCGATTACTAAATTTGTTAAAGATAAAATATGTGATGCATGTCAACTAGGTAAACAAATTAAGTCATCTTTTAAGAAAATGAAAGTTATTTCTACTTCAAGACCTCTAGAACTATTGCATATGGATTTATTTGGTCCTATTAGAACCGCTAGCTTAAGTGGCAAATTGTATGCATTTGTAATTGTTGATGATTATTCTCGCTATACATGGGTATTATTTCTTGCTCACAAAAATGAAGCTCATAAAGCATTTGTTAAACATTGTAGAAGAATTCAAAATGAAAAAGGTTTTACACGTGGAAAACTTGAAATAACATTATTTCTAATGTTTGATGGAAAAGACATGCTTATTGTGCAAATCTATGTTGATGATATTATATTTGGTTCTACTAATGAAAACTTGTGCAAAGAATTCTCTAAGACTATGCAGGATGAATTCGAAATGAGTATGATGGGTGAGCTAAAATTCCTTCTCGGACTTCAAATAAAGCAAACCAAAGAAGGGATATTCTTAAATCAATCCAAATATGTCATAGACTTACTAAAAAGATTTGGATTGGCAAATGCTAAAGCATATGGAACTCCCATGAGTCCTTCAACAAAGCTTGACAAAGATGAGAAAGGTAAACCGGTGGACGTTAAGCTATATCGAGGTATGATTGGTAGTTTACTTTATTTAACCGCAAGTAGACCCGATATAATGTTTAGCGTATGTCTTTGCGCTCGGTTTCAATCTTGTCCTAAAGAATCACACTTAATTGCGGTCAAACGAATATTTCGATATTTGCTTGGAACCTATTGATTTAGGATTATGGTACCCTAAGTCAAATTCATTTGACTTAATAAGCTACACGGATGCGGATTTTGCCGGTTGCAAAATTGATCGCAAAAGCACTAGTGGTACTTGTCACTTTCTAGGACACTCACTAGTATCATGGTTTAGTAAAAAGCAAAACTCCGTGGCCTTATCAACGGCGGAAGCCGAATATGTAGCGGATCGGTAGTTGTTGTGCTCAATCTCTCTACATAAAACAACAACTAGAGGATTTTAAAATTCTTTTTTATCATATTCCCATAAGGTGTGATAACACAAGTGCTATAAGTTTAAGTAAAAATCCTATCCAACACTCTCGCACAAAGCACATTGAAATTAGATACCATTTCATAAGAGATCATGTGCAAAAAGGGGACATTGAACTTGAATTTGTAAGCACCGATAGTCAATGGGCAAATATTCTCACGAAACCTCTCATTAAAGAACGATTTTGCACAATTCGACGTGAAATAGGTATGGCTAGATACGTTGATATCAAATAAACTTGAATTTATTATCCTTCTATTTGATTCAACTGTGTTAAATCTATATATACCTTAAGAATTGAATATAAAATGATTTTATCCATATCATGTTCATAAAATTGTTCATTTTATATCTTTCTAGTTATATTGCTTGAACATTAGATTATATGCCCAGTTCTATGTATATTTGCGTATATGTTCATGCATAAAATAAGAAATAAAACTCATCATTTAAACAAACTTGATTTTATTAAAAAGAAAGCCACAAAGGAGAAACCACCACAAAAGGAAAAACCACTACACTTCCCATTACATTTATTTGGGGATAGAACGAGAAGTCAATTCCTTCACCTCAGCTAGTAGCTTCTCGTACTGCTTCTGCAGCTTATTAGTGGTCTTGCTCTGCTCTGTGGACCGGATTACCAAATCATCGGCATAAGAATCCACGAGCGCCTTCAGCCTTTTGTT
>OU015767.1:3588170-3621298 GCA_907173295.1 Fagus sylvatica | reverse complement strand
AATGGCATGACTACACAACCATAAAAATTAGAAAGGAATTTAATTATATACATGACAAGAATACAAAATTCTGATAAGTGTGTATATGTGTTAAGTCTCATATTAGGCAATACTTAGTTGAATTGGACTTTATTAATAATTGCAAAGAACTTCAATTACAACTGACGTAGCTCTTTTGGAATATAAGCATAGATGTGGTTAGCACTTACCCAATAATTATTAAAAGAAAAAAATTTAAGTTGCTCCATCATAACTTTAACTTTAACTTTAACGAACAAGAATTTGAAAATTTTGTGTCCTAAGATTTTTCTAAATATATAGTTGTTATATAATATATACTCCAGGCTCCAGCATACTTAATGTAGAACTCACACTAGTAAGAAGATTACCGTTGTTATCCATCTTCTATGGTTAGAGTATTTTATTAAACTTGAGAGTAGAGACAGGTGGTGTTTTATTAGATTCTTTTGATAAATAAAATACAAGGCTAGGAGAATGTGGGGTCGGCGCCGGCCCTGCAGCCTCGCGGATATCAAACTTCAATAGTGACTTAATTATATATATAATATTTTTAGATGAATAAATATAATACTATATAATTAAAAGTAATTTGAAAGATAAACTTATACATGTATATATTTCAAACAATCTATATGTTTAAGAAATGAATTAAAAAATTAAAACGACGTTGCTCAGCCTCCAAAAGTCAGAGCTTAGCTATTATTTATGACATTGTAGTACAAATAATTAATTTAATCTTAAAAATAAGAAATGGAACTTGACTCAGAGAGGTGCTTGCTTGCTATATAAAGGGTTGTCTTCTCAGCTACTTTGGCTCATACCATCTTTCATTAGTCAAAACACAAAAAGAAACAAGAAAATTTTGAGAGTAATTAAGATTACTTTCATACTAAAGGGCAAAATGAATTGTCTTGTGGTTGCTCAGTCTCGATTGTGCATGGCCACCATTGTCTTCTACACTTGTATTTTGATCCCATTCCTCCAACTCAAGAAAGCTCTCCTCAGCATTTTCAAGCCTCAGCCAGTAGTTAAGAGCTTCAATGAGGGATACCTTCCCGTGACTAGGTTTGAAGACTACTTGCAGAGTTACAACAAAAGAGGAAATGAAAACGTGGAAGAAATGTGCTCGATTTGCTTGGTGGAGTTCGACAGGGAAGACGTGGTGAGCCAACTATCTAGATGTGGCCATGCTTTCCATATGCACTGCATTGAAAGCTGGCTAGACCGAAATAACTTCACCTGCCCACTCTGTAGGTCATTTTTATTTTCTAGTGTAAATACTTGTCATGGAAACTGTACTGCTACTGCTACTCACTTCACATCAACTAGTTTTCAGATGAGATAATCAAAGCATCGATCCAACAAATTCTTCTTGGCGATGGTTTAATATTTCAAAGCGATTCACCTGGTGGAGCTAGCTAGCAAAACAAAAGGAAACTTTTGACACCCACCTAAGTCTTTGAAATGTAACAAAACTATTTTTGTTTTGTTTAAGTTGAAGGCGTAGGTTTAGATCTTTTTTTCAACGGAAGATGATAAGTTTTAAAATAATCTCCATATAAAAATATATGTAACTAGTTTGACGAGGCAACCCTGATGTTAATTGTTTGTGGCTTTGGGGGTTGAATTATTTGTTTGTTGATTAATAATAATAAGAACGACTCTACAACAAGTCAACGGGGCTATGGCTATTCAGAATTTCAGATGAGGTATTTTCTATTTGGTTTTGCATCTTTCCTTGTCCCAGTCCTAATCACGCGTGCTTTGCAAATCTAAGAAGTAAAAATCGAGCGAATTGCCAATTGTCTCTTTTCACAATCGGAGAGGGGGGCTCTATTGCCACAACTAATATCTTTTCGTATCAATATTTTTGTAGACATCGAAAACCTATATTACATTATCATTTTTATATTAATATTCATGTTGTT
This sequence comes from Fagus sylvatica, assembly GCA_907173295.1. Lineage (NCBI taxonomy): Eukaryota > Viridiplantae > Streptophyta > Magnoliopsida > Fagales > Fagaceae > Fagus > Fagus sylvatica. The sequence continues at coordinate 3,619,349 of OU015767.1, read as the reverse complement.
GATGAAGAATCTTTTTGTGTCAACAAACATTTTGACGCAAAAAGATCAACCCTATATATATATATTTATCCGTTTGGTTGGGTGGAAAATAGAAAAGATAAAATAAAAAATAAATGGAAGGAAAAGGGGAGGAGAAATGGGTTTTCACCCATTTGGTTCAATGGAAATATGAGGGGAAGGAAAATGGTAAGCACAAATCCTTATCCCCTTGAATTGGGAAGAAAACAAGGAAGAAAGTGTGCTTTGAATTAAAAATACATTTTTACCTTTACCTTTAACACATCTTCTTCTTCTTTGTTGTTTTCAACAAACGTGTGGTCCTAAAGTTGGGAGTGGGAAATCCCTAGTATATTCATGGGGAGTACCTCCTCCTCCTCCTCCTCCTTTTTTTCTTCTTTTTTTGTTTTTTATGATACATAGCAAGCCAAAAGATTACAGAGGGAAGCATGAGTGACACTTAAATACATTAACAAAAAACTTAGAGGCATTGATAGCAATAGAGTTGACTTCGTGGAGGATACTGTTTGGGGTTGCTTTAATTTGTAATTGGAGTCCATGCAGGTGCTGGAGACATTTGAGATCTTAAAAAATAGGAGAGATCTGCCATTTATATTGGCTATGGTTTCTCCAAATACTCTCAGTATCCTTGCTTCCAGTTAGAACAATTATCTTCCGAAATCCCAACTTGACCGCTACGATGGTTGCTTCCCGAATTTTAAGGATTGATCAAAAGATGAACTGTACCCAATGTATGTTTGGTTATGAGTATTTTTCTTAGAATTTCATTGTTATTTGGCTACTAAGAAAACGAGAGGATTAAGTGTTAAAGATTAACTCAGGTTAAAATTAAGTGTTAAAACAGTAACATAATTAATAAATGGGAATATTCTAACTTAAACAAGAATATTTCGTGTTAAACTTAAAACCGTTAGTCAATGGATTTATGGATGGAAAAAAGGGATAGAGTGTTAATTAGTTTACAAATTTGAGAGCAGAGTGTCATTTCTCCAAAATATAGTTTAGTGAGTCTAGTTTCCCCAAAAAAATAGGGTATTAGTATAATTTACCCACAAAAAAATAAATTAATTAATTAAGGACAGTCTAGGAGTTTTTATGAAAATTTCATTAAACCCAATTCCATTCCTTCTTATTCTCCAAATTTTGGAGGGAATGAAAATTTGGGTTTTGGAAGAAAAAATGGATAAATGAGTGTTCTCTCTTCTCTTACTCATTCTATTCCCTCTCACTTAAACTTTTAAATAAGAGAGTGTTCTACTTAATCTTTCAAATTCGATAAAGGAAAGAATATTTTTAAAATATATTTTTCATTTCATTCCTTTTAATTTCTTTCCCCCCTCTCAAACGAAGTGAAAATGATTTCAGTTCAAAGAAAATATGCATTCTACTCATCAAATTCACTTTTTATTATTATTATTATTAAGAAAATTAATGTATAATAAGTTTATAATAACATTGAAAGAGAGTATTGATTAATGACAAATTATTTTTTACCCCATGCGTTGCTTGCTAGTTTCATGTAATAGAAGTGGAGAAAAATTCGGAAATAACAAAAAAGGGTGTGGAAATATAATTTCTCATTATGAATTATTTAAATAAACACAGTTGCTAAATGATTTGGGAGAATAACCTGTTTTTAAAATGGTGGTTAATTTACACGTTTTTGGTTTATGTTCCGTTAAAATAGTGTTTGTGAAAGTGAAACAAGATTTTAGCAATTTGTATTTTATTTTCTTCAATTGAAGCTCCACCAAGCCAAATCCAAATGTCTCCAGACTCTAGAGTCTAGCTTTGGCTTTTCTTCTCAAGCTTCTTCATATTCTATTGGGTTTGCTTGTTAGCTTGCTTTGCAGAAATAGTTTTCTTGTATTACCTGAGTCGGAGAAGAAACAATTGATCTGCTCTCAATACACACAGCAAAATGGTAAATAACTTGTCGATTCTCGATTCTCGATTCTACAGCAACTGAATTCATGATTTGTGAGAGATCAACGGTGTGAGTGTAGATATATGTCTGCTGCAATTTGATTGTCTTTCATGCCCAGCCACACATCTTTACATTCCGTTGTTTATATCTTTTAAGTAGAAAATAATCTCCACTATTTACTTACAACGGTCTTGAAGACTTGAAGTAATATGTGCTACTCAATATATGAAACTCTCTCGTTGAACTTAACAACATTTGTTTTATTAACAACATTCACTCTCTCGTTGAACTTAACAATATTTACCTATAGAATCTGCCTACAAAATCCTAGGCATCACCACCTGAGGAGTGTTCGGCATCACCACCAAACAAAGAAGAAAGACAAATCTCAAATCATAAAAAAATTTCATTAATCATCAAGTCCCTTGAAAATCAGTACAAACTTTGCTTAATAGGCTACTAAGCCCTAAATCAAATTAAATAGAAACCCTAATTCTAATGGGCTTAGGCCCAATTATTGAATTATAAAAATAACTCTAAATGTGTTGTGAATTATTGATGTTGCCAATGTGCTAATGTGTGAGTCATGACTAATGTGTAAACCATATGCTAATGTATGAGTTATGGCTAATGTATGAACCATGTGCTAATGTGTGAGTCATGGCTTAAGTGAGAATCATGGTTAAAGTATGAATCATAATAATCATGCTTCCAAGTGTATATATATATAGAAGTGTAATGCTTCAGTTTTTTATATAGAGAAGAGGCAAAGAGATTAGTGAAATAGGGAATTCTAGAAATTCCTCTCTGGTGTGGATGACCACCTAATAAGAAAGTTCTCGTAAGAGTTTCTCTTATTTATTTTCTCTTTCATTTTACAACACGTTATCAGCACGAAACTCTAACCAAATCTTAAGAAAGGAGTTGTTCTCACTTTGTCTCCAACCTACTGTAAGTTTTATTCTTAAGAATTGATAATTTTATTATCTGACTTATATGTTATCATATTGATCTATTGCCAACAATTTTTAATGTTTGTTTATGGATTTAAATCCTATGGGTTTTATAGTAAAGATATTATATCTAATGATATTATCAAATATGATCAATTATAAATTATGCAATCCCATTAAACTTATGTGAGATATGTTTATTAATTTTGTATACATATATGTTAATTATTTGTGACACGTATCTTTATCTTAAACTTATTAAGATGACAACCACGCATCCTAGCAAGATCGTGTAAAAGTAATGATTTTTTCATCTATATGATGGATTAAAAGGACTGAGTACCTTATAATAAGGGATCTCCTAATTTTATGAAATGATTTAAGAAAAAAGTATGGATGCACCAGAAGCTGCACCTTACAAAAACTCATTTTAAATTGATGCACTTGAAGTTACAAAATTATAAAAGTGCAAGTGAATACAACTTTACACTTGATGCACCTGAAGTTGCAAAATTTTAAAAAAGTGTAAGTGAGTAAAATTCTGCACTTTCTAAATCAGCTCACAATTAAAATTATGTAAAGGAAAATCTCTGAATAAGACATGTTGGAAAAAGGAAAATTGTATATCATGTCTCAAAAGTGCTCCTGAAGTAGCAATATCAAGAATGTAAGTTCAAGAAGAACTTTGAACTAATATTGCCTTCTATCTGACCAGTTATATACCATTCTCTGAAGTGAATGAAACCTCATTTGATAATTAAAGGGTCATGGACATAGAAGTGATATGAACAAAATCAAGAAGGATGTACTCAAATATTCTCTCAAAAGGGATATTACACCTTACCACCTGAAGTGAAATTATTAATAATAAATTTTGTTGATCCAGAAGATCAAACTAAACCAGAAGATCACATGAGTTATTTTGATATCCTAAATAAAATGGATGTCACTCATTTGATTTCTTCTAGGATACAAATGGATAATTAATAATTTGATTGTTGGTTGAATATCCATACCAGTTAACATATTCTTCTTGATCATATTATTACATTTTGTTATGTTTAAAGAATCTCATTAAATTGCATATATTGAGATTTAATACCATCTTCTTAAAGATCATGTGCAAAAGATGGGCATGTTGTACTTGAGTTTGTTAAGTACATCAATGGACTGACATACTCATGAAACTTCTCCAAGAGGATCATTCCTATGCAACTCATAGAGAACTTCGGTATATGTAAAGTAATCTGATTAAATTAATTCTCTTGAGAAAGATTTTATGTTTATCCATTTAATTTTGAACACTAGATTGTATGCCCAGTTATATGTATATATGTGTGTATGTTCATGCATGAAAAGTGAAATAAGTTCATCATTAACAAACATGATTTTATTAGAAAAAGAGGCCACTATATTTTTTTAAGGAATTGGGCGAGAAGCCAATTCTTTCACCTCAACCAGTAGCCTCTTGTACTGCTTTTGAAGCTCAGTTGTGGTCTTACTCTATTCTATGGACCGTGCTACTAAATCATTAGCATAAGAATCCACGAGATTCTTCAGCCCTTTATTTTCCTCTTTAAGCTCCCCTACTTTCTTCTTGTTGTTTTTGAGTAACCGCTACAGAATGGTAACTTGGGAGCGCAACGCTCAAATTTCATGATTTCTAACATGCAGACGTCGTCCCATGTTAGAAACAAAGGCAACACACTGAATAGTGAGTGCCATTGAGTCATTAATGGTTTGAGGATTTGTCCTCCCAGCCAATACTCTTCCATCCTCCGGAGTGAGGAGACCCGCAGCTACTGCGGTTGCAGTTATATCACTTAGCATCACGGAATCAATTACCGTGACAGGGCCGTTCGAGAATAGGAAGTATGGACGTCAAACCTCTGGCACTACGCTAGGCACAACATTTAGATTAATTGCATCATTATTGTTTTGAGAAGAAGAGGAAGCTATCCTAGAAAATCTAATGAGAGATTAAGATATAGTTTTTGAAAATGATGAATGAAGTTCATCGAAAACCAGAATGTGATAAATAAACTTCAGATTTTTTAATGAAACGAGAATAGTCTGTGTGATTACCTATCATCCGACTCCCAAGACACATTTTCCTCAAATTTCAACGTTTGTTGAAATTCGAGATTTAACGTATATGGAAAAGTCACGGACTCAGAACTCGATGTATCGATAAGATCTTCTTTTTGAAAAAGCAACTATCATTTTTCAAACTTCCTGAATTATCGGTGTCTCTCGTGTGTGATTGGATAAGCTAGACAGCGCATTCTAAACCATTCATTCACCCATGTGTCTACCCTATAAATTCACTTCTCTTATCCATTGCATTGCACCTCTCAGATCTTACTCTCTCATAATTCTTCTGATTATACTCTAAAATAATACAGTATCACAAATTGATTCATAAAATCAACAATTTAATGTTCTCAGATAGAAGCAAAATTATTTTTTATCAAATTTCTACGAAGCAAGATTACTTTGATCATACTTCTTAGGTGAAGTATCTTTCTCATCACCCAAGTCGTTGGAAAGATTTCTGGCATCATTCTTAATACTCCTGCGACTTTGTATGACAGAAGAGAAAGAGCTACGTGTCTCACACTATCCTTTCCTAATTGCTTATTAATCTGCACTTCAGGAACAAGGCAAGAAACATCTTCTCAAATTGATCTAATCTCCTTGTTGTAATAATAGTAATGATTGTATCTTGATTATGTATTTACATGTTTCGAATTTATGATATTTGGTTGATTCATTTTGATATGTGTTACCCAAATATCAACCTAAGAGGGGAGGTGATTTAGGTTGAGACAAACTTTTTCGATTTATATGCGGAATTAAAAACTATCTCTAGCAAATATTGATTTCATCAATTCAATTGCAATATAGATATGATATGAAATCAAGCACAAGTATATATATATATAAGCAATTAAATATGTAAGAGATAGAGAGAGAGAAAAAATCAAACACGATGATTGTTATCGAGGTTCGGCTTCCCTGCCTACGTCCCCGCCTCAAGAACACTTCTTGAGGATTCCAAATCCACTATTTGACAATCTCCTTTCGGGTAAAGATCAAACCGTTACAAATCTTCCTTACACGGTGAAGAGTAACCACCGAGTGAAAAATCTTTCACTCAGGATTTATACCAAAACCCACAAATCTTCCTTACAAGGTGAAGAGTAACCACCCAGTGAAAAATCCTTTTCACTACTTAGGATTTATACCAAAACCCTAACAAAAACACTCAATAGTTTCAACAAAGGATTGTTGTACAAAATATGGCTCTCTCAAAGAGTAGTTGTACACAATATGCTCACTCTAATAGTATATCAAAGATTTGATCAATAAGGCTCAAAGAGTATTTAGAGGAATTTGATTTTCAATCAAGGATTTTGAATGATATGAAAATATAAGCTTGAGAAAGGATGGATTGATGTAAAAGATATTTTCTTTTCTTTCTCTGATTTCTCTTGTATGCTCTTGTTATTGTTTCTCTCTTCTTTCTCTTTATATATAGTTCAATCAACTGACTAAAGGAAATTTGAAATTGAAAATTTTTGTTCGTTAGAAAACACAATCATGATTCTATATAATTTTAAATAATAAAGTGCCAATGTCAGAAGGTGGCTTTAACCGACAATTGAAAATGGCAATCAGCCTTTTGAATAATTGACGTGACTTTTTAAAATTCAAATAACATTTTCAAATAAACGGTGCCAATGTCAGAAGATGACTTTAACCGACAATTGAAAATGGCAATCAGCCTTTTGAATAATTTGACTTTTTAAAATTCAAATAACCTTTTCAAATAAACGGTGCCAATGTCAGAAGAGCTTTAAGACAAGAAATTTTTGAATTTCAATCAATCAAGTTGTTTTCTACTTTGTTTTCTGTTTAAGAAATTTTTGTAATATAGTCTTTGTCTTTGCATTTTTTAATCTTAATCTCAGCCGTTTTCTTTGACTTTGTTAAGATGAAATCAATTTCAGAAAATTTTCTATAAGATATTTCTTTGTGTTAATTGATATTTTTAAATATCAATCAATTTATTTTCATAATATTGACTTTGTCAATATTTTGAAAATTTTTCTATTTCATAAATTTTTCACCGTAAGAGATTTCTTTGTTTCATGGCTATCTTTAAATATCAAAAATCTAGCCATTAAAGACTTTGTCAATATTTTGAAAACTTTTCTGCTTCAAAAATTTTTTCACGTAATTGATTTATTTGTATTGAATCAATATAGCCGTTATTTTTGAAAATCAATTTAAGTTGGTTTTAAAATTGCCTTAAAAATCAAATCTTAATAAACTTTACAAAACCTAATCTTCTCTTGTTGAACATATTCTTGAGCTTAATTTCTTTGTCTTGAGACTTGATGACTTTGATCTTCAGCAACTTTCGACTTTGCATTTCTTGATATTTGATTGGCCATGTTGTCCAATTAAATAATAGTCAACATTATGCTTTAAACATAAATCATTAGTTCATATGAAAATATCATTAATAAATAACTTAAAATCATGTTATCATCAAAACTACATGAATGTCCTTGGATTAATTAGCCGATAATATATTGAAACCTTGAGGCTAACAATATGAATTTCATTGTATGCAATCATAGTCTCCCCACCATTAGAGGGAGAAAATTTGTTGCCAGAAGCATGACAAAACTATCTTATCTTGATCCTTACATAAATCAATGTGAACTGTAAGTTCAAAGAATTATTTGTTTGTAAGGTATTGCAAACAAATTATTACATGTGTTCACTGACAATAAGAAAATTCGAAATCCCATTTTCTAGCTGCTAATACCCAGTAGAGATTGAATTCCCTGAAGGTAAATTAATTGATATAGCAGTAAGTGTATCTAAGACACGCTTGGAGCGTGAAAGATTTGTTAGTGCTAAAGATAAGATTTCCCAGAAGAGGAAAACACAAGAAAAGTAAGTCGCAAGCCCCTGAAGAGGTTATACCCATGAAACAGGCAACAAGGTAATTAATCTATCCAAAATTGTGCACAATATCTCCTGAAAATAAACCTCTAGAAGAGGAAACTCCTGAAAAGTTATCCCTTGAAGTGGAATCTCCTGAAGAGAAAAGGTACCTAAAATTACGAGATCTCGATATATTATTTAAATACAGGAGAAATATGAGATAGAAATAAATTTGTTGTCGACAATATATTTGCTCTTAACATTACCCAAAGTAATAATGGTGAATTTGAACCACAAACCGTCGAAAAGTGTCGACGTAGAAATTATTGGCCAATGTGGAATTCAAATAGAGCTAAACTCATGAGTAAAATATGAAATATTTGGACCTGTAGTCCATACACCTAAAGGTGTAATGCCTGTTTAAATACATGTGGGTATTTGTATGAAAATTTAATGAAATTATGAAGTACAAAGTACGACTTATGTAATAAGGTTTCTTGAAGAAATCTAGTACAATTATAAAGAAATATATGCTCCTGTAATGGATACAATTTAATTCAGAATTTTGATTAGCTTGGTAGTTACAGAAAAATTGGATATACGCATATCTATATGAATTATTAAACGTCCTTGAAGGATTTGAAGTGCCTGAAGCATCTAATCCCTAAAGGATATATTCTACCAAATAACAAAAATTCATGAAGCATATAATTTAAAATCCCTGAAGGATATGGAATGCCTGAAGCATATGATCCCTAAAGGATATGAAATGCCTAAAGCATATAATCCCTGAAGAATATGAAATGCTTGAAGCATATAATCCCTAAAAGATATACTCTACTAAGTAACAAAAATTCTTATATGGTTTAAAGCAATCTAGGTGTATGTAGTACAATTGTCTTAGCGAATATTTATTTTAAGAAGGACTTAAGAAGACTCCATATTTGTCTATGCATTAAGGAATAAGAATCCCGATTTGCTACTATTGCAGTATATGTTGTGAAAACTCCTGAAGAGTTCACAAAACTACCAATCATTTAAAGAATGAGCTTGAGATGAAAAATATGTGTAAAACAAAAAATTTTGTCTTGACTTGCAAGTTAAACACTTTCCAAATGGAATTCTTGTTCACCAGTCAATATACACAGAGGAAGTCCTGAAGCACTTTCATATGAATAAAACTTATCCTTAGAATACTCCAATAGTTGATTGGTCACTTGATGTTAATAAGAACCATTTTCGCCCTCAAGAAGAGGATGAAGAAATTCTTGGTCTTGAAGTACCATATATTAGTGCAATTGATACTCTGATGTATTTTGCAAATTGCACTTGAACTTATAAATCAAATCCACAGTTAATGGGAAATACAGACGCATGATATCTTTCTGATCCATACCAATGACGATCAGAAACAAAATACTATTCACTTGTGACAACACTACTATTGCATGAAAGATTTATCAAGCGAACAAAGATGTAGCAATTCATGAAGCAAACACATCTCACCAAAAAAAAAAATTCTTTTATACACATAAGTTTCAGAAGAGCAGTGATATTGATGTCAAGTAGATACGATCAAGTGACAACTCAGACATTCCAGAAGATTGTTCATAATATTGGCATGTGTCGACATAAGGATCTTTTCATTGACAATTGAAGATCTATGTACTCATGAGAGGGAGTAAGTACTCTGACGGATATGTGCTAATTGTACTCTTTTTCCTTTGCTAAGGTTTTTTCTTACTGGGTTTTCCTTTGCAAGATTTTAATGAGGCAATCCAAAGGCACTTAAAGGTTCACAAGAATACTTTACTCTTTTTCCTTCACCATTGGTTTTTATCCCACAAGGTTTTCCTTAGCAAGGTTTTAACGAGGCATATTCTTTGTGAGTGGTCATCCAAGGGAGAATATTGTGAATTATTGATGTTGCCAATGTGCTAATGTGTGAGTCATGACTAATGTGTAAACCATATGCTAATGTGTGAGTCATGGCTAATGTATGAACCATGTGCTAATGTGTGAGTCATGGCTTAAGTGAGAATCATGGTTAAAGTATGAATCATGATAATCATGCTTCCAAGTGTAAATATATATATATATATATATATAGAAGTGTAATGCTTCAGTTTTTGATATAGAGAAGAGGCAGAGAGATTAGTGAGATAGGAAATTCTAGAAATTCCTCTCTGATGTGAATGACCACCTAATAAGAAAGTTCTCGTAAGAGTTTCTCTTATTCATTTTATCTTGCTATTTCTCTTTCATTTTACAACAAACTGTAAATAAAAATAAAAATACTAATAAACCTAAACATACAATCAACTTCAAAATGAAATAAGATAAAAATAAAATAATCTTTGTGAGGCTCTCGCTTTATGTTTACTGTTAACATAATCCTTATCATGTTTACCAGGAAATAACTGCATAACTACTATTAGCTATAATAGCAACGCTATTTTATCCACTAACTTCTTTTCAAAGTTCTTATAATACTTGATTTCAGGAAATAATTACAGGTGCAGGACATAGTAGTGCCATTGATTAATGGTCTCTTGGTAAGCACATGCTCAAACTTTGACCATTATGTGTGTTATCAGTTAAATATCTATTTCACTCAATTTGTTGATTAAACTATAATTACTCTGCAGCTGTAAGTTCATTAATATATTATGACATCAAATTAGCATGTTTTCATTAACTATATTTCTAATGCTCATCCATTAGTTTTTGTTTTTCCCACTGCGGTTATAATTGTATGGTTAATTGTGTTTTAAATCTGTTACCATGATGGTAATGTGCAACTGTGATTAAAATTGTAGCTCTAACTATTATAGCACTGCACTGAGTAATAAGTCTCCAGGCATAACATAGTCGTATTTTAATTCTTTTTATTTATATTAGAAGTACATAAAGAATTAGTAATAATTAGAAAGAAAAGAATCAATTAAGAAAACACTTTTGTTAGAGTATTGGTTAAAAAATTAAATTCATCATTTCCTAATAGCTTAAGTTTTTGCGACAATCCGTAATTTATCATGGTATTAGAGCAAATGGTCTTGAGTTCGATTCATGTCTCCATCTCCACGTGTTAGGTCCCACTTATTAAATTCATCATTTTCTAATAGCTTAAGTATTTGGAACAAATGGTAATTTATCAACTTTGATGGACAATCTATGAGCATATTTAGCTTCTTTAACGATTGGATTTATAATGAGGCAGGCATCATTTAGCCATTTATCTTGGAAATCTTGGCTGTTATGCTGAAGCTGATCTTACTTCCTTAATGTTGCAGGTGAGTCTTGCAGCCAGACAGTTGATTAATGCATTGTTGCAGAGAGACCCTGTCAGACGTTTAGGATCAAATACTGGTGCCAGTGAAATCAAAGGACACCTTTTTCCGGTGGAATTAATTGGCCTCTGATCCGTTGCATGGTAGTAGTAGACAAAGCTATGATATTCATTCTTGGAAATGTTGATATTAATTTTGAAAGACTGCTCAGGAATTAATAGAAATAAGTCTTTTAGAGGTCTTGATTTGATGTTTGCTTGTATGCAGAGCCCTCCACCATTAGATGTTCCTCTTGAATTCATTGGAAAAGATCCAGACGCCAAGGAAGTACGTTGGGAAGATGATGGAGTGCTGGTTAATGCTATGGACTTGGAAGTTTTCTGAAGGTTCACTTTAGTTACATATATAAAATTAGATCAGCTTTATGAACACAAGCCATAATATAATTATCATCTACTTGATGTGGTTAAAATTATTATCATCTTCTTGAGTCTTGTGGTTGTGGTTGCTCAATTTTGGACAAAACCTAGAGCTGCCTAAAATTAGTTTTATGCGCATGGTTATTTATAGTATCTTAAGTTATAATGTTACGTAAATCGAATAATGTGACGTTGGTCCTGCTTTTCGGAAGATCATAAAGGGAAACTAGAAATTTCAGATCATAAAGTGAAGAGAAACAGCCATTAGGATTCAGGGTCATGTAGTGCTGGGTTGTCTAAGCTCTAAAGGACAGCATCTAGACCATTTGTTGGTGACAATCCCATGGAGAACCAATCTTATCATAGCAGTTAGTAAATGTTCTATATTAAGAATAAATTGATCAGTATCTACGTTTGTGGAGATACATCCCTTTCAAACTTTCATTTATAATTTTCATTGGTCAGAATAAATTTATAAGTTTCAAGGTTATTTTGGTTATTTTAAAGGGTTTAGTGTTATTTTGGTCATTTTAGGATTCTGAGGGTATTTAGTCATTTTTAGGGGTTCTATGGATATTTTGGTTATTTTAGAAGTTTCAAGATATTATGGTCATTTTAGGACTTTAAGGGTATTTTGGTCATTGTCAATGGTTTTAGGGATATTTTGGTTATTTAGATGTTTCTGGGTTATTTTGGTCAATTTATGGTTCTTAGAGTATTTTAGTCATTTTTAGGGATTCTAAGAGTATTTTGGTTATTTTAGAAGTTTTAAGGTTATTTTGCTTATTTTAGAGGTTCCGGGTTTATTTTAGTGATTTTAGTGGTTTTGGGAGATATTTTGGTATTTTCAATAGTTTCAAGGATATTTTGGTAATTTTGGCAGTTTTCAGGAATATTTTTGTCATTTTTGTGATGTCAATGGTATTTTTTGTTATTTTCTAATTTTTAAGATTATTTTAATCAATTCATAATTTTATTTTTATTATTAATTTGGTAAATGTTGTGAACCAACTAAACATAGGAATGATACATTAAGGGAATCTCATTGGAATGTGACTACCGTAATCTTATATTTCCATGATGTGATTCCATGGATCAAGATTCAAGGAATCTAACATCACGTTATAGTGAACCAAACGCTCCCTTAGTCAATTGCAGATGTTGAAATGGTAAAAAAGAAAAACCTTCGATACACTAATCCATAATGAAATGAGGGTATAATAATAGCATTTGTTGTTAACATCATGTTGATATGAATATTGAAGTGGGTTTGCTTCTTAGCTTGACATTTTATTGTCCCATTAGAAGTGGGGTTGGGTTGGGTTGAATATTGAATAGGCCAATGTGTGAGCTAAGCCCATTACGTAAAAAAGGTTATTCGGTCCTAAATCTTAAAGTCGTCAAAGAAAGCAAGATATGAGCGTGAATTGTAAAATTAAGAAACAAGGGAGAAGAAACGACTCATCTGCTCTCTCACACCAAAATGGTAACGAACTTCTCCATTTCATTTTCATTTTCATTTTCTTCTTCAGATATAGATCCAAATTCATTATATCTCTTCTATTTCTATATGCAATTTCGATCTGTGTTGTGTTTGCACCTTCGATCCGATTCTCAATATATATTTATCAAATCTCATCATGACTTGATGCCTCTTCTATTTCGTTTGATTTGGGTATGAACATACAGCAAGTGAATTCATGATTTGTGATGGTAATTTGATTTTCTTCAAGACTTGAATTTATGAAACAAATATGTACTCCCACCTCTCACTTCTCCAATCAGTTTTCATCATTTCCTCCTTGTACTGCCCTATTTTTCAATTTTAGAATCTTCCACCAGGACCACCCAAAAAACTCTTACCCTCAACCATCTTCACAATTCTTTTGTAACATCAAGCATTTTATATTGACTAATTCTGTACCTGTTGTAGATTCACTTTGTGCTTCTTATTAGTCGACAAGGAAAAGTGAGGTTGACAAAATGGTATTCACCTTATACCCAGAAGGAAAGAAGTAAGGTATCAGCTGCAATTTGTTTTCTCTTCTCTTTTTATAGTTACTAAGTTTTGGCCCCAAGTGGAGGGGGAAGAGGAAATTTGAGCTACCCCTTAGGGCTTAAGTTTGTATCACTTGCTCTCTTTTTTGTGGATTGTTAATATCTACCCTTTTCCAATTACCATGGGTATTTATAGTAGTTGATCTTCGGGTTGATCTATTTTGTTTTTCTTTCTTTCTTTTTTCTCTTCTACTTTTTCCAATACTGATATCTACCCATTTATGATTATGCATTTTGAGTAGGTTATACGCGAGCTAAGTGGAGTGATTCTTACCCGAGGACCCAAGCTCTGTAATTTTGTCGAATGGAGAGGATATAAAGTTGTTTATAAAAGGTAATTCCAGAATATGACTCTATGTTTTCTGTCATAATGAGAATCTCTTTCTTGAAGAACATTTCTCGTCATCTCTGACATGACCACTGAACTGGTTTCAATAACGTGTTTGCAGATATGCTAGTCTGTATTTCTGCATGTGCATTGATGAAGAAGACAACGAATTAGAGGTCCTTGAAATAATTCATCACTTTGTGGAGATTTTGGACCGATACTTTGGCAGTGTAAGTGAAATATAATCTGTCACTTATTTATAAGAGTAGTACACCATTTTTTTCCTATTTGATTGTGATAAGGATGGAAGTCCTAGTGATTAATTCATATTTCACAGGTCTGTGAGCTGGACTTGATCTTCAATTTCCACAAGGTATGTCATTACTCATGCTTTATGGGCAACATTTCTGTTCCATTAGCACTTGACACTTGAGTATGGTTTATCTGGCGGGTGGGGTCAGTTGTCCGTAGGTTTTACTGCCTAGAGGACAAGTCCAAAGGGCTCTTCTTTAGAAAGGTTCCCTACGTTATCAAAAAAAAGAAAATGGTTTACAGGTCCACCTATGTGCCATGTTGAGGAGACATTTCAAATGTGCCTCAGTAATAAAATGCACTGTTCTTTTGGATGTGTACTTTACATAGATGTGAAAGTAAACTCATTTGCTCACTGTTTGCTACTTTTTAACATGAAGGCCTACTATATATTGGATGAACTATTGATTGCGGGTGAACTTCAGGAATCCAGCAAGAAAACAGTTGCACGGTTGATATCTGCTCAGGTATACTTTGTCTTAGTCCCGATGCATTTGGAAACTTTCCCACTTTTGCTGATTGCATTATATTGTTGGTATTAGGATTCATTGGTGGAGATGGCAAAAGAGCAGCGCAGTTCAATTAGTAATATAATTGCTCAGGCCACCAAGTAGAGGACAGAGATACGTAGCCACCTGATATATTGGTTGACATTCAAGTGCTTTCTGTATTATTCTTGTTCTGTGATTTTCTTTGTAATGACTGGAATGCACCTTTTGTTTCGTATGTGTTTTTGAGGATTGTGAAATGATTTCTTGTCTGAATTAACCTTAATTACATGTTCTATATGGTTGATGCATCTGCCTGATACATGAGCCCTGTTTCTGCTAAGTGTTTTGCGAGTAATTTTGCAAGGGTATTATTAGCAGTTATGTGCAAGGCAAAGATTCTCATGCTTTTCCATTTTCTTCTGATACTTTGCATTAATATTCTCTTTGTAATATAACAGCTCAAGCTTGTTGTATTACCATTTTGATAGTTGAAATTATGTTCTCCAAGGCTGGAATCCTCATTAATTTTCTTTAGAAATTAATGTTTACTCTGGAAATTAAATGGAATTAAATATTGAGAATATATATATAATAATTTATAAAGGGAGACATCTAGGGTCCAAATCCCTCCTCCCCAATTATTGAATAAAAAAAAAAATTATTAAGGGGTAACCTAGTACATGAGAAGTATACAAACAATGAATCTATCCTCTAAAATTTAAGAGGTCAATGAATTCCAACAAATTAGAGAAAGAAAAGGAAGAACTAACTTATTATTGACATGTATTGTATCGATTCTCTATTTGTTTCTCCATTCTATTTATAGATTATTATATTCTCTAGCCAAAATAAATAAATATTATTTCTCTCCCCCACATCACAACAACACAATGAGCTCCCTTTCTTTACATAATCGAAAAAAACACAAACACCTTTCTTTCCATAAACGAAAAAAACACAAACACCTTTCTTTCCATAAACCAAAAAATCACAAACACAACAACACAACCACAATTCAGCCATTATCACAGCAACAACACAACTCAACCATCTCACCTTCAACAGGTCCACCAATCTCATTTTTCACCCACAAATGACAAGCTCATATATAGAGCATCACATGAAAATTTTCATTTTTCATTTTTCACACACTATCACCATTTTCATGGCCACCACACGATGGCCAAGCTCACCTGAACCACTAAAGCCCGTCGCCACCACCTAGGTTGCAGTGATTTGGGGTTATTAAACTATCTGATCAACCACAAAGCAAACCAATCAAATCCCAAATTGCCGACACAAATCCATCGAGCATACCATTAGATCAAACACAGAGCAAACCCATCAAACTCCAGATCGCCGACACACACCACTAGACTCCATCAAAATGGATTTTGATCGGTGCCAATAACTTTTTTTTCCTCTTGGCGGTGAAGTTTGTGGACAAGAGGCAGGTTCTTCAATGGCGCGAGCTCAAGAGACCCTAGTGATGAGCCCTGGCAAGTTGTGTAGTGAAGAAAGAGAAAGGGAATAGAAAATGAAGAAAAAAAAAATAGAGTGTTGAGCTACAATGTCTTGGGGAATTTCTCGAGCTACCCTTCATAAAATATTTTTTGACTAGCGGCTATTAAGTCTGATGTAGGACCATTTGGACAAGTTTAGCAACAAGAAAAAAAAATAATAATAACAAGCCAAATATGAATGCTCTTATGTTGTTATTAGGACATCCTTTCCGGCCTACTACTTAATCACTGTTTCGGGCATAACCCATAAAATGCCAAATATGAGAAATTCCAACCACAATTGCCGTACAACATCACATTTTGTCCTCCCACAACTTTTTTTTTTTTATGCTAAGAAGAATTTTATTGAAGAAAAGGATCAAAAGGAACCAGCACCAGAAACAGCCTGGGACTGGTCCAAAAGACAAGCATTTACAAAGCAAAGGAGGCCAGATACAGAATTAAAGGAGCCCCAATATCTATTCTGTAAAGACCATCTAGCTAAAGCATGTGAGCCACCATTAGCCTCACGCCTAATCCACTTAAAAGACCAGCTAGGATGATCAGCTAAATACAAAAAATATCAGACAGACATGACCGAATTCTCTAAGAGACCCCTGCCAGCCTATTACTCAAAGCAACTATACAAGACTTTGAATCACTCTCAAAAATCACCAAATCCATAAAAAGTTCAGCAGCAAGATGGGTAGCCCACAGTAACGCCTCAGCCTCTGCTTGGAGAGGGATCGTGGTGTTAACTCTCCTAGAAAGAGCTAACACCACTTCCCCTCTCCAATTTCTAGCCACCACAGCAATACAGGAGAAACTACCCCCAACAGCAGCATCACAATTAAATTTAATAACACCATGGTTTGGAAAACACCAACCTGTAGAAGGATGAGGAATGGAAGAGGATTGTGGAATTCTTCTAATATCCCAATGCTCTCTGCCACGGACACTCAGCTCCCTTGAGATGTGATTCATTTTTACTGATCTACCATCATGAACCTTCGCATTTCGCAGCTTCCAGAGTTGGTCAAGAATCAAGGCTCCCATTAGCAGAAATTTTTCCTTTACAGCTCCATTAAAGCCCAAAGTAGCTGGAGGATCAACTAACATTTCTATAAGGCTCATAGGATTTTGAAGCAAAATACCCTCTGATCGAATGCTCCACTCACTACCAAACCAAACCGCTCTAGCTAGCGGAACATTCCCAAAATAAATGAATGGATGTCTCAAGGTGATGATCACACAAGCTGCAAGAAGAATCCATATTACTATCAAATCTGACCAAAGAAGCTTTTGTGGGAAGCAAATTAGAAGCTATTCGCCAAAGGTGCATCTTTAGCCTATCATGTAATGGACTTTTCCAAATCTTGGCAAAAACTGGACTACAATGAAAGGAAGGAGCTGGTTGACATATTTCTTTATACGCCGACTTCACTGAAAATTCACCTGAAGTTGTCTTCAACCAAACCCACTTGTCCTCCTGCTCTCTAGACCACCTAGGAATATTTTTGATAGCTAACACAGTTTCTTCATTAAATAAATCCTTCAACTTGTTCTCATCCCAGCCTAGTTTATCATGGTTCATTAGCTGAGCAACTGCTAAACATTGAGGTTCAACATTGTCGCGAGGTTGTGGCAAATAATCAGGAAGATTTGGAATCCAAGGATCTCTCCAGACCAAGATATTATCCCCTGAGCCTACCAAATGACAAGCACCTTTAGCAAGAATGTATCTCACTCCTTCCAACCCCCTCCAGGAAAAAGAAGCAGCACCAGCTGGCCTTGCCTGAAGCCAATTGGAACCCACTTTATACTTGGCTCTCAACACCTTGACACAGAAACTGTCTCGATTCGACAGCACCCACCAAGCCAACTTGGCTATCATCGCTTCATTGAAGCTTTCAAAAGGTCTAAACCCGAGCCCTCCATCAGAAAGAGGTCTACATAAATATGACCATGCCACCGGTGTATAGAACCTATTACCTTCCTTCTTGGGGTTCCACCAAAATTTTCTAACAATAGCATTTAGATCCTCACACAAACCTTTGGGAAACTTGAAAGCAGACATACCATAGATAGGAGAAGCTTGAGCAACTGACTTGATTAGAGTAGCTCGCCCCATCCATGATAAACATTTGCTCTTCCATCCACACACTCTAGCTTCTAACTTATCTTTCACAAAAGCCAAATCTTTAGATTTGTTTGCTGAAAGAAATAGAGGCAGCCCAAGGTATTTCACATCTTTAGGAAGTTGTTTAAATCCCCACTGGTTCTTAACTTGCCGAATGAATTGAATGTGCACTCCTTTTGATACAAAAATTCCTGATTTATCTCTATTGATAGATTGACCTGACCAGCCACAATATTTGTCAATGCACCACAACTTGTACATGCAACACTAATCCACTATAATAACCTGTCACTTCCGCAAGTTTCCAAAGGTTAAAATCTTCACTAGCGTATTGTCAAAGTAAAAAAATGTCACTCTAGAGGGTACCTTGGTATTCCAAATGCTCTTCCAAGAGAAAGAATTATCTCTCTCTTCTCTTAGAAGATAGAATCTTGTGCATCAAATCGTATGCAACCAATCTCTTAGAGCCTTATAGAAAGTTTTAAGTTTTAACCTCAAATCCACAGTGGTGTCCAAAGTCCAAACCCATTTATCCTCCCCTCCCTTCTAACTTTAGTTGAATAATGGAGATAAGAGCATTCGCATCAGGTTTAAGCGAGTTTTAGCTGTATTGTAGCTAAAACAGCTAAAACACATGCCTTTTCTATTTTAACAAACTTACTATTCAAATATGTGTGCATCCTAATCTCTATTTATATCTCTATCCCATTTAAAAATGTTTTTTTCTCTCTCCAAAATAAATTATTTTTTTTCTTCCACTATTTCAACCTTTCCCCATTTTCAACCAATACAAAATACTCAGACATGACCTCTCATTCTCTTTCACAACATCCTTCACAAATCACAACTTACCCCGCCAACAAAGAAATCAAACCACCCAAGCAATCGTCGGTCTGTCAAAACCCATCAATCATCGTCGTGAGCTCCACACTGTCATGGCTAACTATTAAGGCCCTAACCCCTAGGTCAACAAAGAAATCAAACCACCCAAGCAATCGTCGGTCTGTCAAAACCCATCAATCCTTCACAAGTAGTTTGTAGGTTGATTTTTGCTTGATTTGTGGACGATTTCCGTTGAAATTATCAATAGATTTGGTGGTGGCTTTGCTGGTTCCGATGAGACTCGACGGGTGTGTGAGATGAAGTTTTAAAAAAGGTTTTTATTATTTTGGAGAGAGAAAAAATAATATAAGAATAATGTGGAGAAATAAGTTTGTTAAAATAGAAAAAGTAGGTGTTTTAGAGCCAAATTAGCTAAAATTATATATAGTCTAATAGGAATGCTCTAAGGCATTGTAGTAGACTAACCGGATTTAACAACAAATAGTATTATTATACCTTCACTTCTTAATTTCATCTTATGGATTAGTGCATCGAAGGTTTTGTTCTTTTAACCATTTCAACATATGCAATAAACTAAATGTGAAGTGGTAAAGTTTGAAAGGGATGTATCTCCACAAACGTGGATTCTGATCAATTTATTCTTTATATAGAACATTTACTAATTGCTAGGATAACATTAGTTCTCCAGGGGATAGTCACCAACAAAATGGTCTAGATGCTGTCCTTCAGAGCTTAGACAACCCAGCACTACAGGATCCTGATGGTTGTTTCTCTTCCCTTTCTGATCTGAAATTTCTAGTTTCCCTTTATGATCTTCCAAAAAGGACCAACATCACATTATTCGATTTATATAATATTATAACTAATCCTGCACAATTGATACAAAAAAAATATATATGAGTGTAAAGCCCTAAAGACACCGTAAATAACCATGCGCACAAAACTAATTTTAAGCAGCTCTAGGTTTTGTCCAAAATTGAACAACCACAACCACAAGAATCAAGAAGATGATAATAATTTTAAACACATCAAGTGGACAATGACACTTTAATATTATGGCTTGTGTTCATAATGCTGATCTAATTTTATATATGTAACTAATGTGAACCTCTAGAAAACTTCCATGTCCATAGCATTAACCAGCACTCCATCATCTTCCCAACGTACTTCCTTGGCGTCTGGATCTTTTCCAATGAATTCAAGAGGCGCATCTAATGGTGGAGGGCTCTGCATACAAGCAAACATCAAATCAAGACCTCTAAAAGATTTATTTCTATTAATTCCTGAGCAGTCTTTCAAAATCAATATCAACATTTCCAAGAATCAAAATCAAAGCTTTGTCTACTACTACCATGCGGCGGATAAGAGGCCAATTAATTCCACGGAAAAAAGGGTGTCCTTTGATTTCACTGGCACCAGTATTTGATCCTAAACGGCTGACAGGGTCTCTCTGCAACAATGCATTAATCAACTGTCTGGCTGCAAGACTTACCTGGAACATTAAGGAAGTAAGATCAGCTGCAGCATAACAGCCAAGATTTCCAAGATAAATGGCTAAATGATGCCTGCCTCATTATAAATCCAATCGTTAAAGAAGCTGATTGCAAGTCATTTCCAGGATGCATTTTAATACATAACAAAATTTGTAACATTAAAAGATACGGTAGGCTATGTTTTGTGATCCAGAATGTGGATCATGGATAACAACAGTCCACTCCTTTGAGCATGGCTTCCTTATTCTTAGAGATGTTTATTTTCAAAAAATAAAATGATGGACCAAATTCATTAGTTCCTTTACAATTTTAACAAAAGTATTGTTCTTCTAATTAAGATGATAATAGGGTCAAGTTTTAACCAAAGGTCAACTTGACATTATGCAGCAATACCCACACAATTGGTCAACATCATCAAACAAAAACTCCAAGTGGACAATAAAACAAAGATTTTCCTACACATATGCAAGCTCATTAGAAATTCAACAACTTACAGAAATGCTGCTTGGAAAAGTGAGATCTTTGTGCAGGATATTGGCAAATGTCTTCTGCCTATTCTTTCCCCTGAAAGGTGTACGACCGTAGAGCATCTCATACAACAAGATACCTGAATTTCATACATAAATCATGTAAGGCTTTAAAGACTAAAAAATAAAAAATAAATTTTGCATATTATTGTCGGTGAAGCAGATTAAACAGAAAAGGCACATTTGTTATCAAAATACACAAAGTGAATGAGTTGCTTTATATCTCCATGTAGAGGTACCCTCTACATTTAGATTCTTAGTTAATAAACATTCTTAAGGCTTCAGAGTGTAGCAGTCCTAAAATGCCTTGATGCTTTAAAAAGTAATCAGGACTCTTATAAGTCATACATCTCATGACCCTTTAGCATATTAAATGTGTGCCTTTGATGCCTTAAATCATGAGGCATAGGTCCCATATTATGTGCTTTTAAATATTTTCACATTGTGATGAAGTTGATATAATTAGATATGATGAAAAGTTGATGATTTTACTTAGTTTTGTTATCTAAATATGCTCATAGATTGTCTATCAAAGTTGATAAAGTACCACTTGTTCCAAATACTTAAACTATTAGGAAATGATGAATTTAATCATTTAATTAATATTCTAGCCCTCCCCCTCCCATGCGGTCTCAGACTCCCCTTAATAAGTGGGACCCAAAACGTGGAGATGGAGACGTGATTCGAACTCAAGACCATTTGCTCTAATACCATGATAAAATACTGATTGTCCCAAAAGCTTAAGCTATTAGGAAATGATGAATTTAATCTTTTAACCAATATTCTAACAAATGTGTTTTTTTAATTGATTTTTTCTTTCAAATTGTTACTTATTCTTTATGTACTTCTAATATAAATAAAAAGAATTAAAATACTACTGCATTATGCCTGGAGGCTTATTACTCAATGCAGTGCTATAATATTTAGAGCTACAATTTTAATCACAATTGCACATTATCATCATGGTAACAGATTTAAAACACAATTAACCATACAATTATAACCGTAGTGGGAAAAATACAAACTAATGGATGAGCATTAGAAATATAGTTAATGAAAACATACGAATTTGATGTCATAATATATGAATGAACTTACAGCTGCAGAGTCACAATAGATGAATCAAAAAACTGAGTGAAATGGATATTTAACTGATAACACACATAATGGTCAAGTTTGAGCATGTGCTTACCAAGAGACCACCAATCAATGGCACTACTATGTCCTGCACCTGTAATTATTTCCTGAAATCAAGTATTTATAAGAACTTTGAAAAGAAGTTAGTGGATAAAATAGCATTGCTATTATAGCTGATACAATTTGTAGTTACGCAGTTATTTCGGTAAACATGATAAGGATTATGTAAACAGTAAACACCTAAATAACTGATTGATGAATATGCAAGTGTACACAGCTAGCATGTTCTCAAACAAATACATATTTCTTACCAATTATGAAAATCCCAAACTAAAAATTATTTTATCGGGACATGAAAGCTGAGTTCATATTGGAATAAATGCAGAAATGGTACTAGGAAAATAAATTTTGGAAAAAGATTTCATTATATTGTAAAAAAATAAAAAATAAAAAATAAAAAACGATATGCTTCCTATTATTCTGTGGAGACAAAGCAAATTTTATCCTGGACAAATACTTCTGTAATATAGCCTACTGACACTTATTATACTTATTTTCAATAATTTTGGCATCCTCTAGAACAAACGTAGCCTGAAATTTACATTTTCCTTAACTTTCCTTACTCATCTTTAGTTCTGCAGAGGCAGACCAAGGTTTTGCAGGGAAGCAACTTAGCAATTTGTTGCACATAAAAGAACATGAGCAGAACAAGGATGTGCAGGGCGTAGCAGACCAACGATTGTTAGGAAAGCAACTTCCTTAGCAATTCGTTGAACACAAAAGAACATGAAGCAGAACAAGGATGAGCAGGACGTTGCAGACCAAGGATTTTCAGGGGAACAACTTCCTTAGCAATTTGTTGCATGCAAAAGAATATGAAGCACATGGAAGTGCAGGATATAAAATTTACTTGTCAAAAATATTTTCATTGATGCACACAATAATACATATTAAATACATCTAAAACATTCCATAAAAGTTTGTCTGAAGAATTTCCCAAAGAATTCTAGAAGCCTTAAAACTATTTTTTCGTCTGATATACCAAACAAAGTACTAGAAGTAGCATGAAGTACATGAAAATTTAGCATGATTAAAGAATCACCATACAGGAGCAATATATTCTTCAGTTCCAACAAAAGAGTTTGATTGTGTAACAGGTTCTGCAACAAATGTTGGTGGTGGTTGACTCCTGGGTCTCCTCCTATTACTAGGTAGGGGGTGCTTTATGATCTGCAGTAAGTAGTAGCATGGTTAGTAGTCCCCATTGTAAGCTTCTAGTAATTATCAAGCACAAAGGCAAAACTATGAAATTCATGTCATTTGGATTCCCAACATTTCAAGATACAAGAAATATTCTGAATGGATAAGAAGAGAAATTTTCACAACATTTTGGTGCAAGAATGGAAGGACTATAATATAGTGACAGCATAAAACGATGAGTTGATTTTTTTTTTTGATAGATAATAATGTGTATTATTGAGAAAGACTCCGTGTGCATAAAGCATGAACACAGAGGATCAAATTAAAATGATTAGTTGATACAATCAAGTCTTGCACTATGGTGATGAACACAGACTACAGCAATTTAATAAAAAGAAAGATATAAAATTTAGAAGATTATAAGCAACTGGAATATTTCTGGTTTCAATCACACAGCCTGTCGAATAGTCAACTGGAAGACACATTAGATTTTCTTTGCATGATCCTTTGACAATAAAAGAGTAATATAGCACATAAGAAGTTAGATTAATCTTATCACTTTGTAACAACTTGACGTATTTGTATTTTAAAACATCTAGTTGCATTTTTTTTCAAATAGCTTGCATTTATCTTATATCTTATCTCAACTCTAGCTTATCTTGTATTAGTTCAATAAGCACAAACCTTTATTTAAAGGCTGCTACATTAATGAGAAAGATTGCCAAAGTTTTCACAGAGAATATTGGGTCGTTATTTTCTTTAAAGAGCAGTGGATTACTCTCCTGTGAACATTAATTAACTCTTCGACTAGCTGTATTTGTTTTCATCTCTATTTTAATTTTTGTTTTCTTTTTTGTTGTCAACTTGATTAAGTGAAAATTGAAGCATAAAGTCTTCTGACAGGAAAAATGTAACATACTTGGGGTTCACATGATGTCATAAATGATAAATCAAAGTCAGTCAGTACGACATGCCCTTCCTTCTGGAGTAAGATATTTTCCGGCTTTAGGTCACGATAAATTATTCCTGTACAAAAGGCATTGTAAAAGAAAAATAATAAGCACAAAAACAGAACTAATGAAATCTGTTACTCACAATTGACACAGACAAATATCATCATTCAATCAAGTTTGTTGCACTTCTAATCAACTCATATGCTAGATCTTTAGTAAAAACACTGATATTCTAGACAACTAGGCTACTCTAGTACAGCTGTAACATGCACCCACAGTCATAATTTCTAACAATGTTTTGATGGACCAATCGTTCATCACAGAGATTCTTAAGTTTGTACCCCAAAACAAGCACTGGTTTAACATAGTAGCATTATTTATTATCCTTTAAATTAAATGCTATATGAAAATCAGATAATTGTCGAGTAACTTGTACTTCAGTTTAGTTACACATAACACACCTATGTCTCTTTGTCAAACTTCAAACTTTATAGGAAAGGTTCTCATGCACATAGCACTTTTACCAATTGCATGAGATCTCATTCCAACAAACTTGATCTTTTTAACTTTTCCTTCAGCCTGATGTGATTTTCAACTCCCCACCTAACATCTTAAAATCATGGTCATATCACCAGTCACTATCATAGAATTCTTCCAGGCCCAGACCAAAATTGGCATCTCCTTATTTAAAACACATTGGAGCTAATCTGACGTCTTCCAAGACAAGATTATTTTATATCTTATTATTTATTTTCTAGAAGTTCCACTTTTCTCCATCTTAACAGCCTATCTCTGCTACACTTAGCTGCCAAACTAAACATTAATATGAAATAGTCAAAATAAAGTAATGAAGCAGCAACAATGTATGATACTGGTCTGATAATTCCAAGCAAGACTTATAATTCCCACTTTGTAATTCGGTTTTGATTATACACACACACACATACATAATGATACAAATGTGTGTGTGTGTGTGTGTGTAGCCTAAATAAAGGAATGTAAATTATTTTTTGACGATAACAGAATGTAGAAAGAGAGAATAAGAGTAGTTTTGGTCATTTTCGTCCCTACCACTAATAGCGACCATATTACTTTGCTTATCATTTAGGAATAAGGATACATTTATGACATCTCAAGCAATGGTTTCCATTGTCCTAGGAAGCACTCAAATATATAAGTTCCTGATGATTTCCTCCAATTCATTATACAAGTAAATGAAAAAAAAAAAAAACTAAAATTGATACGGTAAAACGAGAGGAAGGACACTAGAGATTCTCATACGATCTAAATACCTAAACAATGGAGGTACTCCAAGCCAATGACAACTTCTGCTGCATAGAACCTAGAGATTAATAAAAGTTAGCATTCAAATAATAAAAGGATTGATATATAATAGGTATACAGGTATCAGGATGAGAATAAGATGTTTCAGTACTTCAATTAGAAATTGAATGGAAACCGATAATTCAATAGTACAAAGAGTCAATCTGTTCATCACATGACCAGTCTAATAATGATTAACCCAGTGTAGGAGACAGTTTATAAGGAATATCTGAAATCATAAAAAAATTTCGTTGCATCAACTAAACGATAAACTCTATCTCCACTTTGATAATAGTGAAATTCCAGGACAATCAACTTTCAACTAGCTAAATCTGTTCTTCTATGTTGTAACTTTCTAAGAACAGCAAGGCAACATGTTGCTTTGGCACTGATATATGTTACAAACACAAACTAAGAGTACCTTGCAGATTCCTCTTTAAAAAGTTTCATAGGCTGCTTGTCAAGCAAGGCAAACAATTCCCCACCAGGGCAAAAGTCTGTTATCAAACAAACGTGCGTAGAAGTCTGAGGAGATAAAGAGACATCAGTACACTCAAACGTATCACAAATCAGTATCATTAACCAACAAGGACAATTCCAACTGGCATCAAATTAAGGGCTACTCCACTAATATTTTAACTTACATAAAAGAGAAGTATAGACAGAAGTCATACCAAGTGTTTTCACTCTCAAACAAGAAACTGAAAGTATTCCGTAGTAAAGCTAGGATTCCCCCCCATCCCCTTTCTCTCTTTCTTCCCAATTATATCTTGATATTATTGTTTGTCCACTATGTAATTTAGAATATCAAAATTTTAAATCTGGAAACATAAGCAATACTTATTGGATATTCTTGGATAGATATAAGACAATCTCGAATATTACAAAACAACCAATTTCAGTTTAGAGAAGGAATATTAGGTAAGTAAAACATTGGAAAGGTTTGACACATACATCTTGGTCACTGCCTCTAGTCCATTTGTTAACACTGGACGACAAAGCCAGGAGCGGAAGGAGGGACTTATAGAAAGAAAAAATACAAGGGCACAGGCCACCTAATCTACTCATTTTAGGAATGCTTGTATGATTAAATCAGTTACATTAGTGTTAGTGTGTTTGTGAGCTTGAACTAAGCCACATACGTCCAACTGAATCTTTCTCGTATTCATGTTACAGCTCACAGGCTGCAATTCTGATTTCATTTATCCTCAAAATTATAATACAGAAGCATTCATGCATCAACTACACCTACATGCATGTGTATGGATGCAAATGTAATTGAGCATACCTGTTGCGAGAATTCACCAGTTCCTTTATTTACCATTTTTAAAGTTTAATAAGAGAAAGTTACAATTACAGAAATGACTAGACCTGAAATGAAGTGTAGAGTGCGGGAAGAAAAGGATGATCTAGTAGCGAAATGATTTCCCTCTCAATGCATGCTCGGTGAACCTGTACAGCACCCACAAAAATGTGACCATTAGAACAAATGAGTAATATGAACTGACTCTTTTGCTAAGTCTAAATAAAGTTTGCATACCTATGCATGTTCATGTGTGTGGCTGATATGCATGCGACTGCTATGCGTGCATGCAGCAAATACCAAGATTCCTTTGTAAACATCACTGACAATATGTGGATGCAAAAATAATATAATTTTATTTTTAGCAGTATATAAAATTGATAGCTTAATATCCCTAAGAAAACATAATATTTGATCAGCGTAGGGAATTATATTAACAATAATTGAGCTGGCTGGTGCAAGCTCTGCCACTATATGGATGAAAAACATGAGTTCTCCTATTAACACATGTGATTACAATAACTTGGTAGATCACGGTGTCCAATTTTTAAAATGGGATGCAGATTTAGCATGAGTTGACATATAATCTTGAATTGCAGTAAATGCTTCAATTTATGGAAAGAATCTATTATAGATAGCGCTTTTTCTTGCATCATTAGCTGACCAATTTTAAGAACAACACTACGACAGGGAATATGCTGGTTAGGCTGGTTCCTAGAAGTCAATATGTTCACTGTGAAGATTTAATCCAGAGGTCATGAACCATTGAGGATGAAGTCCTTCACCCCATAACTAATAATGGAATGGTAAATCAATTGATTGACAACTTAGCTGTGTTTGACAAAAAACACTGTTGGTCCCTGAAGTTTACTTATGAGCAGTTTTACTCTCTAAAGTTTATAGTGATCGATTTTAGTCCTTAACATTCTAAAAATGAGCTCTTTTGGTCCCTCTAACATATTCCGTCAAATTTCTAGTAGACATGGCTAACAGTGGATTTGGCCTGAATTATACTTCTGTTGCATTAGATTAAAAAAGAAAAACAGCGTTGCTAAACTTCAGACATTTCCCTAAATGACAACTCAATTGAACACACACACACACAAAAAAAAAAAAAAAAAAAAAACAACTTCAGACATTTTTTTCCCATTCAAATTACTTTCCTTCAGACTTGATATAAGTCATTAGGCTTTATTTGACCAAAACAAAAACAAATGGGTTTTCAAAGAAATATTTTGTTGGAATATATAAAGGCCCATTTTTAGTCTAAGCCCAAGTCCAATACTTGGTGTTAATTTAGGGTTAGACTAGAGTCAGTCTCCAATAAATACGTTATTAAGGAGCTCATTGTAAACACAATATTATATAGTAAAAATGTAGCCATCAAGGGCTTTTGTGTGTGGATGTAGGTCTTCATGACAGAACCACGGTATCTCTTTATTTCCGCTCTCTCTACTCTCTACTATTATTACTTTCTATTTTCCTACATGGTATTAGAGCCTCTCTTCGATCCTTGCCAAGCTCTTTGCTGCTGTGTCTTTTTTTGTTTCCCGAAGTTAGTGGTTGTTTCTCAGTATTTCGGCATGACCCAATTGTTTCTGAACATGGTGGTTTTGTTGTTGTGATTGTAAGAGGAGATGTTCATTCCTCCTATGGGCTGCCACGTGTTCGGTAGATTATCAAGGCCTTTGTAGGTTCAAGGCTTATTCAACCTTCCTTCTTCTCCAACAATTGTTTGTTGGTGTTTGGGCTACGGGGTCGGTAGATTTTTTATGCCTTTATAGGTTCAAGGCTTATTCAACCTTCTTTCTTCTCCAACAATTGTTTGTTGGTGTTTGGGCTACCGGATCGGTAGATTTATTATGCCTTTGTAGGTTCAAGGCTTATTCAAC
Organism: Fagus sylvatica; assembly: GCA_907173295.1. Taxonomy (NCBI): domain Eukaryota; kingdom Viridiplantae; phylum Streptophyta; class Magnoliopsida; order Fagales; family Fagaceae; genus Fagus; species Fagus sylvatica. The sequence continues at coordinate 3,590,278 of OU015767.1, read as the reverse complement.
CTTCTTTCTTCTCCAACAATTGTTTATTGGTGTTTGGGCTGCCAGATCGGTAGCATTGTTCTTTGGGGTGATCTCTTTTTCAAACTTTTCTTTGTGGATCTTCATGAAATTTCAAACTCAAGCTTCTGTCATGCTACACCTTGAGTTTGAGGGGAGATGTTGGAATATATAAAGGCTCATTCTTAGTCTAGGCCCAAGTCCAATACTTGGTGTTAATTTAGGGTTAGACTAGGGTTAGTCTCCTATAAATACATTGTTAAGGAGCTCATTGTAAACACAATATTATATAGTAAAAATGTAGCCGTCAAGGGCTTTTGTGTGTGGATGTAGGTTTTCATGACTGAACCACGGTATCTCTTTGTTTCCGCTCTCTCTACTCTCTACTATTATTGCTTTCTATTTTCCTACATATTTTTTTGTTACATTGATTTCAGATAGAAAGGAAATGTGCTAGGTATTTTAACAATCAAATAACAATTCTCTTATATTTTCAGACCTTGTTACGGTTCAGCATTACTGACTTTTCCATTGCCTTCATAGCATATAGTTCACCTGTACCTTGCAGTTCCACCAAATGAACACTGCAACAAAACCCACAGTAATTTAATCATAAAGAACAGCAAAGAATCCAATTTCTACATTAATGCTTTTGATGTTAAACAAGACCTTTGTGTGACCTGGAGAAAGAGAGCAAATTTACACACCAGTTCCAAAAACACAAGTGAATCACTGAGTGTAAAACAAGGGAGTGATAAATCAATTTTCTACAAGCTAGAACAGAACAGTAGCCGACAAAAGATTTAAGAACTCAAAGGATTGGTGAATGTAGAAGAGATGCCACCAAGGGTTAGGGTTGGCAGACACTGTCCTTCAAGTTTTGAGCATGACACCAAGGGCTAGGGGCATTACATATTACGTATTTTAGTCTCATACTCTAATTATTTCATCTTTATCTTAGAGTTCAACCTATTTTTGTTAGTATAAATATTGATAAATTATTTTCAATGATCTTAAAAGCTTAAAACATGAATCATATCAATCATGCAAAGACTAATTCTTTAATTAAAACTTAATGACAAGAATCATAGTGATCATTTAATCACACTACCATTCTTTTCTAACAAATATATTACATGAAAATGCTATATCTTCCCTACCATCTAGGGTCCTTAAATGAATCCCCTTACCAATTTCATCTGTCCAGCTTCATAGGGCAAGACTAATGCTTTGAATCCCCTTCTTTCATAAAGCTTCATGCAAGACTAATGCTTTAGTTAAAACAAATATTCCTTCAAACCTTAAGATTAAGGGGTCCGAATTCCATCTCATTTTTCCTCTTTCCAATCAATGAAATCATCTTGGACACACTAAAATTATCCTTCAATTTTTAGGTCTCTTAGAAAGAGTTTGCTACTTTGTGCCATTTGACTTCTTTGTAATAATTCAATAGTTGGGGGAGGGAGATTTGAACCCTGGATGTCTCCTTTGTAGAACACCAAGAGGTGCCAACCAATTTAGCTACGAGGCTCTTGGCAACTTCTTTGTGCATGTTTAAATGAACTTGCATAATAACCTATCTGATAACTTATGAATACTAATTACAGCCTATCTTGCACATATTCCTGTATCCTTCTAGCTCTCTTCCTTACCTTAATGCAAGCAGATATGAGGTTTACATCTGAATATCAATCAATTTTGCATGTTTAATTGGTAAACGGTCCCCAGTAAATATAACATGCTTTAAGGTAACTAGAGGTAGGGAAGGAGGGAGGGATAAAAGACACTAGCCATGAAAGGAATATAACATGCTTTAAGTTAAGATAATTATAAAACTTGTTTTTAGAGACCTATATTATTTTTATAGACTGGGGATCAGGGAGGGAGACCTTTCTTCCTTTCTTCCTATGAAAAGAAGGATATGCATAACTCATCTATTTGTAAGTTGTAACACAAGTCAACTTAAAGTTAAGGTTATTTTCATAATTTAATAATTGGGGTTTGACACAAGTTGATTAGGGTTAGGATTAAGTCCTAGTAGTTTATATAAGTTCACTACTGTACTCCAAAGGAGACAAGTTTATGATAAATAAAGTTTGTATTGAATTTTT
>OU015767.1:3480106-3588070 GCA_907173295.1 Fagus sylvatica | reverse complement strand
TCTAATCTTCCAAACTTTTCCACTAGAAATTAGCAAATTACAACAACTTAATTTTATATAATTAGCTTCTTTTACAAAGTTTCATTTCCTAAAAAAAAAAGTTTCAAATCTTTCAAAAAAATATTACAATTAAATATTTTAATGTCTAAATTCTAATGAAATTCATTATATAAGTAGACTAAAGTTCATTTTTAGCCCCCTAATTTAGAGGGTGTTTTCATTTTGATTCCCTAACTTCAAAAGTTTTCATTTAAACCCTTTAAATCTGTTTAGCTGTCAAATGACCATTCTGTTTATCTAAGTTAGAGTCTTCTCTATTAAGTGTCTAAATGAATAACTTTAATGTTGACCAAATATATTACGGGACTCTCTTTGACACATCAGCACAAGCAAATTTTTTTTTTTTTATAAAAAAAAATTGACATTAAAATTACACTGTTTCACTATTTTAACCCATTCTCATTATCGTTTCTATTAAAAAAATAAAATAAAAAAAAACCATTCACGGTTCACAAGGAGCTCGGTCAGGTTTATGAGGAGAGAGAATAGTTAGATCGAACGAAAGAGAGAGACATTGGAGCTCGTTTGGGTTGGGTTTAAGAGAAAGTAGCCATCGCCGGAGTTGAGGGTGGCAAACGGCGGGATTGAGTGAGCAATTTTGGTTCGACCATGATGGTTTCGGTGAAAGAGAGAGAGAGAGAATGATGTAGAAAGTGGCCGAAACATATGTGAGGGTAAACAAAATTGGAAGTAATAAATAAAGAAAACAAATTTTCTTTGCTCTAGAGAAATTACCTACTCCACTGTGCGTCTCTACTTCGCAATGCCAAGCCTAATATATATGCTAATGTGTTGCAACTGCCACTAATCCTAAAACATCAAATTGCCAAAGATAAAGAATTACAAACAAAAAATGCCTACTTTCCCAATTCGTGAAATAAAGTGGGTTCCAATGAAATAAAATTGATTGGAAAGCACGGGATATGATCTCTTTGATTTTCTCATCGATACTCGCTGGAAATTTGGAAATGGCAAAGGTAAAGGTGAAATCGTGATCTGATAGGCCTGTGAAACGGCACCGTTTTTGGAAAATGAGAATGATAAGATAGTGTGAAACGTTGTAGTCTAGTGTAGTTTTCATGCCCTTTCAACAAAAAAAAAAAAAAATTTGCTTGTGTTGACGTGTCAAAGAGAATCACATAGGAAGCTTGGTTAGCATTAAAGTAGTTTAGAAAGGCACTTAACAGAGGAAACTCTAACTGAGATAAACGGAATGACCTATTTGATAGCTAAACAGACTTATAAGGCTTAAATGAAAATATCCCCAAGTTAGGGGGCCAAAAGTGGAATTTAGTCATATATGTATACCAAAAAATTTAATTAGATTTTTTTCGTATGTCACACGGGTTCATAGAGATATGGGGATCAAAAGGGAGGGGGACACTTCTAGACCCAATACCTAATTCATTACAAGTGTATTTTTAATACGAAGTAATGACAACTTTCCATTATAACAATTAACAAATAAATAAATGGCTATATTACAGGAACCCCTTAAAACTTTGTGAAATGATAGTCCCCCTCTTTTAGAAAATGACCTCTATCTTTTCATATTTGTAAAAAAATGACACTCCGTCTTTTTTATTTTTATATTTTATGAGGAAGTTCATATTAAGAATGAAAATCTCCCTTAAAAAAACAGTGTTATTTTTTAAAATAGGATGTGACATTATTATTTCACAAAGTCTCTAATAGCGGCTGAAACTTTTGACAAATTTATGAGATAGATTGGATTACTTTCTTTTTTTGGGAACAAGATATTCAAAGCTCTAACTGCTAAGTAATCTCATGACTTTTTCTCTCTTTTTGTGGGGAACAAGATATTCAAAGCTCTAACTGCTAAGTAATCTCATGAGTATTTCTTCTCTTTTATGGGGAACAAGATATTCAAAGCTCTAACTTCTAAGTAATCTCATTAGTTTTTCTTCTTCTACACTCTACACATACTTCCACATCAAATAATTACCCGGACAAATTTTTAAGATAAGCCTGGCGGTTATTTGCTTGTTGTTTACGTAATATACAATATAGCCAGTGTATATAACTATGTATGTCTCATTCAGCAAAAAAAAAAAAAAAAAATCGGTGTATCTCTCACGGGCTCCACAGATGGGCAAATGTCCACATAATACTTAAAGAGTTCATGTGGCTGGAATTTCTGACACGTTTTCTTCACTGGTCTGTTTCTTTCTCACCAGTGAGAGACCATTCCTCGCGTTTGCAAATGATATTCATTTGAATCGAATAACACTCGTAAATATAGAATAGTTGTTATTTATTCATTAAGTTATATAAACTAGTTGTTATTTATTTATTAAGTTATGTAATTTGGTATTGGTGGGATTTTTTATTCTTTCTTAAAATAGATAACAGGACCTCACTAGGCAGGGTCTTTCGGAGCCACCCTTGGATAGTAAACCCCAAATACACAATTCTATCGGTTCACTCACTAGAAGTAAAACCATGTATCGGGTAATCCATGAGAACATTTTGTTGGGTATATATCATGTGATTCTGTAAAAATAAACAACAATAAGAAGAAATCTGTCATTGTTAATAAACAATAAAAACTCACAGTGAATGCAGTATGAATAGACCAAGTCTAGTATTTGACGCTATCTCTTAAGACAAATTTCGCCCCTCCTACTATGATCTTAGTGGTGCTTTGAGACTCATGGACGTCTGTCTCCCAGGATAAAATGATCTTTCGCACGCAGAAAAAGCACAAATAATTTTCGTGCACAACAATTGTAACTTGTGTCTCTTTCTCTCTCTTTATGCAAATAAGACTCTCAAAATCGTTGGAAATAACTAACTCAAACCAACTTCAAAATCAACTTGAAGTAACTTTAAATGAATGAGGGGACACCCTATATATAGATAGAGTCACACTTGTTCGGAAAAGGTGCGAGATGAATAGTCACAATTATTTAGAAAAGATACAGCATTTTAGAGGAAAATAATATATTAATAAATACATAAATTGGATGGACTGGGCATAACTCGCATGGATCTGCTTGACCCACTTTTAGGAGGCAATTTCTCATTCACTCCTAACCATTTTTCCAACAATCCCCCACATGAATAGAAATTGATAAACACAATGAAAATAACAATGCAGACACAGAGAGAGTAGAAGAAAAGTTACTGTATCGGGAGAGGTAGCTTTTGGTTTTGACCCTTCCTTTGTGAAAGACTATCGGATATACTGGCTAACCGGTGAACATGATGTCTTGAACCGTTCAGCCGTTTGTGTATACCAAGACAATAGAATTCATACAGCTTCTTTTCGAACACAGTTAGTTCTCATTATTGTGCTCATTTTGGCCCTTAACACCTTCCTGGTTTCATGAGTGCTTTAGAGAATTCAGCCTTAAAATTCTCAATAAAGCGGCCACATTTCACACTCACATAGGTGATTTCTTATTAAGAGTATTCTGCTGCTACCCCACTTGGATTCCCAAAGTAAACGAATCATTAAAAGCATAGTTTATCCTAAACTTTTATAGGCATCACTATTTCATCATAGGAATGGATAGGAGATGTTATCTCCATAGTGATATTACCAAGTCCAACACAATTTAATTGTCCCTTTGAACCTAGATCTTGGGATCTCCAGTCATAGGTAAAGTTGCCATTATGGGATTTAAATTATAGGCTTTAAACCCATTCCCCTCGATGAGCAGTTTACATTCTCTCCACTTAAACCTTTGGTTAACGGATTCGTTATATTATCTTTCGACTTTTTGTAATCAATGGAGATAATGCCATTTGAGAGCAACTGCTTTACGGTATTGTGTCTATGATGAAAATGTCAAGACTTATCGTAACTCTGTGCCATACCAATCATTTATTGGCTATCACAATGTACATAAATATGAGGCACAGGTTCCGTCCACATAGTCATATCCTACGGGAAATAACGAAGCCACTCTGCTTCTTCTCCTGCTTAATCCAAATTGATAAGCATTAATTCCATTGTGTGGACCTCGCAATGCATGGTTGTTTAGTAGGCTTCCAAGATACATCTGCACTACCAAACACAAAGACATATCCACTCATGGATTTTGTGTTTTTTGTAATGGATATCCAATTCACATCATTATACTTTCCTAGTACAAATGGATATTTTGTGTAGTGCAACCCATAGTTTAGGGTGTATCTCAAATACCTCAGTATCTTAACTATTACCTTCCAGTGGCCTTTTATTGAGTTACTTGTGCATCTACTCATGTCATTATTTTTGAGTTTATCATATTCTAGTGAATATGTCTAGGTCATCCATACTTCCCTTTTGTTTGTAGCCTTCTACAACAAGTTTTGTCTTATCATTATCAATAGATCCATCTTTGAAATTCCTCTTGAATACCCTTGTATATTCTGGAGATTTACAACAAGGTGACCACCAATTACCATGCATGGATTTATAAGATGGATTGATTGACAACCTCTTTACAAAAAGGCATATTAGGTTTGGATATTGTTTTCTTGAAATTATGAAGTTCATCTTCTAACATATAAGTTAGGAAAAACCAAACCAAACAAATTTGACGTTTATGTCCTCTTACTACGTCTAGGCTCAACCTCATTCTCTTCTCTTCCATCAACTCTTGATCATAAGAGGTACTAGTCGTAAACTCCAAAATCCTTTTAAGAGGATTTGATTCTTGTGTAGATATATATGGAAATATATTCTCAAGATTAAATACACAATCAACTGTTTTTTGCCTTATTTTTATCCTTTTAGGAATAAGAACTGCTCTTTAAACCAAATATCCCCACAGTTTTGAGAATTCCAAGGAAGGCATATGACATTTCCAAGATTCATTGGGTATCTTATTGGTTTTCTTTTGAGACAATTTATTGAGAATATAATTGGCAGAAAGTACAGCTTCCCTCCACAAGTTTTAAGGTAAACCAAAACTTATCAACATCACATTTATCATTTCCTTCAAGGTTCTATTTTTCCGCTCAACAACTCCATTTTGCTGAGGTGAATAGGGTGCAATGGTTTGACGAACAATACCATGTTAAAACAGAACTCACTCACAGGTAATTCATATTCCCCACCTCTATTACTCCTAAGAACCTTTATCTTTTTATTAAATTGATTCTCAACTTTTTTCTTATAATGAATGAAACTCTCTAATGCCTTATCCTTACTCCTTAGCAAGTACACATAACAATATCTTGTATATTCTAAGTATTAGATAACTCAAGCAAATTAACAATGACATGTAACATATATATTAATATCCAATTAATTTTAAACATGTCCAACATGTGTATATACACACACATACATATATGTTATCATTCAGGACTACGAATGCTTAAGTAAATTTAACAACTCATACAAAATCACCATTGTATCATACATATCAATTCAAGAATTATTTATCCATAAAATGAATATTGGATTTACATATAATTTAAATTCCAAATAATTCTTCAAGAAATTACTAAACATCCAAATTATTTACTTAAAATCATGTCCAATAATTTCAAAACCAATTTGTTAAACTATAACAGTCTCACGCTTTCAATAATAACAATTCAAATTACTCAAATTTGAATTTTCTCAATTATCATGCATATATTTACATAAAGTAAAACATGTTCACTCTCCACATAAATTAAATAAATATTATGCAAGCACAAAGATATTATTTAAGATATGAAACATGTTAAACACATAATTGCATGCATCTCTTAAAAATTCTCATTACAAAATAAAAACTCTAGCTTAGGGGGTGAACTGCACTCTCCCTCATTGAGAGTGGGCAAAACCAAAAAATTAAATTTCCATCAATTTATACTTTAAAAAATTAAAACGAAGCCAATATGATGCCCCATTATGACACCCCCACATCCAAAATATTTACAATACATAATATGAATTTTCCATGCAAAGATATTAATTTTTACATGTTTCACATTCCCTCACTCTCCTCATTTATTAATAAATAAAGCAAAATAAATTAATTTCAAAACTATTATTTATTACAAAATTATAGAAACATGTTATTAAAGTCTAGTAATAGCATATAAACCAAAATTGACCAACCTTTTAGTCAAATGTACAAGGGGTGGATCACACTCTCTCACAACGGAGAGTGGACGTCATTCTGGAGAGTAATCTTCAACCTTTAGTAACCATAATTTTCTAAAATTTTCAGAAAAAGAACGCAAACTTTGATTACTCATATCTCTCTCAATTCTTATCCGAATTAAGCAAATCACATATGGATGGAAAGCTTATGAGATATAAAATCCAACTATGCCTTTGGTTTTCTGAAATAACAAAATTATTACACGAAAATCAAGGCACAAAGTTTCAGCCCACAAAAATATGTTTTCGATTTTCTCTCAAACCACACATCCAATGGCTATGAAATTTTAAAGGCAAGTTACTGACATATATATGTACAATATACTGAAATATCATGGTATAATTCAACCAAATGTGGCGTCTACCATGTGAAACCCATATTCAAGCATAAATAATGCAAATTCACAAATTATAATTTATTTTCAATATTTTCTCATCAAGAAATATTTTAGAAAATATAACTAAATCTGTCAATTCGAATTTCACAATAAATTTTCACAGAAATCACAATAAATTTAAAGAAAATCTGTTCTTAAAATTGTTAGGTATATATCATGTAATTCTGTAAAAATAAACAACAAGAAGAAGAAATCTGTCATTGTTAATAAATAATAAAAACTCACAGTGAATGGAGTATGAATAGAACAAGTCTAGCGTTTGACGTTATCTACTTAAGACAGATTTTGCTCCTCACACTATTATCTTAGTGGTGCTTTGAGGCTCATGGACATCTGTTTCCTAGGATAAAATGATCTTTGCACGCAGAAGAAACACAAGAAATCTCCGTGCACAACGAATGTAACTAGTGTCTCTTTCTCTCTCTTTATGCAAATGAGACTCTCAAAATCGTTGGAAATAACTAACTCAAAGAAACTTCAAAAATCAACTTAAAGTAACTTTAAATGAATGAAGGACACCCTATATATAGATAGAGTTACACCTGTTCAGAAAACGTGCGAGATGAATAGTCACAACTCACAACTATTCAGAAAAGACACAACACTTTAGGGGAAAAATAATGTATTAATAAATACATAAATTGGATGGACTGGGTCTAACTCACATGGATATGCTTGGCCCACTTTTAGGAAGCAATTTCTCATTCACTCCTAATCATTTTTCCAACACTTTTTAGTTAGTGCGGATTGAAATGGTCCTTAACGTTTGTCAGATGTTTCAAAATGGTCTCTATCATTTTAAATGTTTCATTTAAATCCTTATACTTTTAAATATGTGTAAAAAATATCATAGATAATATAAATTAGTGTGCGTACCTAAGCCTTCTAGCAAAGCAATGAGCCAATATGCAAATGCGATATGTAAAAGAAACAGTTAAAAATGGAGTGTGGGCATTTGGTGAAGACCATCAATGGCTTGCATATAGTTAAATTGGCATGATGCACGTATACTTAGTCTTTTACATGATTACAAAGGCATCTAGCTATTGATTTTCGGACATTGAAAATGTATTAGCCATTGAAAGAAGCCATGTAGCTATTAGCCATGAAGCCCTTGACCATTAGACAAAGATGTAGCCTTTAACTATTAACCATTTGGCAATGATCATGTACTCCATCAACTTTTAGGAGCATGCTCATGAATAATGTCAAAGGCACAGCTGAAGGACTCATTCAACACATCAAGAGCCACTACAATAATAGATATTTGGTCACATTAAGAACCAACTAATTGAAGAGAACAAAATGCACTAGATTCATGCACCAAGGCACCGTGTGCATGTGTACTACTTTTGTCAAGACTCACCATTATCCTTCTCCAATAAGAATGCAACACTTGTCCACCTTATATCCTCCCTTTTGGCAATAAAAAGATGAAAAATGAAAACTAAAGAACCAAACTTTGCCTACTAAGCCATACGTGGGAATTCCCCACCTCTAAAAGCTTCTACCTTTCTTCCTCATTTTCTTATTTTATCTCTTGTAAACACATACAACTCTTATAATTATTTTTCAACACATAGTGGAATATTTGTCTGGCTTGAGCCCGTAGTCTTCTCCCTCTCCAAACATAAAGGGTTTCCATGTAAAAATCCTTCATTTATCTTGCATTTACACTTGCTTTTCCTTTATAATTATTTGCTCATTACCAAGCATTAGCAACTAACAACCTTACATTGAGCATATCAATGGAAACCAATGTATGATTAGTTATCTTAACTCTTAAGCTACTTGAATTTGAGATTATGGTGACTGGTACGTACAATTAGTAATAGTATTGTAAGATTAAATTAAGAAAAGTAAAATTCCCAAATTATTAAAATAACTAATACTAATGTAGTAATATTATTGGGAAAATTACAATAACCTCCCTTGAGGTTTTACGAAATGGCACTGCCCTCTCCTATTTTCAAAAATAACACTTCCCCCCCTCTAAAGGAGGTTTTTATTCTTAACATGAACTCCACCTTTTGGAAATGGGGGAGCAACATGCCATTTTATAACAAATATGAGGGTGCGGAGTGTCATTTTCTAAAATAAGTGCAGGCGCTATCATTTCCTAAAACCTTAGTGGAGGTTGCTATGATTTGTCCTATATTATATTATACCATTTTTTTTCTTCTAAATTTAAGGTTAATATTCTAAAAATACTTAAAAATAATAATTTAAACACATTTCATTTTGTAATGGGTATCTACAATTCAAGTAATCTATCTTAAAAGAAGGAACAACAAATACAAGTTTTTATTTTTTATTTTTTATTTTTTTAGCAAAGTTGATGAAGTTATTACCTTAGTTGTTAAGCTTTGTCAATGAAGATTGAAAGTTCATGGAAGTCCTTCAATGTAATTGCAGCAAAATCAAATACCATTTTAATGTGGAATCGGTGTTATGAACACCCATTCCTAAAAAATTATGGTCATTATTTTATGTTTATGATAAATTTAAAACATTTGAATAGTCTTTGCACATTCATTTTCTTTATAAAAGTGGACATAAATTTAAAAACAGTTAAAATATGAATAATTTAGATCAATAAAATCATAAAGGCTTTTTTGTTAACATCAGTTAAGATTTGATTAATTTACTTAAATACCCAAACTTTTATGGGGACTAGTGAAAAAGTACTTCGGTTGTATAGTGTAAGTGGTCCTATATTCTATAAAATTAGAATAAAATATAGAGTAAATGTTTCCTTAATAGGTGTCCTTAGGGCACCCGTTAACCAGACTCAATCATAAAAAGAAGTTTGGGATGCTACAAGATGCCATGATTTAAATTGGAATTTTAATGAGATCCTAGGTATTTAAATAGTTTTGAGATTTTTATATTCGTAAAATCGTAAGATTTTAAGAATTGGAATCGGGATAATAATATATACTATGAGCAGCAAGCCATCAACCATAAAAAGAAAGAAGAAAGAGATGGAGGACCGAGTGAGAAGAGAGAAGATGAGACTTTAAAGAGATAGAAATTAATTATTTTTGGAGAGAGAAAGAAAATATTTAAACGAAATAGAAAAAAGGATAAAGATTTTTGTTGGAGGGCGCATTTGAAAAGTGGGTTAACTTTAATAGTGTATGTGGTAGTAAGGTAACATTGGGTAATTATACAATACTTCTCATGAAGTACATTAAACAGTGTATGTGGTAGCAAGTAAAAATTGGGTAATTATACACTACTTATGAAGTACATTAAATAGAATATGTGATAGCAAGTAAAAATTGGGTAATTATACCATACTTATGAAGTACATTAAATAAAGTATGTGGTAGGAAGTTAAAATTGGGAAATTACAAGAAGAAATCTTGATTTTAAGGTATTGATTAATTAGAATATTTGAATCCAAAATCTCATATATGACATGATTTTTTTAGTAAAAAATTATTTAATTATTCAATATTCCTAAAATACAACGACATGATACTTCATTTTTTATATAAATGGTGAATATCATCATAAATTTAGTTAGTAAAATTCAGGATTGATGGGAAAGAAATAAGTATCACATGAAAATAATGAAGAAGTAGTTACTGACTAAATTTTCCCATACTGATTGTCAACCGGAGTTGCGGTCGTTTTCGGTATTTATGCTGTGTCGCATAAGAGCTGGTTTTAGTGCAAGAAAGACAAAAGGAAAATTAAAAGTGATAGCGAAATTTATCTTCAATGATCTGCCACATTCTTATTTTGCAGCCTCATAAATCTTACACCGTGTCCTTTATAGATAAATTAATATTGTACAGGGAGAAAAAAAAGGTTGGATAGCTAGATAAATGGACGGCCTAAATGCATCTCTACAAACCAACATCTAAAAGCAAGGGCTGTGATGGACACAGAACAGCATATTAATTTATTGTGATTGTGAAAACTCAACGTTATCTTCCTCCATCTCTTTGCAGCACAATATATTCGTTAATGCTAATCAAGCAAGCTAGTAATGCTACTTCTGCTGCCATATCAAGCCGTGGAAGAGCAATGGAAAATTATTTAAGTAGTGCATTAATGCTTCAGATATGTAGTACTTACTTTTAGTATTATTCGTTGCATTCAATTTGTTCCTATAATTAATTGTTTTCAGTATATATATATATCAGTGACTGATGAAGATCACAATTACTTGTCAGCAGGGAGTAGTCTATCATGTTTGTATAGTTAGTTTGATTGATTTGGAGAGATAGTTTGAATATATATATATATATATATATATATAGATATATATGGCGGAGAAACCAAGAGCAACAGCATCATCATCTGCAGTGGATAATATTAAAGTTTATAGTAGTGGAGATGAACGGAGATCTCGATCAATTGAGGTGTTCAAACCGGCTGCAGTATTGAGTGGTGAAGATGAGATAGTGGATGAGGGTGGATCAATAATAATAGGAAAAGGAAGCACTTCTTTTGGGAGTAGTAGAGAGGCAGATGTGAACAAGTGGATGGCATTCGAGTCCCACAATTCAAACATAAAAAGTGAAGTTAACATAGCCGAAAGAGTAGCTGAATGGGGTCTGGCAGTGAAGTCAGATGATGTGGGAGGAGAAGGTGGTTTCAAAAAAGTTGTAGGTATTGGGAGGTCATCACGTGAAGGAGAAAGATTGATAATTAGTGGAGGAGTGGAATCGACAAGAACATCAGAGGAATCAAATTATGGATATGAAAAAGTATCATCATCAGGGGACTTCCCAAGGGTATCAAAAGAGTTGAAAGCCGCTTTGGCTACTTTGCAACAAACATTTGTTGTCTCAGACGCCAAAAAGCCTGACTGCCCCATTTTGTATGCTAGCTCTGGCTTCTTTAGTATGACTGGTTATTCTTCTAAGGAGGTCATTGGAAGGAACTGGTAAAATCTCCTTTCTTTCTTTTTTTTTTCTTTTCTTTTCTTTTCTAGACCTTGTCAAGTCAAGTCTCATCTTGTCACTTTGTGTCATCAACTCTCCAAACATCTCTCACTTTTAAACTACCTTTTTTTTTTAATTAATTTATTTATTAATTTTGAATATGAATTTACTACTACATTACTTAAGAATAATTTTAATAACATGATGGTATTATACATACCCTTAAATGACATAACAAACAATTAAATACAAGAAATAAAATATCAAGACTGAAACAGACCCGAATGAAGTACTTTTATTTTTGGGTGCAGCCGATTTCTTCAGGGACCGGAAACAGACCCGAATGAAGTGGACAAGATTCGAGATGCAGTTAAAAATGGGGAGAGCTACTGTGGCAGGCTCTTGAACTACAAAAAAGATGGTACCCCTTTCTGGAATCTTCTCACTATCACTCCCATCAAAGATAACAATGGCAATACCATCAAATTTATTGGGTATCTATTTCTTTCTTTCTTTCTTTCTTTCTTTTCAATGCCTACATAATCTTTCAATTAATGTATCAAACTCTTCTCTTGTCTAACACTTGTGGTACTTGTTTGTACACTTGTATGAGTACTCATGCTGTATGTTCATCCTTAAACATCAACGTTGAATGTACACCTACATGTCTTAATATGCTGTCATAAAAATCTTATCATTATTTCAAATGAGGATTCCTCTCAGGCATTGAATGCCAATTCCTCAATTTGGTCATAAACAACCTCATATGGTCTTTAGAAAGTCTAATCTCCACTTCACTACTCAATGCATTTGATGAGCTTAACAATTTCTGAATTTCACATAGATGATCTTTTGAGTCCTGAATTTAAAGATAATCATAAATTAATTTATCCTAATTGATGCTTCCATGATTATTATAGCTTTTCTAGACTTGGGAATTTCAAATCATAGGGTCAGTTAACTATTTTCTGAAATAACAATACATATGGTCATAAAAGAATATCATTTTTTTTTTTTGGTCTTTTTAATCATGATATGAATTGTTTAGCACAATGTCTTCTTTTTTCCGTGAATTATGTTCTTATCTTGTCTTGTTGTGAAGATTTCAATTTTGTTTTTACAGAATGCAGGTGGAGGTCAGCAAATACACGGAAGGTATTAATGAGAAGGCATTACGGCCAAATGGTTTGCCCAAGTCATTAATCCGTTATGATGGTAAGCATTTGTACCCCGCTTTGTTAATGGATATGACTGTGACTGCTTCAATCATAATATTTTCATGTGTCAGCTCGTCAGAAAGAGAAGGCTTTAGGCTCCATCACAGAGGTTGTCCAAACTGTTAAACATCCGCGACCTCACATTCAGGCTATGAGTCATGACACTACCAGCAAGCACGAAGAACAGGAAAAATTTGACCTTGATTATATTCTGCCGACATCTGCTGAAATTCAGAATATGATCACGCCTGGTGGACAAACTCCTCAATCAGATTACAGGGATGATGTGTCTCGCTCAAGTTCTTGTCAGCAAGCAGGCAAGAAATCTAGAAAATCAGGACGCATTTCCTTGATGGGGTGAGTGTTTTATTGAGTCACCATTATGGTAAGGCTGAAGTTAAGTGTAAATTGTAAAGGATTTTTGGCATTATGTGCATTGTTGTTTATTACTCTGTCTTGTTCAAGGTTGGCTATGGGTGTCCTAACAGGACCTATGACTCCTTTTAGAAGTACCAAATTTCTTATTTCATTAATAAAATTCTCTTGCAGCTTTAAAGGGAGGTCTCTGAGCTCTGCAGGGAGGCAAGAACAGAAACCAAGTATTGAACCAGAGGTTTTGATGACTAAAGATATAGCACGCACTGACAGTTGGGACCACACTGAAAGAGAAAGGGACATGCGCCAAGGATTTGACCTAGCAACCACATTGGAACGAATTGAAAAGAACTTTGTCATCAGTGATCCTAGACTTCCTGATAACCCAATTGTAAGATGAAAGAAAACTACTTGTTTATTTGTATTAGGGAAAAACTTAAGATAAATGCTCAAAAAATCAGAATTTTTAATAGCTTATCATCTGATGCACTCATCTACAGTGCATTCATTCCCCCCTCCCCCCTCTCTTATTTATTTATTTATATTTTTAGCCTAATTGAATACAGAAAACAATACATGTGGCTGACCCTGATTGGTCTGTTGAGGATACATAATCGACCGCAAAATTTAGGGACTATGGCTTGTTATTATTGTTGTTGTTGTAGCCTAATTGAATCATATAATGCATTTTGCATGTCAGTGTTCATATTAAATACATAAATGAGGTACTCCATAGATGTAACGATGCTTCTATGAACTATTTTCTTCCTGTCCACTGCTGTCATCACAGCTTACTGCATGTTTACTTTTGTACTCTGCGTGATCATAAAGCATGCACAATATAAAAAGTTAAATATTGGCATTAATAATAGAATTTTTGTCAAGACTGGAGTTGTATCTACTTTTTAAATCTTAAATAGAATCAATATGCAATATGCATTCTTCATGGTACTTAATGTATGTGTCATGGTTCTACTTCGCAATATATGCCGTATAGACATGGTACAGATGATATATTAAAAGTGATTATATGGTTCATGTGCAGATATTTGCGTCTGATAGCTTTCTTGAATTGACTGAATATACACGTGAAGAAATTTTAGGAAGAAACTGTCGGTATGAAAAACTGTATTTATATTTCCGTTTTGTTATTATTTTGATTGTTTATTGCCATTTGCCTCCCATCGTAGGGGCATTCAAGTTGGCTCACTTTTTTCACACACAATGTAATTTATTTCCATCTTCTTTTGACCACTCATCCTCATGTTTTTCTCTATGATTGTACCATGTACATTGTACTACAAAGCGTTCTTACTTAGCTCTTTAGAGCAGATGCTTATATTTACTGGACCAATTTTCAAATTAAATTCCAAAAATTTTGTTAGACATTTCAGATAAGGATGATATGAAATTTAGATGTCTGGGAGATGATAAGTTATGTTGGATGTTGTTGAGATATTAGAAGTGAACTCTTGCATTAGGAGCCAGTTTGCCTCATCCAACAAAGAATGTTTTTAGAATTCTTTAGGCAGGTGTTTTTCTGAAATTTGTACCTCTACCATATTCATGTCTCATTGTTTGGCACTGAAAATATCAGGGACTGTAGTTTGAAGGTTCAGTCTATATTCTTTTCAGATATGCTGTATTACTAGCAGAAACTTGAGTTAAATTAGATTTTAGGGCGATTGTCATAGCTATAATCTTATAGTTTTGGTAATTTTTTTTATGATTTTTTCTTATATAAATTGTACGTAAATAGCATAGTATTTTCTTTATAGTGTTCTTATTCTCTCCTATCTTGTTATATTTTCCACTTCTTTGAAAAACCTTGGATCAGTACTGCCAGTTCTATTCTAATTTGCCTTGTCCATTTTATAGGTTTCTTCAAGGACCTGAAACAGATCAAGCAACTGTCTCCAAGATAAGAGATGCCATTAGAGAACAAAGGGAAATCACTGTGCAGTTGATCAATTATACTAAGAGTGGTAAGTAAATACTTTTAATATAAACAATAGGATTTTTTTTATTTTTTATTATTTTTCGTACGAACCAAATATCAGAAAATGTTTTCCAAAGCTTTTTCAGGAACGCAACCAAACACTGGAAAAAACGATTTCCCCTGAAAATGTTTTCAGCTAAAAACATTTTCCATCGGGAAACATTCTACGTCAAAACAAACACAGCCTAATTTGTTTTTCCATTTTATGCTGCTGGAAGTTTAAGCATTTGATTGGAAATGGAATTGGCTGTTGCTTGCTTGATTGGAAGGACTGCCACTTTTCTCATGTCATATAATATATAAATCCTTTATAGTTTATTTGATTTTCCCCGCTTTGGAAATTCTCTTTTACCTTTTTTATTTTTATTTTTTACTATCATCATGCTAAATTGTTATAATTTCATGACTTTCAGGAAAGAAATTTTGGAATTTATTTCACTTACAGCCTATGCGTGACCAAAAGGTGACTACAAGATTTTTGTCTAGATATTTGTTAAATCAAATCTTTAATTCAATATCCATTGAATTCGGATGTTAATTCCCTTTCCAGTTTTTCACTTGAGTCCCATGTAACTTTTGGTAGGGTGAGCTTCAATACTTCATTGGTGTCCAACTAGATGGAAGTGATCATGTGGAACCCCTGATCAACCGCCTCTCAGAGTACACAGAGCAAAAAAGTTCTAAGTTGGTGTGTGTGTATTTTTTTATTTTCTTTTATTATCTTTTTCCGTCTATATATAACAGCTGTAAGAATAGCCATGATTCATTGTTCATAATTTTGGGCTATTAAAACAAAAAATTTATGGAGATGGGTGTTGCTGATAAGAATTTTAAGGTAGATGAGTGAACATACCAAGAATGATAGAATAAGGAATGAAATTATGCATTAAAATCATGGTGGCACCTACTAAGAAAAAGATGAGGGACAGTTACCCAATTTGGTTTAGGCCTAGCAACAAAATCACTAGACCAATTCTAGTTGGAGTGAAAAGTGCTATAGGTGGCCTAAAATAATTGGGTAGTAGTGAAAAAGAATATAAGTGGCCTAAAATAATTGGGTAGTAGTGAAAAAGAATATAACATAAAGAATGTTAGAATTATGGTTAAATGATTAAATTCATCATCTCCTAATAGCTTAAACTTTTGGGACAATTGGTAATTTATCACGGTATCAGAGCAAAAAGTCTTGAGTTTGAACCTATGAAGCACGGGTACTCCAAAAATGGAGCTGTACCCGTACCGGATACTTTTTGGGTACTTGTACTCTTGGGGTACTTCTGCATGCGTGTACCCAAATTTTTCAAAAAAAAAAAAAATCATTTTCTTTCATTTTTTCTTTTGGATGTCACAAAAATAGATAAAAGTAGTGAAAATAGTGGAAACATGAACTTTAAGTGTAACTATATGGAACTTTAAGTGTAGCTATATGGATGTACACTTCTTTTATTTACTTTTTTGGATCTTGATTTGTAATTTAAAATACCATTTAATGGCAATGGATATATATTATCTATAATGCTCTTAAATTCACATATGCTTATCAATATATGAAAAATATAGTACCGTCGTACCCGTACCCTACTTTTCTAAGAATTGTCGTACCGTCGTACCGTACCAGTATCGGTACTGGTACTCTAAAACGTACCCGTGCTTCTTAGGTTTGAACTCTATCTCCACCAACTTTAAAAAGTTAAAAATCCCCAGCTTAAACTTTTAGGACAATCGATAATTTATCAAACTTTAGATAGTATAGAATGTTGAAAAGAGATGCATACAGTGGACCTAACTAGTGAATAATGATAAAGGATTCGTAGATTCCATGGTAATTAGTTGTGGTTAAAGCTTAGTTGAGTTGTGTTGAGCTGTGTGTTGTCTCATAATTCCCTTTATAAATGTGGATTTGTTGTTAACATGCTGATTTAACTATGATGTTGATGCCTCACTCTTTGTGTACTGCTTTTGGATAACTGCTTGTTCAGGGTTATATTTGGTCTTTTCATACAAATTGTAGGTAAGAGTCCTAGTAGTTACCCAAGTTCTAAAATGCAGAATATATTACACTCAATTAATATACTGCACAATCAATAATTTTTGGTGAAACTTCCTGAAATGTATATAAAGCACAATTACAAACATTTTACAAATCAAATCTATGTTCTACAGCCAAAAAAAGATCTTGCATGGTAGTGATAATTATGTGGAGGTTTGTCTAAAATTCAAATAATGCTGCAATTACAATTACATGTCCCTTATTCATGTAGTCAGCCTACTTTGTGTGACCTGTGTATCCCGGTTTGGTAGATAGAAACATATAACTTATGATGAAATTAAATAAACAAAAGTACTAATTTGGAGATTGTCACTGCCAGATTGAGTATTTTAAATAGCACTGGTGTAATAATCATTTGGGGTTAGTATGGGTAATCTACGCTTGTAGAAACTCTCCCTGTTGTGCATCTTCTATCTTCAGTAGGTTAAGTTATATTTGATATCGATGGTATCTTTTTCTTTTTCCCCACTTTTTCGACATGTTTCTGTGTTTGTTTCTCTTCAATCAGGTCAAAGCCACTGCAGAAACTGTTGATGAAGCTGTCAGAGAACTTCCTGATGCCAACTTGGTAAGGTACTCTTTTTGCTTCATGTTCGGACTGATAATTGTTGATGCATCTGTCATTGGATTAAAAGATTTTTTATTCTTTTCTTTTTAATTTTTTGACGTACATGGTTTACTTAATAGGATAATGGATTACATTAAGTGGCATGGTCACCAAACGTTACAGTTCAATACTTTCAAAGTTCAAACTGGAAGCATGTGAATCATTTAACTGTAAAAATTTGTTCAGTATATTGCTATCAAATGATCTAACCAAAATATTGAAAATGAGCTTGATTTACTAGGCATCAGAGATCCTTATATCCTGCTTTCAATAGATGCATATCTCAATGTTTATGATTTTGGTTGTCGTGCACATATGTGTTTGTGGTTGTTGTGC
Organism: Fagus sylvatica; assembly: GCA_907173295.1. Lineage (NCBI taxonomy): Eukaryota > Viridiplantae > Streptophyta > Magnoliopsida > Fagales > Fagaceae > Fagus > Fagus sylvatica. Next base: position 3,570,015 of record OU015767.1, on the reverse strand, counting down.
ACATATGTGTGTGTCGGTTAGAAACTCTGGGTACTTGTTATGGCATGAAGAAATTGTCTGCTACAAATTCTTTCATAAAAATAAAGTAGTTGGGAATTTGCATGACTATTTGTAATGATGGATAAGACATGATAATTTTTTATATTGTCAACTTATAAATTTACTATTTAGTTGTTGCTACAGCTTATATTGTTATTCATGATGAGAACCTGGTTCTCTTTCATCAATATGTTGGTTCATAGCTGATACAACTTATGTATTCTACAATTTTTCAGACGCCAGAAGATTTGTGGGCAATTCATTCTCGGCCTGTCTTTCCAAGGCCTCACAGAAAGGATAGTCCTTCTTGGATAGCAATAGAAAAGGTAACAATTTGTGAAAGTTAAAACCATACTGTATCACACTCTAATACCATTTTGTTTTTCTTTTCTTTTTTTGCTTATCAAACTTATCTTGTATAATTAACTTCAGGTTGTTGGGATTAGGATCTGATGATTTGACTATAAGCCTGCTCTATTTGGCTATTCATTCGTAACTATAATTACCATATCCATATTTCTGGCATATATATAGCTATCTAGCATTCATGCCATCAACTGCAAGTGCAGGGGTTTGCTCTTGAGGGATTTCATCTGAACTGCTTAGATTTTAAACCATCTACAAATCTACCCTCAGGACCATTCTTGGTAGCAACAACACTGGATAAAGACCTTTAGAATTATTAATAAGGGTCTATCAAATATTTCGGTGCTTCGTGAACTACTGATTTATACACAGTAAGGAATAAAATTGGACACATATCATTCAGGTTATTATAACACAATATTTTTGTCCAGAGCATCTACTTCAACAATGCATTAGACTTCAAATCTACTTTTCTAGTTGTAATGACTTTGAGCTTCTTTTTTCAGTGACTCTTTTGCCTCTCAAACTTTGACAATATGGTTTAGTTAAATATTGCTCACTTTTTCTCTGTGGTTAACCTTTTCAAGTAACATATTCCGATCCTAATTGCTTCTAAAATACTAATAAAGGAAACATTTTCCCTGAAGCACAGAATAAAAGCATACATTTCTAAAGTATTTCTTCAAGGTTACCATTTAGATTTGAGCTTATGATGCTATAGATGTCCACTATGTGGAATTGTATTTCTTAGAGAGTCCCAAATTGGTTAACTATGATCTCTATTACTACCATTTTAATTTCAAATAGTACACATGTTTGGCCCCACTTATAATGAGAGCCATTTCTATTTCGGGGTACTTGTGCAGTTTTGAGCTTGCCCGAGTGGGGAAGCTAAAGAGTCCACATTAATTAGGTGTATAATATGATATGGATTCATAAACTAGTTGGGCCGTTAATTGGAATCTCCACTTAGTAGTTTAAGCTTTTGTGACAAATGAAAATTAATTAGCATTGTATTAAATGTATTTACTTTGATATGGACCTCTTACTAAGTTCGGCCTCTCAACTTAATAACTTAAGTTTTTGGGACAAGTTAACTAAATGTAAGTGATAATTTTTTATAAGAATCATGTATATCATGTATAGTAGTTTCTGTGGTAGGGTCTGCAGGCCTTGAATAGTTATAATTACTTATTGATAAAAAGGTCGTACCCAGCACAAAGCTCCCATTTTTGCGGGGTCTAGGAGAGGTGATTGGTAGGCAACCTTACCCCCAAATTCTTTTGGAGAGGCTGATATAATTACTTACTGATATTCTTTCAAATTCATATATTCTGTTTATGTACTATTTATGTATGTTTTGGCATCTTACAGTTGTCTCCTTTACTAATATCTTATTCTTTCTTCACTTTTATCCCTTTGTGCTTCTTAGATCACCGCACGTGGTGAAAGAATAGGGCTACATCATTTTAAGCCCATAAGACCACTGGGCTGTGGAGATACCGGCAGGTACAGTGCCTTTATTGTAGATGTGATTGAAATAGATTATCTTCATTCACAGAACTTGTTGTGACATGATTAGATACTTCTTCCAAATTATTTCCTGTCTAATTCTTTGTGTATATTCTGATTTTTTATTTATTTATCTCTATTAATGATATTTGCTATTCATTCAGCTTTTTAGTGTGCTTGCAAGTGTTCAAACCTTTTGTGATTTTTAGTTGATGGAGCTGAACAGGTTCCTGGACAGCTTGAATATATGTCACTATGATGCAGAACAACAAGCTCTGATACCAAAACTGATGCAGCACAAAATTCTCAAACGGAACTGAGAATAACAAAGAACAGAAAAATAAAATAAATCTAAGAATCAACACCTAGGGTTGCTTGGAGTCAGCACCAAGTGGGATAGAAAATCTAGGAAGGAGCACCTAGGTTTGCCTAGAATCAGCACTAGGGTATTAGAAAAATTCAATACAAACTTTATTTATCATAAACTTGTCTCCTTTGGAGTACAGTAGTGAACTTATATAAACTACTAGGACTTAATCCTAACCCTAATCAACTTGTGTCAAACCCCAATTATTAAATTATGAAAATAACCTTAACTTTAAGTTGACTTGTGTTACAACTTACAAATAGATGAGTTATGCATATCCTTCTTTTCATAGGAAGAAAGGAAGAAAGGTCTCCCTCCCTGATCCCCAGTCTATAAAAATAATATAGGTCTCTAAAAACAAGTTTTATAATTATCTTAACTTAAAGCATGTTATATTCCTTTCATGGCTAGTGTCTTTTATCCCTCCCTCCTTCCCTACCTCTAGTTACCTTAAAGCATGTTATATTTACTGGGGACCGTTTACCAATTAAACATGCAAAATTGATTGATATTCAGATGTAAACCTCATATCTGCTTGCATTAAGGTAAGGAAGAGAGCTAGAAGGATACAGGAATATGTGCAAGATAGGCTGTAATTAGTATTCATAAGTTATCAGATAGGTTATTATGCAAGTTCATTTAAACATGCACAAAGAAGTTGCCAAGAGCCTCGTAGCTAAATTGGTTGGCACCTCTTGGTGTTCTACAAAGGAGACATCCAGGGTTCAAATCTCCCTCCCCCAACTATTGAATTATTACAAAGAAGTCAAATGGCACAAAGTAGCAAACTCTTTCTAAGAGACCTAAAAATTGAAGGATAATTTTAGTGTGTCCAAGATGATTTCATTGATTGGAAAGAGGAAAAATGAGATGGAATTCGGACCCCTTAATCTTGGAAGGTTTTCAATATCCATGTTTTAACTAAAGCATTAGTCTTGCATGAAGCTGACATGAAAGAAGGGGATTCATTTAAGGACCCTAGATAGGGAAGATATAGCATTGGTAATATATTTGTTAGAAAAGAATGGTTGTGATTAAATTCACTCTTTCATGTTTTAATTAAAGAATTAGTCTTGCATGATTGATATGATTCATGTTTTAAGCTTTTAAGATCATTGATAATTTATCAATATTTATACTAACAAAAATAGGTTGAACTCTAAGATAAAGATGAAATAATTAGAGTATGAGACTAAAATACGTAATATGTAATGCCCCTAGCCCTTGGTGTCATGCTCAAAACTTGAAGGACAGTGTCTGCCAACCCTAACCCTTGGTGGCATCTCTTCTACATTCACCAATCCTTTGAGTTCTTAAATCTTTTGTCGGCTACTGTTCTGTTCTAGCTTGTAGAAAATTGATTTATCACTCCCTTGTTTTACACTCAGTGATTCACTTGTGTTTTTGGAACTGGTGTGTAAATTTGCTCTCTTTCTCCAGGTCACACAAAGGTCTTGTTTAACATCAAAAGCATTAATGTAGAAATTGGATTCTTTGCTGTTCTTTATGATTAAATTACTGTGGGTTTTGTTGCAGTGTTCATTTGGTGGAACTGCAAGGTACAGGTGAACTATATGCTATGAAGGCAATGGAAAAGTCAGTAATGCTGAACCGTAACAAGGTCTGAAAATATAAGAGAATTGTTATTTGATTGTTAAAATACCTAGCACATTTCCTTTCTATCTGAAATCAATGTAACAAAAAAATATGTAGGAAAATAGAAAGCAATAATAGTAGAGAGTAGAGAGAGCGGAAACAAAGAGATACCGTGGTTCAGTCATGAAAACCTACATCCACACACAAAAGCCCTTGACGGCTACATTTTTACTATATAATATTGTGTTTACAATGAGCTCCTTAACAATGTATTTATAGGAGACTAACCCTAGTCTAACCCTAAATTAACACCAAGTATTGGACTTGGGCCTAGACTAAGAATGAGCCTTTATATATTCCAACATCTCCCCTCAAACTCAAGGTGTAGCATGACAGAAGCTTGAGTTTGAAATTTCATGAAGATCCACAAAGAAAAGTTTGAAAAAGAGATCACCCCAAAGAACAATGCTACCGATCTGGCAGCCCAAACACCAATAAACAATTGTTGGAGAAGAAAGAAGGTTGAATAAGCCTTGAACCTACAAAGGCATAATAAATCTACCGATCCGGTAGCCCAAACACCAACAAACAATTGTTGGAGAAGAAAGAAAGAAGGTTGAATAAGCCTTGAACCTATAAAGGCATAAAAAATCTACCGACCCCGTAGCCCAAACACCAACAAACAATTGTTGGAGAAGAAGGAAGGTTGAATAAGCCTTGAACCTACAAAGGCCTTGATAATCTACCGAACACGTGGCAGCCCATAGGAGGAATGAACATCTCCTCTTACAATCACAACAACAAAACCACCATGTTCAGAAACAATTGGGTCATGCCGAAATACTGAGAAACAACCACTAACTTCGGGAAACAAAAAAAGACACAGCAGCAAAGAGCTTGGCAAGGATCGAAGAGAGGCTCTAATACCATGTAGGAAAATAGAAAGTAATAATAGTAGAGAGTAGAGAGAGCGGAAATAAAGAGATACCGTGGTTCTGTCATGAAGACCTACATCCACACACAAAAGCCCTTGATGGCTACATTTTTACTATATAATATTGTGTTTACAATGAGCTCCTTAATAACGTATTTATTGGAGACTGACTCTAGTCTAACCCTAAATTAACACCAAGTATTGGACTTGGGCTTAGACTAAAAATGGGCCTTTATATATTCCAACAAAATATTTCTTTGAAAACCCATTTGTTTTTGTTTTGGTCAAATAAAGCCTAATGACTTATATCAAGTCTGAAGGAAAGTAATTTGAATGGGAAAAAAATGTCTGAAGTTGTTTTTTTTTTTTTTTTTTTTTTGTGTGTGTGTGTGTTCAATTGAGTTGTCATTTAGGGAAATGTCTGAAGTTTAGCAACGCTGTTTTTCTTTTTTAATCTAATGCAACAGAAGTATAATTCAGGCCAAATCCACTGTTAGCCATGTCTACTAGAAATTTGACGGAATATGTTAGAGGGACCAAAAGAGCTCATTTTTAGAATGTTAAGGACTAAAATCGATCACTATAAACTTTAGAGAGTAAAACTGCTCATAAGTAAACTTCAGGGACCAACAGTGTTTTTTGTCAAACACAGCTAAGTTGTCAATCAATTGATTTACCATTCCATTATTAGTTATGGGGTGAAGGACTTCATCCTCAATGGTTCATGACCTCTGGATTAAATCTTCACAGTGAACATATTGACTTCTAGGAACCAGCCTAACCAGCATATTCCCTGTCGTAGTGTTGTTCTTAAAATTGGTCAGCTAATGATGCAAGAAAAAGCGCTATCTATAATAGATTCTTTCCATAAATTGAAGCATTTACTGCAATTCAAGATTATATGTCAACTCATGCTAAATCTGCATCCCATTTTAAAAATTGGACACCGTGATCTACCAAGTTATTGTAATCACATGTGTTAATAGGAAACTCATGTTTTTCATCCATATAGTGGCAGAGCTTGCACCAGCCAGCTCAATTATTGTTAATATAATTCCCTACGCTGATCAAATATTATGTTTTCTTAGGGATATTAAGCTATCAATTTTATATACTGCTAAAAATAAAATTATATTATTTTTGCATCCACATATTGTCAGTGATGTTTACAAAGGAATCTTGGTATTTGCTGCATGCACGCATAGCAGTCGCATGCATATCAGCCACACACATGAACATGCATAGGTATGCAAACTTTATTTAGACTTAGCAAAAGAGTCAGTTCATATTACTCATTTGTTCTAATGGTCACATTTTTGTGGGTGCTGTACAGGTTCACCGAGCATGCATTGAGAGGGAAATCATTTCGCTACTAGATCATCCTTTTCTTCCCGCACTCTACACTTCATTTCAGGTCTAGTCATTTCTGTAATTGTAACTTTCTCTTATTAAACTTTAAAAATGGTAAATAAAGGAACTGGTGAATTCTCGCAACAGGTATGCTCAATTACATTTGCATCCATACACATGCATGTAGGTGTAGTTGATGCATGAATGCTTCTGTATTATAATTTTGAGGATAAATGAAATCAGAATTGCAGCCTGTGAGCTGTAACATGAATACGAGAAAGATTCAGTTGGACGTATGTGGCTTAGTTCAAGCTCACAAACACACTAACACTAATGTAACTGATTTAATCATACAAGCATTCCTAAAATGAGTAGATTAGGTGGCCTGTGCCCTTGTATTTTTTCTTTCTATAAGTCCCTCCTTCCGCTCCTGGCTTTGTCGTCCAGTGTTAACAAATGGACTAGAGGCAGTGACCAAGATGTATGTGTCAAACCTTTCCAATGTTTTACTTACCTAATATTCCTTCTCTAAACTGAAATTGGTTGTTTTGTAATATTCGAGATTGTCTTATATCTATCCAAGAATATCCAATAAGTATTGCTTATGTTTCCAGATTTAAAATTTTGATATTCTAAATTACATAGTGGACAAACAATAATATCAAGATATAATTGGGAAGAAAGAGAGAAAGGGGATGGGGGGGAATCCTAGCTTTACTACGGAATACTTTCAGTTTCTTGTTTGAGAGTGAAAACACTTGGTATGACTTCTGTCTATACTTCTCTTTTATGTAAGTTAAAATATTAGTGGAGTAGCCCTTAATTTGATGCCAGTTGGAATTGTCCTTGTTGGTTAATGATACTGATTTGTGATACGTTTGAGTGTACTGATGTCTCTTTATCTCCTCAGACTTCTACGCACGTTTGTTTGATAACAGACTTTTGCCCTGGTGGGGAATTGTTTGCCTTGCTTGACAAGCAGCCTATGAAACTTTTTAAAGAGGAATCTGCAAGGTACTCTTAGTTTGTGTTTGTAACATATATCAGTGCCAAAGCAACATGTTGCCTTGCTGTTCTTAGAAAGTTACAACATAGAAGAACAGATTTAGCTAGTTGAAAGTTGATTGTCCTGGAATTTCACTATTATCAAAGTGGAGATAGAGTTTATCGTTTAGTTGATGCAACGAAATTTTTTTATGATTTCAGATATTCCTTATAAACTGTCTCCTACACTGGGTTAATCATTATTAGACTGGTCATGTGATGAACAGATTGACTCTTTGTACTATTGAATTATCGGTTTCCATTCAATTTCTAATTGAAGTACTGAAACATCTTATTCTCATCCTGATACCTGTATACCTATTATATATCAATCCTTTTATTATTTGAATGCTAACTTTTATTAATCTCTAGGTTCTATGCAGCAGAAGTTGTCATTGGCTTGGAGTACCTCCATTGTTTAGGTATTTAGATCGTATGAGAATCTCTAGTGTCCTTCCTCTCGTTTTACCGTATCAATTTTAGTTTTTTTTTTTTTTCATTTACTTGTATAATGAATTGGAGGAAATCATCAGGAACTTATATATTTGAGTGCTTCCTAGGACAATGGAAACCATTGCTTGAGATGTCATAAATGTATCCTTATTCCTAAATGATAAGCAAAGTAATATGGTCGCTATTAGTGGTAGGGACGAAAATGACCAAAACTACTCTTATTCTCTTTTCTACATTCTGTTATCGTCAAAAAATAATTTACATTCCTTTATTTAGGCTACACACACACACACACACACATTTGTATCATTATGTATGTGTGTGTGTGTATAATCAAAACCGAATTACAAAGTGGGAATTATAAGTCTTGCTTGGAATTATCAGACCAGTATCATACATTGTTGCTGCTTCATTACTTTATTTTGACTATTTCATATTAATGTTTAGTTTGGCAGCTAAGTGTAGCAGAGATAGGCTGTTAAGATGGAGAAAAGTGGAACTTCTAGAAAATAAATAATAAGATATAAAATAATCTTGTCTTGGAAGACGTCAGATTAGCTCCAATGTGTTTTAAATAAGGAGATGCCAATTTTGGTCTGGGCCTGGAAGAATTCTATGATAGTGACTGGTGATATGACCATGATTTTAAGATGTTAGGTGGGGAGTTGAAAATCACATCAGGCTGAAGGAAAAGTTAAAAAGATCAAGTTTGTTGGAATGAGATCTCATGCAATTGGTAAAAGTGCTATGTGCATGAGAACCTTTCCTATAAAGTTTGAAGTTTGACAAAGAGACATAGGTGTGTTATGTGTAACTAAACTGAAGTACAAGTTACTCGACAATTATCTGATTTTCATATAGCATTTAATTTAAAGGATAATAAATAATGCTACTATGTTAAACCAGTGCTTGTTTTGGGGTACAAACTTAAGAATCTCTGTGATGAACGATTGGTCCATCAAAACATTGTTAGAAATTATGACTGTGGGTGCATGTTACAGCTGTACTAGAGTAGCCTAGTTGTCTAGTTTTTTTTTTTTTTTTTTTTTTTTTTTTTTTTTTTTTTTTTTTTTTTTTTTTTTTTTTTTTTTTTTTTAATATCAGTGTTTTTACTAAAGATCTAGCATATGAGTTGATTAGAAGTGCAACAAACTTGATTGAATGATGATATTTGTCTGTGTCAATTGTGAGTAACAGATTTCATTAGTTCTGTTTTTGTGCTTATTATTTTTCTTTTACAATGCCTTTTGTACAGGAATAATTTATCGTGACCTAAAGCCGGAAAATATCTTACTCCAGAAGGAAGGGCATGTCGTACTGACTGACTTTGATTTATCATTTATGACATCATGTGAACCCCAAGTATGTTACATTTTTCCTGTCAGAAGACTTTATGCTTCAATTTTCACTTAATCAAGTTGACAACAAAAAAGAAAACAAAAATTAAAATAGAGATGAAAACAAATACAGCTAGTCGAAGAGTTAATTAATGTTCACAGGAGAGTAATCCACTGCTCTTTAAAGAAAATAACGACCCAATATTCTCTGTGAAAACTTTGGCAATCTTTCTCATTAATGTAGCAGCCTTTAAATAAAGGTTTGTGCTTATTGAACTAATACAAGATAAGCTAGAGTTGAGATAAGATATAAGATAAATGCAAGCTATTTGAAAAAAAATGCAACTAGATGTTTTAAAATACAAATACGTCAAGTTGTTACAAAGTGATAAGATTAATCTAACTTCTTATGTGCTATATTACTCTTTTATTGTCAAAGGATCATGCAAAGAAAATCTAATGTGTCTTCCAGTTGACTATTCGACAGGCTGTGTGATTGAAACCAGAAATATTCCAGTTGCTTATAATCTTCTAAATTTTATATCTTTCTTTTTATTAAATTGCTGTAGTCTGTGTTCATCACCATAGTGCAAGACTTGATTGTATCAACTAATCATTTTAATTTGATCCTCTGTGTTCATGCTTTATGCACACGGAGTCTTTCTCAATAATACACATTATTATCTATCAAAAAAAAAAATCAACTCATCGTTTTATGCTGTCACTATATTATAGTCCTTCCATTCTTGCACCAAAATGTTGTGAAAATTTCTCTTCTTATCCATTCAGAATATTTCTTGTATCTTGAAATGTTGGGAATCCAAATGACATGAATTTCATAGTTTTGCCTTTGTGCTTGATAATTACTAGAAGCTTACAATGGGGACTACTAACCATGCTACTACTTACTGCAGATCATAAAGCACCCCCTACCTAGTAATAGGAGGAGACCCAGGAGTCAACCACCACCAACATTTGTTGCAGAACCTGTTACACAATCAAACTCTTTTGTTGGAACTGAAGAATATATTGCTCCTGTATGGTGATTCTTTAATCATGCTAAATTTTCATGTACTTCATGCTACTTCTAGTACTTTGTTTGGTATATCAGACGAAAAAATAGTTTTAAGGCTTCTAGAATTCTTTGGGAAATTCTTCAGACAAACTTTTATGGAATGTTTTAGATGTATTTAATATGTATTATTGTGTGCATCAATGAAAATATTTTTGACAAGTAAATTTTATATCCTGCACTTCCATGTGCTTCATATTCTTTTGCATGCAACAAATTGCTAAGGAAGTTGTTCCCCTGAAAATCCTTGGTCTGCAACGTCCTGCTCATCCTTGTTCTGCTTCATGTTCTTTTGTGTTCAACGAATTGCTAAGGAAGTTGCTTTCCTAACAATCGTTGGTCTGCTACGCCCTGCACATCCTTGTTCTGCTCATGTTCTTTTATGTGCAACAAATTGCTAAGTTGCTTCCCTGCAAAACCTTGGTCTGCCTCTGCAGAACTAAAGATGAGTAAGGAAAGTTAAGGAAAATGTAAATTTCAGGCTACGTTTGTTCTAGAGGATGCCAAAATTATTGAAAATAAGTATAATAAGTGTCAGTAGGCTATATTACAGAAGTATTTGTCCAGGATAAAATTTGCTTTGTCTCCACAGAATAATAGGAAGCATATCGTTTTTTATTTTTTATTTTTTATTTTTTTACAATATAATGAAATCTTTTTCCAAAATTTATTTTCCTAGTACCATTTCTGCATTTATTCCAATATGAACTCAGCTTTCATGTCCCGATAAAATAATTTTTAGTTTGGGATTTTCATAATTGGTAAGAAATATGTATTTGTTTGAGAACATGCTAGCTGTGTACACTTGCATATTCATCAATCAGTTATTTAGGTGTTTACTGTTTACATAATCCTTATCATGTTTACCGAAATAACTGCGTAACTACAAATTGTATCAGCTATAATAGCAATGCTATTTTATCCACTAACTTCTTTTCAAAGTTCTTATAAATACTTGATTTCAGGAAATAATTACAGGTGCAGGACATAGTAGTGCCATTGATTGGTGGTCTCTTGGTAAGCACATGCTCAAACTTGACCATTATGTGTGTTATCAGTTAAATATCCATTTCACTCAGTTTTTTGATTCATCTATTGTGACTCTGCAGCTGTAAGTTCATTAATATATTATGACATCAAATTCGTATGTTTTCATTAACTATATTTCTAATGCTCATCCATTAGTTTGTATTTTTCCCACTGCGGTTATAATTGTATGGTTAATTGTGTTTTAAATCTGTTACCATGATGATAATGTGCAATTATGATTAAAATTGTAGCTCTAAATATTATAGCACTGCATTGAGTAATAAGCCTCCAGGCATAATGCAGTAGTATTTTAATTCTTTTTATTTATATTAGAAGTACATAAAGAATAAGTAACAATTTGAAAGAAAAAATCAATTAAAAAAACACATTTGTTAGAATATTGGTTAAAAGATTAAATTCATCATTTCCTAATAGCTTAAGCTTTTGGGACAATCAGTATTTTATCATGGTATTAGAGCAAATGGTCTTGAGTTCGAATCACGTCTCCATCTCCACGTTTTGGGTCCCACTTATTAAGGGGAGTCTGAGACCGCATGGGAGGGGGAGGGCTAGAATATTAATTAAATGATTAAATTCATCATTTCCTAATAGTTTAAGTATTTGGAACAAGTGGTACTTTATCAACTTTGATAGACAATCTATGAGCATATTTAGATAACAAAACTAAGTAAAATCATCAACTTTTCATCATATCTAATTATATCAACTTCATCACAATGTGAAAATATTTAAAAGCACATAATATGGGACCTATGCCTCATGATTTAAGGCATCAAAGGCACACATTTAATATGCTAAAGGGTCATGAGATGTATGACTTATAAGAGTCCTGATTACTTTTTAAAGCATCAAGGCATTTTAGGACTGCTACACTCTGAAGCCTTAAGAATGTTTATTAACTAAGAATCTAAATGTAGAGGGTACCTCTACATGGAGATATAAAGCAACTCATTCACTTTGTGTATTTTGATAACAAATGTGCCTTTTCTGTTTAATCTGCTTCACCGACAATAATATGCAAAATTTATTTTTTATTTTTTAGTCTTTAAAGCCTTACATGATTTATGTATGAAATTCAGGTATCTTGTTGTATGAGATGCTCTACGGTCGTACACCTTTCAGGGGAAAGAATAGGCAGAAGACATTTGCCAATATCCTGCACAAAGATCTCACTTTTCCAAGCAGCATTTCTGTAAGTTGTTGAATTTCTAATGAGCTTGCATATGTGTAGGAAAATCTTTGTTTTATTGTCCACTTGGAGTTTTTGTTTGATGATGTTGACCAATTGTGTGGGTATTGCTGCATAATGTCAAGTTGACCTTTGGTTAAAACTTGACCCTATTATCATCTTAATTAGAAGAACAATACTTTTCGTTAAAATTGTAAAGGAACTAATGAATTTGGTCCATCATTTTATTTTTTGAAAATAAACATCTCTAAGAATAAGGAAGCCATGCTCAAAGGAGTGGACTGTTGTTATCCATGATCCACATTCTGGATCACAAAACATAGCCTACCGTATCTTTTAATGTTACAAATTTTGTTATGTATTAAAATGCATCCTGGAAATGACTTGCAATCAGCTTCTTTAACGATTGGATTTATAATGAGGCAGGCATCATTTAGCCATTTATCTTGGAAATCTTGGCTGTTATGCTGCAGCTGATCTTACTTCCTTAATGTTCCAGGTAAGTCTTGCAGCCAGACAGTTGATTAATGCATTGTTGCAGAGAGACCCTGTCAGCCGTTTAGGATCAAATACTGGTGCCAGTGAAATCAAAGGACACCCTTTTTTCCGTGGAATTAATTGGCCTCTTATCCGCCGCATGGTAGTAGTAGACAAAGCTTTGATTTTGATTCTTGGAAATGTTGATATTGATTTTGAAAGACTGCTCAGGAATTAATAGAAATAAATCTTTCAGAGGTCTTGATTTGATGTTTGCTTGTATGCAGAGCCCTCCACCATTAGATGTGCCTCTTGAATTCATTGGAAAAGATCCAGACGCCAAGGAAGTAGGTTGGGAAGATGATGGAGTGCTGGTTAATGCTATGGACATGGGAGTTTTCTGAAGGTTCACATTAGTTACATATATAAAATTAGATCAGCATTATGAACACAAGCCAAAATATTAAAGTGTCATCGTCCACTTGATGTGGTTAAAATTATTATCATCTTCTTGATTCTTGTGGTTGTGGTTGTTCAATTTCGGACAAAACCTAGAGCTGCTTAAAATTAGTTTTGTGCGCATGGTTATTTACTGTGTCTTTAGGGCTTTACACTCATATATATATATTTTTTGTATCAGTTATAATGTTATGTAAATCGAATAATGTGATGTTGGTCCTTTTTGGAAGATGATAAAGGGAAACTAGAAATTTCAGATGAGGAAGGGAAGAGAAACAACCATCAGGATCCTGTAGTGCTGGGTTGTCTAAGCTGTGAAGGACAGCATGTAGACCATTTTGTTGGTGACAATCCCATGGAGAAGCAATCTTATGATAGCAGTTAGTAAATGTTGTATATAAAGAATAAATTGATCAGTATCCACGTTTGTGGAGATACATCCCTTTCAAACTTTACCACTTCACAGATCTGCATTGTTGTGCCTTCATTGTGCCTCCGGAGTCCGATCTCACAGTTATCGTCTTGGATCACTCAAAGCTCACCTCGGCCTCGTTGCATAGGATTTTCGTGAAGTGTATGATCGTCTTCTCGAACTTTTGGTTCTTCCTCTTCTCTCTGTACCTTAGGACTCTCGCTTCCCGATCTTCGGCTGAGATTTGAACTAGCTGATTTGTAGATTCTGTTGCGGCGCTTATCGGCTTAGTGTAAGAATCGAATATTTCGATCATCGTGTTTCCATCTGGTACTACACCGACATCGAGAGACGAAGAAGAAACCTAAAAGCAAAGTACACAATCAGGATCTGGTCTTTCTCGGACCTCGCTGTGGTTCCATAGCCCTTCCAGCTCACCGATTTGCTTCGCCGTGACTTTAATCGGCGTCCCCAAGGCCAGAACGTTTGTGGCGCAAATTGTTGAGAGAGAAACAGGCGACACCAGAAGAGAGAGAAAATATAATATAAAATGGAACGATTTTGGTTTGTGGATGAACAAACGCACAACCTCTTCGGCAAGGTACTGTGGAAGATGGATGCTCGTTTTGAAGATTGGTGTGGGAGAGCTTTGTGGGTTTTAGCTATTAAATTTACCGAATATACGGTTTGGTGGGTCTAATGGGAATGCTCTTAAATCTTTCGCATTTGGCTCAACAAACTGGATTTTTTTTGCAAAATTATAGCTAAACACACATAAAATCTGCATCAAACTCAACTCCCTATAGACAAAATATCATTTATGGATAGTGACTCGTCCCATTCCTTTATGTACTGTAGCTCCACAAACCAAATTGTTCTTCATTTTATATTCCCTTTCTCTTTCTTCAAGCCAGACTGCCAGAGCTCATTGGGTCTCTCTCGAGCTTGTGCCATCGCAAGCCTCGTCGCTCGTCCATAACCCTCATTGATGAAAGGAAGAGATTTTTAAAGGCACCTATCGAAATTCGTTTCGGTAAAGTATGGTGGTCTATGTCGGCGATTTGGGGTTTCTAAAGAGGGTTGAGGTGATTTGGTGTTTGGGAGTAAGTTTAATTCAAAAGCTTCTTAAAGCAGAAAAAAATCCACACCGATCACCACAAAACCATACCTCTTTTTAAACCCTTTGTATCTCTCAACTCACCAAACTTCTCCAACAAGCGAAGATTGTGTCAATGAGGAAGAAGTTATTGAGAATTTAGCAAGCCCTGTTTGAGATCATGATCAGATAGATGGACAAGGCAAGGGTGTCTACTTTGAGAGATAGAAAGAAGAGAAGCAACTACCGGTTAGTGAAAGGATCCTCTTGATCTTGCTGCCTTTGATCCAATCTCGCAACTAGGCCTAAATTGATGAATTAAACTTAGAATTACACGGCAATTGAACTAATATTCTAGAGGGATAAACTAGAGAGAAGGTAGAGCAACTAAGTGGCTGTTTGGTACACGTGATTTGAATCGTGATTCAGTTATTCAAATCCATAATCACTGGGTCTTACTAAAAAAAATGATGTTTGGTACAAGGTTTTTAAGTGAGGATTGAAATCCCAACTTGAATTTTATGTGGGTTCCATGTCAAATTTGAGTTCACCCTTTGGCCTGTTTTTGAATCCAAGCCGGATTCAAATCCGGACTCAATTCTTGTGGATCCCAGTTTATTATCGTTACTGTGTCCACATTCTTCTTTTCTCCCGATTTTCTCTCTCTCTCTCCTCCAGTGCTTCTCTGCTTCTCTTTCTCTCTCTCTCTTTTCTCTCGGCCATTACAGAGCCTGATTCTCTCTCTTCATTACTCTCGGCCAAACCCCCCACACCGGTCCTAAGACTGAGAGAAAGAAAGACAGAGAGAAGATCTTAGATCTTAGATCTGAAAGTATGAAAGAGTCAAAGAGAGAATGAGAGTAAGAGACACATACCAGTCAGGGCGGAGGCACGGAGATGCGATCGGTGGAGGTGAGACGGCGTCGTACGCCTCGCGGTGACGGCGAGATGCGAACGGATTCGAGCTGGGCGTTGGTGGAGGTGAGACGGCGTCGTAAGCCTCGCGGTGAAGACGAGATGCGAACGGATTCGAGCTGGGCGCTGGGTCACAAGTCAGTAGTCACGGCACGGTCAGTCAGACACGGGTGGGTTTGGGTTTGGGTTTGTCAGTGAAGAGGGAGAGGTAAAGGACAATTGCTGTTATTTCATTTTCTATTTAGTATAAAATGGAGAAGAGGAGAAGAGTAGGGGGGTGGGTTGGTGGGTACTGGTAAAAGAGATGGAGGGGGGTACGTGTAGAAATTTAATTGGGTTTGGGGGATTTGTGGAGAGAGAAAGAATATAATAGGATAAGAAGACAAACTTTTTTTTTTTGTTTAGTATAAAAGAATGGTGCAAATCCTCTACAATTATTATAGGTACAATCAAGTTAAAAAACCAAAACTATGTACCAAACATAATTTTTTATTTTTTAAAATTGTGATTTCAGTTGTGAAACCAAAATTATGTACCAAACATAATTTTTTTTACAATCTTAAATTCAAATCAGGATTAAAGTTCCAACTTCAATAAAGTAAAAAGTCACGAAACCAAAACAGAAAACGAAAACACGTACCAAACAGGCCCTAAGCTGTTGCTTTGCATTTCAATGGATAAAAATGAAGGAATGAAACAATAAAGGAGTTATAGGCTCAGCTTGCATGGCAAGAATGCATGCTAGCCTCCTATTGGCCGATCTAGATCAAGACCCTCATTGGCTAGACTAGATCGAGAAGGTACAAGCATAACAGAGCTCTAACAACCTAGCTACAAGTAAGGGCTGCACATGCTAACAAACTATGTCCTAGTCCCTTAATGCACGTGCTAACTAACTTGGAACAAGCATAATAAGCTTGTACCCAAATGGACATGAAAATGGACTCAAATGTGAATTTAAAGCAAAGGAATAAAAGATAGCTAGACCAACCTAAGCAAATAAGCTTAGGCAAGGCTTGGGTTGACCTAAGGGTTAGGGTCTTAATTGATGGGTTTTGACAGACCGACGATTGCTTGGGTGGTTTGATTTTTTTGTTGGCGGGGTAAGTTATGATCTGTGAAGGATGTTGTGAAAGAGAATGAGAGGTCATGTCTGAGTATTTTGTATTGGTCGAAAATGGGGAAAGGTTGAAACAATGGAAGAGAAAAAATAATTTATTTTGGAGAGAGAAAAAATCATTTTTAAATGGGATAGAGATATAAATAGAGATTAGGATGCACACATATTTGAATAGTAAGTTTGTTAAAATAGAAAAGGCATGTGTTTTAACTGTTTTAGCTACAATACAGCTAAAACTCGCTTAAACCTGATGTGAGTGCTCTTATCTCCTTTATTCAACTAAAGTTAGAAGGGAGGGGAGGATAAATGGGTTTGGACTTTGGACACCACTATGGATTTGAGGTTAAAACTTAAAAACTTTCTATAAGGCTCTAAGAGATTGGTTGCATACGATTCGATGCACAAGATTCTATCTTCTAAGAGAAGAGAGAGATAATTCTTTCTCTTGGAAGAGCATTTGGAAGACCAAGGTACCCTCTAGAGTGACATTTTTTTACTTTGACAACACGCTAGTGAAGATTTTAACCTTTGGAAACTTGCGGAAGTGACAGGCTATTATAGTGGATTAGTGTTGCATGTACAAGTTGTGGGAGGACAAAATTATCAAAAAAAAAAAGTTGTGGGAGGACAAAATGTGATGTTGTAAGGCAATTGTGGTTGGAATTTCTCATATTTGGCATTTTATGGGTTATGCCCGAAACAGTGATAAAGTTGTAGGCCGGAAAGGATGTCCTAATAACAACATAAGAGCATTCATATTTGGCTTGTTATTATTTTTTTTTTTTCTTGTTGCTAAAATATTGCTAAACTTGTCCAAAATGGTCCTACATCAGACTTAGTAGCTGGTAGTCAAAAACTATTTTATGAAGGGTAGCTCGAGAAATTCCCCAAGACATTGTAGCTCAACACTCTATTTTTTTTTTCTTCATTTTCTATTCCCTTTCTCTTTCTTCACTACACAACTTGCCAGGGCTCATCACTGGGGTCTCTTGAGCTCGCACCATTGAAGAACCTGCCTCTCGTCCACAAACTTCACCACCAAGAGGAAAAAAATAATTATTGGCACCGATCAAAATCCATTTTGATGGAGTCTGGTGGTGTGTGTCGACAGTCTGGAGTTTGATGGGTTTGCTCTGTGTTTGATCTAGTGGTATGCTCGGTGGATTTGTGTCGGCAATTTGGGATTTGATTGGTTTGCTTTGTGGTTGATCAGATAGTTTAATAACCCCAAATCGTTGCAACCTAGGTGGTGGTGACGGGCTTTAGTGGTTCAGGTGAGCTTGGCCATCGTGTGGTGGCCATGAAAATGGTGATAGTGTGTGAAAAATGAAAAATGAAAATTTTCATGTGATGCTCTATATATGAACTTGTGATTTGTGGGTGAAAAATGAGATTGGTGGACCTGTTGAAGGTGAGATGGTTGAGTTGTGTTGTTGCTGTGATAATGGCCGAATTGTGGTTGTGTTGTTGTGTTTGTGATTTTTTCGATTATGGAAAGAAAGGTGTTTGTGTTTTTTTCGATTATGGAAAAAAAGGGAGCTCATTGTGTTGTTGTGATGTGGGGGAGAGAAATAATATTTATTTATTTTGGCTAGAGAATATAATAATCTATAAATAGAATGGAGAAACAAATAGAGAATCGATACAATACATGTCAATAATAAGTTCTTCCTTTTCTTTCTCTAATTTTGTTGGATTCATGACCTCTTAAATTTTTGACCTCTTAAATTTTAGAGGATAGATTCATTGTTTGTATACTTCTCATGTACTAGGTTACCCCTTAATAATTTTTTTTTTTATTCAATAATTGGGGAGGAGGGATTTGGACCCTCGATGTCTCCCTTTATAAATTATTATATATATATTCTCAATATTTAATTCCATTTAATTTCCAGAGTAAACATTAATTTCTAAAGAATTTTTTTTTTTATTAATGAGGATTCCAGCCTTGGAGAACATAATTATCAACTATCAAAATGGTAATACAACAAGCTTGAGCTGTTATATTACAAAGAGAATATTAATGCAAAGTATCAGAAGAAAATGGAAAAGCATGAGAATCTTTGCCTTGCACATAACTGCTAATAATAATACCCTTGCAAAATTACTCGCAAAACACTTAGCAGAAACAGGGCTCATGTATCAGGCAGATGCATCAACCATATAGAACATGTAATTAAGGTTAATTCAGACAAGAAATCATTTCACAATCCTCAAAAACACATACGAAACAAAAGGTGCATTCCAGTCATTACAAAGAAAATCACAGAACAAGAATAATACAGAAAGCACTTGAATGTCAACCAATATATCAGGTGGCTACGTATCTCTGTCCTCTACTTGGTGGCCTGAGCAATTATATTACTAATTGAACTTTTGCGCTGCTCTTTTGCCATCTCCACCAATGAATCCTAATACCAACAATATAATGCAATCAGCAAAAGTGGGAAAGTTTCCAAATGCATCGGGACTAAGACAAAGTATACCTGAGCAGATATCAACCGTGCAACTGTTTTCTTGCTGGATTCCTGAAGTTCACCCGCAATCAATAGTTCATCCAATATATAGTAGGCCTTCATGTTAAAAAGTAGCAAACAGTGAGCAAATGAGTTTACTTTCACATCTATGTAAAGTACACATCCAAAAGAACAGTGCATTTTATTACTGAGGCACATTTGAAACGTCTCCTCAACATGGCACATAGGTGGACCTGTAAACCATTTTCTTTTTTTTGATAACGTAGGGAACCTTTCTAAAGAAGAGCCCTTTGGACTTGTCTCTAGGCAGTAAAACCTACGGACAACTGACCCCACCCGCCAGATAAACCATACTCAAGTGTCAAGTGCTAATGGAACAGAAATGTTGCCCATAAAGCATGAGTAATGACATACCTTGTGGAAATTGAAGATCAAGTCCAGCTCACAGACCTGTGAAATATGAATTAATCACTAGGACTTCCATCCTTATCACAATCAAATAGGAAAAAAATGGTGTACTACTCTTATAAATAAGTGACAGATTATATTTCACTTACACTGCCAAAGTATCGGTCCAAAATCTCCACAAAGTGATGAATTATTTCAAGGACCTCTAATTCGTTGTCTTCTTCATCAATGCACATGCAGAAATACAGACTAGCATATCTGCAAACACGTTATTGAAACCAGTTCAGTGGTCATGTCAGAGATGACGAGAAATGTTCTTCAAGAAAGAGATTCTCATTATGACAGAAAACATAGAGTCATATTCTGGAATTACCTTTTATAAACAACTTTATATCCTCTCCATTCGACAAAATTACAGAGCTTGGGTCCTCGGGTAAGAATCACTCCACTTAGCTCGCGTATAACCTACTCAAAATGCATAATCATAAATGGGTAGATATCAGTATTGGAAAAAAGTAGAAAGAAAGAAAGAAAAACAAAATAGCAACCCGAAGATCAACAACTACATAATACCCATGGTAATTGGAAAAGGGTAGATATTAACAATCCACAAAAAAGAGAGCAAGTGATACAAACTTAAGCCCTAAGGGGTAGCTCAAATTTCCTCTTCCCCCTCCACTTGGGGCCAAAACTTAGTAACTATAAAAAGAGAAGAGAAAACAAATTGCAGCTGATACCTTACTTCTTTCCTTCTGGGTATAAGGTGAATACCATTTTGTCAACCTCACTTTTCCTTGTCGACTAATAAGAAGCACAAAGTGAATCTACAACAGGTACAGAATTAGTCAATATAAAATGCTTGATGTTACAAAAGAATTGTGAAGATGGTTGAGGGTAAGAGTTTTTTGGGTGGTCCTGGTGGAAGATTCTAAAATTGAAAAATAGGGCAGTACAAGGAGGAAATGATGAAAACTGATTGGAGAAGTGAGAGGTGGGAGTACATATTTGTTTCATAAATTCAAGTCTTGAAGAAAATCAAATTACCATCACAAATCATGAATTCACTTGCTGTATGTTCATACCCAAATCAAACGAAATAGAAGAGGCATCAAGTCATGATGAGATTTGATAAATATATATTGAGAATCGGATCGAGGTGCAAACACAACACAGATCGAAATTGCATATAGAAATAGAAGAGATATAATGAATTTGGATCTATATCTGAAGAAGAAAATGAAAATGAAAATGAAATGGAGAAGCTCGTTACCATTTTGGTGTGAGAGAGCAGATGAGTCGTTTCTTCTCCCTTGTTTCTTAATTTTACAATTCACGCTCATATCTTGCTTTCTTTACGACTTTAAAGATTTAGGACCGAATGCCCTTTTTTACGTAATGGGCTTAGCTCACACATTGGCCTATTCAATATTCAACCCAACCCAACCCAACCCAACCCAACCCCACTTCTAATGGGACAATAAAATGTCAAGCTAACAAGCAAACCCACTTCAATATTCATATCAACATGTTGTTAAATTATTATACCTTCATTTCATTATGGATTAGTGTATCGAAGGTTTTTCTTTTTTACCATTTCAACATCTGCAATAAACTAAGGGAGCGTTTGGTTCACTACAACGTGATGTTAGATTTCTTGAATCTTGATCCATGGAATCACATCATGGAAATATAAAATTACGGTAGTCACATTCCAATGAGATTCCCTTAATGTATCATTCCTATGTTTGGTTGATTCACAACATTCACCAAATTAATAATAAGAATAAAATTATGAATTGATCAAAATAATCTTAAAAATTAGAAAATAACAAAAATACCGTTGACATCACAAAAATGACAAAAATATTCATGAAAACCGCCAAAATTACCAAAATATCCTTGAAACTATTGAAAATACCAAAATACCTCCCAAAACCACTAAAATCACTAAAATAGACCTGGAACCTCTAAAATAAGCAAAATAACCTCAAAACTTCTAAAATAACCAAAATACCCTTAGAATCCCTAAAAATGACTAAAATACTCTAAGACTAAAATACCTAAGAATAAATTGACCAAAATAACCCAGAAACATCTAAATAACCAAAATATCCCTAAAACCATTGACAATGACCAAAATACCCTTAAAGTCCTAAAATGACCATAATATCTTGAAACTTCTAAAATAACCAAAATATCCATAGAACCCCTAAAAATGACTAAATACCCTCAGAATCCTAAAATGACCAAAATAACACTAAACCCTTTAAAATAACCAAAATAATCTTGAAACTTATAAATTTATTCTGACCAATGAAAATTATAAATGAAAGTTTGAAAGGGATGTATCTCCACAAACGTAGATACTGATCAATTTATTCTTAATATAGAACATTTACTAACTGCTATGATAAGATTGGTTCTCCATGGGATTGTCACCAACAAATGGTCTAGATGCTGTCCTTTAGAGCTTAGACAACCCAGCACTACATGACCCTGAATCCTAATGGCTGTTTCTCTTCACTTTATGATCTGAAATTTCTAGTTTCCCTTTATGATCTTCCGAAAAGCAGGACCAACGTCACATTATTCGATTTACGTAACATTATAACTTAAGATACTATAAATAACCATGCGCATAAAACTAATTTTAGGCAGCTCTAGGTTTTGTCCAAAATTGAGCAACCACAACCACAAGACTCAAGAAGATGATAATAATTTTAACCACATCAAGTAGATGATAATTATATTATGGCTTGTGTTCATAAAGCTGATCTAATTTTATATATGTAACTAAAGTGAACCTTCAGAAAACTTCCAAGTCCATAGCATTAACCAGCACTCCATCATCTTCCCAACGTACTTCCTTGGCGTCTGGATCTTTTCCAATGAATTCAAGAGGAACATCTAATGGTGGAGGGCTCTGCATACAAGCAAACATCAAATCAAGACCTCTAAAAGACTTATTTCTATTAATTCCTGAGCAGTCTTTCAAAATTAATATCAACATTTCCAAGAATGAATATCATAGCTTTGTCTACTACTACCATGCAACGGATCAGAGGCCAATTAATTCCACCGGAAAAAGGGTGTCCTTTGATTTCACTGTCACCAGTATTTGATCCTAAACGTTGTACATGCCCATTTTTCAACCAACATTTGGATTGGGCTCCCAATGAAATATTTGGGCTTAATTAATTATTTAATAAATTAGCCCAATAAGCCCAACCCATTTAAATGTCCTAAATAATATCCAATAAATTGCTTGGGCCTATTCCAAAGTGCTTTGACACTATTTTAAAAGCCCACAACCCGAAATATAAAGCCCCAACCCACAAAAATGCCCTATATAGCACCCAATGAGCCATTTGGGCCTATTATGAGAGAATCTCGGCACTATTCACAAGCCCAAAGAAAACTCACATGAAGCCCATAACCCAAGATATGCTTATAATACAATCATTGGGTCCAAACACTATTGAATTGATGGAGGGAAATAGCTGGAGCCCAAGTGTTGATCAGCCCAAAATTCAAATAGCTGAATACAGCCTGTCCGTAGGCCCCACCAAGTCAGAAACTGAAGCTGTCAAGGTATGGGTAACATATCTGCTGCTGGTGGAGCCCACGCCATGCCTAATTTCACTAAAAAGAGAAGAACAGCAGCATGCCATCTTCTCCAACATGACAAGAGCTGCAGGTACACCATTTCAAAACTATTCAAGCATCTCCAACTCATTCCAGCTCTCCACTCCACCGGAAACCATGAGTTCCGGTACTGTTCACGCAGCAGACTTCTGCATAACAGCTTAAAGACTACTGGTAGCAACCAAGATGCGTGGGAAATGGAGAAATGTGATGAAAAATCCAAAACCATGTCCATTCCGGTCCCAAAAGGACTCAGGGAGTAGCTCCCACGGCCCAGACCCGTGAGGAAGCTGCTCTCCTTATGTTGATTTGACTTGAGGAGTGTGGTTTGGTGGAGGGGAGTAAGTCCCGAGATTTAGGTAACCATGAACTGCAGTCATTAGGTCTGCTGGGAGGCACAATGATGAGTTTATGGAAACCAAGTCACAAGAGACATGCATAGACCTGACCTTACACAAAAAACCCACCAACCAAGCAATGAGTACCTCTGACAAAACCATTTCAGAGGAGAAGAAAGCCTTACCCTGACATTAGGGAAGGACCATGATTATTTTTGCTAATCAAACACTCCCTTTGACAAAACATGTCATAGAGGGTTAATCTTGAAAATCAACAAGATTAAGGGGGAGCCATAATCTCGGTTTAGGCAACCTTAATCACTCCTATAAATAGGACTGATTGCATTCTTAATGCATCAGATCCAACAGATCCATCAGAACTAGAACAAGAAAAACACTTCCAACAACTCAAGAAATTACCACAATTAAAACCCAAGAGAAAAGACTTTCTCTTAAATTCTCCGAGAAAGAACCTCTGAAAATAGGTGTTCTGAGATCTTTTCCAACTTAGAAACACCAATCTAAACTCAGAAATGCAATCCCATCTGAAAAGATTAGGATTCACAACTTAACCTCTTTCTCCCCAGAAAAAGCTCTCCTGGCAGATGTCTGGATAGAAATCCTGAAATGCCTTTGTCAGGATAGCAATGGTTTTCTACCACTGATTTAGCTCTATAAAAAGCCCAAACACATATTTTCTCTCACCTTTATGCATGTCTCATCGGGGCTGACTCTCTCCCACCAAGTCAACTCTCTTTTAGTCTCAACAAGTTTACTACTATTCACTGGCCTTTGTAGCAGATATCAGCAGAAGCATGGAAAGCATGTGAGCTGGTAATTTTTTACTGAAGTCATTATGTTTCAAGCTTGGATTCAGTTAAGGAACAGTGAATGGCTCGGCCCAATGATTGTTCTTTGAATTTCTTGTTGGTTATAATACCTCCGCAAGCTTTCTTAGCCCTTATTCTTATTTACTTGGGCTTTATTATCTTGGCTCTTAAAATACTTTTTGGAAGTATCTCATTAGCCCTTGGGCTGAACTCGGGGCCCTTGGTTGAATTTTGGGTTCAACTACCCCCTTTTAAAACTCAAGTCCACATCGTGATCGCCCTCGGCACGCCGCGTGGCATTATTACAAAAACACCCCTCATAAACGTCTGACAGGGTCTCTTTGTAACAATGCATTAATCAACTGTCTGGCTGCAAGACTTACCTGGAACATTAAGGAAGTAAGATCAGTTGCAGCATAACAGCTGTGAGGGGTGTTTTTGTAACAATGCCACGTGGCGTGCCGAAGGCGATCACAACGTGGACTTGGGTCTTGAGAAGGGGTAGTCGAACCCAAAATTCAACCAATGGCTCAAAGTTTGGCCCAAGGGCTAGTGGGACATTTTCCAAGGATGTTTGAGAGCCAAGGTCACCAAAGCCCAAAATAAATATGAACAAAGATTAAAAAGAATTTACTAAAGTGTCATAGCCAATAAGAAGTCCAAAGAACAGTTATTGGGCTGAGCCTCTCACTGTTCCTCAGTTGGATCGAACTTGAAACGACACAACTTTAATTAACATGATCC
Organism: Fagus sylvatica; assembly: GCA_907173295.1. NCBI lineage: Eukaryota > Viridiplantae > Streptophyta > Magnoliopsida > Fagales > Fagaceae > Fagus > Fagus sylvatica. The sequence continues at coordinate 3,544,785 of OU015767.1, read as the reverse complement.
AAACATGTGTTTTCTGCACTGCTGATGACATCTGCCACAAGGCCTGTGAACAGTAATAAGTTTGTTGAAACTAAAAGAGGGTTGACTTGTTGGGAGAGAGTCAGCCCCGATGAGACATGCATAAGGGTGAGAAAATGATGTGTTTAGGCCTTTTGTGGAGCTAAATCAATGATAGAAAGCCATGGTGATCCTAACAAAGCATTCCAGGATTTTTGGCCTGGACATCTGCCAGGAGAGCTTTCTGGGGAATAAAGGAGGTTTAATAATAAGGCAGAAATACACTTTTGGTCCCTGTGTTTAGGGGGTGTTTTCAATTTGGTCCTAGTGATTTAATTTCATTCGATTGGGTTCCTGTGTTTTTAAACCGTTTTCAATTTTACCCCTAAAGTTAACTCCGTTAGTTTTAATCCTACGTGGCAAACGGAAAACTGACGTGGCAAAACAAAAATAATTAATTAATATTTAAAAAATCCACGTCAGCCACACTTTTTTTTCCTCTCTCTTCTTTTTATTTTTCTTATTTTTTCCCTTATTTTTTTCTTTTCTTTCTCTCTCCTCTATTCTTATCCCTCACCGAAAGACAGGAGAGATATTGGGTCACTTGATGCAAATGGTTTCTGTCAGCTCATGCTTGAGGTAAAATACGGTGTTAAACAATCTGTACTGGAGAAGTCCTGAATCAAACTGCTTAGGTTTCTGAAATTTCATATGGTTTTAATCTTAAAAACTAAAAAAGAAAAAGAAAAAAAGAGACCCAATTTCAAAATGGATCTGGAGAGAGAAAGAGTAGAGCGATAAGGAGAGAGAGACCGGTGGGCAGACATGGCCGAGGTCCTCAAAATCTCATCGATGACAGCCACAGCCACGGCTGTCTCCGTTTTTCCTCCTTCCCACGATTTCAGGCCGAGACCCACTTTCTCTCTCTCGATTTTCTCTCACCGTGACTCCCAGATCGCTCTCTATCTCTCCACAACTCCCTCTCTCTCGGAGTTTATCTTTCTCGCCGGAAACCCAAAACCAAAAAACCACCCCTTGCCGCCGGTCTCTCTCTCCCTATCGCTTTTCTCTTTCTCTCTCCAAATCCCGTTGGTCTTCTTTCTTTCTTTTTTTAGGTTATAATAGTTTGTTTTTTGGATTTTTTTAAATATTAATTAATTATTTTTTAATTATTTTTGTTTTGCCACGTCATTTTGTTTTGCCATGTCAGTTTTCCGTTTGCCACGTAGGATTAAAACTAACGGAGTTAGCTTTAGGGGTAAAATTGAAAACGGTTTAAAAACACAGGGACCCAATCGAATGAAATTAAATCACTAGGACCAAATTGAAAACACCCCCTAAACACAGGGACCAAAAGTGTATTTCTGCCTAATAATAAATCCTAATCCCTTTTGGATGGGACTGTATTTTTGAGTTTTGATTGGTATTTCTAAGTTGGAAATGATCTCAGAAACACCTATCTTCAGAGGTTCTCTCTTGGAGAATTCAAGAGAAAGTCTTTTCTCTTGAGTTTTAATTGTGGTAATTTCTTGAGTTGTTGGGAGGGTTCTTGGTCTGGTTGAATCTAATGCCTATTAGGAATACAATCAATCCTATTTATAGGAATGATTAAGGTGGCTTAATCTTATGGGAAAACCGAGATTATGGTTTCCCTTAAGCCCTTTGATTTTTAGAACTAATCCTCCATGACCTGTTTTGTCAAAGAGAGTACAGCATAAGCAAAAGATAATCATGGTCCTTCCCTAATGTCAGGGTAAGGCTTTCTTCTCCTCTAAAATGGCTTGTCAGAGGCACTCATTGTTTTGTTGGTGGGCTTTTTGTGCAAGGTCAGGTCTATGCATGTCTCATGTGACTTTGGTTTCCATAAACTCATCATCATGCCTTCCAGCAGACCTAATGACAGCAGTTCATGGTTGCCAAAACCTCGGGACTCACTCCCCTCCACCAAACCACACTCCTCAAGTCAGATCAACATAAGGAGAGTAGCTTCCTCACGGGTCTGGGCCGTGGGAGCTACTCCCTGAGTCCTTTTGGGACCGGAATGGGCATGGTTATGGGTTTTCCATCACATTTCTCATTTCCCATGCATTTTGGTTGCTGCTAGTAGTCTTTGAGCTATTATGCAGAAATCTACTGCGTGAACAGTACCAGAACTCATGATTTCCGGTGAGATGGAGAGCTGGGATGAGTTGTAGAGGCTTGAGTAATCTGAAAATGGTTGATTAGCTGCTCTTGTCAAGTTGGAGAAGATGGGAAGCTGTTGTTCTTCTCTTTTTTAGTAAAATAGGACATGGCATGGGCTCCCCCAGCAGATATGCAGCCCATCCTTTGTCAGTTTCAGTTCAGACTTCATGGGACCCACGAATTGGCTGTCTTCAGCTATTTTAAGTGCTGGGCTGATTAACATTTGGGCTCCAGATGTCCTCTTCAATGAACCCAATAGTGCTTAAACCCAATAATCATATCATAAGCATACTTTGGGTTCATGGGCTTTATGTGAGTTTTCTTTGGGTTTGTGAACAGTACCGGGGCACTTAAAAAATAGGCCCAGATGGTTCTTTAGGTGCTGTTTAGGGTGTTTTAGTGGATTGGGCTGTATGTTTCGGGTTGTGGGCTTCTAGAATAGTGTCAAAGCACTTTAAAAATAGGTCCAAGTAATTTATTGGAAGTTGTTTAGGGTATTTTAATAGGCTGTGCTTATTGGGTTGATTAACCAAATAATCAATTAAGCCCAACTATTTTATTGGGGGCCCATTCAAATTGTTAGTTAAAAAATGAGCATGTACAACAGCCAAGATTTCCAAGATAAATGGCTAAATGATGCCTGCCTCATTATAAATCCAATCGTTAAAGAAGCTAAATATGCTCATAGATTGTCTATCAAAGTTGATAAATTACCATTTGTTCCAAATACTTAAGCTATTAGAAAATGATGAACTTAATAAGTGGGACCTAACACGTGGAGATGGAGACATGAATCGAACTCAAGACTATTTGCTCTAATACCATGATAAATTACGGATTGTTGCAAAAACTTAAGCTATTGGGAAATGATGAATTTAATTTTTTAACCAATACTCTAACAAAAGTGTTTTCTTAATTGATTCTTTTCTTTCTAATTGTTACTAATTCTTTATGTTCTTCTAATATAAATAAAAAGAATTAAAATACGACTATGTTATGCCTGGAGGCTTATTACTCAGTGCAGTGCTATAATAGTTAGAGCTACAATTTTAATCACAGTTGCACATTACCATCATGGTAACAGATTTAAAACACAATTAACCATACAATTATAACCGCAGTGGGAAAAACAAAAACTAATGGATGAGCATTAGAAATATAGTTAATGAAAACATGCTAATTTGATGTCATAATATATTAATGAACTTACAGCTGCAGAGTAATTATAGTTTAATCAACAAATTGAGTGAAATAGATATTTAACTGATAACACACATAATGGTCAAAGTTTGAGCATGTGCTTACCAAGAGACCATTAATCAATGGCACTACTATGTCCTGCACCTGTAATTATTTCCTGAAATCAAGTATTATAAGAACTTTGAAAAGAAGTTAGTGGATAAAATAGCGTTGCTATTATAGCTAATAGTAGTTATGCAGTTATTTCCTGGTAAACATGATAAGGATTATGTTAACAGTAAACATAAAGCGAGAGCCTCACAAAGATTATTTTATTTTTATCTTATTTCATTTTGAAGTTGATTGTATGTTTAGGTTTATTAGTATTTTTATTTTTATTTACAGTTTGTTGTAAAATGAAAGAGAAATAGCAAGATAAAATGAATAAGAGAAACTCTTACGAGAACTTTCTTATTAGGTGGTCATTCACATCAGAGAGGAATTTCTAGAATTTCCTATCTCACTAATCTCTCTGCCTCTTCTCTATATCAAAAACTAAAGCATTACACTTATATATATATATATATATATACACTTGGAAGCATGATTATCATGATTCATACTTTAACCATGATTCTCACTTAAGCCATGACTCACACATTAGCACATGGTTCATACATTAGCAGACTCACCCATTAGCTATGACTCACACATTAGCATATGGTTTACACATTAGTCATGACTCACACATTAGCACATTGGCAACATCAATAATTCACAATATTCTCCCTTGGATGACCACTCACAAAGAATATGCCTCGTTAAAACCTTGCTAAGGAAAACCTTGTGGGATAAAAACCAATGGTGAAGGAAAAAGAGTAAAGTATTCTTGTGAACCTTTAAGTGCCTTTGGATTGCCTCATTAAAATCTTGCAAAGGAAAACCCAGTAAGAAAAAACCTTAGCGAAGGAAAAAGAGTACAATTAGCACATATCCGTCAGAGTACTTACTCTCCCTCATGAGTACATAGATCTTCAATTGTCAATGAAAAGATCCTTATGTCGATGCATGCCAATATTATGAACAATGTTCTGGAATGTCTGAGTTGTCACTTGATCGTATCTACTTGACATCAATATCACAGCTCTTTTGAAGCTTATGTGTATAAAAGAAATTTTTTTTTTTTGGTGAGATGTGTTTGCTTCATGAATTGCTACATCTTTGTTCGCTTGATAAATTTTCATGCAATAGTAGTGTTGTCACAAGTGAATAGTATTTTGTTTCTGATCGTCATTGGTATGGATCAGAAAGATATCATGCGTCTGTATTTCCCATTAACTGTGGATTTGATTTATAAGTTCAAGTGCAATTTGCAAAATACATCAAAATATCAATTGCACTAATATATGGTACTTCAAGACCAAGAATTTCTTCATCCTCTTCTTGAGGGCGAAAATGGTTCTTATTAACATCAAGTGACCAATCAACTATTGGAGTATTCTAAGGATAAGTTTTATTCATATGAAAGTGCTTCAGGACTTCCTCTGTGTACATTGACTGGTGAACAAGAATTCCATTTGGAAAGTGTTTAACTTGCAAGTCAAGACAAAAATTTTTGTTTTACACATATTTTTCACCTCAAGCTCATTCTTTAAATGATTGGTAGTTTTGTGAACTCTTCAGGAGTTTCCACAACATATACTGCAATAGTAGCAAATCGGGATTCTCATTCCTTAATGCATAGACAAATATGGAGTCTTCTTAAGTCCTTCTTAAAATAAATATTCGCTAAGACAATTGTACTACATACACCTAGATTGCTTTAAACCATATAAGAATTTTTGTTACTTGGTAGAGTATATCCTTCAGGGATTATATGCTTTAAGCATTTCATATTCTTCAGGGATTGTATGCTTCAGGCATTTCATATCCTTCAAGGATCATATGCTTCAGGTATTCCATATCCTTCAGGGTTTTTAAATTATATACTTCATGAATTTTTGTTATTTGGTAGAATATATCCTTTAGGGATTAGATGCTTCAGGCACTTCAAATCCTTCAAGGACGTTTAATAATTCATATAGATATGCGTATATCCAATTTTTCTGTAACTACCAAGCTAATCAAAATTCTGAATTAAATTGTATCCATTACAGGAGCATATATTTCTTTATAATTGTACTAGATTTCTTCAAGAAACCTTATTACATAAGTCGTACTTTGTACTTCATAATTTCATTAAATTTTCATACAAATACCCTACATGTATTTAAACAGGCATTACACCTTTAGGTGTATGGACTACAGGTCCAAATATTTCATATTTTACTCATGAGTTTAGCTCTATTTGAATTCCACATTGGCCAATAATTTCTACGTCGACACTTTTCAACGGTTTGTGGTTCAAATTCACCATTATTACTTTGGGTCATGTTAAGAGCAAATATATTGTCGACAACAAATTTATTTCTATCTCATATTTCTCCTGTATTTAAATAATATATCGAGATCTCGTAATTTTAGGTACCTTTTCTCTTCAGGAGATTCCACTTCAAGGGATAACTTTTCAGGAGTTTCCTCTTCTAGAGGTTTATTTTCAGGAGATATTGTGCACAATTTTGGATAGATTAATTACCTTGTTGCCTGTTTCATGGGTATAACCTCTTCAGGGGTTGCGACTTACTTTTCTTGTGTTTTCCTCTTCTGGGAAATCTTATCTTTAGCACTAACAAATCTTTCACGCTCCAAGCGTGTCTTAGATACACTTACTGCTATATCAATTAATTTACCTTCAGGGAATTCAATCTCTACTGGGTATTAGCAGCTAGAAAATGGGATTTCGAATTTTCTTATTGTCAGTGAACACATGTAATAATTTGTTTGCAATACCTTACAAACAAATAATTCTTTGAACTTACAGTTCACATTGATTTATGTAAGGATCAAGATAAGATAGTTTTGTCATGCTTCTGGCAACAAATTTTCTCCCCCTAATAGTGGGGAGACTATGATTGCATACAATGAAATTCATATTGTTAGCCTCAAGGTTTCAATACTTATTACTCGGCTAATTAATCCAAGGACATTCATGTAGTTTTGATGATAATCATGATTTTAAGTTATTTATTAATGATATTTTCATATGAACTAATGATTTATGTTTAAAGCATAATGTTGACTATTAATTTAATTGGACCAACATGGTCAATTCAAATATCAAGCAAATGCAAAGTCGACAAGTTGCTGAAGATCAAAGTCATCAAGTCTCAAGACAAAGAAATTAAGCTCAAGAATCATGTTCCGAGACATATGAGAAGTAAGAGTTAGGTTTTGTAAAGTTTATTAAGATTTGATTTTTAAGGCTCAATTTTAAAACCAACTTAAATTGATTTTCAAAAATAACGGCTAATTTGATTGCAATTCAATACAAATAAATCAATTACGGCTGAAAAAATTTTTGAAGCAGAAAAGTTTTCAAAATATTGACAAAGTCAATATTAATGGCTAGATATTTTGATATTTAAAGATAGCCATGTGAATACAAAGAAATCTCTTACGGTGAAAAATTTATGAAATAGAAAAATTTTCAAAATATTGACAAAGTCAATATTAATGACTAAATTGATTGATATTTAAAAATATCCAATGTGAACACAAAGAAATATCTTATAGTGAAAATTTTCTGAAATTGAAAAACTTTCAAAATCTTAACAAAGTCAAAGAAAACGGCTTGATTGATTAAGATTAAAAAATGCAAAGACAAACATATCAATTACGGCTAAAAATTTCTTAAACAGAAAACAAAGTCAAAGAAAACAACTTGATTGATTGAAATTCAAAAATACAAGACAACCATATCAATTGTCGGTTAAAGCCATCTTCTGACATTGGCACCGTTTATTTGAAAAGGTTATTTGAATTTTAAAAAGTCACGCCAATTATTCAAAAGGCTGATTGCCATTTTCAATTGTCGGTTAAAGTCATCTTCTGACATTGGCACCGTTTATTTGAAAATGTTATTTGAATTTTAAAAAAGTCACGTCAATTATTCAAAAGGCTGATTGCCATTTTCAATTGTCGGTTAAAGCCACCTTCTGACATTGGCACTTTATTATTTAAAATTATATAGAATCATGATTGTGTTTTCTAACGAACAAAAATTTTCAATTTCAAATTTCCTTTAGTCAGTTGATTGAACTATATATAAAGAGAATAGAAGAGAGAAACAAGATAACAAGAGCATACAAGAGAAATCAGAGAAAGAAAAGAAAATATCTTTTACATCAATCCATCCTTTCTCAAGCTTATATTTTCATATCATTCAAAATCCTTGATTGAAAATCAAATTCCTCTAAATACTCTTTGAGCCTTATTGATCAAATCTTTGATATACTATTAGAGTGAGCATATTGTGTACAACTACTCTTTGAGAGAGCCATATTTTGTACAACAATCCTTTGTTGAAACTATTGAGTGTTTTTGTTAGGGTTTTGGTATAAATCCTAAGTAGTGAAAAGGATTTTTCACTGGGTGGTTACTCTTCACCTTGTAAGGAAGATTTGTGGGTTTTGGTATAAATCCTAAGGAGTGAAAAGGATTTTTCACTCGGTGGTTACTCTTCACCGTGTAAGGAAGATTTGTAACGGTTTGATCTTCACCCGAAAGAAGATTGTCAAATAGTGGATTTGGGAATCCTCAAGAAGTGTTCTTGAGGCGGGGACGTAGGCAGGGAAGCCGAACCTCGATAACAATCATCGTGTTTGATTTTCTCTCTCTCTATCTCTTACATATTTAATTGCTTATATATATATATATACTTGTGCTTGATTTCATATCATATCTATATTGCAATTGAATTGAATTGTGATCAAATATTTGCTAAATCAATATTTGCTATTTGAAGATAGTTTTTAATTCTGCATATAAATCGAAAAAGTTTGTCTCAACCTAAATCACCTCCCCTCTTAGGTTGATATTTGGGTAACACATATCAAAATGTAATCAACCAAATATCATAAATTCGAAACATGTAAATACATAATCAAGATACAATCATTACTATTATTACAACAAGGAGATTAGATCAATTTGAGATATGATGTTTCTTGCCTTGTTCCTGAAGTGCAGATTAATTAAGCAATTAGGAAAGGATATGTGTGAGACACCTATATACAAGTAGCTCTTTCTCTTCTGTCATACAAAGTCGCAGGAGTATTAAGAATGTATGCCAGAAATCTTTCCAACGACTTGGGTGATGAGAAAGATACTTCACCTAAGAAGTATGATCAAAGATAATCTTGCTTCGTAGAAATTTGATAAAAAATAATCTTGCTTCTATCTGAGAACATTAAATTGTTGATTTTATGAATCAATTTGTGATACTGTATTATTTTAGAGTATAATCAGAAGAATTGATGAGAGAGTAAGATCTGAGAGGTGCGATATGCAATGGATAAGAGAAGTGAATTTATAGGGTAGACACATGGGTGAATGAATGGTTTAGAATGCGTTACGTGTCTAGCTTATCCAATCACACACGCTAGAGACACCGATAATTCAGGAAGTTTGAAAAATGATAGTTGCTTTTTCAAAAAGAAGATCTTATCAATGCATCGAGTCCTGAGTCAATGACTTTTCCATATACGTTAAATCTCGAATTTCAACAAACGTTGAAATTTGAGGAAAATGTGTATCGGGAGTCGGATGACAGGTAATCACACAAACTGTTCTCGTTTCATTAAAAAATCTGAAGTTTATTTATCACATTCTAGTTTTCGATGAACTTCATTCATCATTTTCAAAAACTATATCTTAATCTCTCATTAGATTTTCTAGGATGGCTTCCTCTTCTTCTCAAAACAATAATGATGCAATTAATCTAAATGTTGTGCCTAGCGCAGTGCCAGAGGTCTGGCATCCATACTTCCTATCCTCGAATGGCCCTGTCACGGTAATTGATTCCGTGATGCTAAGTGGTATAACTGCAACTACAGTAGCTGCGGGTCTTCTCACTCCGGAGGATGGAAGAGTATTGGCTGGGAGGACAAATCCTCAAACCATTAATGACTCAATGACACTCACTATTCAGTGTGTTGCCTTTGTTTCTAACATGGGATGACGTCTGCATGTTAGAAATCATGAAATTTGAGCGTTGCACTCCCAAGTTACCATTCTGCAACGGTTACTCAAAAACAACAAGAAGAAAGTAGGGGAGTTTAAAGAGGAAAATAAAGGGCTGAAGAATCTCGTGGATTCTTATGCTAATGATTTAGTAGCACGGTCCATAGAACAGAGTAAGACCACAACTGAGCTTCAAAAGCAGTACGAGAGGCTACTGGTTGAGGTGAAAGAATTGGCTTCTCGCCCAATTCCCTAAAAAAATATAGTGGCCTCTTTTTCTAATAAAATCATGTTTGTTAATGATGAGCTTATTTCACCTTTCATGCATGAACATACACACATACATACATATAACTGGGCATACAATCTAGTGTTCAAAATTAAATGGATAAACATAAAATCTTTCCCAGGAGAATTAATTTAATCAGATTACTTTACATATACCAAGTTCTCTATGAGTTGCATAGGAATGATCCTCTTGGAGAAGTTTCATGAGTATGTCAGTCCATTGATGTACTTAACAAACTCAAGTACAACATGCCCATCTTTTGCACATGATCTTTAAGAAGATGGTATTAAATCTCAATATATGCAATTTAATAAGATTCTTTAAACATAACAAAATATAATAATATGATCAAGAAGAATATGTTAACTGGTATGAATATTCAACCAACAATCAAATTATTAATTATCCATTTATATCCTAGAAGAAATCAAATGAGTGATATCCATTTTATTTAGGATATCAAAATAACTCATGTGATCTTCTGGATTAGTTTGATCTTCTGGATCAACAAAATTTATTATTAATAATTTCACTTCAGGTGGTAAGGTGTAATATCCCTTTTGAGAGAATATTTGAGTACATCCTTCTTGATTTTGTTCATATCACTTCTATATCCACGACCTTTTAATTATCAAATGAGGTTTCATTCACTTCAGAGAATGGTATATAACTGGTCAGATAGAAGGCAATATTAGTTCAAAGTTCTTCTTGAACTTACATTCTTGATATTGCTACTTCAGGAGCACTTTTGAGACATGATATACAATTTTCCTTTTTCCAACATGTCTTATTCAGAGATTTTCCTTTACATAATTTTAATTGTGAGCTGATTTAGAAAGTGCAGAATTTTACTCACTTACACTTTTTTAAAATTTTGCAACTTCAGGTGCATCAAGTGTAAAGTTGTATTCACTTGCACTTTTATAATTTTGTAACTTCAAGTGCATCAATTTAAAATGAGTTTTTGTAAGGTGCAGCTTCTGGTGCATCCATACTTTTTTCTTAAATCATTTCATAAAATTAGGAGATCCCTTATTATAAGGTACTCAGTCCTTTTAATCCATCATATAGATGAAAAAATCATTACTTTTACACGATCTTGCTAGGATGCGTGGTTGTCATCTTAATAAGTTTAAGATAAAGATACGTGTCACAAATAATTAACAGATATGTATACAAAATTAATAAACATATCTCACATAAGTATAATGGGATTGCATAATTTATAATTGATCATATTTGATAATATCATTAGATATAATATCTTTACTATAAAACCCATAGGATTTAAATCCATAAACAAACATTAAAAATTGTTGGCAATAGATCAATATGATAACATATAAGTCAGATAATAAAATTATCAATTCTTAAGAATAAAACTTACAGTAGGTTGGAGACAAAGTGAGAACAACTCCTTTCTTAAGATTTGGTTAGAGTTTCGTGCTGATAACGTGTTGTAAAATGAAAGAGAAAATAAATAAGAGAAACTCTTACGAGAACTTTCTTATTAGGTGGTCATCCACACCAGAGAGGAATTTCTAGAATTCCCTATTTCACTAATCTCTTTGCCTCTTCTCTATATAAAAAACTGAAGCATTACACTTCTATATATATATACACTTGGAAGCATGATTATTCATGATTCATACTTTAACCATGATTCTCACTTAAGCCATGACTCACACATTAGCACATGGTTCATACATTAGCCATGACTCACACATTAGCATATGGTTTACACATTAGTCATGACTCACACATTAGCACATTGGCAACATCAATAATTCACAACACATTTAGAGTTATTTTTATAATTCAATAATTGGGCCTAAGCCCATTAGAATTAGGGTTTCTATTTAATTTGATTTAGGGCTTAGTAGCCTATTAAGCAAAGTTTGTACTGATTTTCAAGGGACTTGATGATTAATGAAATTTTTTTATGATTTGAGATTTGTCTTTCTTCTTTGTTTGGTGGTGATGCCGAACACTCCTCAGGTGGTGATGCCTAGGATTTTGTAGGCAGATTCTATAGGTAAATATTGTTAAGTTCAACGAGAGAGTGAATGTTGTTAATAAAACAAATGTTGTTAAGTTCAACGAGAGAGTTTCATATATTGAGTAGCACATATTACTTCAAGTCTTCAAGACCGTTGTAAGTAAATAGTGGAGATTATTTTCTACTTAAAAGATATAAACAACGGAATGTAAAGATGTGTGGCTGGGCATGAAAGACAATCAAATTGCAGCAGACATATATCTACACTCACACCGTTGATCTCTCACAAATCATGAATTCAGTTGCTGTAGAATCGAGAATCGAGAATCGACAAGTTATTTACCATTTTGCTGTGTGTATTGAGAGCAGATCAATTGTTTCTTCTCCGACTCAGGTAATACAAGAAAACTATTTCTGCAAAGCAAGCTAACAAGCAAACCCAATAGAATATGAAGAAGCTTGAGAAGAAAAGCCAAAGCTAGACTCTAGAGTCTGGAGACATTTGGATTTGGCTTGGTGGAGCTTCAATTGAAGAAAATAAAATACAAATTGCTAAAATCTTGTTTCACTTTCACAAACACTATTTTAACGGAACATAAACCAAAAACGTGTAAATTAACCACCATTTTAAAAACAGGTTATTCTCCCAAATCATTTAGCAACTGTGTTTATTTAAATAATTCATAATGAGAAATTATATTTCCACACCCTTTTTTGTTATTTCCGAATTTTTCTCCACTTCTATTACATGAAACTAGCAAGCAACGCATGGGGTAAAAAATAATTTGTCATTAATCAATACTCTCTTTCAATGTTATTATAAACTTATTATACATTAATTTTCTTAATAATAATAATAATAAAAAGTGAATTTGATGAGTAGAATGCATATTTTCTTTGAACTGAAATCATTTTCACTTCGTTTGAGAGGGGGGAAAGAAATAAAAGGAATGAAATGAAAAATATATTTTAAAAATATTCTTTCCTTTATCGAATTTGAAAGATTAAGTAGAACACTCTCTTATTTAAAAGTTTAAGTGAGAGGGAATAGAATGAGTAAGAGAAGAGAGAACACTCATTTATCCATTTTTTCTTCCAAAACCCAAATTTTCATTCCCTCCAAAATTTGGAGAATAAGAAGGAATGGAATTGGGTTTAATGAAATTTTCATAAAAACTCCTAGACTGTCCTTAATTTATTTATTTATTTTTTTGTAGGTAAATTATACTAACACCCCATTCTTTTGGGAAAACTAGACTCACTAAAATATATTTTGGAGAAATGACACTCTGCTCTCAAATTTGTAAACTAATTAACACTCTATCCCTTTTTTCCATCCATAAATCCATTGACTAACGGTTTTAAGTTTAACACGAAATATTCTTGTTTAAGTTAGAATATTCCCATTTATTAATTATGTTACTGTTTTAACACTTAATTCTTAACCTGAGTTAATCTTTAACACTTAATCCTCTCGTTTTCTTAGTAGCCAAATAACAATGAAATTCTAAGAAAAATACTCATAACCAAACATACATTGGGTACAGTTCATCTTTTGATCAATCCTTAAAATTCGGGAAGCAACCATCGTAGCGGTCAAGTGGATTTCGGAAGATAATTGTTCTAACTGGAAGCAAGGATACTGAGAGTATTTGGAGAAACCATAGCCAATATAAATGGCAGATCTCTCCTATTTTTTAAGATCTCAAATGTCTCCAGCACCTGCATGGACTCCAATTACAAATTAAAGCAACCCCAAACAGTATCCTCCACGAAGTCAACTCTATTGCTATCAATGCCTCTAAGTTTTTTGTTAATGTATTTAAGTGTCACTCATGCTTCCCTCTGTAATCTTTTGGCTTGCTATGTATCATAAAAAACAAAAAAAGAAGAAAAAAAGGAGGAGGAGGAGGAGGAGGTACTCCCCATGAATATACTAGGGATTTCCCACTCCCAACTTTAGGACCACACGTTTGTTGAAAACAACAAAGAAGAAGAAGATGTGTTAAAGGTAAAGGTAAAAATGTATTTTTAATTCAAAGCACACTTTCTTCCTTGTTTTCTTCCCAATTCAAGGGGATAAGGATTTGTGCTTACCATTTTCCTTCCCCTCATATTTCCATTGAACCAAATGGGTGAAAACCCATTTCTCCTCCCCTTTTCCTTCCATTTATTTTTTATTTTATCTTTTCTATTTTCCACCCAACCAAACGGATAAATATATATATATAGGGTTGATCTTTTTGCGTCAAAATGTTTGTTGACACAAAAAGATTCTTCATCAACAACATGAATATTAATATAAAAATGATAATGTAATATAGGTTTTCGATGTCTACAAAAATATTGATACGAAAAGATATTAGTTGTGGCAATAGAGCCCCCCTCTCCGATTGTGAAAAGAGACAATTGGCAATTCGCTCGATTTTTACTTCTTAGATTTGCAAAGCACGCGTGATTAGGACTGGGACAAGGAAAGATGCAAAACCAAATAGAAAATACCTCATCTGAAATTCTGAATAGCCATAGCCCCGTTGACTTGTTGTAGAGTCGTTCTTATTATTATTAATCAACAAACAAATAATTCAACCCCCAAAGCCACAAACAATTAACATCAGGGTTGCCTCGTCAAACTAGTTACATATATTTTTATATGGAGATTATTTTAAAACTTATCATCTTCCGTTGAAAAAAAGATCTAAACCTACGCCTTCAACTTAAACAAAACAAAAATAGTTTTGTTACATTTCAAAGACTTAGGTGGGTGTCAAAAGTTTCCTTTTGTTTTGCTAGCTAGCTCCACCAGGTGAATCGCTTTGAAATATTAAACCATCGCCAAGAAGAATTTGTTGGATCGATGCTTTGATTATCTCATCTGAAAACTAGTTGATGTGAAGTGAGTAGCAGTAGCAGTACAGTTTCCATGACAAGTATTTACACTAGAAAATAAAAATGACCTACAGAGTGGGCAGGTGAAGTTATTTCGGTCTAGCCAGCTTTCAATGCAGTGCATATGGAAAGCATGGCCACATCTAGATAGTTGGCTCACCACGTCTTCCCTGTCGAACTCCACCAAGCAAATCGAGCACATTTCTTCCACGTTTTCATTTCCTCTTTTGTTGTAACTCTGCAAGTAGTCTTCAAACCTAGTCACGGGAAGGTATCCCTCATTGAAGCTCTTAACTACTGGCTGAGGCTTGAAAATGCTGAGGAGAGCTTTCTTGAGTTGGAGGAATGGGATCAAAATACAAGTGTAGAAGACAATGGTGGCCATGCACAATCGAGACTGAGCAACCACAAGACAATTCATTTTGCCCTTTAGTATGAAAGTAATCTTAATTACTCTCAAAATTTTCTTGTTTCTTTTTGTGTTTTGACTAATGAAAGATGGTATGAGCCAAAGTAGCTGAGAAGACAACCCTTTATATAGCAAGCAAGCACCTCTCTGAGTCAAGTTCCATTTCTTATTTTTAAGATTAAATTAATTATTTGTACTACAATGTCATAAATAATAGCTAAGCTCTGACTTTTGGAGGCTGAGCAACGTCGTTTTAATTTTTTAATTCATTTCTTAAACATATAGATTGTTTGAAATATATACATGTATAAGTTTATCTTTCAAATTACTTTTAATTATATAGTATTATATTTATTCATCTAAAAATATTATATATATAATTAAGTCACTATTGAAGTTTGATATCCGCGAGGCTGCAGGGCCGGCGCCGACCCCACATTCTCCTAGCCTTGTATTTTATTTATCAAAAGAATCTAATAAAACACCACCTGTCTCTACTCTCAAGTTTAATAAAATACTCTAACCATAGAAGATGGATAACAACGGTAATCTTCTTACTAGTGTGAGTTCTACATTAAGTATGCTGGAGCCTGGAGTATATATTATATAACAACTATATATTTAGAAAAATCTTAGGACACAAAATTTTCAAATTCTTGTTCGTTAAAGTTAAAGTTAAAGTTATGATGGAGCAACTTAAATTTTTTTCTTTTAATAATTATTGGGTAAGTGCTAACCACATCTATGCTTATATTCCAAAAGAGCTACGTCAGTTGTAATTGAAGTTCTTTGCAATTATTAATAAAGTCCAATTCAACTAAGTATTGCCTAATATGAGACTTAACACATATACACACTTATCAGAATTTTGTATTCTTGTCATGTATATAATTAAATTCCTTTCTAATTTTTATGGTTGTGTAGTCATGCCATTATTCCACAAATTCTGGTAAGTGTGTGTGCGTGTTGAGTTTCACATCGGGATATATACTGGGTCGAACTGAGCTTTATTAACAATTGTAAGGAGCCTTAAGCCTCCAGTTGCAATTTGATTATTCCTTTTAGGGTATAAGCAAATATGGCTAGCCCTATACTTGGGTTGTTATTTTAAAAGTTCTTTTTTTTTTTTTTTTTTTTTTTTTTTTTTTTTTCTTTTTTGGAAATGTATTGTACACCCTCTAAGTTTGGTCAATTTTGATTTTGTTCCCTAATGTTTGAAAGTTTTGATCCACTTTCTCTTAGTTTGGTTCTGTTTGGATTTTGGCCTTCCTGTTAAAAAAACGTTAGCTCCTAATCGTTAAGTGCCACCTAGGCTTGACATATATGTCAGTGGTCCAATTAAATCATGCCACGTGTCAATTGTATTATAAAAATTAAAAAAAAAGAATTGAAAAAAAAGATTAAAATAAATTAGTTATGATATGTAAATTGCATAGAATAAAATTTAATTCAAAAAAGTGAAAAACAAAAACAAAAACATAAAATTGAACTAAAACTAAAAAATTTTGAAAAACAAAAATGGTATTGTAGCCAAAACGAAACAAATTTCCCCAACGTAAAGTACAATCAAATGCAAAAACTAGGTCTTGCCACTTCAAAATTTTTCTCATACGGTCAAACCCCAACCCACCACGAAGATCTGTTCCCCCCAAGCCATTGAATCGCATCTCTGGTTCTGCTGGAGGGATTCACCGATCAAACCCCAACCTACCTCATCGAGTTGAAGATCTTGTTGTAGACGGTGGTCTGATTTCCCTACCGGTCTGAAAGTTTGATATTTCCATATCTGAAAGACCTCAACTTCGCTCTGTGGAATATTTCAAACTACGGCTTGGTGGAGTTGTGTAGTTGCAGAGCTTGGAGAAGCCAGAGCGCACTGAGTTAAAAGTGGGTTCTTAGATTTGATGTGAGCCTCAAGCCGAGAAGCCGGAGCACACTGAGTGGCTAAAGAAGCCATTTGCCTCACCCTTTAGGGCACCGAGGACGTCCTCATCACCAATTCCGAGAAGGTCTTGATCAGTGATTTGGGTGTGGCGGTGTTGTGTTGGGTTTTGTCGTGTATTTGGATCTTTACAGAGATATGAATTGAATTTTTTTTTAGTGTTGTTGTGTTGGCTTTTGGGTGATTTGTTAGCCGTGTGATGGATCTTGACAGAGATATGGGTTTGGTTCAACTCGACAAAAAAAAAAATATGGGTTTGTTTTTTTTAATCTCCTTTTAATTCTTAGTATGAGATATCAATTCCTATTTTTGGGTTTCAATTCTTTGGAACAATTTGGATGGATTGATTTTTTTATTTTTATTTTGTTTATGTTATTGTTCACCCTAGAAAATGTTGAAAGGAATTTAAAAAATGGAAAGAAAAAAAACGAAATGAAAAAAATATATATTAAATTAATTTATGCCAATTTTTAATTAAATTAAATTTTTTACTTTTATTTAATTTTTATATATTAAAAAATTTATTTTAATATTTATTTTTAAAGTTTTTTAATTTTTATAATACAATTGACACGTGGCATGATTTAATTGGACCACTGTATTTTAGTCAAAGTTTTTTTATTTGTTAAATACCTATGACGTTTGCTCTATGATGATTGTTTTTACCATCAGGCCAAGGCATCAATTAGTTTTTGGTGGATACGAGATTCGAACTTAGGTCCCTTACTCGATGACAAGAAACTTTACCAATTGAACTAGCTAAAACCCACAAGCTCAAGTAACTCTAATGTACTAATTTGTCAGTTTTTATTATAAGAATGCATTCAATAAGGACCAGGTGTAATACTCCAGTTTTACACCCACCAATAAGAGTACGCCACATCATTTATTTTCACTTTTCTTCACATTCAAAAATGAGGTCATCCACACCCAATAACTTCTCTTAAAACTATCAAAAACCTAGAAAATCCAAAACACCCAATGAAAAAAAAAATCAAAAGAGAGAGGAGAGAGAGAGAGAGAGAGTGATATGGAGGGAGGGAAGCCGGATCTGGATCTGTCGCCATCAAACACCACCACTGTAAGAACCCCACCCAAACACCACCACCGCAAGAACACCACCCAACCATCATCACCGCAAGAACACCTACCCAACCACCGCAAGAACTCCACCCAACCACCACCACCGCAACAATCACGCACCCACAACCAAATTTTCAACCTTGTGGCGTGGTTTTGAGGAAATGGGTTTTGTGGGGGTGGGTTTATGGGTTGTATTGGTGAGGGAAAGATGGTTTTGGAGGAGAGAGAGATGGGTTTGTGGGTCTTGAGAGAGGAAGAGAGGGAAGAGAGATTTGGGGGTGGGGGCAGCCATGGAAGACGGTGGGAAGAAGAAAGGAGATGGTTGGAAGAGAAATGGAGAAAACTTAGATTTAATTGTGTGGTAAGATTTATGGTTTTATTTGTAAAATGCTTATGTGGCACTTCCATTAGGGAAAGATGGTTTCTAAAATATTTCTATCATATGTACATAGCAGTCTAGCAGAAGCAAATTTGCAGTAGAACAAAAAAAAAAATTGTCTTCAATTAGGGCAATAAAGTATAAACAAGTTGAAAAGTATTTTATTCAAATATGGAAATTGTCTTGCAAAACATTTCAAATAAGCATTTTATTGAGCTGATCCCAAATTAAACTGGAGTAGATTGGTTTTTCTTTCACAAGTAAAAAACATTAAACCGGGCTAAGCAGTATCTTGACTTTGGTTCAAGTTACTATCATTAGCATCCATCTCATTGCTTCAGCTTCTAGACACACGCAGTCCCGTATGTTTAGTTTACTTTTGCTAACGACAAAGACACACAACACATGCATTTGACACACGCTGGAGCCTGGAGCACACTCCATATGCTCGATCACAACATAGACTCATTATTAATTAGACACTTCGCTTCTAGCCTAGCTAGCTTTGACCACCTTAATCTGGGGAGGGAAACAAATAAAATAAAATAAATAAATAAGGCCGACCAAATCACAAAGATCTTCTAGGGCATTGAGAATTCTCTTTGGTGAGTTGCGCTTCGCATTTAAATTACTGCTACTTTACAATATTCATAGTGTCTTCAAGAGGAGATGTATCGTATTCTTCACTTTACTCGCTTGAATTAAACAATAACCGACCATGTGGCACGCACAAGAAGCGGAGGACTCACCGGAGGAGAGTACCGACTCCTTCATTAAACACTCTCAAGGGTGTCAATGGTAAGATTCCAATCTACCCAAACAGAACTACTGTTGGTAATTTAAGATATACACTACATGGTTTTCTTTTTATTGGGGGTTCAAATTAAACTTTATACTTTTAAATGTGTGACTAATTTAAAACATATATTTTCATTGCGATACCAAACAAAATCCCTACCCCTTACTCTCCTAGTCATGCATTGAGCACACTTTAAGAGATGGAAAGGAAATACCATTTTCTACTTAAGCTTAAGCCTTGCCTTGTCAAAGTCTCCTATGCCCTCACCAAGAAGAATCTTGTCAAGGTCTCCACTAATGATCATATGATCGATGGTGAACTTCGTGGCCAGTAAAAAGGAAAAGTATAAAAAATATGAGTATAGTCTTGCGGATCACTTCTATAATTATTATGATACTAGTTTGCAAAGAAAATTTGGAATGCCTTAAAGAGTAAGTATAACACTGAAAAAGCCAGTACCAAGAAATACATACAATTAGACTGAGACATGGATATCTCGCTCAACTTACAGTGTTTCGCGCTACTGCGGGAGAATAATTTACATATATCTCAACTAGTGCAAGGGGTTTACTAGAATACCACCCCCATGATACAACAACTGAAACATATACACTGTAAGCTCCATGAACCTACACTAACTACACTATAGAGCAAAAGCTCCACCAAAGAAACATCATTGTCCACAAAATAATCTACATAAAAATACTGACTCTATAGAGCAGAAGCTCCACCAAAGAAACATAATTGTCCACAAAATAATCTACTTAAAAATACTGACTCTATAGAGCAAAAGCTCCACCAAAGAAACATCATTGTCCGCAAAGTAATCTACATAAAAATACTGGCTCTATACACGTATTCTCATCTATCATTCTATCATATTTGCACTTGTATACGCCCAATAGCATTTAAGGTACACCTCTCAAGAGTGATATGACTCAACATAATGAGCACATAAATTACAAAGATAATGAGAATATAGTTAGAATACATGTAAGTTATTAGAAATTTTTTATCTCAACATAATGACCACATAAATAACAAAGATAATGAGATTAATGAGATAGATATTTTGTAACAACAATTTGAGTTAATGGGGTAAAATATTTCATAATAATTTGTGTTGTTACAAAATTATGAATATAATTTTTTCGTACTGTTATTTCCACACCAAATATTGATATTTTCCACACCAAATGGTGCGGAAATATCAATGTTTGGTGCAGATTAGTACACCAGTCATTGATATTTCCACACCGATGGTGCAGAAAAGAAATATCAATAACTAGTGTGGAAATATCATGAACCTAATTTTTTCTTTATTTTTATTAAAATACACCAACAATAATTATCCAAAAACTATATTCCAAGTACCATCAACTGTGCATTGTACATTTGTGCTTGGTTAATACTTACATAAAAAAGCATACTTAGGTTATTATGTCTAATTCAAATCAGTTAAACCCATGTTTAGGGTAGAATGAAAGATACATTGATTTTAGTTATTTCTCTTTCAAAGAAGAGTAACATATGGTAGTAATTAGAAGAAATAGTGGAAGGTTACATAAGTGGAACACTTGACAAAACCTCAAGTTTGCCACTTGGCAGAACCTCAGGCTCTCATAGCTTGAGGTCTTTGCTTATATATATATCTATATATAAATATATATATATATATATATATACACTTGGCAAAACCTTAGGCTCTCATAGCTTGAGGTCTCTGCTTTTATATATACTAGTCGTAAACCCGTGCGTTGCACGGAAAATTTTTTCATAAAGGTATAATTTAATTATGGTAGTCTCAAACTTAAACAAATAAACTTTGTTTATATAAGGTAATGATCTTCACCATTTGCATCAACAGAAAAATTGATAAGCACGAAATGCCATTAAATATTTGCTTCAACTGGATTCAGTTTTTTAGGTGTCAGACAAACATTACACTAAAAAATTTAGTAGTCATTCAATTGCAAGCTAAGGGATACAATATGGATCACAAAATCAAACAGAAGGTACACACATGCAGTTGCCAATATCATATCAGATTTAATAAGGGCAACGAAATATTTTGATACTATTAAATAACAATAGAGCTCGTGTCTTTGAACCAATATAATGTCCCAATTCACCACTATCGTTATCTTAATAATAGATTGACCTAGTTTCCAATATCACTTATCACCCAAACAAAATTACATGCCCAGTTCACTACTTATAAATTATAATCCTATGAAAAAACATTTCATAAAAAAAAAAGAAAGAAAAAAACATAATAGGAGAAGTGAAAAGGGTCAAATGATCTAGCCAACCACTCATGTGAACTCTGATAGAATTCAGAGTTCTGTGATTGACATTTAACACATTGATGATAAGATTAAAAAAAAAAAAAAAAAAAGAAAAAAAAAAAAAAAAAAAAAAAAAAAAAAAGGACAACAATTGAAAGAGAACCATAAGAGAAGCCAAAGGAATGTAATTTTTGACACCCTACATCATTGTATCTATACTAAAGAAAAAAATAATAATAATTCCCAGTTTTCCAAGTTTCAAAGATTTAAAAAACCCCCAAAACCACCCAACTTTAGCACAAATAACATATGTGCAAAACAAACTATGAATGTCAAAATTAAAAAAAAAAAAAAAAAAAAAAGAGGCTTTATTTTATTTTATGTGACTTCGTATATGGTGCCAATGGGTGACAGCCCATTTGGAAAATATTCAAACTACTTTTTATTTAAGTTTTGGTAGCTTGTAAGTGGTGCAAGTGTGAAGTTGGACAGCCCCATTTAAATGATACTCAAATCTCAACTTCAGCATTAGTGAGATCTTCTTGTAGCTTCTCTGCAAAAGCTCACCAGCTGGCTCCACAATATCTATGCACATTGTGCTGTTCGAGTATTAGAGACCAAATCAATTCCGCCTCATACTTCTCCAGGTAATTATGTACGTAGATATTGTGCTGCTTCTTTACGTCAGAGGATTGGAGTCCTGATTTTTGGGTCTTTTAGAGACTTTTGAGTAGTCTCTGTGTTTTCAAAGAGGCTTTCACGTTTAATGATGAAAAGGTTGGGTTTGAAGGAGCAATTTATAGCCAAGAGGGGGAGAGGGCTACAATAAACATTATGCCGATTGATTTGTTTTTTAATTTAAGGACTCAACGTGGGAACAAACAATAACTGAAGAAGAGCTCTAACGTTGAGAAACGATGAGAATCTGAAACGAAAGGTCGAAAACTAAGTATTTGAAGAAGAAAAAGAAAGAAAGAGCGTTATAGGAGGGCAAGTTGGATTTAATGGGAAGTCGAAAAAAAAAGTTAACCATTATAGCATGATGAGAAGTGGGGGAGTCGAAAGGACGAGAGGATCCGGATAAGCATGAAGAGGAAGAAATAAAAAAGAAAAAAGAAAAAAAGGATTTAATGGGAAAGTTAGAAAAAAGAAAGAAAGAAACGTTACTGCCAGGAGCTGAGAAGTTTTTGAGAGAAAAAAGATCTGGTTTATCTGAATAATTATGAAGAGGAAGAAATGAAAATTAAATAGAGGAAGGATGACCTAGACTTATGAGGATGCAAGAATTCTTATGTGACAATGTTTGAAGGAAGGTAAAAACTTTCTCTTTGTGAAGATTAAAAAAAAAAGTAAGCGGTGAAAATTAAAAAAAAAAACCTGAAATGTCAAAACTATAAAGCTGAAAAACGTTAAAATAATAAAAGCCCAACAAAATAAAAAGAAAAGTGGGCCAGATGATAAAAGCCCAACAAAATAAAAAGGAAAGTGGGGCACGAGATTTGGAATGATGTGGGAATAGGTAAATCTGATGTGGCAAGTTTGGGAGAAGACAAAAAAAAATCTCTTAGCTTCACCTATTAGTTTATATAATATATATATATATATATATTCGATTGATTTTTAGTGTGGTTTAGTCTAGAATTTATAAACCTTGAAACCAAGCCAAAAACCGAAATAATATTTTTTCCTAAATCCGAACTACACCAAACCAAGAAAAAAAATGACGAAACTCGAATAGTTTGAGTTGTTTCGATCAGTGGATTCAGTGCATCGGTTTTCTGCACGACTATTTGTCATCCCTAGTTGATTCCAAACAACCCTAAGTGTTGATTCCTAGGTTTTGTTTCTTTTGTGATGTTGATTCCAAGCAAGTCTAAGTGTTGATTTTTAGGATTTTGTTTTGTTCTTCAATTCCGTTGTTGCCCTGTTTAAGCTTTATTCCACATCATACTTTCTCTTCCCAAAAGATCGGATAAAAAATAAGGTGGTAGATTCAAACCCACTGTGTACACCTAATAACTTACCCCCCCCCCCCCCCCCCAAAAAAAAAATCCCAAAGCAGCCACCAAACAAAAATGCCAACTTTCCTCGGGATTTTGCTTTGCCAAATTCTCTTTCACGGAGACAGTTTACCCGCTAGATCTTCTCAATGTCTCATAGTAAGATCGAACATCTTGAAGTTACCATTATTATTAGGCTTCCAAAATAATGTATCAGCCCCTTCATCTAGTTGAAAATTCGAGTACAATAGATAAAAGAAGGAATCAATAGATCCTAACTTTCAATCACCTTGCACAATACTAATATTCCACGATCTGGTCACTTACCATCTGTAGCACCCAACAAGTTATAAGTAGATTCATCCTTATCATCTCAGCTATCAAAAACAAACCAGGAAACTAACTCCGATAAGGCACTCTCTCCACACCACACCACACCACACACACACCATTCATCATGTCAGCTTTTTATGTTAATGAGTCAAATTAAAATTCTACCCAAACAAATTACAGGATTATTTCGGTGGAATCCGAACTATTTATTAGTATCTTCATAACAGACTCAAACTATGCGCATGAATGTCGCCACAGCTTGCACGTCTGACATGTATAGGATTCAACACAGGCTCAAACCTAACTAGCCAAAACTTCAAAAGAAAAATTTGCTGCTAGAAAAACAAGGGGTAAAGTTTAAGTAGCCATGATATAATGATGCAACTATTACAACAAAATGCTGATATCATGCATTCAGGATAAAAACCCATGTGGGATCCTAGGCTTTCAATAAAGAGGTGATATCTTCATCAGTGTTCATATATATCCATTCCACCAGATATCTCCCTAAGCTAATTTAATTAGTTCAACAGTTCAAACACTCACCTATTTATTTCACATATTATAAAGAAAGATGCCTTCCAATTACATAGATTGCCAGAGAATGCGTTGACTATCTATTCACCTGCTGTTAAGGTAATTTACTTAGTTGAACAATTAAAAGCTTCACAGATCTCGAATCATCAGTTTCCTTGTATTATCTAGATAACTGCTTGTAGACTTTAGTTGTGGCCAATGAGCTTTGGCTCAAATGACATTTCCACCTCTCACAATAATGGGTGGAGAGTGAGGTTGTAGTTGTAAAACCCATGGGGTGCATGAGTAACTTACCAATAAAAAAACCCAGCTTGTAGTCTTGTCATGTGAGAAGAAATGAGAACACACTGATGAAGATAATACAGCCTAAAGTCATTTGTTCTAAGCTGAGAAGACAACGGCGTGTAGTTGAACTTTATATCTTCTTAAGTTAATCTCCACGTGTGCTGTCACGTGTGCAATTGTTATTGGTTCCATGATTAGTGGATGTAGTTAGTTTTTAACTTTCTGTTATTACTGTTCTCCCTTTTAACGGCTTCACAGCTGTATAAATACAGAGCTCTAATGCTTACTCATTAACTGAAATCCTACACCCACAGGCCACAGGCTATGAAAGAATGCTAAAAGAGGAATAGTTTCAGCAACATGCTCACTTGGACATATATATTGGCAAATTAATATGACCTGAATGGTGCTTTAGCTGTGCTACCTGTACCACATTCGTTCTCCCCCTCCGCAGCCAGCAAAGAATTCAAGAAAAAACAAGATTAAATACCAAAGATTCAAGAATTGTGGTCTAGTTTCAATGTGGACCTTCTTGGCACCATAGGCTTAGTATTAAGTTTCTGTGTGTATAGATGATAGGAGAGGAGAGTGGAGTAGAGGGGAGAGGAGGGGATGACGATGGTTTAATGAAACTTGTTTGGATGTTTTTTAGAGGAGGAGGGGGAAGGGGTTGAGAGGATTTGGAGGAATAAGATATCCCTCATTTTTAATTCCCCCAAATTGGGGGAATTTGGAGGGGCATTGGAGGGGTTCCACTTATTTAAAAAAAAAAAAAATATTAATTTGTCAATTTACCTTTATGATGTCAATTTATATTTATTTATTTAAAATTAGCAAATGAATGTCATAATTGTCAATTTCTATGACCATTCCCCTCTAATCTCTCCTCCCTCCAAATTTCCCAACATAGTTGCTAGTTCAGTTTTAATAAGTTGTACTTAAATAGGTATTTGGTCATTTCAGATTTTCAGCAATATGCTGTAGTGTGGGTTGTTCTAAAGGCCCATGAGTCTTATTTTATGTTTTGAGTCTTTTTCCTATTTGGTTGAGAAGTTCTTAATTTTTTTTATAGTTATTATTAGAAGTCCTAATCCTTCTAGTACTAGTATTGGCAATAGCCTATAAAAGAGGCTTTATGTATTCAATAAAAGATAAAAATAGAAAGATTGAATTAAATAAGAATTTAATATAATCTTAGAGGGTGTGATTGGTTTGCCTAGTATTTATCTTTCTTTGTTTCTCCTTCTATTCACTATTTTGACACCAAATAGCCATCAAATTTATTCAAGATCCAATCATTTAATTACTTAATCCTACCAAAACTCTTAACATTAAAGCCTATTCGAGCACCCTTCAAGATGTCATCAAGAATCCTAATCTAGTGCTAAATTTCAAAAGATCCTACATCTAAACCTTTTGTTGTGTGTCACTACGCTGCTACTACTACTACTACTACTACTACTAGGACCACCAGTCACCACTGCCTCGTTCCTCCGATATCATTCACATATATCAGTATATCACTACTTCCACCACCAAACCGTCACACACAAAACCACCACTACCTCCACCACTCCTCTTACCACCCACCCATTACAATATTCACTTGTAATGAATGTTACCTTTGTCGCAACATCAAAATTATAATAATAAATAGAAAGCTTCACTTTGGTTTCTTATGTTGAATTGCTTGAACTTAGAAAGTATCAACTAGTCTGAGGATGATCATAGGAAGCCTGACTGAGTATATGGAGTGCAATTTATATAAAACTAGAAATAGAGACGAAGGGAAAGTGAAAATTGACGTTATAATATGTATGAAGGAGTCATCTTTTTGGGTATCAGGACTCGATCATTCATAAGGGTGGAGACATTGAGGAGTATGGCATGGATAGAACTAGAGTAGGATAGACTTAAGTGGAAGCACATGTATTAGGTGACCATGGGCTTGTGCATCTATATTGTTCAGATGTTTGTAAAGCATGAAGAAATTCAGAGGATTGTTTTAGGATGCTTCTGTCTACTGCTATTAATGTGGTTGCTGGAAGAAAACCAGCTCTAGTGCAAACAAACCATGCTATTAAACCATAAGGAAATGCAAAAGCACAAATCAAAACACGAATTACCAACAAAATACCTTTCCATTAACCACATTGAGCATAAGAAATTATAACCATAAGTAACTCAAAGAACTTGCATTGATGACACTGATGAAAAGAAGAAACTTACAAATCAAAAATAAAAGTCAATGGGGAAATGGTGTGTCAGGGGTTTGGTTCCCAAAGATTGCTTCCCAAACATGTGGATGTGTTGTATTTTTCTCCATATACTCCTTGATAGCTTTCTTATTGACGAAAAATCCCTTTTGGGTTAAGGATGTAATTACAGTCCGAGCTTCTTCAACTCCCATTTTGAAACACAATCTCGTTACCAACCCAACAAAAGTTTGCACATTTGGTGAATGACCCGCTTCCAACATTTCAACACAAAAGGCAATAGCATCATCCAAATTGTCACACTGATACAAACCTCGAATGAGGATTGAGTAAGAGAAGGCATTGGGAGAAATGCCATTGTTTTGCATTTTCCTGAAAACCCTTTTGGCATCATCGAATTTCTGGGCCTTGCAGAAGCCATCAACAACAGCAGTGTAAATAACAACTTCAGGAATTGTACCCTTTTCGCGCATTGAACCGAAAAGCTTCATTGCTTCTTGAACAAGCCCATCTTTGCAAAGGCCATCGAGCATGGCCACGGCATTGGGGATGAGCCCCGTTTCCTTGAGCTTCTTGAAGATCTCCTCGGCATCTTGTGGCGGAGACGACGACGCCGTTTCCGGGTTTCCTTCAACTTTTTGTTCTTGTTGTTGGGGTTGGGGTTGTGGGCGCTTATCAGCACCAAGCTTGAATTTTTCGAGAAAATCAAGGTTGTCTTCAGATTGATGACTCTTATTGTGGACAGAGAAATTAGCGTTGTTGTGAAATTGGGTGTCGAATTTGGGATTTCGTGGGGCTCTCAAAGGCCTGTTTGGAATGGGCTCTGGAGGAGGAAGGTGTTGTTGGGTACTGCGGCTATCATCATCTTCGTCATCGGATCTCATGGGTCGTCTTTGTCCTCTCATACCTTCATATTCCAAGGACCCAGAACTCAAACGGCGTAGTTTCAACCAAATTGGCGTTTGGGACTCCGAAATCAGCTTAAAAATCCGACCTTGGACTTGCTGTGATGCCATGTTTTTGAGTGGAGGAAGAGGTAGTGAGCTTTTTAGGGTTTAAAGGGTTTTAGGAAATGGCAAAGTAGGATACATCTGTCATTTCATTTGAACGAGGGGCATTTACGGTAAAACACAAACTGAAAGAAGAGATAAGGCAAGGCAAGTGGGAACTGGGAATTCCATTTGATTCTGATGATGGAAAAAGCTCTCATTTTTAACATTTAAATCATAATAAGGTAAGAAGCTGCGGCTCTCTTCTCTTCTCTTCTCTTCATATATGCCTACTATTTTATATATATCTCTCCATTGTTAACTAATTTCCCATGATTTCGTTTCTACTTTCTACTACTCAATAAACAAAATTGCAATCCGCTTCCTATCTTCTTGTCGAGGCCATTCTTTCTTTTTAGTATTAGGTTCTTTTAATATGAGTAAGATTTTAAATACCCATTTTGGCAATTGAGAAAACCATTGCTTCTATTAATTTCTTTTGGCCAAGTTTTTCTCTTTAAAACTATATCTGTAGTGTACACCACAAATTTTTAATAAGTTAGTTTGACTTGTAGAGGTTGTTTGTTTAGTGTGTATTGAT
Source organism: Fagus sylvatica (assembly GCA_907173295.1). Lineage (NCBI taxonomy): Eukaryota > Viridiplantae > Streptophyta > Magnoliopsida > Fagales > Fagaceae > Fagus > Fagus sylvatica. Next base: position 3,516,267 of record OU015767.1, on the reverse strand, counting down.
CTACATAGATGTCACATTTTGTTAGGGGGTGTTATGGAAATCTGCAGCAGTCAACATGGTAGCAGCATCATGTGGTTCTTTAAGGATAGAGGTTTTGATGATAAAAGTATCCACGAAATGTTTAACAAGTGCAAGCGCCTCGAGGGTGCACAAAGGGAGAGAGCTTCCGAAAACTGGGCTTACCTCAAAAGCATTGGCATTCATGAACGAAAGCTCCCTTCCCTTGTTTCAAAGTGCCCCAAGATCCTTACACTAGGTCTCCATGAGAAGCTTGTTCCCATGGTTGAGTGCCTCTCCACGCTCGCTACAAAACCCAATGAAGTTGCTTCTGCCATAGTCAAATTTCCTCACATACTCTCCCACAGTGTGGAAGAGAAGCTCTGTCCACTTCTGGCATTCTTTCAGGCATTGGGTGTCCCCGAAAAGCAACTTGGCAAGATGATATTGCTCAACCCCAGGCTCATCAGTTACAGCATTGAATCCAAGCTGACAGAGATAGCAGACTTTCTTGCTAGTCTTGGCCTTGCCAGAGATGGGATGGTTGGCAAAGTTATGGCCAAAAACCCATTTATTATGGGTTATAGCGTCCAAAAAAGGCTACGTCCTACTTCAGAGTTTCTGAGATCAATAGGTCTGGCAGAGCATGATCTTCAAACAGTGGCAATGAACTTCCCTGAAGTTCTCTGTAGAGATGTGAACAAGGTTCTGAGTCCCAATTTGGCCTATCTTAAGAGATGTGGGTTTGGAGATGGACAGATAGCAACTTTGGTAACTGGTTTTCCCCCTATTCTAATCAAGAGCGTCCAGAATTCTTTAGAACCTCGGATCAGGTTTCTGGTGGAGGTAATGGGGAGACCAATTGATGAAGTCACTGATTATCCTGACTTCTTTCGACATGGTTTGAAGAAGAGATTGGAGTTGCGGCACAAATTTTTGAAACAGGAGAATATAGCTTGTAGCTTGAGAGAAATGCTGGAGTGTAATCAAAAGAAGTTCTTAATGAAGTTTGGTTCTTTTGAAAGATATGCCTGAGGTACTGTGTTTGCATCTTCTTTTCTTCAATTTTATAGAATTTAGCTTTTTTTGATTTTGTAAATTAGATTTGTGTTATTGAATGTGGAATGCAATTACTTATCAAAAAAAAAAAATGTGGAATGCAATTAACATCTCTGTGGTTCTGGGTGCATCAATGAATACTTTTTGACTTCTGCGTCTGATTAAACAATTACTGGATTTTAAATACGTCTCAATGCATAAGTCCTAACAATTCTGAAAGTCACCTGGTGAGAACGAACGAATATCCATAAGTCAATTGAATATCAATAAAATCTTGCCATTTATAAGTAGTGTTTGGTTTTGAAGAGAACGAGCGAATTGTGCAATACATGCTCCCAGGCAGAGTACATGATGAACAATCCAGATTTTCAAGAAATCAGGGGCACATGTATGTCTCTGGTTACATGTCTTGAACTTTTTATATGTGTGCAAAAGTTGTCTGCTGTTTGATAATGCTGGTACAAATGAATATGATGTATTTTATCTGTTATATAAATTTCTTTTGTATTCCAACTTCATGTTAAAAGTCCAACAATTAGAATACTCATAAAATATATATATATATATATATATATATATATATATATATATATATAAAACTGAAAAGAAAGAAAGAAAAAGAATGGATTTCTTGCACTTGATCGCAGGGGAATTCTGATCCAAAAAAGAAGAAGATTACATGAGAAATGAATCATATTTCCTTATCATAAAAAATAAAAGGGAAATGAAGACCCAATTAGTACATTTTGGAAGCTTGAATCTAACAAGGAACATACAGGTAATAAGGCTAAGTCTGAATCTGTAGAGAATTGAGGACATGTTAGTTCCATATTTCTCAAGCTTAGGAATGCAGAAAAATGAGTATCTTCTAAGAAAGCTCCCATTTTAATGCAAAAAGACAGTGCCTACTGCCTACTGACTCCAGAAGCTCAAACACTCCAACTCAAGGATGAGACAAAGCCTTCTGCAATAATGTCATTGTCCATGTCACACGGACTAACCTTAAGAAGAAAATATATTAGAAAATGTACTTTCAGTGCTACTGAAAGCTGTAACCATTGAAGGCCATGTGAAAGCAGGTTTAAATATAGGCACATTAGGGACCAGCATAGTTCCAGATATAATCTGGCAAATGTCTTGCGTTTGAGGCCTCTCACTGGCAATGGGATGTGAACATGCGAGCCCCAGAAGTAAAAGCCTCTTTGCTTCATCAACCACATAATCATTCCCAAGCCTCTCATCTACAGCTTCTTCAATGTTGCCTTCACGATGTAACATCTGAACCCAATCAACCAATGAATAGAGACGTTGATGGTGATTGATATTAATCCCAGGACTTCTGCTGCATACGACCTCAAGTGCTCCAAAACCGTACACATCAGATTCAGGGGTAGCCCTCCCTGTGTGGAAGCACTCAGGAGCAACGTAGCCCATGGTGCCTGGGACTCCAGCTAGTACTAGTTCAGCATAGGAGTTCCTTTCATTGTCCAAAGCTCGAGCTAGGCCGAAGTCACCCAGGCGAGCATTATATTCGGAGTCCAGCAAGATGTTGCTGGCTTTGAGGTCACGGTGCACCACCTTCTGATCATATTCATTGTGCAGATAATGCAATGCTGATGCTACACCGGCTAGTATCCTATACCGACATCTCCAATTCAAAGTGGTCTGGTTAGGAGCCTCATATAGGTGCTTATCAAGACTACCATTTGGCATAAAGTCGTACAATAGTAGAAGCTTCCCTTTTCATAGCACCAGATCAGGGTTGAAAAGTGGCATTTAATCAAGCCAATATAAAGCAGAGCACATCAATTGAGCCGCTTATCTTATATATTTGAAAAAGAAATAATGGTAGCAATATGGCTGCTCAGCGAACCAGATGCTGATATAATGTCATTTGTCTTCAATCACATAAATATATATTGACTTATTATAGAATATTCTGAGAATACATTAAATGCATACTTTCTCATCTCACATGAATAATGGGTCCTACCATGAATTTAATTTGTAGGACCCATCACTTATATGAGAGAATGGTGTACGCATTTGATGTACTCCTGAAATATTTTACATTTACCTATAAATCCCGGACTCCTAGTACAACTGATAATTTCGTACATAAATGTATTTTTTCCCTTGTCAAAATATTCCAATATATATACATGTACAACGCTAGTGAAACTGAAACATTCTTCTGTTTAGTTAATTTTATGCCTTGAATAATATCATAAAAAAGTTTGGCTGCATTATAGTTTGAATTTTAATTTGATAGCATCCTTTTGTCTATGGTGGACCTGTAAGTCTTCTACGAATAATGTTGTTTCGTGACTTTGAATGTTTCACAGCATCATAATTCATAAATCAAATCATTTGGTGTTTTGCAGATAAAGCTTGTGATGATCTTTGAATAATTTAATCAAATAGGAATTGCAAATTGTCTAGAATATTAGAATGACAAAAAAGAAAAAAAGAAAGATAGAATGAAGAGGGGGATTACCTACTAAGCGGACAAGATGTTTATAGCGGAGACGGTGAATAATAGTAAGCTCAGCCAAGAAATCATCTTTGCTTTGGATGTTGTCCCTGGAGAATTTCTTGACAACTATTTCAGTAGCAGTATTATTATGATTATGATCCTTCTCTTGCAGAATTCCTTTGTAAACAACACCAAAACCACCTTGTCCCAGCTTCATACTCTCATGGAAGTTGTTGGTGGCCTTCTTTGAATCCTTGTACTTGTATTCCCTTGGCATCCCAGGCAAGCATCCCTACTGCGGCAAGCATCTCTACTGCGTGCCAAGTACCGTGGGCTCCTCATCACCCCCTCTTCTTCTTCTCTTGTTCGAATATAAAACTCCACATAGGATCAATAATGTCACCCCTGGGACTCCAACTCTATCACTGATCTTCAACCAAAGCAAATCACTTTTCTTTTGTAGATTATCCATCTCTAAGCTCCATTTCAATAAACAATTCAACTCAATCTGCGGATTACCCGTAGAAGCAGCAAACCCAAAGTAGGATTGTTGTTTCACATATTTTTTCAGGTTTATGGTCTGGTTGAGAAGAGGTTTTTTAGGCATGGGTTGGCCCTCTTTCACCATGTAAACCTTCATCAGCTTGGAGGTGCCATTGTAGAGGACTGAGATGGTGTAGTTGGCGGTGCTGTTTATTGGGGATAATTTGATATTATGATCATCCAAAGAGACAGTCTTTTTTGATATAACGGAGTTGATGTTAAGGCCAATATGATTGTCATCAGGATCATCTTCTTGCTTTAAGGTATCAAACTCTATGGCCACGATCTGGTTGGTGTGTTTACCATCGTTGTTAGCATTGGTGAGGCCAAGCCATTTCCCAAAACTTGATTCAGGTATTGAGAGATCCGGAGCAATGAGAAAAGCAAGGCCCTCACCAGCAGGCCGGTTCTCTTTTTTGTAAATGTTGATGACAAAAGTGGAGTTGAAAGAGGCTTGAGTGGCCATTATGAGTGGAATGTAATGCCCTTTGGATTAAAAAATACCCAAGTGAGTTCCAAAATATTATGAATGACATTTTTAATCCATTTAGTAAATTCTGCATTGTCTACATAGATGATTTCCTCATCTTTAGTAAATCCATTGATGAACACTGGAAACATTTGAATTCGTTTCTAGATATTATTAAACGTAGTGGATTGGTTGTTTCCTCTCCAAAGATTAAACTTTTTCAAACAAAAATCCAGTTCCTTGGTTACAACATCTATCAGGGTAAAATAAGTCCCATAGATAGAGTCATCAAGTTTGCTGATAAATTTCCTGATGAAATTCTTGATAAATCTCAACTCCAAAGATTTTTGGGTTCATTAAACTATGTTGCTGATTTCTATCAAAACCTTAAGAAGCAATGCAAGCCTCTTTTTGATAGACTTAAAAAAAATCCTCCTCCTTGGACATCTGTTCACACTTCCATAGTCCAAGATATTAAAAAGTATGTTAAGACTTTGCCTTGTCATGGCATTCCCACAATAAATTCCTTCAAAATTATTAAAACCGATGCCTCCAATATTAGATACGGTAGTATTCTGAAGAAAAAAACCAACCCAAATTCCCCCGAACAAATTGTTCGTTTCCATTCTGGTGTTTGGAATAAAACGCAAAATAATTATAGTACTATTAAAAAAGAGATTTTATCTATAGTACTATGCATTGATAAATTTCAAACTGATTTAGTAAATCAAAAATTTCTCATTCACATTGATTGCAAATCTGCAAAATATGTTTTGGAAAAAGATGTTGAAAATATTGCATCAAAACACATTTTTGCCCGATAGCAATCTATATTAAGTATTTTTTATTTTGAAATTGAATATATTAAGGGAAGCCAAAATTCTACCCCTAACTTCCTCACCCGTGAATTTTTGCAAAACAAAGATGGCGGGTAAAAACTCCAAAAAAGCCGCCACTTCCACCAGCAAAGTTCCACCTAATAAACTTCCCGATATTAAACCTGAGCTAGTCACCCCTAGCCAACTTGTTAAATATGATCCTCACCAGATCAGCCCTGTTAACTCTCCTAATAAACCATCATCCTCTAGGATGATATCCCTAAGTAGAGAGAGAGAGCAAAATTAATTAAATATGGAGACTTGGGTGTATATATAGATATATATATTATATATATATATATGAGAGAGAGAGAGAGAGAGAGAGAGATATTATATATATATATATATAAGATATTATATTGTTTTAGAATAGATATATATAAAATATAGAGGTTATATAATAGATTGAGAGAGAGAGAGAGAGCGAGTGAGAGAGAAGAGGCAAATTGGTTTTTTAAAATAGCAAAAGACTTAGCGATTTGGAAGATTGAGGCAGGGCAATGCAGGGGGAACGTGAAATGTAGAGATATCTCATCGAGGAGGGATTTGGCGAAGTGAGAAAGACGAAGGGGTATAGGGTATATAAAATCAAAACCAAAATATAAATTAAAAAAAAAAAAAAAAATCAAATGATGTGTAAAATTGTGAGGGTTGAAAAGCTGAAGTGTCCAATTTTATGAAGTTAACAAAAAAAAAAAAAATAAAAAGTCAACAAAGCTTCGGTTTTATATTATAGTATAGATATATATAACAAATTCTTAAAAAAAATGGAAAACTTTTGGGTTTTGAATTGTTATATATATATATATATGATATATATATATATATATATATATATATATATATAATATATATATTATATATATATATATATATATATATAGAGAGAGAGAGAGAGAGAGAGAGAGAGAGAGAGAGAGAGAGAGAGAGAGAGAGAGAGAGAGAGAGAGAGAGAGTTGTTTTTAAAAAAAGTTATAGTTAACTATGGTTTTTCAAATTTTTTAATTTTTTTTAGCTATTACGTGATCTAAGGAATAACTATTACATCTATTTTTGTAAGGAATAGCTATTCCTCATTTTGAAGAATAGTCATTCTTAAGGAATAACTATTCTTTGTAATAAAAGTGTAACCAAACAACCAAATAGTTATTCCTTAAGAATAGCTATTACATTACAAGACATATTACAGTGTACCAAACGTGTCCTTACTCTGGTTGCTCGTCTTTCATCTGTTCGCACCTTATTGGTTGTTGCAGCCTCTCGTCAGTGGAAGCTATTTCATATGGATGTCAAAAATGCCTTTCTTAATGTGCACTTGAGTGAAGAAGTCTATATACAACCTCCACCTGATTTTTCTCATCCACTTGACAAGGTGTGCCGACTTCATCGTGCCCTTTATGCTCTAAAACGGGCACCTCAAGCTTGGTTTCTAAGTTCAGCTCTACAGTTTCATGATTTGGTTATTCCATCAGTTTTTATGATTCTACCCTATTCCTCTATCGCACCGCCAAAGGCATCATTTTGCTTCTTCTTTATGTTGATGATATGATCATTACCGATGATGACCTCAATAGGATTCAAGAACTCAAGGATTTCCTAAGTTAGAATTTTGAAATGAAAGACCTTGGCCACTTTAGTTACTTTCTGGGTCTTGAGATTATCTTTCCTGATGATGGTTTCTACCTCACTTAAGCCAAGTACACCTCCGATCTTCTGTCTCGAGTTGGTCTTACCAATCACAAAATTGTTGATACACCAATCGAACTTAATGCATGTTTGACTCCTTTTTTCGGAGAACCATTGCCTGATCCTACTCTCTATCGGCAATTGGTTGGCAACTTAGTCTATCTCATAGTCACTCGTCCAGACATCTTCATATGTAGTTCATCAGGTGAGCCAGTTTATGTCTGCTCCACGATCGACTCACTATATTGTTGTCCTGTGCATCCTTTGATACCTTAAGGGCACTCTTTTCCACAGTCTCCACTTCTCTACTCAGTCTTCTCTTATTTTGAGAGCCTACTCTGATGCTGATTGGGCAGGGGATCCTACTGATCGCCGATCCATTACTGGTTATTGTTTTCTCTTTGGCTCCTATTTGATCTCTTGACGAAGCAAGAAACAGTCTATTGTGACTTGCTCTAGTACCGAGGCTGAATATCGTGCCCTTGCTGATACCACATCTGAAATCATTTGGTTGCGTTGGTTACTATAGGATTTAGGTGTGTCCGCCTCTTCTGCTACTCCTATTTATTGTGACAATAAGAGTGCTATTCAGATTGCTCGTAATGATGTCTTTCATGAACAGACCAAACACATCAAGATCGATTGTCATCTTGTTCGGCATCACCTTCTCTAAGGTTCCCTCTAGCTGATCTTTGTTTCCTCTCACGATTAGCTTGCAGACATCTTTACCAAGTCACATCCCATTGAATGTTTTCGTGATTTGGCCTCTAAACTCTAGTTGGTTTCTCATCCTCTACCTTGAGTTTGAGAGGGGTTGTTAGTGTTGGTCATAATCAGCCTATTGGGCTTTGAGGTCTAGCCCGTGTATTTACTTGTACAGAACATTACTTGTGTAGCACTCTCTTTTCTTTCTCATCACTCATATGCCTCCTATTTAAAGATACTATATTGTATTGTATTACTCACTTCAATATACAGAGAATTATTCATAATTCTAACAACCTCATTCAAGGATAGATTGGATTTGGAATTTGGACGACAAACACAACAAAAGAAGGGTGGACGGAAAGGACAAGGGAGTCTTAACTCTCAACAATGAAGCTTCATCCAAGTCAAAGGCACCTCGTAAAGGTGGGTAATGTTTGGGATTTTTAATTTAATGTTTAGGCATAGGGTGGGTAATGAAAGTGGATGGAAAAAAGCATATGTGGGTAAAGTGTCACTTTTAAAATCACGGGTAAGCAAAGTAAATTCACCCCAAAGTGTAATTATCCCTTAAATTTAATAGCTTAATAAGCAAGATTCATCTCTTACCCAAAAAAATAAAAAATAAAAATTGAACACTCTAAAAGAAATTTCTGGAGCCGCCACTGGGCTTGGAGATGGACAGATAGCAGCTTTGGTAATGGAGAGACCTATTGATGAAGTCACTGATAATCCTAACTTCTTTCGACATGGCTTGAAGAAGAGATTGGAGTTGCGGCACAAACTGAAACCGAAGAATATAGCTTGTAGCTTGAGAAAAATGCTGGAGTGTAATTAAAAGAAGTTGTTAATGAAGTTTGGTTTGTTTGAAGGATATGCCTGAGGTACTGTGGTCACATCTTTTCTTCAATTTTCTAGAATTTGGCTTATTTTGATTTTGTAAATTAGATTTATGTTATTGAATACTTTTTGACTTGTGCTTCTGATTAAACAAATACTGGATTTTAAATACATCTCAATGCATAAGTCTATTCTGAAAGTCATCTGGTGAGATATAGTTTCACTGGATCCATAAGTCCACTGAAATTTGTACGAATCTCTTGCTACACTTTATGGAATAGTCTTGTTGTTACCTTGTACCAGGTAGCCTATGCTATGATGGTTCAAGCCTTGGGTATGAATATCAATAAAATCTTGCCACTTTATAAGTAGTGTTTGGGTTTGAAGAGAACAAACGAATTGTGCAATATATGCTCCCAGACAGAGTACAAGATGAACAATCTAGATTCAGGAAATCAAGGGCACACGTATGTCTGTGGTTACCTGTCTTGAACTTTTTATATGTGTGCAAAAGTTGTCTGCTGTTCGATAATGCTGTGGTACATATGTATTTGATGTATTCTATCTGCTAAATAAATTTCTTTTGTATTCCAACTTCATGTTAAAAGTCCAACAATTCGAATACTCATAAAAAAATATGTATAAAACTGAAAGAAAAAGAATAGATTTCTTGCACTTGATCACAGGGGATTTCTGACCCAAAGAAGAAGAAGAATACATGGGAAATTAATCATATTTCCTTATCATCAAAAATAAAAAGGAAATAAAGACCCAATTAGCACATATTAGAAACTTGAATCTAGGAAGGAATGTGCAGGTAATAAGACCAAGTCTGAATCTGTAGAGAATTGAGGAATGAACAAAAATGAGTATCTTTCCTTGAGTTGGAGTGTTAGTACCATAATTCTTAAGCTTAGGAATGCACAAAAATGAGTATCTTCTAAAACAGCTCCCATTTTAATGCAGAAGGACATGCCTACTGACTCCAGAAGCTCAAACACTCCAACTCAAGAATGAGACGAAGCCTTCTGCAATAATGCCATTGTCCATCTTACAGACCAACCTTAGGAAGAAAATGCATTAGAAAGTCTACTTTCAGTGCTACTGAAGGCTGTAACCATTGAAGGCCATGTGAAAGCAGGTTTGAATGGAGGCACATTAGGGACCGGCATAGTTCCAGATATAATCTGGCAAATGTCCTGCGTTTGAGGCCTCTCACTAGCAATGGGATGTGAACATGCCAGCCCCAGAAGTAAAAGCCTCTTTGCTTCATCAACCACATAATCATTCCCAAGCCTCTCATCTACAGCTTCTTCAATGTTGCCTTCGCGATGCAACATCCAAACCCAATCAACCAATGAATAGAGACGTTGATGGTGATTGATATTAATCCCAGGACTTCTGCTGCATACGACCTCAAGCACCACTGCTCCAAAACCATACACATCAGATTCAGGGGTAGCCCTTCCTGTGTGAAAGCACTCAGGAGCAACGTAGCCCATGGTGCCCGGGACTCCAGTTAGTCCTAGTTCAGCATAGGAGTTCCTTTCATTGTCCAAGGCTCGGGCAAGGCCAAAGTCACCTAGGCGAGCATTATAGTCAGAGTCCAGCAAGATGTTGCTGGCTTTGAGGTCACGGTGCACCACCTTCTGATCATACTCATTGTGCAGATAATGCAATGCTGATGCTACACCGGCTAGTATCTTAACCCGACGCCTCCAATTCAAAATGGTCTGGTTGGGAGCCTCATATAGGTGCTTATCCAGACTACCATTTGGCATATAGTCATACAATAGTAGAAGCTTCCCTTTCTCATAGCACCACCCTGAACAAAGACCATATATATTAAAGAGGACATCAGGGATGAAAAAATGGCATTTAATCAAGCCAATACAAAGCAGAGCACATCAATTGAGCTGCTTATGTAGCAATATGGCTGCTTAGAGAACCAGATGCCAATGTAATGTCATTTGTCTTCAATCACATAAATATCTTAACAGTTGTCCTATATTGATTATTGATGCAATTGACTAGTATATGGTTTGATTCTACATCCTAGTACAACTGATAATTTCGAACACGACTGTTTTTTTCCCTTGTCAGAATATACAAACATATATACAAGTACAACACTAGTGAAACATTCTTCTGTTTAGTCAATTTATGCCTTGAATACAATTAGCTGGGTTACTATTATCAAAAAGTTTGGCTGCATTATAGTTTGAATTTTAATTTGATAGCATCCTTTTGTTTAAGGACTTAGAGCATGCATTTTGGTTTTAGAAAATGAATTATGGAAACAAGTAGGAGAATAAAATAAAATAAAGAATAGTAGCACTTTCTTCTACCAAAAGAAGAGAGAGAGAGAGAGAGAGAGAGAGAGAGAGAGAGAATTCTGCATTTTTTTTTCTATATTTAAGGGGTTGATCCGCAAGAGATGTATGAAGTATGCAGTTACAAACTTTGAATGTCAAAGCAGACCTTGTAAGTCTTCTGTGAAAGTGCCTTAATTTGACAAATGAATAATGCAGTTTTGAACTTTGAAATTTGAATGTTTCACGGCATCATAATTCATAAATCAAATCATTTGGTGCTTTGCAGATAAGCTGAGATGATCTTTGGGTAATTTAATTAAACAGGAATTGTAAGTTGTCTAGATTCAAGAATTCTAGAATGACAAAAAAGAAAAAAAGAAAGATAGAATGAAGAGGATTACCAACTAAGCGGACAAGATGTTTATGGCGGAGACGGTGAATAATGGTAAGCTCGGCCAAGAAATCATCTTTGCTTTGGATGCTGTCCCTGGAGAATTTCTTGACAGCTATTTCAGTAGCAGCATTACTATGATTATGATCCTTGTCCTGCAGAATTCCTTTGTAAACAACACCAAATCCACCTTGTCCCAGCTTCATATTCTCATGGAAGTTGTTGGTGGCCTTCTTTAAATCCTTGTACTTGAATTCCCTTGGCATCCCAGGCAAGCATCTCAACTGCGTGCCAAGTACCATGGACTCTTCATCACCCCCTCTTCTTCTTCTTCTCTTGTTCAAATATAAAACTCCACTTAGGATCAATAATGCCACCCCTGGAACTCCAACCCCAGCACCAATCTTCAACCAAAGAAAATTGCTTTTCTTGTGTAGTTTGTCAATCTCTAAGCTCCATTTCAAAACACAATTCAACTCAATCTGCGGATCACCTGTAGAAGCAGCAAACCCAAAGTAGGATTGCTGTTTCACATATTGTTTCAGGTTTATGGTCTCCTTGAGAAGAGGTTTTTCAGGCATGGGTTGTCCTTCTTTCACCATATAAACCTCCATCAGCTTGGAGGTGCCATTGTAGAGGACCGAGACAGTGTAGCTGGCGGTGCCGGTTTATTGGTTGATAATTGGATATTATAATCAGACAAAGAGACAGTAGTGATTGACTTAACGGAGTTGATGTTAAGGCCAATATGATCGCCATCAGGATCGATGTCGTCTTGCTTTACAGTATCAAACTCTATGGCCACGATCTGGTTGGTGTTGTTACCATCATTGGTAGAATTGGTGAGGCCAAGCCATTTCCCATCACTTGCTTGAGGAATTGAAAGATCCGGAGCAATGAGAAAAGCAAGGCCCTCACCAGCAGTCCAGTTCTGTTCTGTGAAAATGTTGATGACAAAAGTGGAGTTGAAAGAGGCCTGAGTGTCATCAGACAACCACATGGTATAAGGTTGTTTATACATAATGCGACCATACTGGTTGTTGAAGCTGTAGCCATTGTTGGATGTGTCTGGGAGTTATCTGAAGGGCTCCCAAATCAATAGACGCACCACTCCCTGCAAACTCAAATCTATAGCCATCCCTGTTCATAACAAAATCATTGAACGAGAATTTCAATGGTGGTGCAGCTTGGACATGGATATCAGATAGATGCAAAAGAAGGATGATGACAACGCTGATGGAAATTCCACCATTTGTCATGATAGGAACCGTTTTTGTTGTGGCTATAAGAAAAAATACTTGGTAGCAAACCAATTGAGAGAAGAAGCAGAAGCCAGAAAAGGTGGTGTGAAAAAATAAAAAATAAAAGATATGGATCAAATGAACACTTTGTAACCTTCTCTCATTATTTATAAAATTAATATGTTTCCTCAGCCTAACCGTGTTAATTATTCAATTTGACATTTTATTCCCCAGAGACAAAACAAAGAGGGCGGCCTGATGAGATTGTTGAAAAGTCATGAAATTTGAAGTCAAAACAACAGCCATTGGTGAAGAAGCATTATTTTGGTATTATAAAAGAATAAAAGAAATTTCTGAGCAGCATGTAATATGTATAATACAAATACAAGCAACCAAAGCCACTACGCAACGCGGAAGGCCTCAAGCAAATTCTTATGTGACCAAATAAGGCAAAGAGAATGAAGAAGAAGAAAAAACAAAGTTTACGCATTCAATATGGATGGCTACTTATAATTATTATCTTGCCCAACTGTACCACTTAGTAATGAGTCCAAGGTCCAACAAATATATAATTCGTATTTTACATGCTCTACAGAAAAAGGAAACTATTATGAACCCAATTTTTGTTGAATGTTTCCAAGGAACCAAAACCTCTTAATTTGGTAATAGGCTATTTTGAGAAAGTCCAAATCTCCTAAATAAGCCACGCTTGATTTTACTAATAAATATACTGATTATTTCATTAATAAATTTCATTTCTTATGGCTTAATACAAATAGATAACTATTCCACTCCTTAAATGGAAAATCATTAGGTACTCCGGGAGTACATTAATTTGTACTTTCTCTTCTCACAAAAGTGGTAGGTCCCATCATGAATTTAATTAGTAGGACTCACAACTTCTGTGAGAGAAGGAAGTACGCATATAATATACTCTCGGAGTATAGTATATCTCCTTAAATATAGTGGTGATAACTAACTCAAACTCCAATTGAATAATAACAATCGCATATAACAACTAATCTAAAGTTATTCCTAATTAATTCAAATAACAACAAATGTCAATTTAATCTCCTAAACAATTAACAACTCCTTGTTTTAACATCAATCATTCTTTTATTCAACTAACAACTAACTTTCTAGAATTATCGGAAAGGCACAATCTGTATGACGTGGGAAAAGAATTCACGTGATAAATCGTACATCATTGCCAGTGTGGTACAGGATACTGATGCACTAAAAGTCAAAGTGAAGAAATAAAGCAAAGCAGCAGGAAAGATTTTAATACCTAAAATGAGCTGTTCTCTTATCTTTAGATTCTTTACAATTTGAAGTAGACTTGGACTTCCTTCTTAAATATAGCTTTTTTGCTGAGATAATTGTGCTTAGTTGTGATGAACGAAAGTAGCTTTCCAAAGCGGGACCCTTTAATCAATTGATCACCCAATCTTTGTTTTTTTTTTTGTGGCTAAGAATCCCAATCTTCTTTTATCCTTCATATTAACATGTGAATGCTCCACCATAGTAAGTAAGTCATGATATATCATATAGCAAGTGATTTTCTTATTTATTAAATATTATTCATTCTTCTTATAATATTGTACATATACTTACTTATTCCGAAGCGTTTTATTTATTTATTTTTAAGATATGTAATACATTTAAGTTTTTTTATTAAAGAATGCCTTGAGGGCAACCTTTAAGGCGAGTTAATTTTTTCAGTTTCCCAGAAAAGGAATTTCAAGATTACACAAATACCCATTTCCTATTTTATTCTCTAAGAGCTCTATCTTCATGACCCCACGTGTTCACTGATTGGCATTAGTAGTCAGCAGCCAGTAGCCAGTAGCCACAAACACCGATTGGGATCCTTCTGAATCAAGAGGTCCACCCACATTGATGAAGGGCCTATCAGATTTTAAAATTTTTGTAATTAAGCTACCCTCACTCCCTTAGGACAAGCGTCATAATTAACCAGACTTTACATAGCTACTACTTACATTTAATTTCCTTGACATACGGGTTTGTCACTTTGTCTTCAGAAGGAATCAAACAACCGAGTCCCTTTACTTGTGGAGCCCCTTTCTGCCTTGACAAAACTTACCTAATCTCTTAACTTTATTTTCAAATTTCTTTAATGGATGCCACCTTTAATTAATATCCTTTTTTAAGAATACAATTTATTTTTTATTTTATAATTCGTTCACGTTGTCTTGTCTTGTCTTGTCTTCCTCTTCTTCTTTTTTGCTGTGCGTACGTTACGTTGTCTTACATTATATTAGCTGTTTATTGATTTCTGGATTTTTTTTTTTTTTTTTTTTTTTTTTTTTGAGGAAAACATTGTAACACTTAAGAATTAATGGAAGAGAAATCAGAGTACAAAACAGGAATAATGTCTGGAGGAACATCCTCCATCCAAACACATAAATTCTGGATATTTAAAGCTCTACGTGCTAATGCGTGGGCAACTGTATTGCCACTGCGACGAGTATGAGTGAATTGATATCTTTCGAAGTGGTGGAGTAGGGCTTTAGCATCTTCTAAGACCAAACCGTAAGCGTTGTGCATGGCCCCATGCCTGGAAATGTCCCGAATAATAAGCTCTGAATCCCCTTCAAAAATTGCATCAAAGATGCCTATCTCCAAAGCAAATTGAATGGCTCTTTTTGCAGCTCGGGCTTCGATCATTTCTGCTGAGGGGCAAGTCATCACTCGTTGGCTTAAGGTAGCAATAACCAAGCCATGTTGGTCACGGATTACCACCCCTATTCCCCCCTCCTTGGACTCTCGGAAGATAGCTCCATCAAAATTCACTTTATATTTATATGCGGTTGGAGGTTGCCAAGATACTTTCGGTCTTGGTGGGCTTCGATGATGCTCCTGGCGGTGAATCCCTACGTGTTCCTGAATTAGTGCTTCAGCTCGGTGGTGAATCTGTGTATAGTCATTACTTGGAAGGTGCAAACGTGTTTGGTTCCTTTTGTGCCACAACAACCAGCACGTGGCAGCAAAGTTTTCCAAGGTGAGATCTCTGTTTTGCGAAACCACCTGTCTCACTAGTTCATGAAAAGAACTATAATCCTTCTTCCGAAAGGCAGCTAGAGCATGCTGCGTGGCCCAGGAAACGTTAATTGCCGGGCATTTCCAAAGTGCATGAAGGCAGTCTTCTACTTCCGTCCCACAGTTTGCGCACCATGGTTCATCCACTATCTTCCGCCTTGATAATCCCAGTTTTGTTGGGAGAGATTCGTGGCATGCTCTCCATAGAAAAGACCGGATCTTGGCTGGTGCACACATGGACCAGATGTCCGTCCAGAGAGGGTCTCTCTCCCCATGCCGTGAGCTTCCAGGATTAGAATTCTGCACCTCCTGGAGCAGAACGTGGTAACCACTACGAACTGAATACTTCCCATCTCTGGTTGCATGCCATATAAGCTTGTCAGGTGGGGAACGACTGCTTATAGGAATTTGGAGAATTGCATCAGCATCATAGGGAAGAAAAGATGCCCGAATCTTCTCAGAATCCCATTCGAGGGGTGATCCTCGCATAAGGTCTGCCACCTTAGCATCATGAGGGAACATAGGAATTGGAGAAATGATTCTATGGTGTCCTTCATCAAGGAGCCAATTTGCATTCTTTATAGGGATTTTCTGACCATCCCCCACTCGCCAACTGGATCCTGCTAAAATAAGAGACTTTGCTTGCAATATACTTCGCCAAGCAAAGGACCCCCTCGTTTTCATGGATGCTTCAAAGATATTCCCACTTGGGAAATATTTTGGGCTAAACACCTTGAAGAGTAATGAGTCTTTGCAGCTCATAAACCGCCAGAATTGCTTTGCCAGTAAGGCAATATTGAATTTTTGAAGCTCTCGAAATCCAAGACCTCCATTACCCTTTGGTTGGCAAAGCTTGGTCCAATTAATCCAATGAACTTTCCTTTCTTGGTCCTTCTGCCCCCACCAAAAACGTCTCGTAATTGCTTCAATGTCCTTGCAAAGCTGGACAGGGAGTTTGAAACAGTTCATAGTGTAGGCGGGGATTGCTTGTACCACGGCTGTGATGAGGATTTCTCTTCCAGCTTGAGACAGAAGCTTTTCTTTCCACCCTTTCACTTTGCTCCAGACCCTATCTTTTATTTGTGAGAAACAAGCCATCTTTTCTTTCCCCACCAGAGAGGGGAGGCCCAAGTATTTCTCGTATTGCCTGATACTAGGGACTCCCAGAATGTTCTTGATTTGATCTTGTGTAGCTTGTGATGTATTGTGACTGAAGAAAATAGTGGTCTTTGTTCTGTTTAGTTGTTGTCCCGAGGCCTTCTCATAACTGTTAAGGATATCCTGAATTTTGTGGCATTCAGCTTGAGTGGCCCTGCAAAACAATAAACTGTCATCTGCAAAGAATAAATGGGTAAGTTTTGGACCTCTCCGGCATATGGATACTCCATGGATCTCTCCTTGAGCAGCAGCTTTGTTCAACAATCCATTTAATCCTTCCGCACACAATAGGAAAAGATATGGCGAAATTGGATCCCCTTGACGAAGTCCCCTTGATGGAGTGATATGTCCTCTTGGCTCACCATTGATGAGAAGAGAATATGATACTGTTGTAATACACTCCATCATAAGGGAGACCCATTGACTATGGAAACCCATTCTGAGCATAACTTGTTGAAGAAAGCTCCACTCGACTCTGTCGTATGCTTTGCTCATATCAAGTTTTAGAGCCATGGATCCCACTCTTCCTTCTCTTTGATTGTGCTTTGATGATGTGCATATGATGTAAAGTTCAAAAGCTCAAAAGCTATCAAGACATTGTCAGTAATTAATCTTCCTGGGACAAAAGCACTCTGAGTTTCTGCTATAACTGTGGGCAAAACTTCTTTGAGCCGGTTAGCAAGCACTTTCGAGATAAGCTTATAAATAACATTACATAAACTTATTGGTCTATATTCAGTAACATGCTCAGGATTTTTTACCTTCGGGATAAGTGCAACATATGTATGGTTGATGGAAGGGGGAAGTGTGCCCGAGTTGATGTAGGAGAGTACAGCCTGCACAACTTCTTTTCCAACCACATTCCAGTAGCTTTGGTAGAAAGCTGGTGGCATCCCGTCTGGCCCAGGGGCTTTAAGAGGAGCCATCTGCTTCAAAGCCACTGCCACTTCTGTTTCTGTATATGGACGTGTCAACTTAGTATTCATTTTCGCAGTGACACTAGGATTAATCCCATCCAGCACCTGATCAACTTCCTCCAAAGGAGCAGCCTGGAATAGCTCTTCATAATATCTAACAAACCTGTTACCAATTTCATGATGGTCAGTAATGAGCTCACCTGTGTCATCCCGAAGCACAACTAGAGAGTTTCGCCTTTTGCGGTGTGTAGCTCGACTATGAAAGTATTTTGTATTTTGATCCCCATCTTTCAACCACAAAGCACGAGATCGTTGTTGCCACATCTTTTCTTCTCTGCAGAGTAAAGTGTTTAGCTCTTGGCGAATGGAGAGAACCTTATCATGACCTCGGCCTTGGATGCTTTGCTCTTCTGCTATTTTTAACTCTGCCTTCTTCTCTTTGATTTGTTTTGTAACAGAGCCAAAATGAACCCGACTCCAGGCAGTTAAGTCCCGACCACATCTGCTGATCATTTCTTGTACCTGAACCATTGGCGAGGCCCTCAATTTCGGCACCCATGCCTTAGTGATTGTCTCTCCACACCCCGACTCCGTGCGCCACATGTCCTCGAATCGAAACTGTTTTTTCTTTGGTCTTGGAATGTGCATAGAAGCCGTGGTTAACCATATGGGCTTATGGTCTGATTCTGTACTGTCTAAGTGGTATACCACTGCAGAATGGAAGTGAAGGAGCCACTCATTTGTTGCCATGAACCTATCCAACCATAACCATGTGGTGGCATCGCCCTTTCTGTTGTTGCACCAGGTAAACGGAAGACCCCTATAGCCGAGGTCTATGAATTCACATTCATCAATAACATTCCTGAAGCTTTGCATTTGGTTATCATTGCGACTGCACTGCCCTTTATATTCGGAACTACGGACAATTTCATTAAAGTCACCAGTGCAGCACCATGGCAGTGAGAATTGGTTCTTGAGAGCTCGGAGGAGGTTCCATGAGTTCTCACGGAGGTGTGTTTCAGGAGCACCGTAGAAGCATGTGAGTCTCCATGGGAATGCTGAGCTACCATCAATAACTGTATCAATATGAGAAAGTGAGTAAGATTTAATGGTTAAATTTATATCATGCTGCCAAAACAAAACCAAACCACCGCCTTTATTAATTCTTTTGACCACAAACTTATTTGAAAAAAGAAATCTACAACGCAATAATTCAATACGATGATCATCCATCCACGTTTCAGAAAGAAACATGATGGAGGGGTCCTTTTCTCGCACTAATCGTGCTAGATCCTGAACTGTCCCCTGGTTCCCAAGCCCGCGACAGTTCCAGCTGAGGCAATTCATGGCTTCCGGCAGAGCTGGAATCCAGCTTCTGCCGATATCTCTTCTAATGTGCTATCCAGGACAACCATGTTGTGAAGGGAACCCACGGGTTGACTATGGTCGGGCACAAACTTCTTCTTTTTTTTTCTGGGATTGGCTCAGTGTCTTCGGATGAAGGATGGCGCTTGAGCGGACAGGTTGAGTCAGAAACCCCAGTAGTAGCATTGTGGGCTCGTGCATATTTTTTCCATTTGGAGCTGCGTTTTCGTGGACTGCTGGTGTTGCATGGAGGCCCATTAGAAATGTCTCCTAGTATCTCACGAGGTGCTGTGGTGATTGGAGGAGCGTTGGGGCCCACGGGTGAGGCACTGAATTGGTTGTCAAAAATGGAAATGCCTTGGTCAGGATTCGGCAGATTTGGACCATCCATATTTGGAACGAAATTAATGGCCTCGTCAATGGCATGCAGCTGTTCCGTGAAGATTTGATCTCTTGACTTTTGGAGAAGCACGAAATCAGGATCTCCCGGATTTTGTTCAAATTCCATATCAAGCACCTGGTTGTCAGGCGGAGTTGCTGGAGTTTTTTCTGGTTCCGGCGTTGGACAGCGATGGCCTGAGAACGGTGGAGTTGTTGTACGGGCCTGTTTCTCTCTTGCTGTTTTTGCTTTATCACGCATTTGAATACCAGGCACCACTATCACTATTTTCCGCGGGGGGCGATCCATTTCTGCTCTCAACCATGCCCCATATTGAAAAACTTCTGGAGATTCAGCACTCTTCTTCCGCAGTCCCTCGTCACAGTCTTTCTCAGCGTGGTCGAGGCATCCACATTGATAGCAGAAGTTGGGGAGTCTTTCGTATCGAAAGGCAACCCAACTCTTTTTTCCTTCATCCATTTTGATCATTCGACCTCGGCACAAGGGTGTTGTAACATCCAACCGAACTCGAACTCGCAGGCAGTTTTCACCGCCCCTTTCATCATCTTTATCAGCTACTTTCTCAACCTGGCCAAGAGTTTTTCCAATCACAACAGCAGAGTCCTCTGTCATACGGCGAACAGGGAGGTTATGAATCTGTATCCAAAAAGAAACATAAGAAAACAGCAGGTCATCAATAGAAATATCATCACTAAGCCGTTCAAAGACCACAAGAAACTTGTCGAAAGACCATGGTTCATTGATTAGCACTCTCTCTAGATCCAACGCATCTTCAAAAACAAGAGCTATCCTGTTCTTTCCTAAATCCTGGACCGAGAAACTCTTTTTGGTCTTCCAGAGAGGCTTGAAAGTTCTCGCCACTGAATCAATATTAAGGACCCGTGGGGTCAGAAACTTGGCAACAAGTATGTTCTCTGATTGTTGTGTAGTGTGTGCCAAATCCACATCGAACCCTTCCTTATCGGATAGAGTGAACCGCTTCCACATGTCTTCGATTGGTTCCATAGCTATCAAGGCGTGTGAATAGGTAATAGGAGCAGTGGAGAACAAAGGATGGTGGGGACTAGAAGGGTGGTAGAAAGGGTGATACGAAACAGAAAACAGAAAAGGCCAACACGAACTGCACAAGGGCAGAAGGGTCGCCCTACCGTCCTACCGGTGAGAACAAGGCCACCGGAGGGGACCAATACTTGTACTTTGACAAGGACGAATTCTACTGACGGCTAGGGTTTGAAGTGGTCGCCCCACTAGCCGAGAGAGAGACTGTACGTTGATATTTTATTTTTAGCCTCGATTGTCTGGGATTTGATTATATGCATTTTGCAAGACCCTAATTAATCAATCAAGTAGAATTATATTATGAAAATAAATCTCCTATCAATAAAGTTACAGACACTCCAATAAAAATAATAATAATTGCAAATACAATATATTCACAACAATGTCTAGCTCTGAATAATAAATAATAAAGTGATGTAAGTGGTGAGTCTAAATGAGAATTAATAAAAATCTGTCAACTCAGTAATGTTATGAAAATATTGTGTATGTACTCAATCTCCTATCCCACTTATTATGTTTTACTTTATACTTCATCAATTATAATATTACACGTGTATAATTTTTTTTTTTTTTCATTTTAAATTTTAGTTATTTATAAGGAAATAAAAAATAATATGTGATAAATTGTAATTGGTGGAGTATAAAATAGAATACAAAAAATAGGATAAATGATTGGGCTTTGATATTTTCAAACTACCATTTCATATAATTATTTTGCACTACTTAAAATATGTCAATATTATCCACGCTTTGTGATCATGTTTAAATTTATGGAAACATATAAGATGATGTAAAATATAGAAGGTATAAAATAATATTTTTGGTAAATGATTTATATTCATATATCTAGATTAACCAATAGAGTAAATATGAAACTGGAAGAGACCACAATATATATATATATATATATATATATATATATATATATATATATATATAATGTGTGTGTGTGTTCTCCTGAGTTCTATTTGGATATGAAACCCCCAACCACTGCAGCTATGATAGCCGTAGGATCCCCCAGGATGGCTGAGACAATAAAACGAACAGCTCCACCAGCAATCTGACAGCACTTCCTCACCTTTCCTCGTCTCTCCCCATGACTATGATGATGGTTTTTAAGTATCCCCTTAAGACTTGGGATCCTAGTCTGCATTTCCCTGACCTTGTTTTTGTCTGCATTAAGATAGATGGCCTGCCAGCTCTCCACAAGCAACTCCTTCACACATGACACATGTAGATTATAGGTTTTGCAATGAGACCTGTAAGACCAACCAGGTCCCTTCCCCCCACAACGATGACATGAGCTGGATAGCTTGAGGCACAGGTAAAGGTTGTGTTCCCCATCATTTAGGACTTGTGGGAGGTTTGCACAACAAGGATGCAGATCAAAACCACATCTTTTGCAGTGGTACACAAATCCCACAACATCATTCCTACATGCATCACATATTCTCATTGCTGCACCCGGGGGATTATAGTGAAATTGAAACTCACATTTCTTGTAAAAGGGATGATGAATACTAGGAGATGCCACTGCACAGGCTTTGTGTAAGTCAAACTCGCATTGCTGACATTTGTATTTGAGGCCAATACCAGCTTCTTTGCACCCATCACAATTGAATGGGATTTCTGTATATTCAAGCTTTAGCTTGTGCCGTGGATGAATTGGGTGAGAAATCTCTTTGTCGATTTTCATGTGCTTTTTTTTTTTTTTTTTTTTTTAATTCTTACCCAACTTCTAATCTTATTAGCCCCATATGAAAATATAAGGAAATGGGATTGTTTATATGGAGGACATGGATGAAGATTACAAGTATATAATTTGGTTTGCTTTTGAATAAATTAAAGTGATTTTTTCAACAGTCTTCTTGGTAGATACTTTGCGAAGTTTTACAGGTAGAGAATAACTTGTTTATACAGTTGATACAACAATTAAGGCAAAGGTGGGTTGAGTGAGAAATCGAGAAAGCATATACAGGAATCTAAATCCGTGCATGGGGAATGTTGGCTTTAGTTAATTGTTGCCTTCTAGCTGATCATGTGATTTACTGACTCAAAATTTCTATTTACCTTGACCAAACTTCACATAATCCAATTTACATGTTAAAACATATAATAGGCCTTTAAATTGAATCTAAACTACTAGTAAATGTTGGGTATAAATAAAGAGAGATCTGAAACTTGAGAATTGTTTCTAATGAGCAAGGGTTTATAAATTGTAGTTTTTTTCTTCTTCTTTTGATTGATAGATTTTAGTGTTTCACAGTGTTAAATATAAGAGTACTAGAGAAACCTGTTAAATATAAGAGTATTAGGGAAATTAAGGTTTAGAGAGAGAGAGAGAGAGAGCAAAAAAAAAAAAAAAAAAAAAAAAGGAGAAAAAGAGAGAGAGAGAGCAAACACAAAAGAATTGTGTGGTTTGGCACAACGGCCTACATCCACAGCGGAAAACCTTGATGACTACATGTTTACTATATTACTTAATATGTTACAATGAGACCCAAGCAGGATATATATACTAGAGAAACCTAGTCTGCTTAGAACTAGGTTTGGTTCTTCTACAAATAATGGGCCTACGCTTGTTTTGGGTCGCATGGCCCAATATATCTCTAACATCCCCCCTAAAACTCAAGGTGCAGTATGACGAATGCTTGAGTTTGGAATTGCATGAAGTAGTTCCTCGAAGAGAAGTAGGATCCACGAAGAGAAATGCCTGAAAAATAATTACTGTCGAAAAAGAAGAAACCCATAAAGTGTATGATGCACGTGAAAAGACCACAAAAGAGCTCAGGTAAAACAACAGACTGTAACGCCCTCGAACCCTAAAGCATGAGTTCGACACGTGACAACGGCCGCGCACCCATAAGGCGTGCCTTACAAGTGTGCCAAGCCTTACTAACAAATTCTAAAAAGAATAATATCCTTGATATAAAATCTCCAAATAAACATATTAACCAGTAAGTTTAAATGAATTAAATCCATACATTATCATTCCAAATCCTAATAAACAAAAGTCTATCATAAAGTCCCTAATCAAAAAATAAGAAATACTAATATTATTCATGCCTAGAAGTCCTTCTCACACAACTCCCAGCAACGTCCGAGCTAGCTAATCTTCAGAATTTGAAATAGGAAAGAAAGGGGGGTGAGCTGGGAGGCTCAGTAAATAACTATAGTTTGAAAAGGGTGGATCAAACATTTATTCAAATAAAATATATAAATGTTCATAGGGTAAATCTTATAGACTTAAGAAATATAACACAGTGCAGGGAAAAACTATATATAAATTACAATAAGTTCAAAATATCAAAAGTCTCAATTTACTTAAAATAACGAAATCAATTAGATTTCAAATGTTTAAGTAAGACAATATGACTATGGTCACGCTATATCCCTATGACTAGGCCCAGAACCTCACATAGGCCGGTGGTAAGCCCTAGAAGAAACTAGTTTCTGTGCCAACGTTTACCTCCATTGCTAGGGTCCAAAGCATAGTCAAATGGTTCAGATTCTTTTAAGATTCAATTTTATTTCAGTCAATGTCAAAAGATCATATTCAATAAAATCACAGTTCAACAATGTTTGGTTCTTTTCACAAAATTCAAAAAGTGCTTGATCCCAATTGAAGACACAAAACTTTCTAAACAATTAACTAATTAAATCAAATACATTATAATATTCCAAAAAGACAAAACTCTAATTCTTTTCTTTAAACCAATGTATCTAAAATAATTAAAATAATAATCTGTACTGAAATACAATGAATATTTAATAAATAAAATAGGAAAGTTTCAGCAAAATATAGCTAGTTAAGAAAACGTTACTTCTAGCAAAAACAGATGTAATATTCCTCTCCTTTTAAGATTCACCTGTCCAACCTAAAACAATTTTACAATAATCCAAATGTATCAATCCATAGAAAATATTATTTACTTGGGGACTCATGGTCAACTTAAAAACCTTATGATAATAGCTAGCCATTAAAGTTGTCTCAAAGTGTTCAGCTGGGTCTTCTAGTGACTCCTTCACTAGAATTAAAATTATATCTGATTCCTAAAATTACTCCATCTAACTAATGAAATCTAAATACTCTAGTAATATTTCTTCAAATTAAACTATTTACTTGGGGACTCATGGTCAACTTAAAAACCTTATGATAATAGCTAGCCATTAAAGTTGTCTCAAAGTGTTCAACTGGGTCATCTAGTGACTCCTTCACTAGAATTAAAATTATATTTGATTCCTAAAATTACTCCATCTAACTAATGAAGTCTAAATACTCTAGTAATATTTCTTCAAATTAAACTATTTTTGGTCTCTAAATTGATGGACAATCACTGTGACTTCTATACAATTATTTTTTTTAACACATCATTTGATTACATTGTATAATGTATATGTAAAAATGTAAGATGGTCATAAACCTATATGCTGACCAAGGTAAGATGGTTAAGACGGTTTATGTATAATCAGCATGTGGATAAAACATGCTGATTGTACATAAACCTAAAACATATATTCTCCAAAAATTATTCTTGGTGCTATAGTTTATAAACCTCTACTTCACAATTTATTTGCACGATTGGGAACATATATTGTTTATTTTTTGGAGCCTTGATTTATGGAACAATCCAAGTCAAAAAGTTCAGACCAAACACAAAGGACCTAACTCAAAAGAAAGCAGAAATTATAAACAATATATCAAACTTGAAACCATCCCACGTGAACCTTTACCAACTCTAATGCTTTAACTTGTCAATAGATAGGTCTAAGTCAACTAGCCTTTCTTTTTTGCTCCCTAGTCTATATAGGAATACCATTGGTCAAAGATATTAGGCCACGTCTATATAGGAATACCATTTGCCAAAGATATTAGGCCACCTGACAAGTACGGTACCTAGAACTAAAGCAAAGCACTAAATCAAGCTATGTGTACCAATTCACACCAACATATATGATCTTTTATGCTACCGGGACAAAAATTGTTCAACCAATGGCCGGAAATCATCAAAAATCAAATCGGTTTACTTTATTTGTTGGCCAAATTTCTTCACAAACCGTTTATTCAATGAAATAGAATAAGGTTATATGCTCTTACCTCAAGAATTCTCCAATTTATCTTTTCTTGAAATCCTTCAAATTCTTGTTGTCAAAAAGTGTCTATTGGTATTACAATCAATTTTAGAACTCTATTTATACCCTAATATTACTAGGGTTACAACTCATTTATTTTTATTTCTAAAAACTCCTAAAATAAATGATTTATTTGTATTTTTACCCTACAATTGAAATTTACTAAATTACCCACTTAAACAAAAATTCTTTTCTTTTCTCATGTGGGTTATGGGTATTACACATACTGTTGTCTAAAAAAAAAAAAAAAAAAAAAAAAAAAACCCACTGTTTTCAGAAGAGCTCATAATGGATTGTCATTTAAGACAATGAACAAATTGTCTTCAGAATAGGAAACAAATCGTAGAGCTACAAGGAAGCTCATGGAAGACAGGTCAGTGCACTAAAACTTGTGGGTATGCTGACGTCAACAACAAGCATGCATCGAGTTTGCAAGTCAAAATCACACTAGGATCTGACCTAGCGCATGTGACGAATTCTGGCTGTGAAATTTCTGGAGGAGGTAGATCAGATGCCACCAAAGAGAACGATGGGCGACACAAGGTGAATGGAGCAGCCTAGAGGCAGATGCAGGAGAAGAAGCCTACGGGTCGGGTGTAGATCTAGGCTAGTACTGACAGTGAAGCCAAGTGACACGTAGGGCCGGCCCAAACTTTTTGGGGGCCTCAAGCCAAATCTTAAACTGAGAATTTTTTTTTTTTACCATTCAATATTAACTTAAATTAATATCTATGATATTTTTTTTATTGAGATTTCATTTTTCTTAGAAGATCTCAAATCCTTATTCCTCAAATTTGGAAAAAAAGAAAAAATATAGAAAATATAAAACCTATTGACTATTGTAAATTTATAGTAAGAGAAAGAGACGTTTAAAGAGAGAGAGAGAGAAAGTGAGAGGCGTATAGAGAAGAGACAAATAGATATATGTAGAGAGAGAAAGAGTACATCTTTAGATACGTAGTCACGTAGACTATTGAGTACTGACTAGAGAGGTTAAGGGAGAGAGAGAGATACGTAGAGAGAGAAATTCAAGACAATGGGGTAAAAAGAATAAAAAAAAAATAATTTTTAGGCCTTTCCTTTTGTTAGAGAGAGAAGAGAGATGCGTTACGTAGAAATAGAAAGAGATTTTGAGGACTGGAGTAGCAAACGCGTGAAGGATTGAGGGACCACTGAGTGACAGACGTGTGTAGAGAGAGAAAAATATCTTGTAGTTGCTGGGAAAAAAAATTGGGTTTTTCTTAATGGGCTATGAGATATATATATATATATGGATTATTAAAATTTGGGGCCTTCCCAATTTGGGGCCTCAAGCCATTGCTTAAATGGCTTAACTAGTGGGCCGGCTCTCGCTGACACGTCCAATAGCGTATAAGCACAAGATTCCGAGAGGCGGTAGTTCTGGGGCCATTGAGTGCGTTTGTGGGTGGCAGGTTCGGAATGGAGGTGGTTGGCAGCGACGATGAGCAAAGGAAGTCACAGACCACCAAGACTAGAGAGGGCGTGTAGGGACACGTCTAGCTGTGCTTGGGTTCAAAATTCCTAGAGGTGACAGATCTGGCAACGACAAATGCGTTGGTGGATTGCACACGGTGAACAATGATGCTTGACGATGGTGGCGAGAGATAAGAGAACCAGGGAGATTTGAGAGGGACAGGGTTTTGTGGGTTTTGCCAAAAAATACTAATTTGGCTCAAAACAATAATGGAGAAACAATTTGTTGCAAGGCTTGGGCAAGAACAAATTGGTTCTAATACCATGTTAAATATAAGAGTACTAGAAAGATTAAGGTTTAGAGAAAGAGAGAGAGAATAGACACAACAAGTGACATGGCTCGGCAAAACAATCTATGTCCACAGTAGAAAGTTTTTACAACTACATGTTTACTATATTACTTGACTTGTTATAATAAGACCCAAGCAGGGTATATATACTAGAAAAACTTAGTCTGACTAGAACTAAATTTCCTTTTTTTACAAGTAATGGGTCTACACTTGATTTGAATCTAATGACCAAATATATCTCTAACAAATAGAACAACTTAAAAGCGGCATTACTTCTTCTATTGATTTTGGCTTACTCATTCTTCTGGGTACAAAAGAGAAAGAAAAGCAAACAAAGTCACGTAGACAATTACTTGACCCCAACAATATATAGGAAGTCTTTAGGCATCTTTTTGGTTTTATTAAAAAAACCAAGAAAAAAGAAAAGGGTTTTCTATGCCACTGATCATCTTCTTTGTGTCACTATATATACCACTACAAATTTTAGTAGTTGTAAGCGTCATACCAGTATTTTTTTTATTTTTTTTCTTTGCTACACGTCATACCAGTATTTGCGACCGTGGTATGCATATATGGTTTGTGAAGGGGATATTTGTCAGATTCTCCCAAGTAAGGAATGACGGCCTTCGAGGTCGTCAGGAAGGCCGTCGCACCCCTTAGAACGACTGACGCCCTTCCTTCCGTGATCAATCGCTTAGTCATCTAGTTGTGACTCACCCCTTATCTTCTTCGAGAACCAACCGAGACAACTCACCAAACTAGTCATATGTCATGCACAGGTGTTCTTCAACGCGAACTTAGGGGGCTGAAGCCCCGTGACCACCACTCAGCACTACGCTCCAGAACGGGTAACGGCCTTCCAGACGGAGGGTCACCAGCTCACCACGTGTCCTTAAATCTAACGACGCCTAGAAGGCCACGTGGTTTGACCAAAAGGGATAAAAGCCATTCTCTCTCTCCTATCTCAGGTATAAACAGTGCACTAAAACTCCCGATTACTCTCTCTGTGTTTTTCTGGAAAACCCCGACTAACAAAAGCATCGGAGCCTCCTAGGCCGGCCCCAAACCGGTGCCAGGTCCGATCATCTTCCCCTTTCTTGCAGGTCTTCCAGCTCGCGCCTTGACTGACTGCCGTCCACTGATTTTCTAGCACATCAGTTGGCGCCGTCTGTAGGAAACGCACATATTTGCCTTTCACCGCACCAATACAAAAGGACTGCATGGTCAGGACGCGTTCAATGGAAATACACGCTCAAGCACTCCCCTCCAGCAGCCAGTCCCCGGAGATGGCTGCGATGGAAAAGCAACTGCGAGACCTCACCGCCAACCTTCAGGAGCTTACCCGACAAAACCAGGTCCTCAACCAGAAGCTCTTGCAACAAGAAAATGAGAAGGGGAAGGAAAAGAACAAGGGAAAGAGTAAGGAGAGAGGTGATGCCGAGTCTCGACAAGAACAACAGCAAGAACAACAGCAAGAACAACAACAAGAGCAACACCAAGAGCAAGAGGGTGAGACAAAGGGCGAGAATACGAGAATTACCGTTGAAGAGCCATCGGCCAAGTTGGAACAAGAAATAAAAGCAATGAAGATTCAAATGGGAGAGATGAAGGACAAATTTAAGGGACGAGCAACCAAAAACCTTGATGATCTTGTCCATACAACGGATTCACCCTTCACGAAAGCGGTAATCTCTTTTCCTTTGCCATCTAAGTTCAGAATGCCTTCCTTGGAAACCTTCGACGGATCGAAAGACCCCCTCGACCATTTGGAATCCTTCAAGACTGTGATGTGCCTTCAAGGGGTCCAGGACGAAATTATGTGTCGTGCTTTTCCAACCACCCTTAAGGGACCCGTTAGAGTATGGTTTAAAAAGATAGCACCCAGCTCGGTAGGATCTTTCGCTCAACTTAGTCGTTTATTTTTCAACCATTTCATCGGTGGACAACGATACGGATGACCTACCACGCACCTCTTGAATATCAAGCAGAAGGAAGGGGAAACCTTGAGATCTTACCTTACCCGGTTCAACAAAGAAATGCTGTTAGTTGACGGGGCAGACGACAAAATAGTGTTGACAGCATTCATCTCTGGCCTCCAATCGGGAGATTTTCTATTCTCGGTCTACAAAGATCCCCCGAGTACCATGACGGAGATGATGTATGAGGCTCAACGGTACATGAATGGGGAGGAAGCCTTTCTAGCTCGAGACCAGACCATAGGAAAGAAGAGAAAATGGGAACATCCTGACCGTCCTGCGGAGTCCCATGAGACAAGGCCCAAAGCCCAGAGGAACAAAAATAGAAGACAAAAGGATAGGAGTGGAAGGGGATTCAACGAGAGATCCAACCACTTCACTCCTCTAAACGCTCCTGTAGACCATATTTTCATGCAAATAAGGAATGACCCAACTTTAAAATGGCCGAGCAAGTTGTTGACGGACCCCGACAAAAGGCCGAGAGACAAGTACTGCCGTTTTCATAGGGACCACGGCCACAATACAGAGGATTGTTATGACCTGAAGAGACAGATCGAGGAGCTGATTAAACAGGGAAAATTACAAAGATTTGTTGAAAGGGGTCAGAGAGAAGGCCGTCCCCAAGGGGCCCGTCAGCAACGAGCTCCAGTGGAAGCCCTTCCGAGACCCCCCCCCCACTTGGAGAAATTCATGTGATAACTGGAGGAATGGCAGCAGGAGGAACCTCATGTTCCTCACGAAAAGCTTATGCTCGTCAAATACATAACGTGCTGGTAACACAGAAGACGGACAAGAAGCGAAGACTGGAAGACCTTCCCATTACTTTCACAGAGGAAGATGCCCGCAAAGCCTTCCACCCTCATGACGACGCATTGGTCGTCACATTGGAGATTGCTGGCTATTCCACAAAACGTGTTTTGATTGACAATGGCAGCTCGGCGGACATCATATACTTGACAGCCTTCCAGCAAATGAAAATTGGTAAGGATCAGCTACGACCCATCGAAACCCCATTAGTCGGTTTTTCAGGAACCAGTGTCTACCCCCTTGGTATAATCACCCTTCAAATCATAGCGGGCACATACCCGAAGCAAGCCACCAAGGAGGTCAATTTCTTGGTAGTAGACTGCCCTTCCGCCTATAACGCGATAATTGGACGCCCTACTCTGAATCGCTTTCGAGCTGTCACCTCAACCTACCACCTCCTAGTTCGTTTTCCAACGGAAAATGAAATAGGGGAAATGAAGGGGGATCAGGTAATGGCCAGAGAATGCTACTTAACCACAGTGGACGCAGAGCAGGTCCACCAGACACTGATTGTGGAAGAGCGGCAAAATATTGCTGAACCAACCGAAGAATTAGAAGAGATCGCGTTGATAGAAGGCAATGAAGAGAAGACGACAAGGATAGGAACTTCTATGACAAAAGAGATACGAGACTTGGTAGTAAGTTTCTTGAGGA
Source organism: Fagus sylvatica (assembly GCA_907173295.1). NCBI lineage: Eukaryota > Viridiplantae > Streptophyta > Magnoliopsida > Fagales > Fagaceae > Fagus > Fagus sylvatica. Next base: position 3,485,354 of record OU015767.1, on the reverse strand, counting down.
AGAATGCCGATGTCTTTGCATGGAGCCATGACGACATGCCGGGCATCAGCACCGAAATAATAGCGCACAAGTTGAATGTCAACCCTTCCATATCCCCCGTCAAGCAGAAGAGACGGGTCTTCGCCCCGGAAAGAAACGCAGCTGTGATGGAAGAGGTCGACAAGTTATTGAAGGCAGGCTTCATAAGGGAGGTTTACTACCTGGAATGGCTCGCCAATGTTGTAATGGTTAAAAAATCCACGGGAAAATGGCGAATGTGTGTCGACTTCACGGATTTGAATAAGGCATGCCCCAAGGACAGCTATCCCCTTCCACGAATAGACCAACTGGTGGACTCCACAGCTGGACATAAGATACTCAGCTTCATGGATGCCTTCTCTGGCTATAATCAGATCCAAATGACGGAAGAGGAACAAGAAAAGACGGCCTTCATCACAAGTAGGGGCCTTTTCTGCTACAAAGTGATGCCCTTTGGCCTAAAAAACGCTGGGGCCACCTACCAGAGATTGGTAAACAAGATGTTCCACGGCCAAATAGGAAGAAACGTGGAAGTATATGTGGATGATATGCTGGTAAAGAGCAAGAAGGATGAAGACCATCTCACGGATTTAAAAGAAACCTTCCAAGCATTAAAAAGGTACAACATGAAGCTGAACCCCGCAAAGTGTGTCTTCGGAGTTTCCTCCGGCAAGTTTCTCGGTTTCATGGTGTCACAGCGTGGGATAGAAGCCAACCCAGACAAGATTAAGGCCATCCTAGAAATGAGTCATCCGAAAACCATCAAGGAGGTTCAAAGCTAGACGGGGAAAGCAGCCGCTCTAAATAGATTCGTTTCGAGATCTACGGACAAATGCCTCCCCTTCTTTAGAACCCTCAGGAAGGCCTTCCAGTGGACAGAAGAATGCCAGAAGGCGTTTGAAGAATTGAAGGTCTACTTGTCCTCCCCACCGTTACTCAGCCCCTCCCAGACGGGTGAAGACTTATACTTGTATTTGGTTGTATCTGCTTCTGCAGTCAGTTCCGCGCTAATCCGCGAGGAAGGGCGCATTCAAAGGCCTGTCTACTACACCAGTAGGGCCTTGAGGGGAGCCGAAGAAAGATATTCTAACATGGAGAAATTAGCTTTCGCCTTGCTAATTGCATCAAGAAAACTCAGACTATACTTCCAGTCCCATCCTATAATAGTTCTGACTGACTACCCCCTCAGGAAGGCCATGAATAAGCCTGATGCGGCTGGAAGACTTGTACAGTGGTCCATAGAGATGAGTGAATTTCATATTGACTACCGCCCACGTACTGCGATAAAGGCCCAAGTTTTGGCTGATTTCATTGCGGAATTCACTCATCCATGGAATGATGAAGGGGAATCAGAAGAAGGCAAGGCCTGGACGGTGAATATAGACGGATCATCTACTAAGGAGATGAGTGGGGCTGGTGTAGTCCTTGTCTCCTCTGAGAAGGATAAATTCGAATATGCCCTTCAACTACGCTTCCGTGCCACAAACAACGAGGCGGAGTATGAAGCCCTTCTAACTGGACTAAAATTATCCGAGAGCATGGGGATCAAGAACCTGATCGTCAAAAGTGATTCTCAGCTAATCATAGGGCAAGTCAAAGGTGAGTATGAAGCTAAGGAGAGTAGAATGAAGAAATATTTGACAAGTCGTTCAAGAACCTACTGACACACTTCAAGAAGGTAGAATTGCTACAAATTCCTAGAGAGGAAAATGAAGTTGCCGACCGTCTAGCCAGATTGGCATCATCAGGGGTAGAAGCAGATGGCTTCATCGAAATCCAAGGAAGACCTTCCACAGAAGCCGAAATGGTAAACTCCATCACAGATGACCCGACGTGGATGTTACCCATAATCCGCTATCTCAAAGGAGGGACACTTCCTGCTGATAGGACAGAGGCGCACAAACTCCGAATACGAGCTTCCCGCTTCCAGTTGCTGGGGGGCATCCTCTACAAGATGGGTTTCTCACGACCCCACCTTCGATGTTTGTCGCCAGAAGAAGCAGATTACGTCATCAGAGAAGTCCATGAAGGGGTTTGTGGAAATCACTCAGGGGCAAGATCTTTGGCACACAAGCTCACAAGAGCAGGCTATTACTGACCGTCCCTTCTACATGATGCCACTCAATATGTGAAAGCTTGCGACAAGTACCAACGCTTTGCCAACATCCCCAGAGTACCACCGGAGGAAATCACACCCATAACCTCACCTTGGCCCTTCGCACAAGTGGGGACTGGACATTATGGGTCCGTTCCCGGTTTGGGACAAAACAAGCAAAATTCTTAGTGGTCGCGATCGACTACTTTACTAAATGGGTGGAGGCAGAACCCTTAGCAACCATTTCAGAGAAGAATATCAAAGGTTTTGTCTGGAAGGCCGTCATTTGTCGATTTAGGATCCCACGGGTCCTGATCTCCGACAATGGGAAACAATTTGATAATGGGCCCTTCAGGAAATTGTGTAGTCAACTGAACATAAAAAATCACTATTCCTCCCCCAGGCATCCACAAGCAAACGGTCAAGTCGAAGTAACAAACCGGACCTTACTCAAACAGATTAAGACCCGGCTTGAGGGGGCAAAGAGTATGTGGGTGGAAGAGCTTCCAAGTGTGCTGTGGGCATACCGAACCACCGTCAGAACCCCGACCAATGAAACTCCCTTCAAGCTCACCTTCAGCACAGAGGCTGTTATTCCCGTCGAAATTGGGTTAACCACCCTAAGGACGACCTTCCACAAAGAAGAAGAAAATGAAGGGCAGCTGCGTTTGAACCTTGATCTCTTAGATGAAACAAGGGAAAGAGCAGCACGAAGGATTGCACTTTACCAAGGAAAAATGGCCAGATATTATAACACCAAGGTAAAGTTTCGATGTTTTGAAATCGGTGACTGGGTCTTAAGGAAAGGTCACCCAAGCAACCAAGGACCCGTCACAGGGAAAGCTAGGCCCCAATTGGGAAGTCCCTACAAGATCATCCAATATTACCGAAGGGGCACCTATCCTAGAAGACCGTCATGGAAAAAGCCTCATCATGGAACGCAATCTCAAGAAATTACCCTTGAGGTACGCATATCAGTTACCTTTTTTGTGATTAAGAAGTTTGTATACTCACAATGTCTTTTATCCATGAATAGAAGACCGTCTTCATATAAACAAGTCTAAAATGCTTGATGTCGCGAAAATATTATCAGTTATAATGACAGGCGCTAAAAAAAAACCTGCAAAAAAAAAAAATTTCGACACCCAAGGTACATTCACAGTAGAAGACCGTCAAGAAGATCGCTCTTCTACGAAATATGGACCTACGGGGTGCATGTCAGCACCTCAAGGTCAAATGTTAGAACCTACGGGGTGCATGTCAGACACTACAAGGTGCAAATGTTAGACACCTAGGTGCATGTCAGACACCTACAGGTGCAAATGTTAGACACCTACGGGGTGCATGTCAGACACTACTGCAAATTTAGACACCCACGAGGTGCATGTCAGACACCCATGAGGTGCGCAAGTTAGACACCCAAAGGGTGCACTCAAAGAAGAAGGCCGTCAAGAAGGTCTCTTCTCTATCAATCAAGTTACACCCAAATGGGCGCCCTCAGAGAAGAGGCCGTCAAGAGATTTCGCCCAATCTTCAAAGGGTCTAGGCCGCAAGAAGGTCTCTTCTCTATCAATTATAAAGTTAGACACCTAGGGGGTGTACAAAAGAAAACCGTCGCAAAACGCTCCTTCACATACTATGGCTAATCCACGGATTCACCAGCTTAAGGCCGTCAACAACACAGTAAACACCACAAGACGAGAAATCCACGTTTTGCTTAACACAGATGGGAAGAAATAAAGTAGCAATTATGGAAGGGATAGCAGAAGAAAACTAGCATATAAACATCCCATGATCCCAGTCAAGACATTGTCCATAAAAGTACGGGTCACACCCCTTCATAAGGGATAAACATACCCTAGCTACGAAATCGTCTAAGTATGGGTCAACCCCTTCCATAAGGAGTAAACCATGACCCTAGCTACGAGATTGTTTAAGTATGGGTCACACCCCTTCCAGAAGGAGTAAACATGACCTTGCTAGGGCTACATTACTGACAAAAGAAAGAAAAACAACAAACACCAAAATGTCTAGGTCAAGATTACAAGGATTAAAACTATGGCATCTCGCCACCAGTTGGAGGAAGAGCAACCTGATCGTCCACGGGGATAACCGGGTCGTCCACTTGAATAGTCTGGCCGCCTTCAGGACCAGCAACAAGGATTGTTACCTTCATCACCATAGGGAGGAGTAGACGGGACATCAGTTGGGGCAACCATACGCTCCTTGGATTGAACATCATCCCCTTCCTCCTCTTCCCCACTGTCTTCCTCCATCGCGGTGGTCTCTTCATCATCAAAGATTTTTACCATCTGCCAATTGACAACCTCCCCAAAGGCCTGGGCCGCCCTCTTCCTGAAGTGTTCAAAGCCCGCCACATAGTAGCGGCGAGTGGCATCATTGAAATCCTCGGAAGCCTTGAAGTCGGTGACGGCCGTCTCCCTCGCATTTGCAACCTCTTCTTGGAGAGTTTCAGCCTTCTTCAACAGATCATCACGTTCCTTCCCCAGGCCAGCTAGACGGGCGTCCTTCTTTTTCAGGTCGGCTTCCAGCTTCTTCACTTGGCTTTTCAAAGTCCCTCTCTCAGCATTAAGAACCTCCGCAGCCTCCTGATGAGCAAGGGTCTGAACTTTGGCCTCCTCAAGCTCCGCCTTGAGCTTCGCCAAGTCACGATCTGAGGAACGAAGCCTGTTCCCCAAAATGAACATCTGGCCCGCAGCCTGAAGAACAAAAAAAAAAAAAAAAAAAAAAAAAAAAAATAAAGAGAAGAGAAAAATATATGTATATGTGAAAGACAATCTTCAAGAAAGAGAGAGAAGTCGACCTTCAACGAATCTTGAATCGATATGCAGAGAAGGTCCATATTCTCAATGTGATCATACACCTCCAGATCAACCTTCTCATACATCTTGTTCACTTTGTCCATCGCCCTAGACATGCTGTTGTAGATAGTGGGTTGAATATCCTCAGAAGCCACCCCCTTCCCTTTTGATACGGCAACAGGAGAAGGGGGAATCTCATGATACACATGAACTTTCTCGGGCATCTTCGTTTTGGCCGCAGGAAGGGGTTTATCATGGTTGCCACCCTTCTTAGAACTGGCCCCCTTCTCCATAACGACCTTCTTTCCCGACT